>CM067759.1:18145000-19401056 GCA_034642375.1 Vigna nakashimae
CAGTTGCCTATATATAGTTGTTCCAAAACCCTAAGTGGGTTAACTCTGAGCTTTTTTAGAATACAGTTTGTCTAAGGAAGTTCCAAAATGCTAGTTCAAGTGTTTTGCCTTGTCTCGTGAATAGGAGAAGCTCGCGCTTTGTGGGTCAAAGGTCGAAGCGGTTCTCTTCGAGTTGGCAAGGTTGTCATCTTCCAGTTCGTGTGTCAAAGGAAGATTTTATCTGCACTGTTCCGGTTCATTGGTCAAAGGAAAGTGTAGATTCCTGCTTCCGGTTCGTTGGTCGAAGGAAGGTTTTATTATTCTATTCTTTCACTCCATTGTAATGTGAAACTGATTTTTAGTGAAAACGTTAGTCACTGTTTATAGTGATTAACAACTGGACGTAGATTCTTTTGAATCGAACTAGGATAAAATTCTTGTGTGAATTTTTCTACTCCCTACACTCTTTACATTTTACGCAATCAACTGTTCGATAAATTTTCTCTAAACAAATCAATTTTCTAAAATGGACCATCTTAATACGATTTTGACCGAACACGCTTTCCGCTATCTGTATTTCATTCCGCTGCGCGACTCTATAACGGTACCGATTGTTCCGACAATTTTGTCTTAATAATCAATTTTACATTCAAATTCAAGTTGCTCAATGAATAAACATATTGAAATATGCTGAAAGAATTTATTTTCAAAAGTAATTAAAATATTTTAAATTTAATTCACTCAATAAATTGAATTTTTTTAAGCAAAAATGCTTTATTTTAACTTATAATATATTTAATTCAATTGGATTATTTAAACCGTGAGGACTATTTATGAATGTGTTTTATATTATTGTTTAATCTTAAGAAAGTGATGAAAAATTTCTATTTAAAGATTATATGAATTAAGTTTAATTCATATACTAATATGTTGACCAAATGTATGATTTTAGGGATTAAGTACTAAACACAAAATTTTTTATTACAAATATATCTTGATTTCAATAAGTATCTTAATCATGTAGATTAATGTCTAAGCAGATGATAAATTGAAAGACTCACGTAAAAGACATGCATATTTGGATAAATAATATATACTAGTAACTCAAGTAATAATTTCAAAAGAAAATATATATATATATATATATATATATTCTTACACATGAATAAATAATACATTTACTAGTAATATAACTTTTTATATTAGAATAAAATATAATTTTTCATCTGAAATTTTGTCTATTCCCCTCATTTTAAATTGTTTTACATTAATCTTTGAAAGTATCTTAAACTAAGTACTCCGTCCATATTTTTCTTACTTTAGTTTTGATTGAGGTCAAATTTTCACACATGGCATCTCATATTTTGTCACATAAAACTAAATTGATATTGACTTTATAACAATTATTTTAATAATCGTATAAAAAAATCAATAAATTTATAGTATAACTTATTTCATTGGAAGTATATATCTACTACATTCTTTATATATTCAAAAGTAAACCCAATGTTTTAGTATACCGAAGGACGACATCAACATGTAGCTGTTTGAAATGACATATTACGATAGGATAATTAACTAATATGATTAATAATGATTTTATTGGTTGCACGGAGTGAACTTTATATTTATGCATTAAAGTGATGAGCAATTTAGTCAACCCTTCATAAATAAAGCTATGTTCTTTTTTTTTTTTGAACAAGTAAGATTAGTTTTCATTATATTTTGAATGAATAATCTTATATGCAAATGTCCGAGATTACAATTCAAAGGTTTCATGCTCAAGTGACAATTGATTTTATTTTTTCTAAAAAATAATTAGTCTTATTAATGATCAATAAAGAACTCAAAATTCCAAGACCTTTTATATAATACGTTTAAGTTAAACAACAATTATTGGAGGCACTCTACGTTATTTTAAAAACTCAAGCTGTCTCAATAGTGTGAATATATAAAATATAAAATATTTTCAAGTTCATAAAATAAATTATTTAAATTAACAATTTTAGATTTAAAATGTATATATAAAAATATGAAGACATTGTATAATTGATAATAATTTTTTTAAAAACAAAAAAACTCCCTACTAAATATATGGATAGCTAATGGATATAGCTACCTATAAAAATTTGTTAATCTCCATCTACAAACATTCTTTTATTGAATATTTGCCATAAAAACTCAGTTATCTAAAAATTATACGTGAAAAATTTTAAATAAACAGAATACACTTTTTAATGAAACGTGTTTTAAAATATTCTCTAGTAATGTGCAATACGCATCAAGCATATTCTAGTATTACTTATAATAGTATTAAAGTAGCATTTAATATCACTTTAAGGCGCACATATACTATAAATTTGGTAAAGCTTAGAAACTGATTTTAAGACAAACTTGAAATAAGTACTTTACATTTAAAACTAAAGTCATTTAGTAATTTTATAATTATCTAAATATAAAAAACAAATAAATCATCCCTAATTTTAAGATAATTTTGATTTTAGTCTCTTGAATTTGAAAACAAAAGGATAATATTAGATTCTGAAAATTGAAAAAAATATAACTTTAGCCCCAAACATTAAATTAAAAGATTAAAAGAATTTTTGTTTTTTTAAAACAAAACTCTTTAAGTTTAGTGCTTATAAACTTTAATAATATTTTATTAAACTTAAAGAATTAAAATGAACGTCTTTTAAGCTGGAGAAATTTTAAAATAATTTATAATTGTCTAAATGTAAAAATTAAATTATATAAATTCCCAATATAGGAGGATATTTATGGATACACCTTATACCCCTCCCCTCCACTCTAAGGAAACAAACAAACAATTATTCCACATTAATTTTTAACAATAAATTTTTCTCAAATACAAGAATATTGGCCAATCCCACTTTATAAATATTTTACTCTAAATTTGTTAGAAGAAAAGTTACTTCTAAGATAAAAAAATATATATATTTGTTTTTAAATTTTGTAACAAAAGTCCTATTTAGATCCATAATTTTAGGACAATCTTATAAAATGGAAGTCTTAAACACAACTCTACCCAGGAATGCCAAATGTTTGTATCTTTTAAGAGTAGGAAAAGAAATTGAAGAAAACAGTGTGTTATTGTAAAGATGAACTCCACTCCAAAACAGAAATATGTAGAAACAAAAAGCAGCGGAAAATTCGGAACATGTTTGGGCAATATTATGAAACCAAATGACTGGGAGACTGAGTAGGTGGCTTCCACCAACCGCTAGCTAGCATGAGAATCATAACACTAGCAGCCAAAACCAGTGTTCACAATATACTCAAACACACATCTTTCATTATTGGCTAAAAGTTTTTGGAGTTAGAAGTGGTGGTATAGGTGATGTGATGGTTGGTGCATGCAAGACAACAAACAAACAGAACCTAACTAAAACAAAAGCTTTGTAAGATGTTTCTTCAAGTAAATTCCAGATGTTAGAAAAATCCAACTATAAAATTTTCTCCTTGCAAGATCAACCCATCATAATTTAAGCCTTGGAGATCCTCAAAACGCCACCCAACTCTACATCTAAACACATAATTCACGACCCCAACAGGAAACAAAGATACCATACTGCAAGTCTCAACAAGGACAAAAGTATCAACAAAACGCCACAGGTACCTTAGAATATATCTGTTTCTATGTATGTATATATGTAAATATATCTCCGAGCAACACCAACTCCAGAAACATGCAAAAGGACCATTCAGTGAATGGAGGACCGAGGAGCACGAGGGCGGACAGGTGTCTTTGATGGACTTACCCTGCTCAACATACAATGTTTCAAGAAACATTAACAAAGGTTGCCTTAGGTTTAAGGATAGGACGGTTGAAATCAAACGAAAATCTGTCAATCTAACCTTATAGGCAGTGAACCCAAAATCACACCACTACAGCTCAGAGCAGCAATTGCACTCTCAGCCTGCAAGAACGAATCAAATAAAAACAAATATTAGTCCAAACATATTTGGAGACAAGACAACCATTATTACTTGCTTTTAGTACAATATAATTCTTGGAAATGGAACATTTTATCAGTTTCATTATTTCACATATACAGAGAACACCGATTATCTAAACCCTTCCAATTTTACATTTTACTGTGACCACACCAGTGAAGAACAACTTTACAGATGCATCTTACAAAACGTGAGAAATCGGAACTAATAAAGTAGAATGAAATAAAATTCTAAACACTACAAAGGCAAATGATGTAACATCTTATTGTGTGAGAGCTTTTCTGCATTCAACAAAATAATCGGGGAAAAAGAGCAAAACAACATTGAACGTTGCCAACAGAATACGTCAAATGGATAAAAAGTATAAATACATCAGACAGCATAAAGTTTGAGTATGGGTCCATCAAATTGAAGACCAGGTTTAATTGGATTCATGGGATTAAGAACAAGTCATTCTGCAAGTCTAAAATGAAAAATATTTATACAACCAGAAATTCATCTTATCTAAAATGTATCAAATTTAAATTATTTAATTTAAAATAGTCAAACTCAATAGCTCCACCAAGTCAAACTGAGCCACCAGAATGTGATTCATGAAAAACAAACTGTACCTTGTTGAGCAAGCCCAGGTATCATTTCCCTTTCATTGTTCAAAGTGGGCCACCATAATGATAATAGCAAATGGATATGCATCTTTCAACAACTAGATCGCCAAAGCGTCATACTAATGCATAGCATGTAAAGTGTAATGTGCTGTGATCGGGCGTAAAAAAAACTGTATCTGTCCATTTGGACTTCTAATCTTGAAATACTTATGTACATTATCTATGACTATCAGCTACCTCTTCTATCCTCCCAAAACCCATCAACTTCCCCTTTTGTTCCCTCTGATTACACACCTTAAAACACCGGCTATGTTCAATGCATGCCACCTTATCAAAGTAGAATTTCCACCCAATGCTGCAGCGCATGGCAAGCAATGATATAGGCAAGAAACTAATGAACTTTGTCAGAGTCCCGTATTATAGTAACCCTAACACTCCATGATGAATAGCGGTGAATATCATTCTCTCATACTGTTCATGGATCAAAAAAAGCAGCAGAGCGTTCCTCTAATATAATGGGGAGCCACCTAAAGCCTTTTTGACTAAATTATTGTCCAAAAAATTGGAGCGAAAACAAGGCATACTAGTCAGTCTGAGATTCAATCAACCATTTCTATTTATATGGAAAAAAAATCACTTTTGCAACCTATTTTCACCACACTAATTGTTTCAAAAACGATTTCATGGATTACAGTGATTCCTAATATAGCTCTTTTTCCTTTTAAAAATATAAACAAGGAAAATAAACAACTGTGGTGCTAAAAAGGCAGAACTCTTAAAGGATAGCAGAAACGAAATGTTGCATAAAACAAAGTAACATTCAAGGAGAGATGCTATTATCCTCCAACTTGGAGCATGCAACCTATACTGTTTTCTTTAGACAAAAAAACAATTCCTTTAGGTGTTATATATATGAATTGCATTTATGATTATTGTTGTGATTTAATATTTAATTCGTAGTCAAAAAATCAATTTAATTTGTCTTCTGACTCTTCTCCCTCCTTTTCTATGTGTGGGTTGGGTATCACAGTGTAGCTTGACTTCAAACCAAAGTTGTCATCATTAAGATCCTAACTAGAATTAGAAGGTAGAGAGAACAACGCCTAAAATGTGATTACAACATAGATCATAAGATCCTACCGATTATGCACATTTATAGTAAAATATATATAAATATAAGATAACAGATAAGAAAAATAATCTTCAAAATCATTAGTTCGCTACTAAGGTTTAATTAAATTTCAATAAAAAATACATACGTCAGTTGAAACCTACAAGTGAAGTTAAAATTATATATAAATGAAATTTTTATTTATCTATAGTCATACATTACAAAACAACATAAGTTTACGATTCAAAAGGGACATGTTTTCTACAACTCCTACAGTTAACTATTAGCCACAGCCAGTGTAATGTTGTTTGACACAGTCAGCAAGCAATCAGAAAATAGTCAAATGGGGAGACATTATTTGGAAAAATGTAGAAAAAACTAGTATGGGCCACATCGAGCAGTCCACAACAATCAATTTTGAACTTCAAAGAGATAATTGGTAAACTGCAACTGTGATACACAAACAAATTCCAACCACCACATTCCATCAGCCCATCATCAACAAGAACAAATCAACCACAGACCAATCACAGAACGCATATTGAGAGATCACATCAAACAAGGAATTTTGCTCAGATGGATAGGGCAGCTCACTACAATATTCAATGTGTGTGGTTTTATGTCCATGAAAAACCAAAATATATCACTATATAATTTAACGCAGAAGCAGCTTTATATAGCATCTGAGATCTGCATAATTTTGTGCATATATAGGTAGCAGATGCCAAATCAAGCACTCGATAAGATAATTTCACCACTTCTACAATCTTACTTTCAGTTTCTCATTTTACACTAATAAATAGTAATGTTTTACCAAACTACCCAGCATTAAAAAAAATGTTTTGGTGATTCTAAAGGTATAGCTTACTGACACTACTAAAAAAAATTAGAAGGATCTTCACGACTCCCTTTAAACACATTTCTCTTGATTCTTTTCTTCAAAAAGATTGTTTTGAAAATATGAATCACAATTATTGAAAGAAGTGTACCCACAGGCAGTAATAATGGATTCCGTTCTGGGGAGGGGGCGGGAATAGGAGAGTAGCACTCCAACAGACAATACAAAAAATAGCTAAGTAAACAAGAGTTGACTCAAAAGAAAACAATACATTTGAAAAGTTAGCAAGTAATTACCAGTGCAAACTCTACAAATGCAATTCGAGTTGAATGATGATAATCCCCAAGAAGCCTCAAGCGATGAACCTAGATGAATAAACAAAAAAATTACAAAATATTTTACAGCATACTCATTAACCAACAAAGGGTATTCAACCTAAATGAACACACCAAAATAATGGAAAATTTCTCATATGGCACTTAAAGTCAGCCATCAAAAAAATACTATAATCCTAGTTCCATTAAAAGCTACAAACCTCTCCACAAATAGATTCAAAGAAGTGTTTGACATCTGCTTGAGTAAGCTGCAGAAACAACAATTTTTTTTAAGAATAGTGAGATTCAAGTGCAGCATAAGACATGAGAGAAGACGAAGTAGTTCCTTCAAGCAAGATTCTACGAATGTATCAAACCCTAAAAGTACCTTCTTGTCGATATTTGTGCAATAAATAGTTCTTGAGCACATTTCCCTTTCATCTTCAGACTGAGAAATACAGCATCATTAGGAAGGCTAATAGCAATGCTAATTCACTATGACCAAATATCTTCTAATATGTGTAATAGGCATCATGAACAGAAAAATATTACCCTAGGCAAAAATGTTGGATTCACAGGTGCAATGGCAGTTTTTGAAGGCAACACTCTAAGTGGGTAATATCCAAGCATGGTACCAGACAGGCTCAAGGCAGCCCTTGCTCCATCTATGCACACAACAAAATTATACAGTGAAATATCAATAACAATCACAGCTTACGAGCAACATACATTTGGCAACAATGTTACCTTCATCTGTAAACTCAATGAAAGCAAATCGAAGAATAGAATTAGGATCTCCACATACACGGCAATCAACAACCTATAACCAGGAACAAGGTATCAATTTAGTAATAATCCGCCATAATTAAGAAGAAAAACACCTGTCCTAAACAAATTGTAACCATGCTACCTGGCCACAGTTGAGAAAGAGAGCAGCCAGCTGCTCTTCAGTAACCTAGACACCAACAGAAACACAATCATTTGAGTGTATTCCAACAGAGAAAAAAAAATCAATTGCACGACGGCAAGCTAGTTGAAACAAGAGAATCCACAAGGCAGCTAAACAACAATCATTAGCATGAATGCACGTGGCAAACATTGCAAGCAATCCACAACACCTTGAAACAACACCGGCTGAAATGAATACACGATGCAAACATTGCAAGCTAGCTGAAACAGGAGAATCCACAAAAAACCCAAACAAAAGTGATTGGCACTAACACGAATACTCTTTGCAAACTAGCTGAAACAAGACAATCCACAAAAAAGCTAAAAAATAATGATTGGCACTAACAGACGTGGCAAACGTTGTCAGCTAACTGAAACAAGAGAATCAACAACAGAGATAAAATTTATACCAGTTGATCAATGTCAGACACATAAACGGTCCTCCGAATCATCTCTTCTCTTTTCTCCATATCCATTTTATGATTCACTCTTCGCTTCCCAGGATTATAGCCATTCTTCCTCTTTAACACATGTTATAGTATCAAGAAAAAAGGTAAAACATTCATGCCATTGACCTGGTATAAAAAGGAAAAGAACATAACTAATTGAAATCAAAACAATTTACTCATACCCTTCTATTGTTAATTTGTCCATTAGCACTGCCAAAGTTATTCGGCAGCATAAAATTGTTAGTGTAACCAAACCCAGTATTAGGTCCAGCTAAAAAGCCATGAGTATTGGTTAGTGATGGGGGCACAAATTCCTCAGCCATGGGGTTCAACTTTGATAAAAGCTCTTCCAAATCCCTCATGTCATGCTTGAAACTGTCACCCCCATTCTCCCCACTCATGACCCCATTCATCCCATACCCATCGTTGTTCACCCCATTTGCGTGCATCTGAGTATTGTAGCTGTAATTTCCGTTAGGAACTGTCGTAGAGCTGGGAACTCTCTCTGGATGCTGTGGATGGGTGAACACACCGTTGGTCAGATTCTGATCGCTTCTAGTTTTCGATTTCTCGACCTCACTCGAATCCGCAGACACTACACCGCTGTCCAAACTCTGACTCGAAGAACCGATTTTGGCCCCAACATTCTCAGCAACCGCCATAATCACTTGCGTAGAGATGAAAAGTCGTTGTCTTTTTCTCCGCTTTAAGGTTTTTTCGTGAATCTGTATCAACCAGTAAAACCTTAAAAAAAGGAAAAGACCCAGAACAAGAAAACCTTATTCAGAACGAAAGCAAACCTGGGTTTTTGTCTAAAAATTCTTCATTGACATAAGATCAAACTGATTCTGAAGATTGAGACACAACAACAACCACAACCCAAAAAACAACCTTAAAACCCCAGAAAAGAAACAAAGAAAAATTGGTGATAGAGGTTTATCTTACTGATGATTAATGTTATAGAGAGATGTGAGAGGGTAATATTCTTCGGATCGTCCGTTTTCACTGCACTGACTTTTTAGACCCTTGCAGCAGAGAAGAACGTCCCAACTTGATGTCTTGATGGTGATGATGAATGCATCAAAGAAAAAATTGAACAGCGTGACTCAATTTTTTTTGTTTGTTTTTTTTTTTTCATTAATTTTCCACAACTGCCCATTCAGTCACACATGTCGCCACGCGTCTGATGCATCCGCCAGAATACTACTCATAAACCAAAGCCACGGATTTGTTATTCAAAACATCAATTAATGAGACACTTATCTTTCATGCCTGATGATTTTAATGTCATTAAACATAATTAGAGGGATTAGTAGGCTGATAATGTAATATTAATGTAAAAAATAGAATAATCTTTTTATTCTTTTTAATGCAAAAGGTATTGGTTTTCTATGTTTGATTTTGATGTTTTCTCAATATAATGATAGTGATCTCAACCTTAAGAAAATAAAAATGAAAGTTTTGTTAAACAACAAAAGAACTTACAATGTACTTATTGTGAAAAGAATTTCTTTTTCAATATTTTCATATTCTTAAGACATATTTAGGTGAGTTTGTTCATTGAATTAGTTTCAAGAAATAGAAATAAGAAAAATATTGAAATCAGTTTTTTATAAATTAAAATTAGTTTATGTCTATATATATATATATATATATATATATATATATATATATACTTTGATTATATTTTTATTTTCAATTTGTGTATAAAATGATTTCTAGCTTATTAAAAGTAATTAGATACAATGTTATACTTCAGAATGTTTTATTGAAGAATAATTTAAAAAATTATACTATATATTTATTTTAATTTTAAGAAAAAATTGCACAAAAAGGATATTAACAAATGATAACATCTTGAATCATTGATGACTATAATTGATATTCATGTTATATAATTTAATATAAAAGGATAAAGAGTCTCTTCAATATAAAGTAATATATCTTATTTTTAATACAATACAAAATTATATTTTTAATATAATAATTTTAATTATCTTAATTTTATTTAAACTTTATTAATAGTTAATATAATTGAATAGTTATTATCATATGTTTTTACAAATAAAAAATTAATTTTAACATGTAATTAATATTAAAAAATTAAATTCACAAAATAAAAAATAAAGGTTAAAAATAATTATATATATAAAATAAAAAATAAAGTTTACAAAATAAAAATTAAGTTAGCTAAAGTCTTGATCAGGGATGACAAGGTATGCTGATATGGATATAGGTTTTATTATCCATCCTCATCTTCACATTAAAAAGTTCTTTTCATTTATATTCTCAAATTTGTTGAGTATACAATTTTTTTGTCTCATCTCTATCTATATTTAGTAAAGAGTATATTCATATTCATACTTTTTTTTTCCTGTTCCAAATATTAATTAAATTATTTTTATAAAAAAATAAAAATAATAGCAAAAAAATCATAATATCATCAAAATATCAATATTAAAAGAACATATTTTTTTCTTTATGATCTCAAACATTAAGAGAAAATTTTATAGCTGTATAAATTTATTTTCTTACTTTAAATTCTAACGGGTCTCTTTTTTAATATTATGAAAAATTTATAATATATTACTCAAATGAAATCCCACAAATAATAAAATTAAACTAATAATAGTTCAAATATAAATATAAATCTTTTTATTTTTAACATGATAAGTGTGAAAAAGAGTTGTTTTTATACTTATAAATGAACTCAATCTTGTAATTATTCATCTTGTTTCTCATTGAAAAGTTGTAATAGGTAGTAGATTGTTATGTAAAATATTGTACAGGAAATGATGAATTATTTAGATTCTGTCAGCCAATTTTCGCAAAGCAAAAGCCAAAATTCGCACTGCCAGAAAAAGAAAATTCGCATAGCCCACCAGTACATGTGCGCTGAGCGAATAATATCAGTTAAAATACAGCAGTTAAGAAAATTCGCATGTACATGTGCGCTAAGCGAATTAATGAATTTAAGTGGCTTTAAAAGACGTGACAGAGCGACAGAATTTCCCCCCTTCGAACAGAAGTTCCAGACAAAAGAAAGAAACGAAAACATCTCAGGAACTTCCAGAGACTACTTCAAGGCATCAAGACACCATTGTTGCAAGGGATTGCTTCAAATGTGTACGTTTTAGATGACTAGGAGTAGTTTTTCTTTCGTTGGAATTGGATGTAATGAACTCAATGTGATGTAATTTTCCTGTTCAATATATCGTTGTTCGTTCATATGTTCTTTCTTGTATTTATTATCATTGTATGGAAATATAATGTTATTTGAATGTTTCTGATTACTGGAAAGTAATTTTGAACATGAACATAGATAGAGCACCTAAGTGATTTGAGATCTAGGGATAGACTCAATAACTTGGTCATTCTTAACATCGGCCTTAATGCAAATTGTATGTTAAATTGACTAAGGGATTAGCATTTTAATATATTAATTTAAAACTAGTTGCTAAGGGATTAGGACTAGTATGCCTTGATGTGAATGTTTGAATGAAGTAATGAAATATTGAACAGAGTTTTATATTCATATGATTCATGAAACCCAATTCCAACGAAGTTTCTTTTAAATATAATTCCTTGCACACCAACTGTTTGATAAAAATACCAAAAAGAGTTTCTTGTGTTTTTTGTACACTTTGATGTCTAATTGAGTTATAAAAGGAAGAATTGTCATGTGTTGCACAAGTCCCTTGGGAGAACGATACTTTTACTTATTCACTGTATTACTTGGAACGATTTGGTATACTTGCCAAAATGTTATCATAACATTCATATGAAATCACAGAAAAACATTGTAAGATGAATAATGTTTTTAAAATTATTTGGTAAAGTAGTTTCTAATAGATTGTAAAAGATATATATAATTTATATAAGATGTTTAGACGATATTTCTACGAAATGCATGAATAGAAAACGTTTCAAAGAGCAGAACAATAAAGCACAAATTTTATATTTGTTTAATCAACTTGAGCTAGGTCCAGTTTTCCTTTAAGAATTTTTAAGGAGTCAATATATGAGCACAATAAGCTTGTTTAAGGGTTTACGAGTTCATTATTTTATCCTTTTTATCTTCTCTTTAAGCTTCCGTTTATTTATAATTTTTTCTTAAGAGATTACCGTTAGACAAAGTTAACTTGAGGTAGAGCAGGTAGCCTTTAGGTGAGAAGTCAGACTTAAGTCTACTTTGTAGAGGTATAATGCTTTATCGTAGTCTTTATCAAAAGAGAGCTTGTACGATGTCGTAGAGCAAAAGGCTTCAAGGGAAACATTTCCATCATGTTCTTCATATTTCTCACGTCTTTTTTTTGTATAGTCATTCTGTTAGGTCATATTGCGTATTTAAAACATTTTATCATTTGTCATTTCACTAATAAATGCATCGTTTGGTAAAACATTCAACATATATAATCATCAGATGGTGTAAAACATTACATGTTTTATTAGAAGTTGTTTGAAAATGTAAGCGTTTAACAGTTGAATAAATTTTTCTCTGAGCTTCAGTGTTATTATGAGATATTCATAAAAGACTAGTTTGTAAGATGTTATTTTTTTAGGTGTTTAGATGTTATTTATAAAATGTTGTTTGTTACCCATATGTCTATTAGAATATTCAATGAGAGAAACGTTTTCTTTGTTTATACGTTGTTTATAAATTTTGTTCTATAAGGATGTTACACGATATTTTCATCTTAGACGCTATTTCTTTAAAACAACTTTTCATAGAAAACGATATTTCATTTAATACTTTTGTTAAACTTCAAAACCTGAGTTGTTTAGAGGGTTTAGTCTCTAGACGATCTTGTCTTTAACACTATATTATGTTGGAGGTTGATTAAGGTATTTATGACAATAAATTATTATTTTAATATAGTAAATAAAAATAAAATATGTTTATATAATTGAAGTGGTAAAATTTCTCTATACATAGAATTATATTAAAAAATCATTCAAATAATATTCTACATTATCAAAATAATCAACAAAGCAAAATATTAAAAAGAAGTAAAAGTTATCAAATGGACTTTTTATAAATGATCTATAGTACACCATTAACAAAACTCGCACAAAGAAAAAAAACATGTATAATTAAGGCTATAATAAGAGAGAAAATGCATGTAAGAAAACTTGTTGGATATCATTGAAAAATAATGAAAATTGTTTAACCAAAACAAAGGTTCTTCAAATAAAAAAAACAAAAACTAAGGATCAAAGACAATAAAGAAGATGATAAGGTTTTTTTTGTTATCTAATCAATTAAAGGTTTATGTAACTGAACATTTAAGTCAAACATTCTCATGTGAAAAATAAGTAATAAATTTGAATATTAAAAAGAGATAGAGATAATCAAAGTGTGACTCAAAAATTATTTCATTTAATAAAATTTAGAACACTCAATTGAATATAACCATACACAGAAAAATGTGTAATTAAGGTTGTGGTAAGAGATACCTTAAGGAACTAATTAAACTTTATCACAAACCAAACAATAGAAAGAGTAAAGAATAATTGTATAAAAACACGAGTTAGAAATCTAAGAATCAAGAGAACAATATATATATATATATATATATATATATATATATATATATATATATATATATATATATATATATTTATGTGTGTGTAGCGGTGGGCAAATAGAACTGAACTGCACTGTACTACTAAAATCTGTACTGAACTAAAAACTAATTTGTATAAACTGAACTGAGCTGTAAAACAGTTCAGACAAACTGAACTGTTTTTTGTTTTATCAAACTGGACTGAACTGAACTATACTAAATTTTACTAAACTACAATATAAACTAAACTGAACTACTAACTATACTAATTTTAAACTGAATTATACTAATTTTAAACTGAATTGTACTAGTTTTTAAACTGAATACTATAACTATACATATTCTTTTTAATTGAAATTTATTTTAATATTTATTTTATTTTATTCATAAGTGTCTTACAAATTAACTTTTTAATTATTTGATATTATTATTTTTTATTTTATTTATATTTCTTTTATTATTGTATGTGTATGGAAATTATTTTATTATTTATTTAGTTATTTTTTTTTATTTATATTTATTGTCATGAATATTATTTTACTTTTATATTTATTTATTTATATTTTTTTGTTTTATATGTGTATATAATTTATTTTATCTTTTGATCTTCTTATTTTATTTTAAAATAATTTTTTATTTATATTTATTTTATTCCCTCGTAAAATTGTCTTATTAATCAATTATTTATTATTTATATTTTATTATGTAAAAGTTAAACTAATACTTATTAATTATTATAATATAATAAAAGATGATACTAGAAAAATTACTCTTAATAAAATTTTGTTAATTTTTTTGTCATTTGATATTTCTATAATATTAATTAATTTTGCTACATTACTATTTTTTTATTATATTTCATTATATATTTATTTAATAAAATTTAACGTTAAAAGATATATTTTAGTATTAGTATGTAAAATACTATCATTTAAAAATAATAATATTGATATTTATTTTAAAGTAAGTTGATTTTTAAAATAAATAGTTATTTTAGTGTGTGCGCTTACACACATTTTAATATCATTAAAAGTTTTTTTAACATATTTTTACATATTTAATAATATGTTAAAGAATATAATATATTTAAAGTATTATTTTTTTTATATAGTTTTTTTTTATGATTTATATTACTTAATCATTTAATAAAATAAAATTAAAAAAAATATATTTTACTTTTATTACTTAAAATAATATTATTTAAAAAGTGGGTTTTCGAGTGGGTTTTCGAGCATGGTTAAGGTAAAGGGTGTTACTCCCTCCACCACTACACATTACTCCCTCCACCTCCCCATCCTTCTTTTACCCTTTAGTAATATTTAAACGAATGTGAATATGCATTGAATTCTTAAACGAATGTCAACATCCGTATATAGATATCCGTTAAAGGAAATACGAATGTCAACATCCGTCCCTTTAAGAATTAAGGGTTTAGGGAAGTTAACATTTGTCCATCCACATATTTTATTATACATGAAAGGAGAGAGAAGAAATGGGAGGTAAAATTAAGAGTTATTATTTTATATCTCTTCTACAATTGCAGGTGCCGCCATGTACACATACAACAACGCTTCCCTCCCACGCTCTGCCAAATTCCTCGCCCATTTTCTCTCTCCGCAGGACACATCCACGCCGTCGCCAATGTAGTACGCCGCCGCTCATCAGCTGCAGCACCACTAAGTTGCCCTGGGCGAGTTTGATTCAGAGGCGAGTTCGAATAACACGTACAACAGTTGCTGACCGCATGATTGCAGCCAAACGAGTGTGATCGCTTTGCAAGTCGAAGAAAGCTGCTTTTATCACATGGCCAACTCTTTGTAGACTCGAGAATCCCTTCCACCAAATTCCATGCTCAAACCCCAACTAGAACATATTCCACATGCAGTTTATTTGCTTATATTTCCAAATGCACAATAATATAATGCCATAGGGGATAAATACCTAGACAAAACATTGGTAGAACTGTTAGATCATGTGCCCTTGCCCAGCTACACCTCTAAATTGTTATTATTTATCTTGATTTTCTATAGTACTCTAATATTCTCCTATGTCTCCTTAAAAGAAAAAAATAAAACGTTATTCTGTATATGTTATCTTCATCCTATAGATTCTCTTTGTTTTTTACCCTCCTCCGAAAGATGGAATTTTTTAGTCTAACTATTGTCATTAAGAATTTTTCATTCTTTTTTCTTCAGCTTTGTCAAATATTTATTCAACAATGTGGAACCTTTATGAAATACATGATATTTCATATGTGGGTAAAATGGTTCATTTCATTTTCACTGTCATGAAATTTTTTGACAGTGGTCCAAACAGGGAAAAGTTATCAGCCTTCGTATTTGTCTTTTTTAAATTTGAATGTGTTGGCCAAAGAGCTCACTGATTATTCTCCTTCAGCTCATGATGATAAATGTTAAATATAGTGAAAATTATATATAGGATTAATCTCCCTTGTGTTAAACACACATATGGTTCTCTATTTATAATAGAAAAAATATGGGCTAAGCCCAAAATACAAATAATAAATAATAACAAACTAACTGAAAGATAAATTGAAAGATAAAAGATATAATATTTCTAACACTCCCCCTCAAGCTGGAGCATACAAATTGTATGAATCAAGCTTGAAATAACTAAAATAGGTTTTGAACTAGATGATTTTTCTTAAGAGTGAGACAATAAACACTTCAACTTCAAAAGTGTGAACCAAGCTTGTGAAACTTCAACTTCAAAAGTGTATGAAGGAGAGCAGTGGAGAAGGAGACAATAAACAATTCAACTTCAAAAGTGGATGAAGGAGAGCAGCGGAGAAGGAGACAAGAAACACTTCAATTTCAGAAGTGGATGAATGAGAGCAGCGGAGAATGAGGCAATAAACACTTCAACTTCAGAAGTGGATGAAGGAGAGCAGCGGAGAAGGAGGCAATAAACACTTCAACTTCAGAAGTGGATGAAGGAGAGCAGCAGAGAAGGAGACTAGACGCTGGTGCATCAACGGCAGAGACCAAGAACAAAAAGACGCAGAAAGAAGAAGAAGGTCCAAAGATGCGGAAACATGCGGCGAGAAGAAGACAGATTTCGATGGCAGCAATGGCTGCTCTGGAAGGTCTAAACAGAGAGAGGGAGGTCCGGTGATTCAGAGGAGATAGTGGTTCCCAGGAGACTTGTCTCTGTGATTCTGGGTGCTGAGATTTAAGAAGAAGAGAAAATGAATCTTATGAATTTTTTAGGGGCTGCCGGCGGCCATGACGGCCGGCCACCGGTAGACAGCAAAGACCACCAAAAGAGATCAGAAAACCTGCTCTGATACCATGTTAAATATAGTGAAAATTATATATAGGATTAATCTCCCTTGTGTTAAACACACATAGGGTTCTCTATTTATAATAGAAAAAAATATGGGCTAAACCCAAAATATAAATAATAAATAATAACAAACTAACTGAAAGATAAAAGATATAATATTTCTAACAATAAATCATGATGAGTTTGTCTTTTTTATGAATTAATTACCCAGTGGTGCTGCTGATCATACTGAGGGTAGAAATTAAAATAAAAAGGGAAGCATGCAAGACTTGAGGAAGAGTAAATAAATAAAGTTAAAAAATAAAAAAGGTTAATTTTGTAATTAAAAAAAATTATAGAGAGTTGGGGAGGTAGAAGGAGAAAAGGTGGTGGTGGAGGGAGTAACACCATAGTGTAATATACTGATTAAGGATGATTGGGTTGTGGATTGGACCGTGATTAAGGCTTTGCTAATCCGAGGTCCATAACAAAAAGTATAAATACAGGTCAAAGGTAAGAAGTAGGTGGTTCATTCATTATACATTTATTACAACGCTTAACTTACGAATCGGACTATTATTCACTTTGACATTGAAACACCTTTAACGGGTACACCTTTGGTCGGTACACAGGAGATTGAACAAGGTTCAATTGGATAGAAAAAAAAAATGCAAACCAGACAATATTTGGAAAAAATTGTGTAGGACTTAGGTGACTCACCCTGTATAAAACACAAACCATAACTTTGAAAAGCGTACATAAAAATGCTTTTAAAAAGTAATAGACAGAGATGTTTGTAAAACTCGGAAATAAAGTTATTAAAAATAGAACTGTAAATGGAAAAGAAAAATTAAACAACTTCGGAATCTAGAGAACTTAGAAGAAAAGGGAAACAAACAATGCAAGTGAAAGAAAACTTTGACAAATTGTTTGAACAAGAATATATAAAAGAAGGCAGAAATTAAAAATAAAATAAAACCCCAAAGTGCATATAAGACAAATTATTGAAACGGGTGGTTGAAGGCATGACTCATTGAAGTAGTAGTTACGTTGAATGTGATTGGCATGTACATATATAGTGTTACAAAGTGTTTTAAAATAAAGTTTTGGTAGCTGTTAACAAATTACATAGAATTTATAAATGTTTCAACATTAATTATTGTTATGCTATAAAAACACATGTTATATTCACTGCATTATCAACAATGTTATTGATTTGAACATCGATAATAACCGCAATATTTTTCTATTTTTAGACATACTTTTTCTTTTTTACATCAGAGGACACTTTTTCACAAAATCACCCCTTCTTAACAAAATTGACGAAGCGGTGAAACTTTAAGAAAATCAAAACTTCTGCTACAAACCTATTTTAAAAAATTGCAAGAATAATCTCCAATTTTTATTTATTCAAACAGAACTACTATAATTTATAATTAAAATTTGGTTTCGAAGGACCAAGTTACGACCTTAAACAGTGTTTTCCGTGTGGGAAAACTGGTTGGAATTTGCTTTTTAGGAAATTGAATTATATCCATGTTTTCTATTTGTTTCCACAAAAATAAATAAACAAAAGTAAAAAGTTAATAATAAAGCTTAAAATAAATAATAGAAAATCTGTAATATGCTTTTTTTAATTAATAATTAATTAAATGAAAATATTTAAATAATACAATAATCTATTTAAAATAAAGAAATATTAATTGGTGTTGTAGAATTTAAATTAGAATAAATATTTTTATTTTTATATTGATTGACATAAAAATTTAATAAATTAGATATATAGATTTTTAAATAGTTTAAGTAATTATTAAATAAGTTACTTTATAAATTTTGTTGATAAAATCTGGAAATTATTATTAGAGACGTGGAATAAACAATACACTTAGAAAAAGTACTTTTAAATATGTAAGAATTTAAATTTAAAAAATAAAATATATTTACAATTAATAAGCATTTAATTGGTGTAAAAAAGTTATTTAACACATAAAAATTGGTATATATTTACTAAAATGTACTAAGTTTAATATAAATAATATTTAATGATGAAACATTAATTTAAATATATAGAGATTTAAATATGTATATAAGAGTAATTGAAAATTTACTTATTTGTACATGAAATTAAAAGAAAAGTAAATCAAATTGAAAGAATAAAAACATAGTTCAAATGAAATAAATGCACATGGTTAGGTATTGTATTGTTAATCACAAACAAATTTATAAGTGGTTTAGGCAAATCTTTGGTTTTTCCATGATTCTTACACTAGATGCTTGGACGAGAAACATGACTTTTTATCCCATGTTGAATCGTTCTTTCTCGATCTCCATCTTTTTCATCTACACCTCCAACTTTTATTTTATTTACATCTTTGTCCTTCTAATGGAATCTTTAACCAGACAAGATTTTTTTTCTTTTATTTTATAAATCTCAAACCCTAATATGTACCCCCACATTCCTTTCTCCTCCCACATACCTCCCACGGTTTCCTTTTTCCTCCCCATCTCCTCCGAATTCTCTTGCGGTCTTGTTCCTCGTCTCCTTGCTTGTGATTTGGTGGTGTGTCTATGTGGATCACGTGATAGTGGTGTTGGTGGTACATTGTTTTCCATCTTTTTCTCGCTTGTTGTTCGTCTTCTTCACATTGTTGCACTCATACTGATGGAAACAGCTCCACTCTTCAAGATTTAGCAGCTTCATAATCTAGATGTAGGCAGCGAAACGCAAATAATGATGAATGTTCTGATGTGCACTAGGTGTTATGATCACAACTATCATGGTTTAGCCTATGGGAAGTCTCAACATGATTTTGACCTCTTTCATTGAGAGTGAGGCTAGTAACCATTTGCCTAAGCTCATTTATCCTTTGTCGATCTAGTTAAAACTCAGATTGAGTTCTATTAAGCTCGACTTCAGTCCTATTAAGTTGAGCTTAAGTTCTGTGAAGCTCCTCACTTAATTGCACATTGTCACAATCATTTCTTATACTGCCTTGCACACTTGAGTGACTCATACTTGTGAAGTGAGAAAAGATTTTCACAAAAGTTTGAAAAACTTGCACAAGTAGAGAGTCTAAAAATTTCACAAATTGTTTTTAGATTTTTTTGGAGAATAATTTCTAGAAAGATTCTGAAGGTAAAATAAACCAAATAGCTTCCAAGAAGGAGAGGTGAGTCATAAATGGACAAACCTAAGAACTGTGTCCTTCCTTAGCCAAAGTTTCTTTGGTTGTTTCTTACCTTAGTTTCTAGGTAGAAATCTTTCAAAACTCTTTCAATGCAAAAACGAAATGCACCTAGAAACCAAAGAAAGGTTTGTGTATATGAACACGCACCTATATATATCATGTAGACGTAAAACAAAAATCATGCAAGCAAAAGTAAAGAAAGTAAAGCAAATGTAAAGGAAGAATGCTAGACGACCTAAGTGAAAGTGCAAGCGACACTTGGAGCCCCTTGACACACTTTCACACTAAGAAGTAGAAACTAAGCTATTACAACGTTCAATGGTGCACTTGGAATTATTAAACGTCGTTTAGAATTGTAATTCGACGTAAAAAGATATAAACGTCAAATGACTTTTAAATTCGACGTCAAAATGTTAGTGAATTCAATAAAAAATTGAGCAGGAGATTGAAAATTCATTCACTTTATCTTAGCGCGCGATACCCTCTTCTCTTCTCAAACTTTTTTCGAACGAAGTTTGACGCACATTACATGTAATCTTTCTTTCATTTGATACAAATGCACGTTAATTAATTACTTGATGTATGATTTTTGTTTGTTTTAACCGATTATTTTTGTGCTCTTGTCCTTCATAGACGCATTTTGTTTTCTCTCTCACTGTGACAAAACTTTATTCCAACGAACCCACCTTTTGAAGGTTAGTTTTCGTTTTCGTTTTCGTTTTGAAGAACTTATTTGTTGAACTTGTTTATTGTTTTTTTTTGTTGAACTTGTTTGTTGTTGTTGTTTGATTGAACTTGTTTGTTGTTGGTTATTATTGTGTGTTGTTGATACTGCACTACATGTTCATAGTTCATGGTTTATAAAATATCAAACACACAAATTTGTTTTTTTTTTGCTTTTCATGTCTCGTAGAGCTGTAAAAAATGATTAGAATTAATTAAAAAAACAAAAAAATTGATTAACGTCGAATATTGACAAAATTCGATGTTAAGTTAACGTCGTATATTAACAAAATTCGACGTTAATTTAACATCTAATTTTTTAAATTCGACGTAAATTTAACGTCTCCTGATATGACGTCGTTCGCAAATTCGCTGTTAAAAGCTCAAAATATTCGTTGTAAGCGATTTTTGTAATAGTGCTATTTGAACATGAATATTACAATCAAAGGAAAGACTTCCTTTGTTTAAGGTGGAGGGTGAATTTCTCACAACTATTTTAAGTTCATTGATGGTTCAAAAATAATTTAGTAACACATAAGTATGATTCATGTGCGTTTTTAAATCAACTATATAAATAAGATGTAGAGTAATATGTGTACTTGTAATAAAGAGTGGAAAAGGAAGGAAATGGAGAAAAATAAAACATAAAGTGAGATTGTTTGATTAAGTAGAAGAAAATGGAAAGTAAAGGGAAAGTTTGTAAAAGGCTATGAGTGATTATTTGATTAATGTAATACGTTTTAAAAAAATTATAAAATGATATAATTAATTAATTGATCTAATTATCTCTATTGATATAGATTAATTTTAATTAAATGTTTCATTATTATTTATTTTAAATATTGTTACTTTGATTTGATTTTATTTTCTTTATTTAAAAATATTATCATTATTATTTGTATTTACTTTTTATTTTATTATTTTTGTTATTATTACTTTATAGATAATTTGTTATTATTTTTATTTTAGTTTTATTTTTATTTTAGTTTTATTTTTATTTTATTATGTTATATAACATAATCGATTATGTTCTACTGTGATTATATAAGATAATTGATTGTATTATGTTATATATAACATAATAAAACTTTCTTCAACCTTTGTTATCCTACACCATTAAAGTACCACCACTGCAACACCATCACAACGTGAGTATATTATTACAAAACATATGGCTAATGAAACACACAACAAACAACACAGTGATAATCAATTACGTTGATAAAAACATATATATATAATCAATTGCTTGTACATCCATAATCAATTATGTGTTTCAAAAAATTGCGCTGCTTTCACTAACCACAACACCTAAGCGAAACAAAAAAAAGTTTTTCGAAAGCAATTTTAGATGAAACAAGAATGACTTTCTCAAACCAAGATAAGCATAAACAAAAACCAAAAAACATGAAGTTGTGATCATAGATGAAAAAGGAAGCAAAATCAACAACAAATCTAGCAATAAAGAAGACATATATAGTATATTATCATGTGTTTCCCTATGCATAAAAAGGTGGAAATAAATATGTTAATTGCAAACATTCTATGTGTATTTTTTTTTTTGTTTTCTTTTCAGTTCGTTAAGGCTAAATCAAACTATTTGTGTCCTTTTCTCCTCGTATTTATATTTGTTAAAAGTAGCAAAACCCTATATCTCGCACAATATTGCAAAATCACCACCACAAAAACCTTAATTTTGGGATAAAGAGGAAATTGCCATGTGACAGTCTCTCAATGGGTCAAACAGTCAAAGCTGGTCAATCAAGAGGGCCTAAAGTCCACATATTGATATCTTTTAGGTTGGAATATCGCTGATATACCGAACCATGTTGCCTTCTCAACTATTGCTACTCCATTGCTCACCAACACCTTCCTTTCTCCTAATCTATAACATTACTGACACCTCGAACCAAACAAATTTCTCAATCCTTTACACACAAATGATGACTCAAAATTCCTCTTATTCTAGTCTTTGAACTCAACTCTTCCTGTGAAACGTATGACATTCGATTTCCTGACTTTGCTCTTGAAAATCTCCTCGCACAAAAACATTACATCTGAACCTAGCATACTAATCCATCCTTCGAAACTGAAAAGCTATAGTCTTCTAACTCCTTATCTTTGAGTCAAGAATTTGTCTCAAGGGTTTAACCAATTCTAATGAAGGTATACAGGTCTAGTTATCCTTGAATCTACATTCCTCTATCACTATAGAGCATAATACACTAACACAAAGGCAAGAACAAGACAAGAATCGCTATAGATGACAACACTGGAATCTCAATCCTTTCTTTCCCCAATCCTTCATAATTAAGAAAGGAAAATCATCTCTGATATCGAGTCATGAGTGCGCACTCTCATTACTCATATCAAGACGTTTTTTATTCTCAAAACTTCCAATTAAATACACCAACTCTAAGATTTTGAACTTAGAAAGACATGACAAATCATGTCACCTAGACTCAACTCTTCACAAGAAAAGCACGACAAACCCATTACTTGTAGGTCATCCTAAGGACGAACTACTCTGATACCATTAATGTAGCATCCCATTTTTAATAGTAAAAATATTACTAAAATGAAATATTACATATATGATAATGGAATCACTATAAGAAAACAAACCTACGAAAGACAAGATCTACACCTGTAGAATCATTTGACTTCCCAACCATTTCACCCTCACCTCTCACTGGAGCAATTGTAAAGAAACGTTTCCCTAAGCTCACACCATTAAGGTGATCATCGAAAAAGAGAAAACATATAAAACGGCAGGCAACACAAAAGCAAGGGTAAGCTAAAGTGTCAAAAGAACATACATACATTTTTAAAACAATAATAATACACATCTATATTATAACTCAAACAACACATAACACAATTCCCATCAACCTTGAAAATCCCAAACTATTTGGATAGATGTATTGATGTCGAACTCATGGGAAGCCTTCACCCTATATAGTGGAGCAACATGCTCAGAAATAATAACCACAACCTCAACGACCATCAAATATGCCATACACCAAGGTTAATTCGTCAAACATCTATGGCAAAAACTAGTGACCATAGACTAGGATCTTCTGCTACTCTCGACGACGTAATCACTCATCTATACATGAGATGGGATTATTGAGAGTATCAGGATCATTCCCCAATCCCGGAGCTCCTACTTCAATACATAACTCAACACAACCAACTTAGAATATTCCTTCTTGGAATTCATTTCTCACATGATACTTGAAATCCACACCTCACACATTATTTGAACATCATCATCACATCTCATACATAATCATATTCATAACTTTGTTTCCATACAACATTGCATACTATCACATGAAACTTCTAAGCATTCATTCAAACACATCACCATCAACGTAAAACACTTAATCCAAAACTCACAAACTTATACTCAATTACCTAGAAACCCAAAACTGTGTATCACAAATCGTAGGACAACACAAAAAAGGAACCTTAAAACTTGCACGAAGGGCGCTTAATGCTCAGGTGCTCAGGGGCTAGCGCTCAACACTAGCGCCTTTGGAAAGGTGGCGCTCAATGGCTTGGAATGGGCACCAAGCACTATCAGCAAACTCCAACCCTTTTCAGACCACTTTGTACACTTCTCCCACAACTTTGAATGGTTCCTAGGACCTTCTAAACACCCTAAAACATCTAATAATTGATCCCTAACTCAAAAAGACTACCTTAACCCAACTTAAGACCTTAAACTATACCAAACTCAATTCTATACCTTCCAACACCCAATTTCTACAACTAGCAGTTGGAACAAGTCTTAATAGACTCAATAATAGATTATAGACCCTCACATTTAGCCCAGACCTTCTAATTTACAAAATCACTAGTTCAAACCCCTAAATTACACATAAAACCATGCAACTACACCCTCACAACTCCTCTGTTGCATAATGCACCACATTTTACTGGTTTTAACATTCCAACAAGTCTTAAATGAATAAGACATCAACTCCAAACATTACACTTCTCTCCAAAACCACATATATAGAAATTCCCCTATTAAAACCCCCCAATTTGAACCAAAAACATGCAAAAACTCTAATCTTTTACTACCTCAAGGTTCAACAGAAATTCTCCAGCCAATTATCACATCAACTTCACCATTTCAAGCAATCAAAATAAGCATAAACAATAAACAACTTCAGGAAAGTTGTTTTAATATCATACCAAGCATTTTTTAATCAAATTCACACAATCATGTCATAATACAACATAATTTTAACAAGATCAGTCCATCAATCCAACCAAATCATATTATTAACATACTTAAAAATTAAAAACAAGGTATTTAGCTTCTCTTGCCTTTTTATAGAAACTCCAACTACCTCTATAAAACTCGACTTTGCTCTCTCGATTTAAAGAGACCAAAATACACCTACAGACCACGAAAACATGATCAGGGTATACCATTAGAACCACTAATCAATAGAGTACTTAAGGGAAAGCTCAAACCTTACATGTGCTAGAGAAAAATCCTACATGCATTGAAAAACGTGAAACTAGAGAAAAAGGTATAAAACTTACTCTATTTGAGAAACTCATCGGGTAGATTTGGAGATCTCACCGTGAGGATCACACAGGCGGTCTCTGATCTTCAAACAGATGAACAAGGTGTAAGAACCCTTAGAGAGAAAACAGAAGACTCTAAAAAAGTGATTTATAAAGAGATTATATGGTTTAAAATAATGAAACTCGTCTATAATAATTCATTTTATATTAAAACATTTTAAGATTAAAATAATAAAATCTCATTATTTTTAACTCACCATACTACTTTTAAAATACTATTTTCTAGGTCTTCACACTTTGCATCATGACATAGATTACTTATTAAAAATAAAATAAAAAATTTATATGTTTAAGGATATTTATTTATGATAAACTTTATTTATATAAAAAAATTATCTTGTGCATTGAAGAAACGAAAATAACACTTTTGTTTGTAAAAAGAATGGTAAGATATTTACAAAATTAATGTCTTATGATATAATAATTTTATCATCAGATTTTATTATCATGTCCAAGATATTATGATATAATAATTCGGTATTTAATACTTGAAGATATTATATAATAATTAAATATTCAATTTCTCATGGATGTAATATTTTATTATTCAAATAACTGAATTTGTTTAATATTTTATTCACTCATTATATTGAATATAACATCTTATTATAGATAATAATGATTCATCTAATATTCAATGGTACTCAACTATATGACTCAACTCTCATATTCATATATCTCTTTTATTATCATTCTGATACATATCCTTACTTTCTTTCTAGCTCTCTTATGATGATACAATAACTTAGTTCTTGAAAGTTTCATAATTCACCTGAGAGATATATCAACCAAATATGATAAGAACACAAATAAATGATGATAATAATATGTATTCCACGTGTAGAAGAAGTGTTCATTCAAACCTAAGATATTATTCTATAATACACGTCAAAATGTTTTCGAAAAACTGAAGTCTAACCTTTAGGTAGATTACGTACAACTAACTTGCCTACGTAATAGGAGTGTCGAACTTCTTGAACGTCCAAACTCTACAATGTCTAAAGCGCTTACATCCCTTTGTTTATTTTATCTAAGGCTTCTTGTGCATTCAATTTCTTATAACCCTAAATGCTTGAGAACTTTGCACTTTTCAAATGCTCTAAAATTTTTGGAACTCCCGACCTATTTATTGAAGCAGGATTTTAACAAGTATAACCTAAAAAAAGTAAGTCATAACAAAAAAAAATGAAAGAATGGTTGAAATATCGGTGTTGGATATTACCTACTTTTCTTGTGAGAATTAATTTTGTTTTCTCTTTAAAAAAATAACAAGATATAGATATATATTTTGTGTAAAGATTTATGTGAAAATGAAGATTCAACTATAATTAAATTCTAAAATAACTGTATATTGGACATAATAATTTGATTTTATCCAACAAAATAAAAATAAAATTCGTAAAATTAAAAAAAAAACTGTATTAATCTCGAAATAGAAATTAAATTCTTATTAATACTACAAATATAAAGTATTTTTTATAAATATGAAAATAATTGTACACAAATTAATTTGCACGTTCCAATTAATTTTATATTTGAAGTCATATTGTTTTCGAATAAAGAAATCATTCATTTTGATTGGTTTTCTTAAGTTTTACATATTCTACAAAGTATACAAATATGGATTAGAAACAATCACCATCTGATATGATAATCATATTAGAATCGGCGGGTGGGAGGAGTCTTACATTTTTTTTTCTTTTGGAGAATGGATAAAAGAGCTAGTGTTGTTCGTGATTAAGAAATATGTAATGGTTTTCTATCATTTAATTACATGCAAGGTGAGGGTAGTGCACTAGCTGCATGAGAAGAATGTTCATGCTACCTTGTGACGTGAATAATGCACTATAATAACTTTACATAGAGATTAAATATTAAAATTATGTTTAATTTATAAGTATATTATTTTCATTGTTTTAAAATTATTGGTCAAAATTCTTGCTGCATGTTATAATTACAACAAGCAAAAGAAAATTAATTGACTTTTTAAAATTTAGACAATCCTTCTTGATATGTCTCTTTTTCTTACAAAAGAAGACTTTATTCCTTGTAAGTGTTGGAGAAGAATATTTTCTTGTGATTAATTTGAATTTTCTTATTTTTTAGTATTTTTCCTTAAGAATTTCTTCTTGAACAACATAGGTTCAATAATAATTCTTTGATAAACTACTTATCCTTATGTGTTATAAGAGATTTTGAAAGAGACATAGTGATGAGGTAGAGTACTCAAATTGTGCACAAAGAAAAGAAAATCATACATGATAAACTCTAAGACTTTTTGTTATGACATATGTCCATAGTATGATGGTGCATGCCAATAATCCTAGTAAGCTTTAAGGATTAGAATTGCATTATAATATGATTAATTACAATAAATTTCCATAGTTATAAAACTTAATGTATATAATATGAATAAATTAAAGATGCTATAATTATTCTCTAAATTATTATAAAATTATATTAATCACTTAATTATAAAATCTTTAAATAGCCAAATATCTATGTTAGCATCTCCTATAACAAACAAAGTAGATAATACACAATTGTAAGTTGTGTAAAATCATTCATAAATAATAAACAACATATTCATAAATTATTTAATTATCTCTTTATTTCTACTACTTCAAAGTATTTAATATTTTATGCTTGATAGAAAAATAACTAAACCTACAACATTCGGTTAATTTACCAAATGAAATTAATTTATTTTTATGTTTACGCAACAAGGTTGGATTTTTAAAATATTACAGAACAGGATAAAGTTTTTTAAATATGACGACTTCACTTAGAGAAAACCTAAAATCGTATCACGTCAACTAAGTTAGTTTTTTTTATTATTATCTTAAAGTGAAATTATCATACCAATTTCAAAGAAAGTCATTTTTTATTTTGTATAAAGTAAAGTGATTTTTTATTTTTATTTTATTATATTTTAATAATATCTATTTCATGGATTTTTATTTATTTAATTTAATATTTAAAATTAACATAATTAATTGAATACATGAAAAAGATAATATAACAAAGAAAAGTTGTAGTGATTTATATTAGTAAGAACTTGAGAAAAATTAAAAATAATATATTAATAGGAGAAATTGTATGTATAAACAATGATGTGTCATTTTTTATTATTTATTTGTCCATTTTATTAAAAATTTTATATTACTTAAGAATTATATTTAATCTTATTATAATAAATTTTTGTAACATCTCAAAAATACAGTATAAAAACTATATAAGGGAATAATCACATATTAATAATATTCTAGATCAGTCTTACGAAAGATGAGACGTACGCTTATGGTCGAACGACCTTACAAGATAATGGAGAAATTAAAACTGTACAAATATGCAATCTAGACCGAATGGTTTACAGAAGACGTACCGAACGGTCATACAAAAGAAGAAAACAACAGATGACCAACGGTTATCACACAAAGAAACTAACTACTGACCGAACGACTCTATTGTTCGGTCTTAACTTCTACCTCGACCAAACTTTCTTCTTCCAGTGCCTCTTCCAGCAAAGCTTCTCCTTCTGCTCACATCCACACGGATGATCATTACAACAGAAGGACAACCATCGAACGTACAAAACGGACAAGACAGAAAATAGGGTAAGCTTATGTAATTTAATTCAATTATCAACATATATCTCACTCAATCAATTTAAACAAGCTAACTCGTTAACTCTTTCATGCAAAGCCTAGTACTAGATCTGACTGTCCGGACTGTATGAATTTTGTGTAGCTACGACGTTCGTGCACCCAAGTGATGTAGTAATTAGGATACCCTCAACAGCTGCCACCCGAGGTTAGTCCGTTCCGTCCAAATTAACCATAAGGACAAGGACCTCCTGTCATTCTCACACATGACTTACCCTTCTCTATGTGAGAAACGAGTAATCACGGAATATCAGGATGAACCGCCAGCTTAGCGTGCCCACATTCATACTTTACCATTCCAATATCAAATCATGAGATATTCCTCCCCGGAACACTCTTCCATAACCAAAGTCATTTCATCCATATCGTATTTTATCATTTTTCATTATTTAAACCTCAACTGAACCAATTTGAATGATGATCCCTTAGGATACCAAATACCGCACATTAGTTTTTAATCCAGAACAAGACCGAACACTTGGAGTGAGACCGAGATGTCTCCAACTCAAACATAATCAAATTGAGAGAGTTACTCACTAATTGTGAAAAGGACCGAATATAATAATACTTCTCAGAGACTAATATAATCGAATGTTGTTTACCAAGTGAGCCAATTTAATGAACTGACTCTTGAGAGTTCAAACCGAACACCGTAAAGCCTAGGCCGAGTACTAGGACTCTAGGCCGAAACCAATTGAGATAGGTATTGTAGGACACCAAATAATAGTACTTGACGGAATCATATGAAGAAACTGATCGCCAATAAATACTTAACTTCTTAATGAGCTAAACCTCAAGGAAACCGAATGTCAGTTGAAGACCGAGCACTGTAGAGAGTGAACTCTATGGAGTTTGGACGAACGCTCTTATTATAAAGATAGATTACGGAAACGAGAACGAGCGCCTAGTGTAAGACCCAGCACTTGGTGTAAGACTGAGCACTACTTAGTACGAGCGCTTGGTGTAAGACCAAACACTACTAAACTTATAGAAGAAAGGCTTGATAAATATAATAAAATACCATTTAAATAGTGTTCACAAACGAACGAAATATACAAATACATATAGATATACTTAAGTTTACCATCAAACACTAAGGAACGAATATCCTTGGTTGAACGCTTATATACAGATATTACAGAACGAAGATGCTCGGTCCTCAACTGAAATTCTTTCCAAATGAAAGAATCCAGTTCCAACCAAATCCACAGGAAAACCCAACGGTCAAAGATCTTCAGTGACGAACATAAATTTTCACATAAAACTCTAGACTTAGAATTCATAATCTTATCAATACATTTCTCAACATATATCTTCATACATTCATACATCCATATCATAGTAAATATTCACACTTCATACAGTCAAAACATATCAACAATCATACTTCATATTCATTCAGAAATCAACGAATGTACATCAATTCAAAACAAGAATCTTAATCAAATTATATAAGCTTAACGTTCATAGTTCAGAATACAGGTTCAACTTTACAAGAGACCTTAGCGTTCTACAGTCATGCCTTAAGAAACTAAACCAAACAGAAATCCAGAAACTCTCAGAACAAGATGATTGACTCATGCAACCCTTAAACTAGGTTTGCATGTACCAGGAAACCAACCGGCGGAATGAAGAGAGAACTTACCAACTTAGAACCTGGAACTGATCGGTTCAAACGAACGTCCTCAACGTTGGAAATGCTCAGGTGTGGTCTGTTTGATGATCGGAAGAAGAAAAGAGTGAGATTTTGTAGAGAGAAGTAAGAGCTTTTTAGAGAGAAGGAGGAGAAAAATGGAGTTTCAGAAGATTGAAGAAGATGGTTGCATGCAGATAGTGGCGTGAATTTTGAAAAACTAAGTTTTATTTCTACCCTCCAAAACCGAACGGCCACGCGACTGCTCACACCTGTCTTCCACTTTCTGATTTCCAACTCCCCTTACTCGACATTTGTCTTCCACTCAAATGAGGTTTTTAGTATGTTTTAATCCTTCTGACAATTTTTCAATTTCTTATATATTAATACGAATAATTATATTCAATTAAGCTAATTAAAATATTAAAAATAATTACAACATTAATAAACTATTTATTTTATTACATTTTGAATAATTTTATTAATATTAATTACTTAAAATCTTAAAAAATAAAAAATAAAATTATGAGAAGTATTTAAAAAGGTTTAATTAGTATTTTGGTCCCTCTTTTCGTAGGGTCTGTTCAAATTGGTCCTACTTTTTTTCAAAAGTTCACTAAGATCCCACTTTTTGCAAAAACGATGCAAGTTAGTCCTTTTTGGTTACGGCGTTAAAAAGACTAACGGCACAGCTGCCCAGCTGGCAGAAAACTAATGAGCTGTACATTTTTTGTTGACGTGGCACTGTGAATTGGTGATTCATCCTGAGAGCAGAGGATTCATGCTTGTTTTTCCCAAATTAAAAAGCAAAGTTAGGGTTGTTGGTGATTCGTGGTACATTTGTTCTGAAATCTAAAAGCAAAGGTTAGGATTGTTGGACATTCGTGGTACTGTTGTTGTGAAATTTAAAAGCAGAGGTTTAGGGTTAGGGATGAATTCATCACAGAGTTCTTCCTGTTCGAAGGCAACATCCAAAGGATTTTCGCAATCCTCACACGGTGTTGTTTCCAGGGGAGTTGGGATAACCCCTATTTGCCACTGTGGTGATATTGCTGTAATGAAAGTTGCTAGAACTTCAAGGAATGCTGGGAGGAAATTTTGGGGATGTCGCCATTACAAGGTGTTTTGAATACTGTACTGTCCTCTTCCATGTGTTTTGGATTTTATTTGTTTTAACATTTTTGTGTTCTTGGTGAATAATAGGGTGGAATTTCAAGTGGGATGTCATGTAATTTTTTCAAGTGGTGTTCTGAGGACAATGCTGATGATAGAGATGGTACAATTGTGAGACAAAGCAACAAGATATTTGATCTGGAAAATAATGTCAAAGAGTTACAGAGAAGGATAAAGTTCTTACTTGGAGTTGTGTTTGCTGTTATTGTGTTGAACATTATGACATTGTGGTTGTGTTTAGCTTAATCTTAGGTGTGCAATGTGCAATTTATGTTTTGTTCATGTAATGGCTCAGTTGTTTAGCATCATGGAATATCAGTTGTTGTAATATGAGTGAACAATCTGAGTTCGTGTAATGAAGTTCGTTTTAGTCTCCCCTTTGATTTAAAAATGTTAATTGTGGTCCCCCTTTGCTTTTAAATTTGTTCACGATGGTCCCTTTTTCCTTTAAAAATTGTTCAAAGTGGTCCCTTACTATATTACTATAATACATATTAAGGATACCTGGCAAAAAACATATATAATTACATAATATCACTACTTCCAAATATCACAACATAATATCAGTGCAAGTATAATAAGATATTTAATTAAAGTGCTTAATAAGAATTCAACATACACAATGAAAGTGTTTGATAAGAATTCAACACAGACAATGAAAGTGCTTAATAAGAATTCAACATACACAATTAAAGTAGTTAAGAAGAGTACGTCATACATATTAATACATCCAAATTTTCATCTAAATCTGTGGATCTTTTCTTCTAATGTTTAACTTCTGCCTTTGTATTGGCTCACTTAAATCTCGGATGGAATCTTGACTTGGTTGTGGTGGTTGAGGAGATTGGGGACTTGATGGCTGTGAAGGTGCAATGGGTTGTGAACTTTGTGCCTGTGTTGATTCTGTTGGTTCGATGATGGTTGGACGTAAAGGGCACATTTTTTTGTTGTGCCCCAGTTCACGGCAGATACTACATCTCTTTCGCTGCCCGCCAACACTCATCTGGGTCCCATCTTTTGTTAGCTCCCATGGCTCCATTCTTCTTTTTTTCTTGAGTCTCCCAGGCATGTTCCTCTTAGGTGGTGGCAGTACATCAGGAGAAGTAGTTTTTTCCTATAAGAGGTGGCCATTCACAGGATATATGATGGACGCATATGCTTCTTCATATGTGGATTTCCTGAAATAAATTGGTATAAAACTTTCTGGATCTACATTTGAATAGTTCAATGATGCAACTGCATGACAACATGGGATGCCACTGATCATCCACTTCCTGCAGCTGCATTCTTCATTGTCCAGGTCCACTGTGAACTTGTTGCCAATGATTGAAACATGTCTAACCTCAAAAATCCTTCTTGCAGACCAGCTGAATAAATGAACATCAAAAAGGCACATCAACAGTTGGATATGAACATAAATAAGCCATAACAACAACTGGATATGAACATAAATAAGGGATAAGAACAATATTACCTTGGGATCCAATATCTTGACAAGTTACATTCCTTCATAAGTCTCTTTTTGATCTTTGGACAGACATTGAAATCCATACCTGCCACCTTCGTTCTGTTGGTGGCCCATCTTTTCATCAAATACAGTCTAATATCCTCCAGCATGGTTATTATGGGTTTTCCCCTGGACTGCACAAGAACACTGTTGAATCCTTCACTGATGTTGTTATCCAGAGTATCACACATTGCTTGAGTTCTGAACCTACTTCTTGACCAATACCTATTGCACGAGAATGAAGAAAATGAGTTACCAAACATGAGTAATGCAGAATATTTGTGCATGTAATGAAAAGAATGTACCTTGGGGGAATGGCTATGAGATATTTATATGCTTCTTCATTCACTGCTCTGATATTCAACATCTCTCTCTCCCAAGCTTGGGGGTATGTGCTTGTGGCAGCCCTCCACATCAAATTCTTCAATATCTGACCAGAAAATCTTTTCCTAAAGTTAGCATAAAGGTGCCTGATGCAGAATCTTTGTTCTGCCCTAGGCAAAAGCTCTTGGATAGCTGGCACCAACCCCTGCCAACATCAATTATTTAATCAAACACACATGATTAATAAAGTTTGCAAAATAAAATAATTAAAGTACTGCATGTACCTTTTGCTGGTCAGACATCCACGTATATGCCTCACAAACTTCATTTCCCCCAAGGTCTTCAACCAATAATTGCAAAAACCAGGACCAACTATCTTTATTTTCGACTTCAACTACTGCATATGCAAGGGGTAACATTTGCTCACTTGGATCCCTCCCAACAGCAGTAAGCAGTTCTCCCTTATAAAGACCTTTCAAAAAACACCCATCTAAACAGATGATGGGTCTACAACTAATAAAACTATCCTTACATGCTTTAAGACAAACATAACATCTCTGGAATATGGACTGACCATTATCACTGTTGACTTTAACCTTAACAGTTGACCCAGGGTTACTTCTCAATACCTCATGTGCATAGTCATAAATCCTTCGAAATTGTTCTTCAAAATCCCCTTCACGTTGACTTGATGCCATTAACTTCGCCCTTCTTGCTTTAGAAATTGATACATTGGTGTTCCATTTCCTTAATGCTTTGGTACGTATGTCTTGGACCTTTATACTAGGATTGTCATGCATAGACTTATCTATTTCATGACTCAACCACTTACTATTCATCAATTTTATGTTCAGTTGCCTGCTGCAAGAATGAACATCCACAATCTTCCTTAACTGCCAAATCTTGCGTGATGGCAAATACCCACAGTAAGCTACCCATGGACACTTTTTTTGCCCACCCATGCATCTCACCCTTACCCTACGGTTATCATTTTTTACAAACTTAAGAGCCCTCCCAGCATGAATAGCATAACTTCTAATGGCTTCCTTAAACTCATCCTTATCGGTAAAGATAGTACCAAGTTCCCATTTGTAATCTGACATTGACTTCTTTTTACCAAATGTAGGAAAGGGACCTCTACTTGGTCTGTCCTCAATTTCATCCTCCTCACTTGCACTATTATCTGGAGTTAACAGCACATCTGACTCCCATTCATCATCTGACAATCCCCTACCATGTCCTTCTGCTTCATTATCACTGTCTTCCATCCTGTATTCTGAATCACTATTATCCAAATTCCCTACCTCCTCCAAGTTCTCTTCAACAGAAACATGTGCTTCATCCTTCTCAGTATCCACTTCCACTTCTTCCTCACTGTCCACTTCCAGTTCTTCCTCACTGTGCATTTCCACTTCCTCCTCCCTGTGCACTTCCACTTCTTCCTCACTCTGCACTTCCACTTCTTCCTCACTCTGCATTTCTACTTCTTCCTCTACTCTATCTACTTCCTCTGTGTCAACCTGCACTCCATCATCTCTCTCCAAGTCACCACCACAGTTAAGAGGACCTTCCTCAACCTCCTGTTGCACTTCAACAACACCTTGTACACCAACCTCAACACCACTACCCTCACCATTGTCTGCAGGTCCTTAGCAAAGGTAAAGAATTTCATCCTCATTTTCTACAACCACTGCTTCGCTCACTTTATGTACAACATACAAGTTCACTTTCCCCAACAATTTTCCCACATTCATCATGTTCAAAGCACCTTTATCGTCATATAGCTTATATAAAACATGGTCAATATCGTAATATAACTCATGTACTTCAATATACCCCAAATCCTTAAGTGAACCTACTACTCCAAAATAGCTCCATGTATCGGGGTCAATGTCCCAATAACATCTTTCCCCACCTATATATTTAAAGGGCACTTCCTGTATCAAGGTCCCACCGTGGTGGACCACTACCTCAAAATTATCGTTAGACATCCCTACACTGCAAATGGAAAAGGGGGACCACTCATTAACTTAATTTAACAGACCATGGGACCAATTCCAACACCCAACGACAATACTTTTTCCATTAACCCCCCACCATGCCACAAATATAACCATATTTTAAACACAACAAATATAGAATCCACCCATTAAACAAAAAGCAAAAACAAAACCCACCCATTAAAGAAAAAGCAAAAACAGAATCCACCCATTCAAGACAACAACATAGTAACAACAGTAATGCCATCAATTACTATAACAACAACATAAGAACAATAATGCGATCACTAACCTCGAAGTTGATTTCACCAAAAATCAGAATCTGCACTCTTCGAAAGGAGATTGTTGAACCCTAAATCGCATTCAGATTTTACCCCAAATGTAATTGTCAAATTTTTTTAACCCTATCTTTTAAATTAATTAATTTAACACATATCACAGTGCCACATCAACAAAAAATGTACAACTCATCAGTTTTCTGCCAGCTGGGCAGCTGTGCCGTTAGTCTTTTTAACGCCGTAACCTAAAAGGACTAACTTGCATCGTTTTTGCGAAAAATGGGATCTTAGTGAACTTTTGAAAAAAAGTAGGACCAATTTGAACAGACCCTACGAAAAGAGGGACCAAAATACTAATTAAACCTATTTAAAAACTAAAAAGCAATGCTCACTCATACGACTTCAGAAAATAAATAAATAAATATATATATATATATATATATATATATATATATATATATATATATATATATATATATATATATATATATATATATATATATATATTATGAGTTCATTTTAAAAAAACACATTTAACTGAAGTCGTTCGTAACATGACTTTAGTTTTTTTTAAGTGAAGTTGTCGTACATTGGAAGACTTTATCCTATCATGTAATATTTTAAAAATTTCAACCTTATTGCATGAACACAAAAAGTAAATTAACTACATTTGACAAATTAACTAGTAAAATTCATTCATTTCAAATAAAGAAATAGAAAAAAAAGTTATACATTTCAAATATAACATTAAATATAAATATAGATAAAAAATTAAATGAAGTGGGCATAGTACCTTAAAAGGTCAGAGAACATTACAAATTGGAATCAAATTTAAAAACAAAGGAAAGACCAAGCTAAAATATATTGTTAATGTTGTAACATTAAAAAAAACTATATATTTGTGACATATATTTCAAGACTCTAATTACGAATTTTAGATAATTTGAAGGGAAAAATAATGAAGACAATTTTAGTAATAGGCTATGAGTCAACAATACAACATAACTTAACACTACCTTAAACCTAAAATTTTATGGTTATAACTTTGTGGGTCTGTTTCATTTATATGTTACTTAACTTACCAATTACACAATACGAGGCTTCAACTTATACTTGAAGTCCAACTAATATATCTTAAAAGAACAAACATTAGATATGCTTTGATCATTGTATAAACTTTGTCTCCACCTTCAACCCTATGTATGCATTGAACTTGAGCTCAAATGTCATAATTCATTATCTCACTTTGAGCATTTTTTCTCCCATGTGAGGCATGTAAGATGAGGTGTGTGTATTTATTGCAAGGGTTAAATCATAACAAAGGTGACAATTTTTTCTTCCATTGTTTTAATTTCTCGCAACATGTATGTGTGTGTGCGCTTGCACATGTTAATCCTTTCAATTGAAAGTGTGAAGTTCTCAAATGCACAACTAGCAAAATAGAAATTTAAATTTTATTATCTCTAATGCTTTTGTAAAGATATTTGCCAATCAAACACTAATGGAAACATATCACGGATAAATCATCCCTTTAGTTATCGCATCTCAAATAAAATGATTGTCAATCTATAATGTTTTTCTATGAATATTTAGATTTTGAGCAATGTACAATATCAATTGAATATCAAAATACAATTACATACTCTTTGGATGTTGCATACGCAAGTCCTTTAAAAGTTGTTTAAGTTATTTTAACTTGCATATTGTTGACACTATTGATTCATACTCATCCTTTACAAATGATTTAGACATTGTATGTTTCTTCTTAGTATTACATAATATAAGAGAACTATTTCTTCTTAGTATTCCATAACATAAGAGAACTAATAAGACAAACCATTCAATTCAAGAATGTCGCTTAAGTGGATAATTTAGTTAAGTCAAAGTCACATCATCCCTTTAAAACTTAGTTCACTATCAATATAAAGCATTATCCCTCTTCTTCATAAGTCTTCAATATCTCACCATTTTGAGAGTCGTCTCCCAATAATCATCAAACGATTATTGTGTAAATTGAGACAAAATATGAAGTAGATATACAAGATCAAGTCTTGTGATAGACAAATAAATCAACTTGAAATGACAATAAAGTGAAGTAAGTGCGAGTTTGATTATATTATTCTCATCCTTATAGTAAAAAATCATACACATCCAAACTCGATATTCATGAAGTGTGAAATTTGTGTCTCATCTTCAACCATATCGAATAACGAGTATACTCATACTAATATCCACATCCACCTAAATATTTGTAAAATAATTTTTTTACAAAAGAAAAAAATATCAAAAGGAAATATGATATGCATTAATTTTAAAACAAGAGTACGAAATAAACTAAGGGGGTTATAGTTGCTCGTACTCATACCCATGCATGATCATTTTGGGTATTTTTCATCAACATTGGAACATGGACAATACACAATAATACAAATTTATCTATTAACCATATTCTCTATAAGTTTGTCTACAAGACACTCAATTTGCAATAAATTCACTTTTGGCCAAATTGTAGTTTTGTTCCTTAGAAAATTTGATAGGTTTTTGGGCAAAAAAAAAATCTTATTTTAGAAATTATCTTGAGTATATAATTTCTTTGGCAAAAAGAAATTCCACTTGTTATAGATGACAAATCTTGTTTTGAGTCTATATGCTTGGATGGACTTATACTTAATTGTGTGTATCCACAGATTCTCTTATGTTGTGTTTGTGGGTGGAAGAGTCAGCATTAACCAAGTCATATTATCTTTAAGGGCATATATTTCCTTACCCATTCCCACCATATTCTCTAGCCCTTCATCACACACACCTTCATTTGCATATTGTTTCACAAGTTGCATCCCGCTCGCGGGTAGATCATGCCTCCATTAATACCTTTATTCGCTGTTTACTATATTGGGTTCCCTCGATTGCTCTGCGTTCGGCTTCAACGTACTTTCACTGTTGAAGTGGTGGTGCGGTTCTCTGAGTCTTAGACGTCGTCATCCAAGCGAAGGTTCTGACATCGTAAGATTGGAAGCAACTACAATTGGAAAGTTATAGCCTGCAAATATGAGATGGAACACTCTCCACACTGTTTTCCTTTACATACTTTATTGTAATTTAAAAGTTATTTACATTTTAATTTAATCTAAACACCTAAACTTCTTTTTCCAGAATCTAATCACCAAAATAAATTTGGTAGAATCTGGATTGTTGGTTATAATAATGTTATATCTATCGGTGAAAATAAATGGTTCATGTATACTAATTTTTAGTTACTTCACCCAAACCATGCCCTACTTTATGTTTGAGTTGATTTTTTTGTAAGAACTTACTGTTTTTGAAAAATTTGAAGAAACTTGACAATTAAAGAGCACTGGCTAACCACGATAGGGATAATTATTAAATGGCCTAGAGAGGTTGCGAAAAATATTCTTAACCAGCACTGATTGTAGAAATCGTCCCAATCAGAAACCACTTCACAATTGTGTTCTCTTTTTTCCGGTAATAATAACCATTACACTCCATAAGAGTATAATTACTTCAGAGAAAAAAATATTATAGGATTAATTGGTTGCGGATGAAAATATTTTTACGTAAATTAAGGAACCAATAATAAAATGTTGGACTAGCACATTATTTTTACAGCATTTTAAAAAATAACTGACTGTATTGTACAGTAAATGTGAAATTTTATTGTGTTTTGTGGGAAACAATAATACTTAGTCCTACTTTTTAAAAATATTTCCATTAATTTCATTCATACCAAAAGATGTCATGTCTGGTGTCTCTCATCCAGTCTTACCAAACTCACGGTTGAAGAAGCAGGTGATCTAAAAATGAAATTATACTTCGCAAGTGTCAAAGCAACTTTAAAAGGTACAACCGCAACCGCTAGGCTAATATCGAACATTTTTGTTTGAATGAAACAACACAACTGAACTGGTAAACAGTTACCAAGAAACAGCCTAGGTACATCAAAAGTTTTCCCTTAGAACAATTCAGTTCAACTTAAATATAATTGTGATACTGCCTAGATCGGGACAATATCCAACGAACCACCTGGCGTCTTTTCAGAAATTCATCCACTACCTGACAGCACCTACAAAAAAAAAGTTCAATGCGGTCAATTATCACAGATTATTCATTTATGGCTGATCTTGTAAACTCAAACAAGCCGGAATTACCAAAAATTCTGATATACTACAAATTCTGGTTACAAAACAAATAATTATCACGACTCTTTGCCGTTAAAAAATCCAGCGTTATACTTAATATGTTTTTCATAAAACATATTACAAATACAATTTAGATTTGAACAAAAGAAAAAAAGGACGTAGAAAATTCTGAATACATTTATTTGATAACAAGCCAAATCCTCAAATACATACGGATTCTTCAGAACACGTACAAAATTATGTCATTCCTAGTTCACCGCAGAAATATTATATTTTAAATGTTTAAACCAAAAATACCTGGCGAGGAGATCCAGACCGTGAGCGTGATCTTGGCCTGCATAATTCAATGAAAAACTCAGATCACATATAGAAGGTATTGCAAAAAATTTACCCAACATAATATGTTTTACATACCTTGAAGATTTGATTGGTGATGCTGATCGTGATCTAGATCGTGACCTAGACACAGAACGCTCCAAGGATCTACTGTAGAATGAAACAGGTTTTCCATGAGAAAAGTAAAATGTCTAAAAGCTATTTGGCAATGAAATTTAACAAAAAACTCACCTTCTGGCCCTTTTCGGACTCCTACTCCTGCTGGGGCTTCTGGGGCTTCTGCTGCGGCTCCTAGAACGACTACTCTCATACTTTCTCACCTGCACAAACACCAGTAATTTTTAGTCCACTATTTTATTAAATGATAACACTCCACAAATCACTTTTCACAAAATCTCAAACATTAGAAAAATCCAGCACCCTCGTGCGTATGGGGTACAAAATCATTTTATAGGGAAAAGAGGCAAAGTAAAGAAGAGTGCAAAATCTTTAAGCATGTCAAAAAGCTGCTTGAATTGTGGAATATATGCCAGCTATTGAAGAATTCCTTTTGATATAACTTCAGGATAAGATATTACCCGAATATAGGCTCGTGCCCAAGGATTTCTAAACTCGGTGTCATCCAGTTTGCGAATCTGTAAAGGTGTGTTAGAAAACGTATAGGAGAGTATAGCAGTAATTTTAGTATCATTTAACTGGATGAAGAACTTACAGCATACTTCATGTCGTCATAATTAGTGTAATCAACAATGCCAAAAGTCCCTAAACATTGAACAATAGTATGAGCGATATATACTAAAACTACATTTTAAAAATTGAAATGTCAGAATAGGAATACATTTGTAGAATAGAAATCTAAAAGTAAACAATTTGACATGCACACACAAAAGGCTCGTGTAAAAGTTGAGACACTTGCTCGAAATGATTCCCAGAATGTTGATTTCTCTACCCATGATATTAATTAAATCTATATTAAATACTCAGTTTCATAGACCCTTGTACACCAAAGCAGAGTTGATAAAAAGAAGGCTGCTGTGTGCAATAAAGCCTTAATATAACAGATTAACTGGGATGCTTGATGTCTATTAATATAACGCCAGTGATGCATTAATGAATTTAAAAAAGGATACCAAGTGTTCATGTCCCTTAACTGCAAACTTTCAATCATAAAAATTGTAATTTTCCAACTTTATATAACTCCAACCAATACACAATACGAGTTGAATAATGTAAAAAAAGTTATCTGAAATTATACAGCAATATACTTGACCAATCATCACCCTTCATACTAAATAAAATTCTATGATACGTAAAATTCATTCAAAATATCAGCCATCACCAAGAGAGACAAAAATAACGCAGACACTTCTACATTCATCCGTCATCCCCTACCACCAACAAAAAACAAAAACCCAGGCCTCTTCTCCCATCAATACCAACTCCTCCTCTCCGAATCATTGTGTCGCAGCAGCTGCAGAAATCACAGATGAAAGGCTGTCTACCAATGCCAGAGGTGACAGCCCATCTGGCAAGATGCAAATAGAGGGAGCAGCCACAAATCACTGCCATGCAACAGCCCTTAGAGGAGTGGCAATGTCACGACACAACACATTGGCACAATAGTTCAACCATTGTGTGTGACTTACAATAAAAGAAAGGCAATCCTCAACCTAGATTTTAATTTCCTTAGAAAGGTATTATGCATTCAAAAAGGAATTACATACAAAAGCAGCAGGGTAAAATTTATATCCTGAATGATTGTTTACGTCAAGATTCCCACTGTTTAAAGCACTCACTGGGCTTTTTGTTAACCTTGAAGGGAGTGAACTTCACAATTGCTCCATGGCGCATTTAACATTACTCAGCCTATGAATTGTGGACTCCAAACTAATAATAATGCCGAAAATAATACACACATATACTGATCAGAACGTGTTGCATGTTAATAGTGGAAATAGATGTTACATTGTCCCGCATGCCCTCTGGCACAATTATAAAGCAAACCCGTAGATGTCATAAAGCAACAAATTTGGTTGTCCTTGCCTATGAAGAGTTTCATCTCCATTCTACAATGCTTAATTTCATCAATCATATTAATTTAAAACATTAGAACCTACATCGCATTAATATACTGGTCGTATTTATATAAGGTTTAAGATTGTGACGTTCAAACCCGTGGGATCCTATAATATATTTTAATTTTCATACAGAAGAGGAATATAGCATGCGCTATAACAAACAAGTATTACTTATAATGTAATCAGTAATTTAGCAAAACAAAAACCCAAATGAAGGTGTACCTTCACTATCACGAGAAACCTCAGCAAAACAAACATCACCAGCTTTTCGCATATGATCCTGAAACCAAATATCATAACATGGTGAGGTGGGAACAATTTGAGCAGTACAGTTTACAAGCATGAAGATTATGATACCTTCAAATCTTGCCAGGATGCAGAAGATGGGAGTCCCCGAACAATTACTGCAGATGAAAATAAAAAATTAGCGAAATTGTGTGCAAAAATATGAAAAGTTAACTACAGTTTATGAATACGTATTAAACAACTATTTCATATAAATTATGAACCATAAGAAAGCAAAGAAAAGACAAACAAAAAATGTTTCTCAAAATGAAAAATCCATAAACCTTAGCACCAACATTATAAGCATAAATGCTGAAAAAACTATATAATTAGAAAAAAAAGATACACAAAAACAAGCAAAGGATAGCTAAATGGACGCATGTGCAGTCTGAAGAAAAATAGCATTGCTCCCTATCCTTCAACATAAAACCAAGATTATGCCAAAAGCACAATGGACACACCTCGAAATTCAGAATGGCGTGAGATGCCAAAACGACCCCCACCAGCCCCAGCCCCAGCCCCACCACTTCCTCCATATCCACGTCGATCACTTGACGATGGTCCTCTACCGCCATGAGCAAGTTCCACCTGCAACCAGAACACATGAGACATACCATTATAGAGGAATTTATCTCGAACCCAAAAGTTGGAACAGCTCCTTACCCGTAACCGACAACCATCAAAGTTGTATCCATCTCTACCTCGAATTGCATCTTCAGCATCTCGAGCATTATCAAACTAGCAACCCAACAAACAATAAATGATCAAATGGTAAAAGAGAAAAAAACATATGGACAGGAGGATAAATACTTCAACTAGTAATAAATATAGAAAAGAAAAATACCTCAACAAAACAATAACATGGAGGGCGGGGAGGAATCTTCAATTCAATATCCATTATACGACCATACTGTAGTGGGAATACCATTGCAACACAATTACATTAGTACACAACTATCAACCCCACTTATCAGAACTTGACTGTGAATTATATTAAAATGAACTAAACATATAATTCCTTCGAATGAAGGACGCAAGTGTAAAGCAAATTTGCTAAATATAAACTATGAAAAGTCAACAAGGTCCATAACAAGAAAATATACAAGTATGCTGGTCAAACATCATTTATCCTTGCTCAAAAGTGATAATAAGAGTAGTATTCCATACTGGCTATTCATCAGTTAAAATAAATTTTAAGTTGATTTCCCTTTTTTTAAAAAGAGTATGCAAATAAAAATGGTTCTATTAAGGAAATTCACATTGATGCAATTAGTACATTGCACAAGAAAAGTAAAAATTTCACCTTGTAGAAGAGATCTTCAATTTCTGACTCTCTTATGTCAGAAGGCAGGTTGCCGACGTAAATTGTGCGAGAAAACCGGCCACTCATGTTTGACAGTTATGCAGTCTTACTACAAACAAAATTTGAAGCTCATCAGCAAGGTGGAGGATTTCTCTCGCTTATTTAAAGCCTAGGCAAAAACCTAAAAGTTCTACTTATCATCATCATTAGTCTAATGATTACACAAAAATAAATAAAACCAAAACTATGAAGCAAACCAAGAGAGCAATCCTTGAGGTGAGCCGTGCTCCACAAGCTCCATTGCTCATTTGCTCCAAGATGCTCCAAAGCTATAACAATATTGAAACTAAATTGGATCTCCTCATCCTTTCCAGTATTTTAGCAGGCATACATCTTCTGAGTGAGCAAGAATCTCCAATAATTTTAAAAAAATAACCATAACTCCACCCCGATTCTCCCATTCCCTTTCTATATCCCTATGTTTGAGTGCAAAGCTCATATTTGTCCAAGCGCTTGTCATCTATCATAAAGAAAGCATTGATGTCATGAGATCAAATTAAGATCGACATAGACTTAAACCTTACTCAGCTCTCTTTTTAACAGCATTGAAAAATCATCCCTGGCAAAAATTCGCAACATGACCTCTTACTGTAATGGTATATACTAGTTAAATCAACTTAACTGTCCTTAATGTGTAGTGGGACTATAATTCTCTACCCTCCCTGTCTGAAACACACGCTTATGTACACAAACCATTTACATAAGAACACTGTTTGTTTGAATTATAATTGCAACTCTCAGAAGTTACAACGAAGAAACCGCTAACCAGGTTCTTGAACCACTTCTAAAGATTTCACCCCCAGTGAATAACAACCTTAGCAATCAAATCAGCTAGTTTAGAGTATGCTATCTCCCTGTAAGATAAATCGAACAAACCACTAAAAAACAGAGAGACAAAATGATAAGATTAAAACCTAACTATTGAGCAAAGTCCTCAGAATATGCCCACAACAACCCATGTTGCGCACGTCAAGAAAAAAAAATTAAAAATTCAAATTCCACCGAAGGAATCGAGTCAAAAACCCTAAGTGTACAGTTGGTCACTCAAATCAAATAGAGGCATGCTACAAGTGTAAACTCAGAAAGGTAAGAATAACTCGATGAATGTCATACCAAAAACAGAGGAGGAACGGCTTGCGGACCCAATCGAACCCTTCTTGCGGACCCAATCGAACCCTTCTTGCGAACCCAATCGAACCCTTCTTGAGAAACTCGACCCTTCCGAAGAGGAGAGAGCAGAATAGCGTAGGTAGAAAGAGTGTAGGGTTGAACCAATTTATGGATCCAAAAGGGGTTTGGACCTCCACTAAGCCCTGGCCCAATTCTACTCTTCCAAAGTGAAAATAAGCAATTAATAATTCAAGAAAATGGATAAAACTAAAATCAATTAATTACACATTTTAAAAAAATATATATCTTGCTCTTATAAAGACCTTTTCTAATTTCTATACAGTTATTATCTTTATTATATATATATAGAGGATTTCTTTTTTTATTTTCCAATTTTATCTTTTAAATATTTTTTTTAAATTAAAATAATTATTTTATCAATTTTACCTTTTAAATGGTTATTTTTTAAAATTTAACTGTGTTATTTTATTTTATTTTATTTTAATCTTAATCATTTCATCAATTTTTATTATCACTAAAAAACTAATTTTTTTAATCAATTTTTATTATCATTAAAAATAGAGTTGTTAAAACGGGTAATCTGGTCCGACCTGACCCGACCCACCACGGGTTGGTCACTTAGTGAGTCAACCCAACCCAGCTCATTTATTAACGAGTCGAAAAAATTCAAACTCTACCCGACCCACCACGAGTTGGTGGGTTAAACGATTGGCTCATTGGCTCACTTAATTAACTTTTTTTTCACCCTCTTCTTCTCAGATTCTTATAACATATTACTTTGATCGATCAAATTGAAACAATAATAATTGGACCAATTGATATAAAAGAAAATGAAACAAAAGAAATATATTGTTATATATATTATAAGCTATCAAACATAAAATTTTGTCAATTTAGTTTAATGAGACATACACAACTGTTTAACCAAGAAACTACATATAGTCGTTAACAAAAATATATAACACAAGATAAAATTGTCATGCTTGTAGATAAGTCTAAAAACAAGATAAAACAAATGATATATTCCTGAATTATCCAATCTATAATATTATCCATCTATTAAATTGGAGTCCTGAATGGATAAATTCACAGTATTATGCTTTCTTGAACCATTTTCTTCTTTATCTCCATCTATAATATTATCCAATCTATAATCTTAGGGTTTTATTTGCAGAAGGGAACTTTTGGAAAGACAGCAACGCGAAAGGCTCTATTGCTAAGTAAAGGTTGTGCATTTTGAATAATTAATTTAATTAGTTTGATTTAAAAAAAATAGGATTTGAATAAGTAATTTAATTTAATTAATAAAAAGTAGGTGGGTTGGTGAGCGAACCCAACCCACCATGAGTTCAACCCGTGTGAGCCGGGCCAAATTGGCTCGCATAAAAATTTTTACCTTTTTTTCCAACCCAACCCGGCTCAAACTCGTGATGAGCCAGGTTGGCTCATGGGTTTCAACCCATTTTGAGGATACTAATTAAAAACTAGTAATATATAAAAAGCTATACATATTTTATGTATACTTTTACTTTTTCTGTTTTATTTTTTAATGGCAATAGTATAAAACTGATCATGTAACATCCCAGATTATATAGAAGCATATAACATAGTAAGTCCACATTTAAATAAAAGAGAATAGTTAGAGTAGACTGTAAATAAAGTAGTTAAGCTTACAGTCATCCCAGAATGAGACATAATTTAAAACTTAAACGCAAATAGAGTATTTCACAAGGATAGGAATCATCGGGAAAAATCCTCACCAACTAAATAGTAATTCAAAATACAAGAAATACTAGGAGAATCCTAAGGAAACTAAGCAGTAACATCTTCTTCCTCCAAAGCCTGCTCTAGAGGCACCTCATCCACCTTTGCTCACATCCAAGTAGATGATCATTGCAAAAGAAAAGCATACCCAAGCAACACGAACACACAAGCAAGGGTGAGCTAGATATAAGAAAAAAATCGTTTTATAGTAGTCACAGACAACATGCAAGTAAAGACGAAAATACTATACTATAAAAACATGACTTGTTGCACTTAAACTTGACTCGTTTGGACTAGAATGATTGTTGAGCTATGGTGGGCTATGCACTCATGGTGGCCTCTACTGCTTTGCAAAGTCATTACCAATGGGTTTCACCCTACCACACTCACGAGGTTAGTCCATTATCACTCACGAGGTTAATCCGTTATCACTCACCTTGGGTCGTACTAGAAGCACCCAAGACTAGGATCTCCTGCTACTCCTCACCACATGGATCAATCCTTTCTACTTGAGAATGAAAGACCATTGGAGTGTCACGAAAACCCCCAAGACTGAGCTACCATGCAAATAATTCTAAACATTAAGGGCACCACCATGAATCTTCTCCTTGAATATCATGGAATTACATCCAACACTATAGGGCACCACCATGTGACCTCACTTTGAGATACATGGAATTACGTCCATTAACCATACTTGGTACACTTACGCAATCACAACTTTGTTTCATACATACTTCCAAACTATAATTCACACACAATACAACATACCCTCAATCATGTTGCAAAATCAAGCCACCCAAATAAGTTATATAGACATACATACACCCTGGCAGTCAAACAACACCAAACAGCTCAAAAAGATGAGGAAAAATGTGAAACTCAATGAACCAAGTCGCACAGCGCACCAGGGTGCAAGGGTGGTGCGCTGAGCGAATTTTCCTGATGGGGGGAGTGTTTTTCAGCTAAAATTCGCATAGCGCACCATCCTTGATGCACTGAGCGAATTTTCCTGACAAGGGACAGCTAAAATTTGCAGAACGCACCAAGTTTGTGCGCTATGCTAAACTAAAAATTCTAATACACATTATCAGACCCTAAACCCTCGCATAACACCCCAAATTCGCTATTCAAATTAATTGACATTAAACTCAAATCACTACGAGTCACATAGTGACTAGATTCGCAAAGCGAATCAACAGATAGAGAACAACCTTCTCTAGTCACTCGCACAGCGCACCAACTCGAAATGCGAATGACTAACCAGATAGCACCTTGCTGTGAGGACTCGTTATGCGAAAACATGCGCTTAGCAAGTCTGTTTAATCTGCAGGACGCAAGTTCTGCAGAATTATGCAATTCACACACCTTTTACCATTTCTAGTCATATTTCCCAACTTCTAACACCTCTAATTTGTAGTTTATACTTAATTAAACTTGTCTAGATGATCTAAAACCTTCCTATTACCATTCTAAAGTAATTACAACACAAATTCAACTCTAAAACACCAATTTCCACCACTTAGGGACCCAAATTCAATTCAACCATTTTGCACCTATTTTTATCAGTTTGATGACTCTAACAAGTCACAAATAACCTCCCTATAGTGTCCCAACAGACTACAAGAGCCCTAGACCATTAACTCTCAAATTCACTATCCGTTTCCTCCAAAATAACTTAAAACACTAATAATCCTCTTAACTTTCAACATACAGCTTCTACATCAGATTTTACTCCTCAAACATCCTCAATTGCAATCACACAACACGTTTACAACAATTCACACAACATTAGTTCACATATTCACAGATGAACATTTTAGCACATATCATTCCATACATTCAGAACTTAAAAACACAACCCAAACAACACAATGAAGCATAAATCAGTCCATACACCTATCATATAACAACTTATAAAAAAGTATTCTAGCTCCCCTCCTTACCTGGAGTGACTTGACTGAACCGTACAGCTCGCTGGAAAAACTCTAACAGCACCTTACATCAAGGACCTAAACAGTGCCCCACAACCACCAAAATGACGATGGGAACAACTCTTAGAGCTAGAACTGAGTGGAAAAACGGAAGGAAAAATGAAGGCACAAGCCACATGCAACTACAGAGATTGCATGTGCTAGTTCAAGGACAGAGAAGAGCTTGCATGGAGGGGCTTACCGGCTTAGAATTCGAAATTGATCGAATGGTTCCAAAGCTCTCTATGTTACAGATGTTTTGGCGTCACCTAAACAAAATTTCAGTGGTTCAGTGAAGAGAGCTAGAAGAGAGAAAGTAGAAATATGGTAGAGAGAAGGCAGATAAAATGAACAACTGAGTCCTGAGAGAGAGAACCAGAAGTTAAGATAAGGAACTCAGATTTTTGAAAGGTCCCTTGCTAAGGTCATAATGCCCTTAGCCTTATGGGCCCGACTGCCATATAATTTCAGGCCCTTACAGATACAAGTTTAAATTTTACTATTTTTTTATCTATTTATTCAATTTTTTCTTGCTTCTTAAATTAAAATTAAAATTTTTACTAAAATTATTTATATTTTACTTAACAACATTTTGAACTTTGTTATACTTTAAAATTTGAATTAGAATTTTATTAAAAATTATTTATATTTTATTTAATAATACATCTGGAATTCACATTTTTCACTCTTATAATTTAGTTACTTTTACTAATTTAAAATTTTTAACCTATTCTATTTTACGTGTTTATAATTTTGTAACTCCAAATATTTGGAATTTTCTTTCTAATAATTTCATTAATTATTTATCTATATTTATATATAAAGAGAATTTTCCTATATTTATTTTCTAATTTTTCTTTTTAAGTTTTTTTAAAAAATAAAATATTTTTTTATCAATTTTATTGTTTATTTAAATTTAACCATTTTTTAAACTTAACCATTTTTTAATTATAAAACTACTATAAGATAAATAAAAACTATTTATATTGAATTTTATAATTATAATAATATCAATATAGTAATAGTGATTTTATTTTTTTATTGTCAAATATTATGAGAATTTATGTTTTGTATTAATAAATAATGAGAGAGAAATGACATAATAACATCAAGTCAAAAGTAGTAAAAAATGATTAAGTAGATGAAAGAAATGACACTTCATTAATGTGCATGGTGTCATATTCAAAAAGAAATCATGTGGTCAATGACCAAATAATCATTTACATATCATATAAAGATTGTTTGTTCGTCGATCACTATAAAATAAATCCCCAAGATGACCTATTCTTGATCGCCCAATCCTCTACCCAGTCACCAATAACCTTTTTACCTTTAGCTGCCCGATCATCTATGTAAGATCTGGAAAAAAAAAGAAATATTTTATTTATTTATTATAATTTAGTTGTATGGGGTAAATATATTTAATAAATTATGTGTGCTTGTAATATTTATTTCTTTTGTTATAAATAGCAATCACCATATTGAAATAGGCTTTATATACATTTTTTTATCCATTATATATTACTTTAGACGTGCTAACCCAGTGGAGGTGTTGACCTAGCCTTTCTGCATGCATATGGATAGGATTTTGAATCATGGCTGCAACGTTGGGGGATTTAATTCCCTTTAAATGGAAAAGGCTACTCTTGACTTTAGAGCTTTAACCAAGCTCTTGGGCTTGTTGGTGGGGTTGTGTGCAACCTAGTGTTCTAGGAGGTCTGTTTTAAGGTCTTCTTTTTATTTTATTTTTGTTTACGTACGACCAAAGAACCAGGAGTAGATTAAGGTGATTTTTTTTTTTAAAATGGGCCAGTAATGGAGGTAGTTTAAGCCTCTTTGAAGGGTTAGAAAAACTATATTGATGAGGGTAGATATAAGGAGAAAAAAGTCCTAGACACCTGTAAGACCTCGGCAAGTGTACCAAATCGTATCAAGTAATAATAAATGGTAAGACCAAGTATCGTTTCCCAAGAGATTCACAACACTAAATAGTCATGTAATTACTTAACTAATTAAGACTTTTAAGAACAATTTAGGGTTTTGAATACAAAAACAAGAAAGTAAATATGAATGCACTTTCGATCAATTGAAGAAAAACACAAAGGTGAATGAATGATATTGAAATTATGAGATGGGTATGTTGTTGGGGTTTAGATTTCACCTAGTTTACTCTCAATGCATATAAGAATTCATCTTCTTCATTCAATTGTTAACTTAACTTTCTAAATTACTTAAAACTCAATCCCTCGACGAAGAAAGCCTATCATTAACTACTAGACCACAGTCCTTTGCATCCCTAATAATTAATTATGCATTATGATTAGAAGCTTAAAATGACCAAAACTTATATCGTTATCCCTAAACAATACTGCTTTTGGGAGAAATTCTCTAGATCGTGGTTTCTAGGTATTTCCCAATAACAAAGAAGACCATAAAATCATGCCATGAATGATAAAAACATAACAAGCATAGAGCAAAGGAGAAAATCCCTAACAATTAATGAAAGAAGCATATATCAATTAAAATCAATTCAAATACATGAGAGTTCACAAGGTTACATCATCCCTCAACAACAAATTGAATTTAGTTTCCCCTTGTCATGGAAAAACTAGATGAACAATGGAATAAGAATGAAAGATAAACCCTAAAAACCGAAGAGGAGAGCTTCTGCATCAACTTTTGCCTCCAGAAAGTTGGAATACTCTGAATTTGTGTCACTTATGTCAAAGATACTCCCTCTAGGACTTCTAAGTCCTTATATACAGCTGAATTGGATCATGACCCAACGTCACCAACGCTCAACGCCCCAACTTAGGACGCCCAAGCCAACTTGTGGGAGGAGTGGCACTCAGCGCCCCAAGAAGGGCGCCCAAGCGTGAAACGTTACATGAAGATTGACGCTCGTTCCTAAAAGGGCGCTCAGGCGTGAATGTGAGACTCTTGCGCTAAGGGCCCCATAAAAGGGCGCCCAAGCGTCCTGCGACCTTCTGCAACCTTTTCTTTTGGTGTTCTTTTTGTCCTTTCTGAGTTCCAACTTCTTGACAAATTAACTCCTCTTCCAATTCATCCCAGTTTCCTACAAAATCAAGGGAATTTAGTGATAAAATCTTCAAGTATAACCTCAACTCTCTTATTGCCAAAATAAGCTAAAAACAAGAGAACAAGCAAGGTTCTAAGTCAAAAAGGGTTCATTTATTATTAAAATTTAATCCCAAATAATGGTGAAATCAATCGTTATCACAACCCCAAACTTGAAACTTTGTTTGTCCTCAAGCAAAACAATATGTAACTCAACTTAAACAACACTTCAATGGATCAGCATATCACAAAGCACCTTCTTCTAAGTCAAGTAATCACTCATAACTGCTTATCATAAAAATATCAGTCAAGATGAATTGATGTTTTATTTACTTAAACTCAACTATGGTGCTCACATATTCACAATATATAACAGATGCACACTTATGAATGATCAAGAATGTTATCTATAGTGCATGGAACAATTCCTCACCAAGGATAATGTTTCACTCAACCACTCAAAAGTGTTTCACTCAAGCACTCAAAAGTGTATAGTAAGGTGACACTCTTACACTCTACCAGCACAATGTCACATGAATCAACTTTTCATTTCATTTAACAACATATCAAACACACTCATAAGTAACTTATCATCATAAGGACTTTTTGAGGCTTGTATTGAGGTCGGGCTAAGAAGAAAATTGGTTTTTCTAGACAACAAAATCCTTGAGTTAAGAGAGTGCACAATTTATTTATTCACATTAACAATCAACTCTCTTTCTTCTTTTATGTGAGAAACCAATCTTCAATTCATTCCCAACTTTCCTTTCATTGAGCTTAACCTTTTATTCTCTTCTCTTTTCTTTTTCTTTTGCTTTTTGCTTTGGCTCAATGCTCTTTAATGACTTTCACAAAGTTCTTTCTGGTTTCTCACTACCCCAAACTTAAACCATTATCGATTACCACATAAATATAATCTTCTTAACTCAAGGTAAGGATTTCAAAAAGGTTTTTCAACTTTCAACTTTAGCCTCAAGGTTCAAAGGGTAAAGAGAAACATTGTTCTTTGTTGGGTTCACTTATTGACATTGGCTCTAAGGGAGAAGAAAACATGGTCTTGATCATATGTAACAAGCAAACAAGTGGTTTAATAATAGAAACTTAGCAAAATAAATCATGCTTCCAAAGTAATAACATTCAATCAATCAAAAACTCTAGAGCCCAATCTCTCACAGGCTAAATCAAGTTCCACAATTTAATAACATTTTGCCCAACAATTTAATCACAATTGAAATCATGCATTAGTTTCTAACAATCATGAGCAACCACTTGTCTATAAGACTAGACCATGCATCATCTCAACATGAATCAACACAGTAAAGCAACATAAGATACATTACTCATCACAAACACATTAGCCAAACCATTCAAGCACGGTTCATTAGGCCAAGTACAGTACATATTAACCACTTTCAAAGTTCACAATTTCATAATAATAAAGTAAAAGAAAAAAATCCTGTTAGAATAACATCCATCAGTAGATGCTCTCCAACAAATCAACCTTTACTGTCATTAGAATCGTCATCATCATCGTCTTCCTCTTCTTCTTCTTCCTCTTCATCTTCATCTTCCTCCTCCTCTTCATCTTCAATATCCTCCTCCATAGCAGCTGCAATAGATGTTCCAACTCCTCCATTAGCCTGAGCTGGATCAGTAGGCCATGCAACATGGGCCATGAAGTCCTCTTGAGACATGAACTATCTCTCAGGAAAGGCAGAAGTCAAGGTCATTAGTAACGCCTGTTCTCCTCTATACAATGCCTCCATCTTGGAGTCCATTAGAGACATATACATGTCTCTCATCTGGAAAGGAGTAGCATCTTGGGCCTGATCCTGCTAAGCCTGTTGTGGTGCTCTCCTATGAGGCCTAGGAGGTTGTGGTGCTGGCATAGGGATTCTTGCCTCATCCTGCATGCAGTATTGGGTGTAATAGGAGGCATCGATCTCCTTCCTTGGACGTTCAAATGGGGGTGTGGAAGTATTCAGTCCTGCAAGCTCACATAAGTGAGTAATGAGAAAGGGGTGTCTTAAAGGTGATTTGTTGCTCACAGCGTGGGCATAGTGCTTGATCTCATCTGCTATTATCTGCCCCACATTAATATTTAAACCTTTGAGGACACAATAGAGGAAGACTGCTTTGTTTGTGGTGATGTCTAATACATGTGAACAGGGTCGGATATTGGCATGAGTGAATGTCATCCAATATTTTGCAAAAGGAGTTAAGTAGGACCTCCTAATATGAATAGGGATGGCAAAAAAATCTGCGTCAGCGGATATCCGCGGATAAAATCCGCGACGGATAGTTGATACCCGCGGATATTTACTACCCACAACCTACGGGTAGCGGATATTTTAATACCCGCTTATAAACGGGTCGGGTGCGGGTATTATACTTTCCGTACCCACGAATACCCGCTACCTGCAAAAAATAAAAATAAAAATTTATTTATATTTTATTAAGTTAAATTTAATTAAAATTAACATTAATTTATATTTTACAAGATTCAATTTAATTAAAATTGAATTTAAATTTATATTTAATTTAATTTATATTATATTTTATATATTTTTTTAATTATATTTAAATTTTATTTTAATAATTTATTAAAATATATATTTTTAAAATATTTGCGGGTATCCGTAGGTTGTAAAATACCCGCGAATATTTTTTAATCGGGTATCCGTGCGGGTAGCGGGTCGGATAGCGGGTGACCTATTTAAGACAATCCTACACAAATAGGGATGTCCAAAAGGATTAAACCTTTTTTTAAAATAAAAAAAATTACGATTTTTTTAATTCAAATCTAAATAAATTTCACACTAAAATGATGTTAAACTCCAAAGACAATTCAAAATAAATAAAAATAGTATCATAAAATCCAATTGTAATCCAAAAACATGTACAAAAGGCGAACAAATAAGTTTTTAATATTGATAATTTTTGTATCACTTGTCCATTTATAATATTAAAGTCTTGAATAGATAAATCGATAATAATTTTCTCTTTTGAAACATCTTCTTTTTTATCACCATCTACAATATATTATAAAAATGCTAACTAATAATATTGAAACACAATAATAAATAATTAAATTAAATTAGGTGGGTTTGTGAGCCAACTCGTCCCACCACAAGTTCAACCCGGTGAGCCGGGTTGAAAACTAACCCACATTAAAAAATTACATTTTTTTTCAAACCCAATCCGGCTCAAACCCAAGGTGAGTCAGGTTGGCTCGCGAGTTACAACCCATTTTGACAACACTAGCAGTGGACATGTTTAAAGGTTGATTAAGAGGAAGGTTTGCTTATATTAGAGGTTAGTAGAGCTAACTTATGTGTATATGTTTGTTAGCATTTGTAGGGCTCTTGTTTATCTTTTTACTACACAAGTATCATAGACCATGATTAGGGTTGTTATGAATGTTGCTATGTTTTGTTGTCACGTTGCATGTGTTTTGGTTGTTTGGATGCGTTTTTGGGTTGAGTATTTCATGTGCATAGATCCATAGGATTAGAGTTTTATATGTTAGGTGAAGGCGGTGCATGGGTGGGATACATCATAAGTAAACTATGGGGTTGTTGTTTCTCAAACCCATGTAGTATTTCAAGGTGTGTGCAATGTAGTGTTGTGGCGAGACTATGGTATACCTATGTTGTATAGATGTTATATTCGTTGGGTTTCATGATGTATATGTTACCAATGAGGAGCATTGGTGTCTTGAAGACAATGCTTTTGATGATGTTACAATGTAAAGAATATGAAGATCCCTATTGTCTTAAGTTTAAAAGCACTCATGTATGTTGGTCTGCGAGGAAAGGGAAAAGGAGCCCAGATGCAAACCGAATGGTGTATAACAGTTGAAGACTGTACGGTCACAAACAAATTGTCGCGACCGGAATTGCGACGAGACGACGATCCAAATAAAGATGACTTTGTAAAAGAGATTTGGAGTCACCACCATAGTTCATTCTGTAAAACTATGGAAAAACCATAAAAGGATAAGGCATGGTCTGGGAAAAACCAGATTCTGAGTTCAGGAGTCAGTTACATGTAGGGAAGGTATTAACACCCTAGAACGCCTGCCCGAAGGCAGTACCTTTAACTAAATACGCGAATGTGATGTGGTTTTTAAAATGTTTCACTATCCCTAAAAATAAAACTCTAAAGAAACAAAATATATTTTTTAGTTTTTTGAGTCCGACAAAGTTTTACCTTGCTCCTACGTATTCTCATTCAAAATGAGAAATCAGGGTTACGTAGTTCTTTTGAAAACTGGTTCAGAAGTTTGTTTGAGAAAATATTTGGAATTTTGTTTTGGAATGATCTTGGATTTTTGGGAAGTGAACCTGACAAGGACTAGCCTTGCTCCTACGTATCTCCACTTTTGATGGAGAATCAAGGATCATGTAGTTCTAGGTGAAAGATTGTTTGTTTGAAAATGTAGATGTTTTTTAGTTTTTAAAGATTTTATATTTTTTGGTATTTTTGAGAAAAAGAAGGTAATGAGTACTAGGCCGATGTGGACGGTCACACGAGTACTCATACCTTTAGAATGATATTTGAATATTTTTAATTATTTTTAAAAGAGAAATAACAATATTAAGCACTAGGACGATGCGAACAATCACACGAGCACTCATACCGTTAATTACTTATTTAGAAAGACTTGAGTGTATTGAGTGCTAGGCTGATGCGGACGATTGCACGAGTACTCATACCATTATTTAATTATTTAGAAAGACTTCATAGCATTGAGTGCTTGGCTGATGCGGACGATCGCACGAGCACTCATACCATTATTTAATTATTTAGATTGGTAGTATTAAGTACTAGGCTGATGTAGACGATCGCACGAGTACTTATACTTTAAAACAATATTTTTGTTATTTTTTTATTAAAAAGAGAGAAAAAAAGTATTAAGCACTAGGACGACGCCAACGATCACACGAGTGCTTAACCTTTTAAAATGCTTATTTTTCTTATTATTACTTTTTTTGTAGTTTTTATGTATTTTTCATATAGTATAAAATGGGTAGATATTTAAAAATGAAATAAAAGTCAAAAAATAAAATTAAATAAAATAAAAAGAACAAAAATTATGGGATGTGAGGTTTAACAAAAGTTGAATGGGCCTAATCCCAAACAGAATGGGGGTGCGAAATGGAGATAGAGTTTTTTGTTTTAAAAAAAATCTGGATCTGGCCTAAGGGTATTGCTTCCCAGCTCAGAAATCTTAGGGGTTTGTGTCCTCCACCCCATTTGTGCTAAAATGTCCACGAGACTTATACTGTGTTCGCACGAACAGATTTAACTGTTCATACGGGTTTGCGAGTGAGGAAACTCACTGAGAGCGGTGTTCGTTTTCGGCAATTTGTGGGGGGTTTTTCTATCGCTCGCATAACTGAGAAGATTTTCAGTGAATTAATGGGAAAAGCCTTTTTTGCCCTTAAAACATTTCATAATACCATGCTCCATCCCATGACTCGTGATACTAGAGGATGCAGCTCTATCCCATGCTCCTTCAAGCAGTCGACGAAGGTGGAGAACGACATGAAGCAATAGGAAGTGATAGGCAGATGTTGAAGAAGATGAGGGAGGCGCGAGGGTTTGGCAACAAGTGTCGCGGTGGTGACGACGACGAAGGTGACTTTGCAGTAACCCGCATCCTCAAAGGCGATTGGTTGACCGGTGGCGTTTTGTAGGTCCTGCGATGGCGGCGTCGTCCATGACCGGTGATGGCCGGCAAAAATGACAGTGGTGGGGAACGAGCAAGCCGGTGACACGGTGGTGACTCTGTACTGTTTTAGTTGCGGGAATGACTTTGAAGGTCGGAGCAAAATGAAGCTTTAGCAGCGAGGCTATTTCAACCTTGGGTTTCAGTAGAAGAAGTTGGCTTTTGCTTGCAGGTTTGCGAAGAAATGGTGAAAGATGGAAGCGTGATGGTTGTTGATGGCTCGAAGATGAGTTCTTGGTGGTCCTTTGTGGAGGTGCTACATGTGGCTATCAAGGTTACGATGGCTGGGTTAAGGTTTGCAAACCAAAAAGAAATTGGGGAATTGGGAGGATGAATCAAAGGCTTTGATAGATGATAGAAACTAGTTTTTGTCTTGAATTTCCTTTTGTAGAATGATAATTGAAAGCTAACGGTGCCTACAAATGTGGTTTTTGAAAAAATGATACTGAATAGTTGGTATAACATTAAATATTAAAATTAATTTTAATAATTAATTTTAATTTTTTACTTTTATAACTTTTTTACAATTAAATATAACATTAACAATTATCATTTCATATTACTTTAATAACTAAGGGCATTTTGGTAATCTTTAATTTCTACCAATTAAACAATTTTTTTATCTATCATATCAATCCAATCCTACACTAATTATAATAAACTTTACTTCCAAATATACTCTCTTTACCTCCAAATCCACTCAAACAAACAACAAAAAATTTACCCTAAAATCCCCTCAAATTCATTCAATCACTCTCCCAAATCATCTCCTCCAAACAACCTCAAACGAACAAAGCGTTAGAGTCTCTTCCTCTTAACAAAACAACCTAGGGAAAGGTTTGCCTCCCCTACCACCGAATCAGTCGGTCGTCACGAGTCGCGGCGCAAGGCGCTGCCAGCACCATTATTCACCACCGGAGGGATTGCCAGCCGTGACGTCGGGTCCAATCCCATGCTTCTCCTCTTCGCGCGAGAGGGAGGAACCGCTGCTCACCGAACCAACATTGTCACGCCCCTTCCGATCGGCCAAAAGTATCGCTAGCGATGCCATTCGTTGCCAAACTCATTGCCGACCACCGCTGGTGCATCCAATCGGAAAGAGCCCTTTCACTATTGCTTAATCTCTCGCGAATTGTACAAAGACCTCCTCTTCGCTCCCTCACTCCACTATCCTAGTCTATGATTCACAATATGATGGTGGGTTTGCGAAATATCAATTTGCAGTTTTGGGTTATTCAAAGGGAATGCTGGTCTTTAATTTCTGAAGGTGGTGATGGTGTGATTCATGTTGACTGGATGGGATGGGTTTCTAGAGCAGAGAGAGTGAAAGTTAGTGATGGTGAGGATGATAGTGACATAAGAGGTATTCTATGAGAAGGCCTTGTCTCGTGCTCTTTCTTTTTGTGATTTTATTGGATTAAAGAATGTAAATGATATAAGAGTTCTTGTCGTTGTTGAAGCAACCTTAGAACAAGGCGATGAAGACTGAATGAAACTTTTGATGTGTTCTGTTAAGGAGAAATTGAAAGAGAAAAGAGGAGAAAGTAATGTTTTCCTCCCTATATATGATTCCTATGGTATTTTCTGGGTGTAGGTTGAAGATATGACCTCGGTTGGAGGGAGAAGATGAACGTGACAGACCAAGAAAATGAATTATGAAGGGGAATTAATTGAGCGTCGACCATACAAAGTTACCGACCCAAGCGAAATGCAACAAGACCCAAAATAAACAAAAAAAAAACATCTTAAATACTATCCCAATGGCTATACGGCTAACTCTAAAGTGAGGAGAAAAAGCAAACGAGGCAATATCAACTCAAATGTAAGCAAATAACCATAAGCTATTAAGCTATTATTCAAGAATTACATATACACTTGTAGGCAATAAAGATTTAGAAAGGAAAACTTACCTTGTAGCTTGAGTGTTCTTCTTGTAACTCTTTCTCTTCGGTGATATTGGATGCTTGAAGAAACTCCCCTCTTCTCTTTGAAAAAATGAAGGATAGTTGCTGCAACCAGAGTGGATTAAAGTTGATGGTGGAGGTGAAGAAAGGTTCTCCTCTGGTAATGAGGTTTTTCACTAAAATTCCCTTCTTCCCCGCCAAGACCCTCCTCTATCCTTTTTTGAAGATTCTGCCCGTAACCGTTTTCTCTATCCAAATCCCAAAACGCTTCCCCCTTCCATCACCCGCTTCACACCTTTTCTTTCCTTTTTTTTCTTTCACGTTTTCTCTCTTTTTTTGTCACGTTTTCCTTTTCTTTTTTTTTATATTAAAACAACAGTAAAAATGAAAATTAAAAAGTAAAAATGAAACTTAGAAAAGAAAATTCAAAATAAAATAAAATAAATAAGTAAATATAAAAAACATAGAATATAATAGACTACAATAAAACCAAAAACTAATTTGGATGAAATTTGGTATTGACACAAATGAAGATCAGACACAAGACAAACACTGGCCGAACGCAGTTGAAGGCCGAACGGTGTTGAAACACAGGCTGAAAACAGGTCGAATGTATAAAAACTTTTGAAAACTTAACTCTGATACCATTGCGGAATACTGATTGTATAAAAACTTCTATTTATTTCAACTAAATTTAGAAAACTTCATAAATCAAATATAACTATAAAGTGTTCATAAAATTTCATTACAAAACTATTAGTGTTGAAATTTTAATCCCATAGTTCTCCCACGTATCTCGTCACTTAACTTCGCTTTAGCTACACCTGTAACAACATATACTCCCATAAAAATACGATCATCGCAGGTGGAAGCCACAACCACAACAAGCAAGGGTGAGCTAGCAGAAATAAGTCATCAAAACAATTCATTAACAACTACACTATCATAAATCAAAGTCACTCGCATATAATCACACAATTATCTCATCAAAGTAACCAAATTAAACTTAGTCTCACTCGGTCACTCACCAACTCATACCTAATTTGTTGAAACCATTCACCATATATATTGAATCACTATCGGTTATTTACATACAACTTTAAGGTGAACTGACACCTCCCACCACTCTCTTAAAGAGCTTCACCGGGACAATACACTTTACTACACCATTACACTACGACATTTCCCACCACTCTCTCGAAGGCCTCATCGGCAAGTAACCTACTTCTCATCACTCTTTTAGAGCTTCAATGGGCAAGTATACCACTTCCCACCACTCTCTTAGAGCTTCACCAGGCGAGTATTCACTTTCTACCACCCTCTTGGAGCTTCACCGGACAAGTATACACCTCCGACCACTCTACCCTCAAAGCTTCACCGGACAAGTACCAGGGCTACTTTCATTACTCTTTCAAAGTCATTCAACATTCAAACGATATAGCAACAATTTAAAATCACACCCAACAACATAACACAAGTCGAAAACCATCTCAAATAGACAATATTGTTATGTTATCTCAATCACACTACAAAACTCTACAATTTTTGTAAAATAATACATCTCCACATACAAAATTAATTTAATTACATGCACAATATCATCATAAAATCTAAATCACCATTTAATTAACACTAAATAAGTTTTCCAACTTTAAAACTATTTACTTTATTTATTTTATACTTTTATAGTTTATTGAATTTCTAATTAGATTCTCTAAAACATAACAAAAGTGTATCGTTCTAAATTAATATTCGAAGAATTCCAATTATGACAAACTTTATATAATATATTATTATATAGTATAAAAAGAACTACTAAAACTGAATACGTATAAGATATAATATATAATATAGTTATATTTTATCTACCAATTTAGTACTTTTAACACACAAATACGCTACCAAAATAATTTATCTTAGAATAATAAATAAATAGGTAAATAAAATTATATTTTATTTTTATTTTCTACGGGTCTTACACCGAACATAATTGAAGATCGAACGACGTATAACAAATGAAAGTCAAACATAGTTGAAGGCTGAACACAGGTAAAATGTCGAACGACGTATAGTAGTAGAAAGCCGAATAAGACAGATAAACACAACACATGTACAAGACTGGACGGCGTTGAGTCCAACTAACATTGTAGAATAAAATGTTAAGAGTTGGAAGGTCTACGAGTGAAGAAGAATCAAGTTGAACGTCTGAAGACAATAAGGCTCGAGCCGAATAGTGGAAAGAGGTGAAGAACTAGAGTTGACCATTTGAAGAGTTTATATCATATCTGTTCCAAGTCTCGCAGATAATCAATTATCCCTTACAATAAACGATTATCATTGACAGTTATAATATGTTGTTTCAGTTTCAGACCAGTAGGCTATATACAGTTTGTTTGAGGAAGTTCTCAAATGATATTGTGCTCTTGTCAAGTCTTGTGAATAGGAGAAATTCACGCTTAGTGTGTCTAAGGTCGGAGCGGTTCTCTTCGTGTTGACTGAGCAGTTTTACTTCTGGTTCATTTGTTGAAGGAAGGTTCTTTTTGTTCTTATTTTTATTTCATCTTATTGGAATTTATGAACAATATTTTAGTGAAAAGGTTAATCACTATTTATAGTAATTAACGATTGAAGGTAGAATCTTTTCATTCGAACCAGGATAAAAATCATTTGAGTGATTTTTCTACTTCATACACGCTTTATATTTTCTGCACATCAACTATTTGATAATATTTTTGTAAGAAAATAAAGGAACCATTTTAATTGTCCAAACACGCTTTACGCTCTTTAACAATCGCAAAATCGGTTACTCTTTGGTATCAGAGCTTGCTTTGATATTCTTTCAAACTTTTTGAAAATGGCTGGTCAAAATCAAGTTTACACCAAAGGTGCTTCCATCAACAAATCATCACTTTTTACTAGTGATAACTATGCATTCTGGAAAGTCAGAATGGAAATTTTCATAGGGTCTGTTGATAGAGGCATCTGGGAAGCTGTAAAAAATGGTCCTTATATTTCTAAAAGTACTCTTGATGGTGTTGAAGTGGAAAAACCTTATTTTAATTATACTAATGAGGAAAATAGGAGAACCCAATTTGATATTAAAGCTCGTAATATAATATCTTCTGTTGTGGTGCTTGATGAGTTCTATAGAATTTCTATTTGTAAGACACACAGAAATGTGGGAGGTCCTTAGAGTCACATATTAGGGTACTGATGATGTAAAGCGCGCAAGGAAGAACACGCTCATCCAGGAATACGAGATGTTTAGGATGTAACCTAGAGAAACAATTTATGATGTTCAAAAGTGTTTCACACACATTGTAAACCATTTGACAGGGTTGGGTAAGACCTTTAATGTTGATGATTTGAATGTAAAATTTTTGAAATCATTGGATAGGTATTGGCAACCAAAGGAGGCAGCCATCTCAGAGTCACAAAACCTCTCCCAAATGTCAATGGCTATTATTTTTGGAAAGCTTCGTGAGCACGAGCTTGAGCTAAATAGATTGACTGCAGAGGAGGATCAAGGCAAGAGGAAGACCTTAGCCTTCAAATTTGAAATCTCAAAAGGAAAAAGTTCAAGGAAAAATGATGATGATGACTCTGATGATGAGGAAAACATGAGCCTCATGATAAAGAAGTTTGCTAAATTCATGAGAGCAAAAGGAATGGATAAATACCAAGGAGAAAAGAAGGAAAATCAAGGATCTCCATCAAGCATCAAGTGCTATGGATGTGGAGAAAGAGGACATGTAAAGACCGACTGTCCTAAGAATAAAAGAAGTGAAGAAAAGAAAGAAATAAAATTTCCCAAGAAGAAGAAGGCTTATATAGCATGTGAAGAAAATGATTCTAGTTCTTCGAGCTCAAGTGAATCAGATGAAGAAGCAAATTTATGTTTAATGGCTAACTCAGAAGATGCTGGATGTCAAGTAAGTGACTTTAGCTTTGAGTTTAGTGAATTGGATTTGCAAAAAGCTTTCTTTGAATTGATGAATGAATCTGAAAAACTTGATGTTGCTCATAAAAAGTTAAAGAAAGAATTCAATGAATTGAAACTGAAATATGAAAATGCATTAGATGAAGAAGTCATACTAAGAAATAAAGTTAGTAATCTTGAAACTAAATTGTCTGAATCTAATGCAAATGAAAAACCTATTGAATGTTTGTCTTGTAGGAGTCATATGTTTGACATTGATATACTTGAAAACCTGCTTGGTAAAGTAACCAAATCTACCTCACATGCTCAAAACAATTTTAGAAAGAGAAATGTTAAAAATAAGAACATGCATCATAATAAGAAGCCTAAAGTTAATAAAACTCGTAGAGTTTGGTTTGAAAAAGGCACTTTTGTAAAAGATAAGATGCATGATGTTTGTTGTTTCTATTACATGAAGCATGGTCACACTTCTAACAAATGTAACATTAAACATTTTGGAGTACCAAATGGGAAGTATGCATGGGTACAAATTGTTAAATGATAATTGGTTGCATGTACTAACTCCAATGACCCATATTGAGATTGGGGACCTAAAATCCTTGCTTAACTTGTTTTTGTTGGAACCTACTAAGTCAAAGAAGTTATTGTGATATCTTGAATGTGGTTGTTCAAGACACATGACCAGTGACAAGAAGAGGTTCATCTCCTTTGAGAAGAAGAAGCAAGGATTTGTAACATATGGGATAATACCGAGGAAGAATCATTGGAACCGGAGACATTGGAGGAGGAAATACTTTGACCATAAAAGATGTGTTGTATGTTGAAGGTCTCAAACACAACCTCCTAAGCATAAATCAATTATGTGATAAAGGTCTCAAGGTAACATTTGAAAGTGATAAATGAACTGTTTTTTTTAAGAAATCTTCTGATATTGCTTTGCAAGGTGTTAAGCATAATAATATTTATTTGATTGACATTGATAGTGCATCTAGTCATAACAGAACATGTTTAGTTGCAAAAGAAGAAAATCCTTGGCTATGGCATAAAAGAGCTGCACACATTCATATGCAACATCTAAGTAAATTGATTTATAAAGATCTTGTGATTGGTTTGCCTAAACTAAAATTTGAAAAAGAAAATTACGTTTTGCTTGTCAAAAAGGAAAACAAACCAAATCCTCTTTTTCATCTAAAAGTATGATTTCTACATCAAAACCTGTAGAACTTTTGCATATGGACTTGTTTGGTCCATCTAGAATTAAGAGTTTTGGTGGAAACTATTATGCTCTTGTGATTGTTGATTATTATACACGATTTACTTGGACCTTCTTTTTAACTTTGAAAAGTGAAGCTTTTAAAGCATTCAAAACCTTTGCAAAACGTGTTCAAAATGAAAAGGATTTGAAAATGAAAACTTTAAGAAGTGGTCACGGTGGTAAATTTCTTTTGAAAAGTTTTGGGATGAGTATGGAATAACTCATAATTTTTCTGCTCTTAGAACTCGTCAACAAAACGAGGTTGTTGAAAGGAAAAATAGGTCATTAAAAAGCTAGAACTTTGTTAAATGAGTCTAATGTACCTAAATACTTTTGGGTTGATGCAGTTAGTACTGCTTGCTATGTGCTAAATAGGATGCTTATTAGGCCTATCTTAAGTTAACTCCTTATGAATTGTTTAAAGGAAGAAAACCAAATGTTTTACATTTAAGAGTATTTGGATGTAAATGCTTTGTATTGAATAATGGTAAAGATAATCTACGAAAATTTGATGCTAAATCTGATGAAACAATTTTCTTAGGATATTCATTAACTAGCAAAGAATATAGGGTATTCAATAGAAGGACTTTGATAATTGAGGAATCAATGCATGTTGTCTTTGATGAGATTATGGACCTTAAGGTGAACCTTCTTGAGTCAAATAAACCAATTACAAGTGATGAGGATTATTTAAGGGAATCTATTGAAGAGATGTACCTAAATGAAAACAATCCAATGGAAACTCCAATAGAACATCAAGAAGTTGATCTCAAGAGCTACAAACAACCATGTGGACTCTCTTTGGACAATATCATTGGAGAGATATTAAAAGGGGTAAGTACTAGACACAATCTTAATAATTTTTGTTTAACTGTTGCTTTTGTGTCTCAGATAGAACCCAAAAATATAAAGGAATCTCTTCAAGATGATAAATGGTACATTGCAATGCATGAAGAGCTAAACCAATTTGAAAGGAATGATGTTTGGGAACTCATTCCTAGAAAAGAGGATTACTAAGTCATTGCCACGTAGTGGGTATTTAGAAACAAGCTAGATGAAGATGGAAACATCACAGAGAACAAAGCAAGGCTGGTTGCAAAGAGTTATTATCAAGAGGAAGGTATATACTATGATGAAACATATACCCTGGTAGCCAGGTTAGAAGCAATTAGATTATTACTTGCTTATGCATCTTTGATGAAATTTAAACTGTATCAAATGGATGTAAAAAGTGCATTTCTGAATGGTTTTATAAAATAGGAGGTGTATGTTAGTCAACCTCTTGGATTTGAAGATTTTAGATTTCCTGATCATGTGTCTAAACTGAAAAAGGCATTGTATGACCTTAAACAGGCACCTAGGTCTTCGTATGAAAAACATAATACCTTCTTTATTGAAAATGATTTTTTTAGAGGAAAGGTTGATTCAACCTTATTCGTTAAGAAAGTAGGAAAACACATTTTGCTTGTTCAAATATGCGTTGATGATATTATCTTTGGATCTACTGATGATTCTTTATGTGAGCGATTTACAAACATAATGCAAGGTGAGTATGAGATGTCTATGATGGGTGAATTAAACCTTTCTTAGGACTTCAAATAAAACAAATAGAAGGGGGAACCTTTGTCTCCCAAACCAAATATTGTAGAGAAGTACTTAAGAAATTTGGAATGGATACTTGTAAAGAAGCCAACACTCTTTTGGAAACTTCTTGCTATTTAGATAAGGATGAATTTGGGGAAGAGGTAAATCAAACAATGTTTAGAGGTATGATAGGATCTTTGTTATATCTTACTGCTAGTAGACCAGACATTATGCAGAGTGTTTGTGTGTGTACTAGGTACCAAGTTGTTAAGAGAGTGTTAAAATACCTTAAAGGAACTACCTCTTTTGGACTTTGGTATCCTTCTGATGCAATGCCTATTTTAGTAGGTTATTCTGATGTTGACTATGGGGGATGCAAAAATAGATAGGAAAAGTACTAGTTATACATGTCATTTTCTAGGCTACTCTTTGGTGTCTTGGCACTCAAAGAAACAAGTGTGTGTAGCTTTGTCTACCACAAAAGCCGAATATATTGCTGCAGGCAACTGTTGTGCCCAAATCTTGTGGATGAAATAGGAAGATTTTGATATCTTCCTTGATCACATTCCTCTGAAATGTGACAACACTAGTGCTATAAACCTAACCAAGAACCCTATAATGCATTCTATAACTAAACATATAGAGATAAGACACTACTTCTTAAGGGACCATATCCAAAAGGGTGATTGCACAATAGAGTATATTGATACATTACATCAATTAGCAGACATTTTCACCAAGGCATTACCTAAGGATAGGTTCTATGAACTTAGAAGAGAGTTAGGAGTAATAGATATGTCTTAGAATTAAGATTCATGACTTTTTCAAGTTTTTCATACTTCCAGCATATTTAATCGATTATCATAGGGATATAATCAATTATTCTAAGCTTTTAGAAAAGGTTTCGGTTCGTAAATAATCAATTATTACGAGGCCTAATCGATTATCCTAACTATCTCTTCAAATCTGAGTATTCATGAACAGATAATCGATTAACTCCATTAATAATCGATTATCATTGAATTTTTAGGAACTAACTTTTGATGAGATAATTGATTATCATTAGTAATAATCGATTATCGCGAGTTGCAGTTTCAAAATATAGTCGTTATAAACGTTCAAAAACGGCTATAAATGGCTAGTTTGCCAAATTTTTCTATAAATAACTATTCATAATCAATTAACAGCCATTCCTTTCCATCCAAAACTCCGCCAAACTCAAATCTGCACACGATTTCCCTTTTGCTCTCATCACTCTTCTCATTTCTCTTGATCGAAATGGCTGACTCCCGAAGACCTCACAGAAGGACTGGTGGCGCCTCTTCATCACGACCTAGAGCTCCTCGCCCTGCCTCCATCGAAGGATGGATCTCTGACCCAAAAAAAGAAGATAAATTTACCCACTTCTTGCAAGAACGTTGGATCATGGCATTCAAATTCATCAGGTTGGACTTCTACCGATTCTATGGCTTATAATTCCCTGATTTATTTGGAGCCCAAAGTCTTACTTACTTGGTTGAACAAAAGGGTTGTATCTATCCTGATCTCATTAGAGTATTCTTCTACAACGTCAAGTATCAGGGTGGAATTGTCACAACCAAAGTGAAAGGGATCCCAATTATTCTCGATGATGACATTTGGACAAATGTCACTCAACTCACCATTTGGGATGATGCTGCAAAAGTCCATCAATCGTCTTCTAACCTTTCAATCATTTCTGTGAAACCCCCAACACCAAACCAATTGTCGTCAACTGGTGGTTGGAGAATTCAAGGTAGAAGAAAGATTAATCCATTATTTGATATTTTGGCTTCTTTGCCCCCGTGTTACCAATCATGCTGAATGTTCTGAGTAGGATCTTTTTCTCTTGTATGGGATTCTGAATCAAATTCATATCGATTAGCCTGCACTTGTGACAAATACCATGGTGAAAGCCAAAAAGTACCAAGGGTACCATCATCCATACGCTCTCCTAATTTCTAGGATTATTGAATACAAAGGATTTACTGTAGATGGTGAGCACACCCAAGCCATCTAATCAATTGGCACTGAAATTGGGGAGACGATTTTTTGTCAAATGCGTTTTGTCGCCCGTGGGTGTGTGATCATTCACAAGGATGACGAAAATCAGGATGATGAAGATGATGATATGGATGTACATATGACAGACCTAGTAAGAGCTACTACACCATCTGAAGCTGGACCTTCTACCATGCCTTCATCCTCCTCTCTCTCTCTCAATGGAAGAATACTTTGCAAATTTATCCAAACAAATAGACGACATGAGTTTTGCTTATCAAACGCGATTTGATCAAATTATTGAAATGCAGCAAACTCATCAAGAATATGTCTATGAAAGGCTTGAAGATTTTGATACTCGCTTAGGCAACATTGAGGAACGTCTCAATCTTCAACCTCCAGAACGTCCCCCTAGTCCTACCCTTTAGAAATTAAATAATTATCTTAAAATTTTTATTATGTGTTGTCTTTTATCTTTTAAGTGTACTGTACTTTCTTTTTTCATCAATGAATAAAACTTCTTCATTTTTGTTCATTGCATACATTCACTTCGTGAGGGGGTGAACATTTTGAAGGGAAGTATATTTACTTTTTGCTTATGATAAAAAAGGGGGAGAAACATTTCTTGTGCAATTGCTACTAACTTCTTCTTTGCCTTTTAGCTTAAAATTTATGCATATTTTCAAAAGATGTTTTAAACAAGGGATTTTTTATCATCATAAAAAAAGAGATTTTTACCAATCAAGAGCATTGGTGTCTTGAAGACAATGATTTTGATGATGTTACAAAGTGAAGAATATGAAGACCCTTGTTGTCTTAAGTTTAAAAGCACTCTTGTATGTTGGTTCGTGAGGAAAGGGAACAAGAACCCAGATGCAAACCAAACGGTTTATAACAGTTGAAGACTGAACAATCACAAACAAATGAAGGCCAAACATAGGACAAACATTGGTCGAACGCAGTTGAAGACCGAACGGCGTTGGAACATAGGACAAACATTGGCCGAACACAGTTGAAGACCGAACGACGTTGAAACAAAGGCTGAACACAGTTGAAGACCGAACGGCGTATAGTAGATAAAAGCCGAACACAGTTGAAGGCTGAACACAACTAAAAGGCCAAATGGCGTGTAGTAGTAGAAAGTCGAATAAGACAGATAAACACAACACATGTACAAGACCGAACGGTGTTGAGTTCAACTAACATTGTAGAATAAAATGTTAAGAGTTGGAAGGTCTACGAGTGAAGAAGAATCGAGCCGAACGTCTGAGGACAGTAAGGGCTCGAGCCGAATGGTGGAAGGAGGTGAAGAACTATACTTGACCATTTGAAGAGTTAATATCATATTTGTTCCAAGTCTCGCAGATAATCGATTATCACTTAAAATAATTGATTATCATTGGCAGTTGTAATATGTCGTTTCAGTTTCAGACCAGTAGGCTATATACACTCTCTTCCAAACCCTTCAAAATTATCTATGCCACATTTGAGAATACAGTTTGTTTGAGGAAGTTCTCAAGTGATAGTGTGCTCTTGTCAAGTCTTGTGAATAGGAGAAACTTGCGCTTAATGTGTTTATGGTTGGAGCAATTCTCTTCAAGTTGGCTGAGTAGTTTTACTTCTGGTTCGTTTGTCGAAGGAAGGTTCTTTCTGTTCTTATTTGTATTTCATCTTATTGAAATTTGTGAACAATATTTTAGTGAAAAAGTTAATTACTAGATGTAGAATCTTTTGATTCAAACCAGGATAAAAATCATTTGAGTGATTTTTCTACTCCATACACTCTTTAATTTTCTGCACATCAATTGTTCGATAATATTTTTGTAAGAAAATTAAAGGAACCATTTTAATTGACCGAACACGCTTTATGCTCTTTAACAATCACAAAACCGATTACTCTTTTATTCTACTCCACAAAATCAGTATCGATTGTTACAACAATATAGGTGTTATGCTATTTTGTTTGCATGTTGCATAGGGGTTGTTATCTTTTGGTTCCATGCGGTGTAAGTGTGCATGTTTTTGGTTTCATGATGTGAAGGTGTTGTTCTCTTGTGTTCCATGTTGGATGGGTTTATTGTGGATATAATTAATGTGTAACCATGATAGTTGAAGGTTGGAATGATTTATATAGGCCATATAAGATAGTACGTAGATAGGGTAGAGGGTTACTCATGGTGGTTTTGTGAGCCTATAGGAGGGAGTGATGATAGTCCCGGATTGTCCAGGATGTAATGGTGTGGTTATGGGTTGCCATGCACGTTCTTAGAATAACCAAGTTGGGTGGGGGGCTTGTTGTTATCTTTCCCAAACTTGGTGGTGTTAGATACTTGGTGTACGTTTTGGAAGTATTCCTAAGAAATCGGTGATGATTGCAATGTTGTGAGCCTATGTACCATGATGTATCTTGGTTGTAAGGACAATTATGTGGTGAGTTGTAGTGGTTAAATGCATGATTTGTATTGTTGTAGTGGTTAATTGTTGTGAATTTGATTGAAGTTGGAGTATTATGAGCTTATACTTTAATTGATAATTGTATTATTATAATTATATCATTACATGTGATTTTGATGTTGATTATGTTAACTCACTCTTGCATTTGTGGTGGTAGTTTTCACCTATGATGATCGTATTTATATGGGACCAGAAAGGATGTTATTGATGTAGTGTATAATAAGAGACAAGTGGGGAATTATTTTTTGGACGAGTGGGGAATTATTTTTAGGGTTTTTCAAAATGTTGTTTTTTTTTATTTGAACAAATTATGTTGAGGAGTTTTAGTACATTATTTCAAGTTGTAATTGAATTAATTATTATTCCTGCATGTTTTTATTTATTTTTACGATAACGTAATAAATTTTAAAATTTTTACTATATTGTGTGGTATTAGAGTTTTATTATGGACACTCTTTTACTCATACATGATATCCTAAATTGGTGTGTTACAATCTACAACAACCTCGATGATTGGTTCAACCTCGACATCTTCATTTGAAGGAATGTCTTGGATGTTTACAAACTCACCATTGTGGAAATCCTTCATGACATCAAAGTTGCCTTCATCCAGAGCGGTGTTGTAGGCGAAAGCGGCCTGGGCGAGGACCTTGAGGAAACTTGCATGGTGCTCATTGAACACCTCGTTGTTAACCTCCTCCAACTAAGCGATCAAGTAGTCCTTTTCTTTGGCTACTCACCTTTTTTGTTGAATAAGCTTAATGTTTTGGGTGGTCAGCTCTTCCGTGACCGTTTTCATTTTTTACAACATAAGTTAAGATTGACATTCTTCTTTGAAGTAAACGACCATTCTCAATGTTTCTGCCATTCCATTTGAGTGGTGGTTACCTCCTTGAGCTACACCTTTAGTCAACAATGACCTTTTGCGCCTTGTTTAAGTCCGACTGCACGAAGCCAACTTTTTGTCTTACTCGGCACTCTCCGCAACATCTTATGCCTGAAGGGTTATAAAAGTCGCTCAAGTGTTGAGCTCAAACGCAATGTCAAACAACTTATGATGAGATAGTCCCTCACCAATATTTTCTTGTCTAGGGCCAAGCGTAGGGATGATAACAGGTCGGGTTGGAAACAGATAGTGCCTACCTGTTACCTAACCCGCAATAAAAAAAGTTCACCCGTTATTTGTGAGATACCTGTTTAAAAATATTTACAGGTATTTTAAAACTCGAGGGTACCCATGGATACCTACGGATATTTAAAAAAAAGATATCTTATAAATTTTTAAAATAAAATCTAAATAAAATTACAAAATAAAATATAAAATATAATATAAATTAATATTATAGAGGTTTTAACACCTGAGCAAATTGGCAAGACTTCGGGAAGGGAGGCGACGGGGTAGTTGATCGATTATATCTATTGCTTCGACTTCGTTTGGTGCCATTGTTGACTTGTGACAATAATTTATTTTTCTCGGACTCTTAGTCGAATATAAAGGAAAATTGGGTCGACTGGTCTCAGAAAAACTTAGTCTGATCGACCTATGTTATTCTACCCTTGAAATATTTGGTCTTGAATCCCTTAAAGAAGGTGGCTTAAAAGGTAAATAATCACCTTCTCCAATATAAGGAAGACCCAACCCTTTTTGGTGTTTGGATGTGTGCAAAAATAATTTAGAAAAATAGGGGGAGTGGGAGTGAGGCTAAGAGTTAGGTAAAGCACCTCGAACACTTGCATAAAAGCTCAATTGTTCGGGTGCAACTAAGTTGCTGCCAATTGAGCTCCCACAACTCGTCCATCTGACAATCGCAAAGGGAAGACGAACAAGAGTAGGTCTTTAAATAAACAAGTGTACATGAAGAAGTCCCTAGTGCAACTCTCCTTCCCATGGAATGCTCGTTCATTTCCCTTACAACCGATGAGATTGAAACACTTGGCGTCTTTGGAGGCCTTGATGAAGCAAGTTTGCTCGACCCACCATTGTAGTTGTCGTCCCATGTAGAAGCAAGTGACATCTTCCTCCACCTTGTGGGATATCAATTCACAGCCCGTAATGATTGGGAACAACTAAGCGACCACATCCCTCTTGTTGATCGTGTCAATCTCCAACGCAATATTGACTTCAGTATCGTCAACAAGTGTGACCTTATTTGTATTTACACTAACCACATTCCCCGACAAAAAAATGTGTCTCGCTCGATTGATCCCAAAATCAAAGCCGAGACCAATAATGACACCAGAGACGAAGAAGCATCGTTCGCATACCCTTGGCCGCCCCTCCTCGAAGACTTCTCAAACGAAAATAGATTAATGGTCAACATTATTACTTGAAAGTGTGAAGGAAGTTTGGTTAGCAGAAGAAAGTTAAAAGCAAAAGTGAAAATGACAGGAGAGGCCCACCTGTATTTATAGCCAAAAAAGGCCTTCCATTAAGTTACCCTTAACCGTTAAATCAAGCCAAATACAACGACTCACAACATCCGACTCTTCGAATCTCGATGGGCCCGAGATTCGAAATGTCACACATCCTTCCCTCAATGGTCACATTTTCAAACAATTTGAAAGGTTGACAACCACCTGGCCGAACGGTCTACGAGCTCCCTAAAAACAGACAACCCGGACGGCGAACACCACTCATCCAATTACAAATCTCTTTGTTAGTCATTTTAGAATGGAGTTTGGGGGTCTATCGTATGACCAGGCGATCAACTATCATTGAGATGCATAAACAAACCATCAAGAGGACCAAATGGTCAAGGAGTCAGATCGATCGGTCAATGGTCAAGACAATTAACTATAATACTAATTAAACAACTTAAAGGTAAAGTATGATTACTAACAATTGGGCGTAGTTAAGTCATTGCTAATCAAAAGCTCACTCCAAAATCTATAAATATAAGTTTGAGGTAAGAATGTAAGTGATATGTGTTTACTATACCATTAATATTTAAACTGTCAAACGTTGAACTAACTATGATATCGGAATGCCTTCTTAAATACCTTCCGAATAGTTTAGAGAAACGACTATGAGAAACATCATTTAAATCCTTAAACAACCTACTATGAACCTCTACCCAAAAACCTTCTTTTGTTTAGTTATATATTGAAAATATCTTCATATATATTTTACAAATATTTCAAATACATTTTTTTTCTAGACTTAAAATCATTAAATAATCTTAGTTTTTAAGTTTAAAAAATAAAATATATCAAAAATTTTGAATAAAAATAAATTTCAATTTCATCTTAAAATTCATAAACTAAAAACATATTTAAATTTTAAAACTAAAATTAAAAGCAAAGTTCTTTACACAAAGTTCCGTCACTGGTACAACATATATCTAAAATATATTTACTAATTAAATAATCTAAAATGCATTTTTAAATTACACTATTAAAAATATATTTTCAAATTTAAAAAATAAATTTTAGATTATATTATAAAAAATACATTTTTTTGAGCTCTTATTTAGGAACTGCCTGTTTCCAACCATGGCGCGGATTTATGAACGTGAAAGTCAATTAAAAAATTAAAAGAAAAAGGAGACAATATTATTTTGGTAACTTTTCACACAATTTAGTAAAGAAAGATTTCAAAAATCCAGCATAATCGATTATACATTTGGTATAATAGGTTATGTGAAAATAAATATAATAAAATATTTATTTTAAATAAATAATATTATAATAATTAATCATTTGCTTTTAATATTTGCTAAAATAAATTAGTTTATTAAAGTAATATTAAAAAATATATTTATTTAACTAATTTTATTACATGTTTTAAAATTAATATGGAATATATAATAAATAAATATTTATAGATATATTTTATTGTTATAATAAAAATAATTAATAAAATAAATATAATTTATTTATTTGAATTTTGACCAATTATTTTAATATATTATTATTTGTTAAAAGTTTATAATAATTTTTTGTTTTAATTTCATTTTGATTTTAATATAGATTTTTGAAATTTATTTTAATATTAACTTATTTCTTAAAAATTATTTTCTATATATATTATTATACAACTAAATTTATTTTATCACTTGCATCTCACTTTTAGACTCATTTTATCTTAGTTCAAACAATTTCATTTTTCACTAGATAAAAAAAATATCTTGGAAATCTTAACACAATTATTAAACTAAATATTTTTTTTCTCAAAGTCAATTTAAAATATCATTATGACTTAAGTAAATTATAATGATATTTGTTTAAATTACAACTCTTTGTTTACTATTGCAATAACACGAGTAAATATAATGTTTTCAAAATTCATAACCGGAGGATATGGCATCGGAAAAGGGTGACGATATAATGTTTTAAACTAAAATATATATTAGCATTAACATTAATATTTAGTGTTTATATAACATTTCAAAATATAGCATGAAACTATATAATAATTATCACATAGTTAATATGATAGATCAGTTAACACGATGGATAAGGAGTAAAAGTCATCTTTACAATCATCCAAGGAAAACTATAAACATAATTTATATACAAAATGTACTAGTATCTAAACTATATAGAACACTGGTGTATCAAAAGTCCACCAACAAACTATAAGTACTCAAAAGAAGACCATCTATAACTCTTTAAATCATAATCCCCTCTGCCTAAAGCTTGCTCGACGGACACATCACCTTGCTCTGCTTAGACCCACTTTATGATCATTGTCAAAGGAAAATATACAAAGAACAACTCTTTTTGAAAACCACATTCTCCCTTTTTGAATCTCAACTCAGAACTCTGATACTCATATAAACTCTTACATAATCATACATCATCTCTAAATGAATCAAAGCATCAATAAAATCAATCAAGAATAAAGAAAGAAAGAGTCAACCAAAAACCTAGACCCGTCGCTCAGCGACTACACTTGGTTGGAAACCAAAAAGTTCTCTCGCTCAACGACCCAACTCGTTGTGCGAATACACAGATAGTGGTTCCCATACCTCACCCTCTCGCTCAACGACTCAGCTCGTTGTGCGAATAAAATGACAGTGTTCCCAGACTCCAAACCACTCGCTCAACGAAGCAGCTCGCTATGCGAATAAAGTGACAGTGATCCAGACCCCAACCCACTCGCTCAACTACCCAGTTCGTTGTGCGAATGAGAAGACAATAGTCTAGACCCTCAACCTCTCGTTGGGCGACTCCACTCGCTCAACGAGTCTGCATAACTTTACAACACGAAATATGTAGAATTATGACCACAAACCAAACTTAACCAAAATGAGATATTTTTCCCAACTTCTAACCCTCCTATTTTGTGTTATCCACTCAATTAAACTTAACTAATTGTACCTAGACTATCCTAAACTCATTTTTAAGTGTTACTACCAAGATTAGACTTTAAAATCTACCAAACTTCAAGAGTTGGACCTAAATTGAATTTTATCACTTTTAGTTCTTAAGTATGCAACTTAGGGGTCATAACAAGTCACAATTGACTTCATTACAGACCCCAACCACTCAGATTTATCCTACAACACCCTATCCAAAATTCACTATCAAGTTCCCAAATTTGCACTTAAATCATTCAAAACAGCACCAAAATACTAATACCTCTATGCTTTAATAACTCAATATCATCCACCTTCATAACACCAATCACATACGTAAGACAATGACCATCATTTACCAGATTCATCCAACCATTTCAATCAATCACACATGCATATTAAAACTAACACCTTAGTCAAACATCAAAATCAACATACATATGAATTTCCATATCATCACATACTGATAAGTCAATATTTTATTCACTTCACTTAGTTTATTGTGCTAGAATTAATCAGGAAATTGTGCTTAAATGTCCGGTATTTTCCCGTTTTCACTAATTGTGCTTAATTGACTAGTAATTCTAATTTTGATTAATTTGAATTATCTAAGCTAATTATTTGCACTATAAATTACAGGGAAAATTTTGGATAAAATTAGGGACTAAGTTCTTTTGCGAGGAAATTAATTAGAAGCTCTTGGATTTTAATTTTAATTTGGAAATAAAGAAAAGAATGATGGCATATATGAAATGGTCATTTTAATTTGAAGCCAACACATTAAGGTGAAGTGATCATAAGGTGCGTTTTCTTTTAGTACTCATCAACATAAATATTGAGAAGTGAAATGGCTTGTCACGGCTTTGGAGTTTGAAGGCAGTAGTGATTATTCCTACATGTGGGGCTGCTAATGTCACGTTGAGATGAGAACACCAAAAGAGATAAAATTCTTCATGGATTAACAGAATGCAGATGGGCACATGAGAGTGCAACAATTTCTTCAAGTTATTTAATTGGAAGAAACACAACATCCACCTAAACACATGCCTTTCACGTATGGTTGCCTCCTCCTAAAGACAAAATGGAGAATTCTTTTATTCCTTTTAAAAGGAATTGGGAGACACCAAAGTAAAGGAGGGACCACGTTGAAATGAGACTCGGTTTTAGTACTGGAAAAATGTGCTGCCATATTTTCTAAAAAGCACACAGCCCATGCACTAGAAAGCATCTAGCACACATGGAACAAAAGTTGGGGCCACCACATTTTAGTGTTGGCTGGAAACGTGGTTCTAAATTGGTTTTAGGATGGCTGGAAAATGGAAACCGAACTCTTCACGCTCCCAGCTAGCAACTTCAAGCATCCAACCTTTCAAGTCTCCACGTCCAGCAAAGCTTTGGAAAGGAGCATCCACCAATCTTCATCACCATCCAGCAAAGTCATCTCCAGCAGCCCCAACGCCGGCCTGTACCACACAAGCATGAAGAAAGTTCACGGTTTTGAGAAGCCATGTCCGGGAAGCAGTTCACGTCAGAATGGAGAAGACTGTCACGGCCCTGGCCCAGTGTTGGAAACGGAAGAAAATATTGAAGCTTGGAGAGCTCATTCCAGCAGCTTGGAGTCACGTGAATTAGCCGGTGATGAAGGTGTGAGGAGATTGAAGGAAGAGTTGCGTTCCAGCTGGAGAAATGGAGGATTCACGGTCCAGCAAGGATTCACTTTGAGGAAGAGTTCACCACGGGGTCTAGTTCAGCTTTGAAAATGAAGAGACGACACAGCCTGGATTGGTTCCACGTCCAGCAGGTGGAGAGGAAGACATACCGCACTGTCCAGCTGTGATGGAAAACAAGAGAAGTAAGCCAATAACATGGCCAGACCCGTCCAGCACATTGGCAGCGGCTCACACCCATCACACACGTGAAAGGAGAAGGGAGCCCACGACCAAAACAAAGAAGAAGAAGACAAAGAATGAAATGGTGAAGGGAGCCCACTGGAAGGATATTCACGTATTCATTAGGCTGAATGGATGAGATAAATTTAAAAAGGATGATAATGGGAGACAAAAGGGAGGAGGCAACAAACATAATATCCCTGTCAGCATGCTTCACACACAACTCACGTTCAGCATAGGAGAGAAGCACTTTGGAGGATGGTATTCACGGGCAGAGGGTGTCGTGGCTATAAGAAATGTGGAGTGTGGCAGTTTAAAAGGGGGGAGTCCAGCGGTGAGAATTCATGTTCCAGAAGTGAGGGTGCTGGACAAAAAGGGGCTGGAAAATTCATGGCAAGAGGTGCTGGAACAGTAGGAGCTTGTGACTGAGAATGGAAGGCTACGGTTGAAAGCTATGGTGTACACACTAGGTTCCAATTTTATTTTCTCTGTTGTAATGAATTTAAATTCAATGCAAAGTTTGGTTTCAAGTTCTGTAGCTAAATTTCCATATCATTTTACTGTTTCTGTTTGCTGCTGTAATTTAATTGTTGCTTTAATTTAATTACTGTACTCAGTTTTTCTACAATTTAATCTCTGCCGTTGCTTTACTATGACATTGAATATTTCACTTTGAATTATTTACTGTAATTTGGTTTACTATATTCTGTGTCAGTAATTCTGTTCTGTTTTTAATTTACTATTTTCCTTATTTACTGTTTTCTATATTTATGTATTATTTTTTACTGTTTTTGTATTACGATAATTTAGATGCTGAATTTCTGAATTTACTGTTTTGCTGTTATTATTTACTGTAGTAAGTTTGATTCTGTTTTTACTGTTTTTGAAATTTACTGTTTTTCTGTATTTTTTATTTTCTGTATTTTCATTTTCTGTATTTTACTTTTACTGTTTTACTGATTTTGAAATTATGTATTTACTGTTTTTACTGCAATTATGTGCTGCTGTAATTTCATTTTCCAAAATTTACTGTTTTCCATTTTTACTGTTTTCTGTATTTTCGTTTTCTGTATTTTGCTGTTTTTCTGTATTTTCGTTTTTACTGTTCCAGATTTATTTTTACTGTTTTGTGTTACTGTATTTTAGTTTGTACTGTACCAATTTTGTTTTTACTGTTTTAATTTTGTTTTACTATTTTAATTTTGTTTTTACCGTTTAGTTTTATTTTTACAGATTGTGTTTACTGATGCTTTTATTTTTGCATTTAAATGTTTTACATTTTTTGTATGTTTTAAAGTTCCCGCGTTTATTTTATTTTAACTGTCTTTTACCGTTTAAAGTTTTTACCATTTTGAATCTTATTTTACGCTTTTTAATTTCCAGTTTTATTCAATTTTTAATTTTAAAATTTTATTTTCTCCGCAACCAAAAACACTATCAAAACCCCCCCATTGCGTGTAAAAAAAATCTGAGACTGAATCCACAAATTGGTCCTCGAGAGACGACCTAGGAGTCACTTCCTAGTAACTATACTGCATTAATTTTGCACATCAAATTTGTATGACCGCGACAGTCGTATCAAAAAATGGCGCCGTTGCCGGGGACCAATGGAGGTTTGGTTTTAGATTTTTGTTGTATAAAGTTTTGTTCTGTTAATATGTTTGTTTTGTGTGTTTTGTCTTGTATATTTCTGTAGGCGATAACGACACCTTCAACAAATTTTGGCGGCGTTGTCACTTCAGTTCCAGGTTTTTTGTTTTAGATTTTTGCTGTGTTTTTCGATTATGCTGTGTTAATATATATTGTGTATATATGTGTTTAATTGTGCTATGTTTTGTATTTAGTTGTTATTAAAAAAAAAATTGAAAATTAAAAAAAAAAAAAATTAATTAAAAATTTTTACTATTGATGTTCTGTCTTGTGTGTGCTTGTAGCATGTATAAATGTGTTTTGTTTTATCTGATTCGTAATTTTTAGTTTTTAGTTTTTACTTTTTATTTTTCCATGTCTACTTATTTTAATGTTGTGAATAATGCTTATTCTGCCAATGTCTGTGATTATGATTCTTATTCTGCATATTACTTTGATTTTAAATCTGCTGATTTTTATGATGAGAACAATATGTTCCATCATCCAATTTCTGAGAGCTCTCTTTGGGAGCCAGTTCCACAATATGAGAGTCAGCAGTATGATTCTCCTATTCAAATAACTCCTCAGCCTTCTACTTCTGAACCTACAATGAAGGAGTTACTCGAGCAGATGACAATGCAGAACATTCAGTTTCAGAAAGGGAACATGCAGTTCAAGCAAGAGAGCATGGAGTTCCAGCAGGAAACTCAAGCTGCCATACAGAATCTGAGTGATCAGATCAGGCAGATGGCCACTCTTGCACCTGAGGAGACTGATGAAAATTTTGGGGACCCGGCAGAAGTAAGCAGTAATCCTGAACCAGGTAGACCACCTTCACCTTCCCACACTCTAGAAATCTTCAAGGAAGAGGAGGTAAACATACCACAATTTGATTATTATGTTGATTGTGATGATGATCGGTATGCTAATGACTATATTCTTGCTGAGTCTGATTTTAATTTTTCCTCTGTGCATGATGAGAACCGCTTTTTACTATCACATTCGAATGGTTATTCTTCATGCACTGAACATGAATCTGAGTCTATGATTAATATTGCATGCAATTTAGAAATTGATTCATGTTATGAGGATTTATCTAAGGCTCAGTATGATGAATTGGGATGGGGTGTTATACCTCTGCATGAAATTTCTGCAGTGCCACATTGCACTAACCATGTTGCAGGAGGTACGTATAAATTTGATCAACATACACCCACAGTGGAAATCAAAGGTGCTGACACTGATAGTTTGAAGATCAACAGGCACCTGCTGAATCCGCTCAGTAACAATATTTGTGGTTTAGATCCGGCGGTGGAGGACATTTCACTACTTGATCAAATCTGGAGGATGAAGCAGTTCGTCCTCAACAATTTCATGTTGGATCCTGAAGAGAAGAACATCTCCCTACAAATCCAAAATTGGCAACTGCCACCCTGACCAGGGGAGTTTTCTTTTTCTTTCTTCCCCGTTTTCCTACTTTTATTGCATTTGTCCTTTATCTGTTAGTGTTTTAATTGATGATCTTATGCTTAGAAAACATTTAGGACAGTGTAATTTAAGTATGGTCTTGGGAAGATTCTGAATTTTGTTTTCTTTTATGTTTATTTTTCCTTTTATTTTTCTTTATTAGTTTTCCAGTTATTATTTTTAAAAAAAAAAAAAAATTTATTTGTGATAATTTTTTTTTAAGTGTGCAAAAATTTTTCTTTTCAAATTTAATTGTTATGAGATGTACATATATATTTATTTTTCATTTATTTAAAAAAAAAATGTGTTCTGTGTTTTATTTGCTTCGTGATTTTTAGTGTTTTTACTAAAAAGAAAAAAATTCGAAAAATCAAAAATTCAAAAATTGTTTTGCGTAGTCCTTGATTTTATTTCGACCCTCAGTTTCTTATTATTTCATACCAATAATTCATTAAAAAAAAAAATAAAAAAATATATTTTTCAGATCTCATATTTTGTCCTTATTTTTCTTCACTGTAAAATAATTTCTTAGTTGTTTCATACAGATCTTTGATTGCAAATTTTTAGACTAAGAAAATATTTCATTCATAATAGCAAAATTACAGTAATGGAAAATAGGAGCTTGAACAGATCTGAATATAAAGATGCAGTAGATATATATGAAAATAAAAGATGTTCGGGGGTCGATCATTTCTGATCGTTAATATTACAAACCAAATAAAAAACAAAAACATCATAAAAAAAAAAAAATTAAAAACATAAAAAAACATAAGTGTTCATATTACAGTCCTTAATTCTGGCCACACTTGGCCAATAAAAACATAAAAAAAAAAAACATAAAACCTAAAACATTAAAAATGAAAGAACTCTCGAGCTGGTTGTGGTGGTCTAAGGGAGAGCTCCGTTGAGGGAGTTCTGGTTCGAAATACAGGAGGCTTTGGTGGAGGAATTTCTCGTTCATTTCTGTCGTCATCGATAATGATCGGAACTGGAAACAAATCCAGCAGCCTCGGTGCCCTCATTATCACCCAGTTGTTTTCTTTCAAACAAAAAAAAAATTAAATAAATAAATAAAAAAAAAATAAAATTGTGTTAATTATAGAAGAGGAAGTGAAAAAAAAAAATTCAATAAAAATGGAGGTATGATGAGAGGTCTTACCATACATATACAGCGGCAGTTGTGAAAAGAGAGTGCCAGTAGGGTCTATCTCCGCTTGCCAGCGCCTGACCCGATTGCCATGGTTGTTAAACCAGCAGTGCACGTTATATTCGGTGGCATCTGCGAAGGTCCTTAGTCGAGACGCGATCTCGACGACTTGCGCTCGGCTTGGGTGTGTGACCCCATAGTTGTAGATGTTGGTCATCATCTTGATCTGATCATCTGTAGGACGCCATCGCTGACTAGTGTATCTCTCTGATTCCATCTCACTCGTCATCATTCCTCTTGAAATATTCTAAAACATAATAAAAAAAAATATAAAAATAAAAAGAAAAACAAAACATAAAAAAAAAAAAAAATAAATAAAAATATATTAGATTCTTAGTTCAGTATTTTCTTTAATTGTTTGTTCTTGTTTCCTTTTAGATTTATTTTGTCCTGTCTGTCTTTGATTGTTTTTGTGTCTGGTCTCAGATCTGTTTCACGGTCCTTGCAAAGGGTCCTAAACGGATCTATGTCCAGTTGTCCTTGTCCATATTGTTCTTGTATATTAAGATTTTGTGTTTATTTTTAAGTGGGGTACGTGGCGTTGTTCTACCCGATTGTCTCTGCAATACCTTCAATCGAAGGGAGATTAACGTCTGGTTTCCAGCCTATATACCCCTTAAGTTTTAAGACAGTTGTGTTTTATGTGTTTAAGTGTTTTAATTACAAAATAAAAATAAAAATAAAAAAAAATTTGAAAAGGAGAAGAAAGAAGCATAATCAGCAGAAGAAAAATAAAGGAAAGCAGAAAAATGGAAAAGAGGGAGAGCAGGCAAGAGGTCAGAGAAGAAAAAAATGGAAAGCAGGAAAGCAGGATGGTAATAACAGCAGAAAAAGCGGAAAGAAAGGCAGATCCAGGAGCAGAGGACTTACCTGGAGTAGTAGGCTGGCAGAGAAGCTCCTCGGGGTTCTCACACTCTTCAGATGGCACCGGGGCAGAGGCTCCGTAGAGATTCCAGACGCTCAGGTGGAGAGAGAGCAGAGAGAGAAGAGAGCAGAGAGAGAAGAGAGCAGAGAGAGAGAAGAGAGCAGAGAGAGAGCAGAGAGAGAGAAGAGAGGAGTAGTGAGAGAATGGGCAGGTCTGGAAATGGCGCTGGACGCGGAGGAGCGGCCTATTTATAGCCAGATTGCTTTCCACTGTAGCAACAGTTCCGGTCTTTGCCACCGAGACTGTTGTCACAGTACCGGTCTCCTTTTTCAGAAAAAAAATAAATAATAAAAATAAAAAAATATTAGCATCTACTGATGGGTGCTATGCGACTAGACATCTACTGATGGGTGTCACTGAAAACATCTACTGATGGATGTTACTGAAAATTTCTTCCCATTTCCTAACATTTTATTGCACTTGTCTATATTATTTGACTGCTCTGAAATTGATAATCTGATGATTGTAACACACTGAGGACATTGTGTGATTTAAGTGTGGTCTACTGGGGAGAAATCCTGATTTTTCTGTTAAATTGTATTTTGTGTGTTAAATTTTTTGTTTTTGAGTGTTAAATTTTTTTTTTTTCTTTTAAGTTTTTTTTTTATCGAGTTTTGTGTGCAATAAATTTTACATTTTTCTCTTGATTTCTGGATGATGTTTAAGTTGTAGATTTTTCCTTCACTTACTTAATACTCATGGTTTGAAATCCTTGCTTTTCTCTGCCTGGAAAGATAATTATACGTTTGAGAGGTTGATTTGATTGTGACGAATACCCTGTGTGAGATTTGAGCCACTTAATTTTCTTTCTTGTGTGTGATATGTCTCTTGAATGCTTGCACATATGCCTTGGCTTGATTCTTTCTGATATACTTGATTGATATGCATGTTCAGACGTGATAAAGGCATTTTTGTTCTTGAGCCTCTTTAGCCAAATAAGCCTACCTTGTTATTATCCTTTGATAACCCCTTTGAGCCTATACTGTATATATTTCTTTGTGTTGAAGCTCATACACTGATCCTAAGTGAAAAACAAATTATTACCTTATCCTTAGGAAAGTCTGGAGCTATAGAAGTATTTTGAGAATAAGTGTGGTCTCCTTGGGAATTCTGATGAATTGGCTAGTTGGTTCCTCATCATGTTTTGAAATGATAATTTATATCCTGTTGTATAATATAAAAAAAAAAGAAAGAAGACAGGATAAAAAAAAATGATGAGAAAAAGAGAAAAAAAATTGAAAAATAATTTTGTGAATAATGGAGTCGAGAAGAGGATTGAATTAGAGGTTTGGGTGAGATTTCACTGTGTTTACATTTTTTTTCCTAGTGCACCTCTATTTCTTCTGAGCTATAGCTACTTATCCAAATTTATCCTCCCCTGTCCTTGGCCCCATTACAACCCTGAAAGACCTTTTGATCTGAACATACATATGTTTTAAGTGTTGATATTAGAAGCTTGCCAAGTCTACTTGTGTTTGTTTTCTTGAGTACATTGAGTTGGAATTATTTACCTTAAACACTTGAGAGAAACACTATTAGTGCATCTGTGAGGTTATGTTATATTTAAATCACCTCTTGAGCTGATTAATTATTTTGCCATACTGTGAATTGCTTGGATGATTTCTGTAAGTATGTGCTTTTCTTGATTTTGTGTTGGAAAATTTCTACTTCTTTCATCAGTCCATAATTCTTGAGAATTCTGTAAATTCTTTTTATTTTTCTAGAGTCTTTATTTTCTGTCTGGTGAGTTTGTGTCACCATTCCTTTGATGTCCTTTGATCTATTCCCTGATTTACGTCTTGATTTTGCCCAGGAGTGCAAAAGACTAACTGTGGTCTATTTTGATAAGTCAATATTTTATTCACTTCACTTAGTTTATTGTGCTAGAATTAATCAGGAAATTGTGCTTAAATGTCCGGTATTTTCCCGTTTTCACTAATTGTGCTTAATTGACTAGTAATTCTAATTTTGATTAATTTGAATTATCTAAGCTAATTATTTGCACTATAAATTACAGGGAAAATTTTGGATAAAATTAGGGACTAAGTTCTTTTGCGAGGAAATTAATTAGAAGCTCTTGGATTTTAATTTTAATTTGGAAATAAAGAAAAGAATGATGGCATATATGAAATGGTCATTTTAATTTGAAGCCAACACATTAAGGTGAAGTGATCATAAGGTGCGTTTTCTTTTAGTACTCATCAACATAAATATTGAGAAGTGAAATGGCTTGTCACGGCTTTGGAGTTTGAAGGCAGTAGTGATTATTCCTACATGTGGGGCTGCTAATGTCACGTTGAGATGAGAACACCAAAAGAGATAAAATTCTTCATGGATTAACAGAATGCAGATGGGCACATGAGAGTGCAACAATTTCTTCAAGTTATTTAATTGGAAGAAACACAACATCCACCTAAACACATGCCTTTCACGTATGGTTGCCTCCTCCTAAAGACAAAATGGAGAATTCTTTTATTCCTTTTAAAAGGAATTGGGAGACACCAAAGTAAAGGAGGGACCACGTTGAAATGAGACTCGGTTTTAGTACTGGAAAAATGTGCTGCCATATTTTCTAAAAAGCACACAGCCCATGCACTAGAAAGCATCTAGCACACATGGAACAAAAGTTGGGGCCACCACATTTTAGTGTTGGCTGGAAACGTGGTTCTAAATTGGTTTTAGGATGGCTGGAAAATGGAAACCGAACTCTTCACGCTCCCAGCTAGCAACTTCAAGCATCCAACCTTTCAAGTCTCCACGTCCAGCAAAGCTTTGGAAAGGAGCATCCACCAATCTTCATCACCATCCAGCAAAGTCATCTCCAGCAGCCCCAACGCCGGCCTATACCACACAAGCATGAAGAAAGTTCACGGTTTTGAGAAGCCATGTCCGGGAAGCAGTTCACGTCAGAATGGAGAAGACTGTCACGGCCCTGGCCCAGTGTTGGAAACGGAAGAAAATATTGAAGCTTGGAGAGCTCATTCCAGCAGCTTGGAGTCACGTGAATTAGCCGGTGATGAAGGTGTGAGGAGATTGAAGGAAGAGTTGCGTTCCAGCTGGAGAAATGGAGGATTCACGGTCCAGCAAGGATTCACTTTGAGGAAGAGTTCACCACGGGGTCTGGTTCAGCTTTGAAAATGAAGAGACGACACAGCCTGGGTTGGTTCCACGTCCAGCAGGTGGAGAGGAAGACATACCGCACTGTCCAGCTGTGATGGAAAACAAGAGAAGTAAGCCAATAACATGGCCAGACCCGTCCAGCACATTGGCAGCGGCTCACACCCATCACACACGTGAAAGGAGAAGGGAGCCCACGACCAAAACAAAGAAGAAGAAGACAAAGAATGAAATGGTGAAGGGAGCCCACTGGAAGGATATTCACGTATTCATTAGGCTGAATGGATGAGATAAATTTAAAAAGGATGATAATGGGAGACAAAAGGGAGGAGGCAACAAACATAATATCCCTGTCAGCATGCTTCACACACAACTCACGTTCAGCATAGGAGAGAAGCACTTTGGAGGATGGTATTCACGGGCAGAGGGTGTCGTGGCTATAAGAAATGTGGAGTGTGGCAGTTTAAAAGGGGGGAGTCCAGCGGTGAGAATTCATGTTCCAGAAGTGAGGGTGCTGGACAAAAAGGGGCTGGAAAATTCATGGCAAGAGGTGCTGGAACAGTAGGAGCTTGTGACTGAGAATGGAAGGCTACGGTTGAAAGCTATGGTGTACACACTAGGTTCCAATTTTATTTTCTCTGTTGTAATGAATTTAAATTCAATGCAAAGTTTGGTTTCAAGTTCTGTAGCTAAATTTCCATATCATTTTACTGTTTCTGTTTGCTGCTGTAATTTAATTGTTGCTTTAATTTAATTACTGTACTCAGTTTTTCTACAATTTAATCTCTGTCGTTGCTTTACTATGACATTGAATATTTCACTTTGAATTATTTACTGTAATTTGGTTTACTATATTCTGTGTCAGTAATTCTGTTCTGTTTTTAATTTACTATTTTCCTTATTTACTGTTTTCTATATTTATGTATTATTTTTTACTATTTTTGTATTACGATAATTTAGATGCTGAATTTCTGAATTTACTGTTTTGCTGTTATTATTTACTGTAGTAAGTTTGATTCTGTTTTTACTGTTTTTGAAATTTACTGTTTTTCTGTATTTTTTATTTTCTGTATTTTCATTTTCTGTATTTTACTTTTACTGTTTTACTGATTTTGAAATTATGTATTTACTGTTTTTACTGCAATTATGTGCTGCTGTAATTTCATTTTCCAAAATTTACTGTTTTCCATTTTTACTGTTTTCTGTATTTTCGTTTTCTGTATTTTGCTGTTTTTCTGTATTTTCGTTTTTACTGTTCCAGATTTATTTTTACTGTTTTGTGTTACTGTATTTTAGTTTGTACTGTACCAATTTTGTTTTTACTGTTTTAATTTTGTTTTACTATTTTAATTTTGTTTTTACCGTTTAGTTTTATTTTTACAGATTGTGTTTACTGATGCTTTTATTTTTGCATTTAAATGTTTTACATTTTTTGTATGTTTTAAAGTTCCCGCGTTTATTTTATTTTAACTGTCTTTTACCGTTTAAAGTTTTTACCATTTTGAATCTTATTTTACGCTTTTTAATTTCCAGTTTTATTCAATTTTTAATTTTAAAATTTTATTTTCTCCGCAACCAAAAACACTATCAAAACCCCCCCATTGCGTGTAAAAAAAATCTGAGACTGAATCCACAAATTGGTCCTCGAGAGACGACCTAGGAATCACTTCCTAGTAACTATACTGCATTAATTTTGCACATCAAATTTGTATGACCGCGACAGTCGTATCACATACCAAAACATACCTTGCAACTCAATTAAAATGAAAAACACTAGCTTCTTTTACTTCTAACTTAACTGCCCAAACTCAAGACGCTCTACAGATGGATTGCACCGCAAGGAATTTCTGAAACACCTACACATCACCGATTAGTTATTGGAGGCCAACTTTAGAACCTTAATCAAACCAAGAAAGAGGGAAGAAAGATTCTTGATCCATGAAAAAACAGAATCATTATGCATGATTAAGAACCCTAGAATACTAAAGAAAAGGGGTTTTGACTTACTTGCTCTAAACAACGAATCGATCAGTTGAAGTTGCAGACCTCGACACAGTGATCGCCTAGGTACCTCCTGATCGTTAAATGAAGGATCAAGGAGTTAGAATGCTTAGAGAGGTGGTAGAGAGGTTAAGAGAATAGTGTTTTAGAGAAATAGATGGTGATTTAGATAATGAGACGAGTTTAAAAAATTATGTTTATATTATGTTATTATTTTATAATAAAATACTCAGTCTCGTTATTTTAATACACCTATAAACTCTAATACTCTATTTTCTAGGTTCTTACATTCTTCTCAACAACAAAAATTTTCGACCTCAAAAATTAGACTTACCAAAGAACAGGTGAGGATATGACTCTCTCATGACTCCCTCTAACTCCCAAGTAGAGTGACCTGTTCTACCATCCCAAACAACTTTGACTAAACCGATGGTCTTTCCTCTGAGTTGTTTCGTCTGGCTCTCTAGAATCTCCACATACTGAACATCTACTAAGAGGTCATCTCTAACATGTACATCTTCAACTTCAAGCACATGAGAGGGGTCACACACATACTTTCTAAGCTACGAGACATGAAACATAGGATGTAGATTTGATAGTTGAGGGGGCATAACTATCTCGTCGGCCACTGCCCCTACTCGTCTCAAAATCTGATACGGACCAATGAACCTTGGAGACAACTTCCTTGAACGAATGATTGTTCCTACACCAGTAGTAAGAGTCACTTTAAGGGAAATGTGATCCCCAAGTGCAAATTCTAACAGTCTTCGTCTCTAATCAACATAGGATTTTTGCCTACTCTAAGAGACTTTCATTCTTTCTTGTATGAGCTTCACTTTCTTAGTGGTCTGTAGTATCAACTCGGGTCCAACTAATACTTATTCTCCCTCCTGAAACCAATAGAGAGGCGTCTGACATCATCTACCATACAATGCTTCAAAACGGTGTCATACTAATGCTAGTCTGATAACTATTGTTGTAGGTGAATTCTACCAACGACAACACTTCATCCCAGACTCCCAAATGATCCAACACACACATCCTCAGCAAATCTTCAAGTGATTGGATCGTTCTCTCTAACTGCCCAATTGTTTGGGGATGATAGACTAAACTCATTTTCAATCTACTGCCCATCCCACTCTATAAGGACTGCTAGAACCTCGACGTGAATCATGGATCCCTATCGGACACAATGTTCGACGGTACCCCATGTAGCCTCACTATTACTCTGATATATAACTGAGCAAGCTTCGTCATAGACATCCTCAAGTTCACTGCCAAGAAATGAGCATTCTTAGTTAACATGTCAACTATAAAGCAAATAACATCATAACCTCTAACTGTCTGTCGTAAATGGGTAACAAAATCCAAAGCTATGCTATCCCACTTCCATTCAGGAATCTTCAATTGTTGCAACAAACCCCCAGGTCGTTGATGCTCCACCTTTGCTCTCTGACAGGTCAAGCAAGCAGAAACCAATTATGCTACATCTATTTTCATTCCTGACCACAAGAAAGATTCTTTAAGATCATGGTACATTTTAGTCATGCCAGGATGCATGCTAAAACGACTCTGGTTTCCCTCCTCAAGAATTAATCTCTTTAGATCAACATCATTAGGAACACAGACTCTGCCTCTGAATCTTAAAATACCGTCAACTCCCAAAACAAACTCCTTACCCTCATTTGTACCCATCACACCCATTGCTTTCTGTAGCTCGACATCAATTAATTGTTTCTCTCTTATACTACCCAGAAGACCACTCGAAACCACTATATTACTGCATCGATAACATTTGATTCAAATTCCACCTGTAGTCTCAGATCTCTTAATTTCTCCACTAACTCTAGCTCTTTGACCATCAAAGCAGACATATGAAATGTCTTTCTACTCAATGCATTCGCTACAACATTAGCTTTTCCCGAATGATAAAGAATATCAAATTCATAGTCTTTTAAGAACTTCATCTATCTCCTCTACCTCATATTCAGTTCTTTCTGATCAAAAAGACATTTTAGACTTTTATGATCATTGAACACCTGGGACTGTGCACCATATAGATAGTGCCTCCAGATCTTCAAGGCAAAAATAATAGTCGCCAACTCCAAGTCATGAGTAGGATAATTTTACTCATGAATCTTAAGTTTCCTTGAAGTATAAGCAACTACCTTCTTCACTTGCATCAACACACATCCTAGTCCCTGATAGAAAGCATCACAGTAAACTTCAAAAGGTTTACCTGTGTCAGGGATCACCAACACTGGAGCACTTGTCAACCTCTGCTTTATCTCTTGAAAGTTAGTCGTACATCGGTCAGTCCAGGCAAAAGGTTGATCTTTCCTTGTCAACTGCGTCGACGGTACCATTATCTTAGAAAATCTTTCTATGAATCTACCATAGTAGCCCGCCAACCCAACAAAGCTCCGGATCTCAGTAGCAGACTTGAGTCTCTCCCACTATAACATTGTTTGAACCTTATTAGTGGGATCCACTGATATACCAACAGTTAAGATCACATGCCTTAGAAACTGCACTTCTTCAATCCAAAACTCACACTTGGACAATTTAGCATACGACTTCTTCTCTCAACACCTCAAGCACTGTCCTAAAATGCTCAACATGTTCCTCCTGAGTCTTGGAGTAGATAAGAATGTCATCAATGAAGACAACAACAAACTTATCTAAGAACGATCAAAAGATTCTATTCATATAGCCCATGAAGATGGCAGGAGCGTTAGTCACATCAAAATGCATAACCACATACTCATAATGACCATATATAGACTTGAAGGCAGTCTTTTGTACATCACTTGCTTTAACCAGAATTTGATGGTAATCTGACCTCAGATCGATCTTGGAAAACACTGTAGCCTCACACAACTGATCCATCAAGTCATCTATTTTGGGCAACAGATACTTGTTCTTGATGGTCAATTTATTCAACTGACGGTAGTCTACACAAAACCTTGAGCTACCATCCTTCTTCTTGACTAACAATACTGGTACACCCCAAGGTGAGACACTTGGTCGAATAAACTGCTTCTCAAGGAACTCCTCAATTTGCTTCTTCAATTCCACCAACTCTGCAAGAGTCATCCTATAAGGAGACATTGATATTGGTCATGCACCAAGCACTAAATCAATAGAGAAATCAACCTCTCTGAGGAGGTAATCCAAGCACTTCCTCTGGAAATACATCCAAGAAATCACTCACTACATAGTGATCTAAACTCTGCCCGGGCTGAACAACCTCCACATGCGTCAAAACCAAGAAACAACATAGGCCTTCCATCACTTCTTGCCGAACCTTCCCTGTAGATAACAACTCTAACTCCGCAGCCTTAGAAAACAATAACTTCTTCTTTCCATAGTCTATAAGAATGTGATTGGCAAACAACCAATCCATCACTAAAATCACATCCAAACCCAACAGAGGCAAACATATAAGATTAGCTCTGAATTGTTGCCCCTTAACACTCAAAGGACATCTAGAACACTTAGAAAATGTCTTAACCAACCCATATGCTGAAGTAAACACCACAAGGTCATACTGCAGCTCTTTAACTGGTAACCCCAACTCTTGCACACGAGCTTCTGACACAAAGGAGTGTGTCGCTCCAGAATCAAACAATACACAACAAACTATACCAAGCAACACACAACTGTTGATGATAAGACTACATGACCCAACTTCTTTTTCCCCAGACATGGCGTAAACTATGTCTGTAGCCTGAGGTCTGTCACCTTCCCTCTGTTGTGACTGCACTGGTCCAAGTCCTGATCTCACAGCTATTGGACAATCCCTCTCAAAATGTCCATCTTTTCCTCAAAGACTGCATCTCCTAAAGCTTGCCAATTGAGGACAAACTCTCTTCACAAGTGGTTCACCACACTGATAACACTGCACTCCACATGTTTGACCTGACTGACTACTTTGCTAAGAAGAAGACCCCCAAGACCCATAAGTTGGAGGCCTAGAATAAGGTTTTCTTCTATCTCTAGGAATGAAACGAGACCCAGAAGGTCCACCAACTCTCTATGGTTGCCTACTTTGCTTCTCTATCTCTTCTTTGATCTTCTCAAGTACTTTAGCCTTCTCCACCGAGGCTGGAAACTCCTTGATACACAAACCCGTGACCAAAAGCTTAACATCACCTCTCAATCCATTTTCAAATTTCCTACATTTCCATTCTTCATCCATGGTCAATGTATGAAATCGGATAAGATGCTTAAAATAATCTGCATACTCAAATACATGTTTCCTTGCACCAACTGAAGAAATTCAATCTCCTTTGCAAATCTCACACTATCTGGAAAGTACTCTGTGTAGAACTTTTTCTTGAATAAATCCCATGTAATAGGAGTATCGCTGCCTTCAAGGAGCATCCTCATACTACTCGACCAATGACTGGCCTCTTCAGACAATAAGTACTCTGTATAAGAAAGATTGTTCTCTTATGGACATCTTTTTTGCGTTAAATATCCTTTCCATATCTCTAAACCACTTATCAGCTTCATTAGGACTTGGCTTTCCATTGAACTTAAATGGATGATGTTGCAGAAAACTCTCTAAACTTCAATCTTGTGACACAACTAGTGAAGAAGAAGAAGGCCCTGCTGAAACTTTCTCACTACTCATCAGCTCCACATACTGCCTTGGGAGGCTTCAACTGACATCCTAGCAACGTCTAACTGCTACAAAGCAACTGTATTCTACTGAACCAAAGCAACATTCTGATTATGCATTGCCGCTATAACAGATTCCATCATCCTCATAAGGTCTAGTGCATCTGGATTAGTAGGTGGAGGAGGAGGAGGCCTAGGTGTCATCTTCTACTTACACAGAGAGAAAAGTCATCAGCCTAATTCAAAGAAACAAGGATATTAACCAAACCTAACTATGAGTACACAACACAAGCATGGTACACTCATAACCTACAGGATTCCTAAGGAAAGAATTGCTCTGATACAAAAAATGTAACATCCCAAAATATAGCATGAAACTATATAATAGTCATCACGTGTTAATATGACATATTAGTTAACATGATGGATAAGGAGTATAAAGTCGTTTTTACAATCATCCAAGGAAAAATATAAACATAATTTATATAGAAAATGTACTAGTATATGAACTATATACAATACTAGTGTATCAAAAGTCCACCAAGAAACTATAAGTACTCAAAAGAAGACCATTTATAGCTTTATACATCAAGATCTCCTCCGCCTAAAGCTTGCTCGACAGACACGTCATCTTGCTCTACTCACACCCACAAGATGATCATCGCCAAAGGAAAATATACACAGAACAAACAACCAAGAAATATACAAGAAAGGTAAGCTAGTTAAAAAAAATCATTCATAGTTAAAAGAAATCATTCATACTAAAGTAAACACCATATATAAGTTCAAGCACACCATAGATTTCACATTATTTCTCTTCACACCTACTAACTCAGGGTTGGCCAAACTCTTTACCATCTAGAATAAATGTCGAGCCATGAATAGTTCTGCACTTGTCTGGTGGAACAACTGACCCACTCAAAGCTACCACACAGGGTTAGTCCTTAAAACGCCCTTTGCCACCATGAAGAAAGGTCCCCTAGGCTAGGACCTCCTGCTCCTCTCACGACTTGACTCATCACTCTCTAATTAAGCACAAATGATCATTAGAGGTTCAGGATAACCTCCATATCGGCTTATTACAACTTATACTAGTCTCCCATAAATTATCATTAAGAGATTCCTCCTTGGAACTCTTTAGACAACTTTGAAAACCACATACTCTCTTTTTGAATCTCAACTCAAAAACTTTGATACTCATATAAACTCTTACATAATCATACATCATCTCTAAATGAATCAAACCATCACTCAAATCAATCAAGAATAAAGAAAGAAAGAGTAAACCAAAAACCTGGACTGTCACCCAGTGACCACACTCGTTGGGCGACCACAAAGTTCTCTCGCTCCCAGCTCACTGTGCGAATACACATACAGTGGTTCCTAGACCTCACCCTCTCGCTCAATGACTCAGCTCGTTGTGGGAATAAAATGACAGTGTTCCCAGACTCCAAACCTCTCGCTCAGCGACCCAGTTCGTTGTGCGAATGAGAAGACCGTAGTCGAGACCCTCAACTTCTCGTTGAGCGACTCCACTCGCTCAACGAGTCTGCATAACTCTACAGTACGAAATCTACAAAATTATGATCCTAAACCAAACTTGACCAAAATGAGATATTTTTCCCAACTTCTAACCCTCCTATTTTGTGTTATACACACAATTAAACTTAACCAATTGTACCTAGACTATCCTAAACTCATTTTTAAAGTGTTACTACCAAGATTAGACTTTAAAATCTACCAAACTTCAAGTTATAGATCCAAATTGAATTTTATCACTTTTAGTTCTTAAGTGTGCAACTTAATAGTCAAAACAAGTCAAAATTGACTTCATTACAAACCCCAACCACTCATATTTATCCTACAACACCCTATCCAAAATTCACTACTCAAGTTCCCAAATTTGCACCTAAACCATTCAAAACAGTACCAAAATACTAACAACTCTATGCTATAATAACTCAATATCATCCACCTTCATAACACCAGTCACATACACAAGACAATGACCATCTTTTACTAGATTCATCCAACCATTTCAATCACTCACTCATGCATATTAAAAATAACACCTTAGTCAAACATCAAATTCAACATACATTTGAATTTCCATATCATCACATACCAAAACATACCTTGCAACTCAATTAAAATGAAAAACACTAGCTTCCCTTACCTCTTACTCAACTACCCAAACTCAAAACTCTCCACAGATTGCTTGTACTGCAAGGAATTTCTAAAACACCTACACATCACCGATTGGTGATTGGAGACGAACTATAGAACCTCAATCGAACCAAGAAACAAGGAAGAGAGATTCTTGATCCATGCAAAAAAGAATCGGTGTGCATGATCAAGAACCCTAAAATGCCAAAGAAAATGGGTTTTTACTTACTTGCTCTAAACAACAAATTGATCGGTTGAAGTTGTGGATCTCAACACAATGATCGCCTAGGTATCTCTTGATCGTCAAACGGAAGATAAAGAGTTAGAATGCTTAAAAGGATGGTAAAGAGGTTAAGAGAATAATGTTTTAGAGAAACAGAAGGTGATTTAGATTAGGAGACAAGTTTAGAAAATTCTATTTATATTATGTTATTATTTTATAATAAAATATTCGATCTCATTATTCTAATATACCTATCAACTCTAATATTGTATTTTCTAAAATCTTACAGTTTAGATCCATTATCAACTCTAATACTCTATTTTGTAGGTTCTTACCGTTTATATCCATTAAATTTGCTAGTGAAAATAATTTACTTTTTTATGATATAATATTATAATTATGATTATAAAAATAAATAAAAATAATTTTTACTTTTAGTAGTGTTTATTTATTTCTAAATAATTGTTATTATATATAGTTATTTTAGTTTAAAAAATAGTTAAATTTATAAAAAGTGCTCAAATTAAAAATAATCAATTAAAGAATAAAATAAATAAAATAATTGTTTCAATTAAAAGTATTTTTATTTAAAAGATAAAATTAAAAACAAAATATGTACATAAAATTGATAATCATCTTTATAAATAATAATAATATGATAAAAATATTAATTCAAATTTCATTTTATTCTTCTGTATTTCCTTTCAATTCAAATGATTTTTCTGACTTTTGTGACGTCAAATATATGTAAATGGTAGCAAAGCTATTCCGAGTATCCAAACCGAGACAGTTTTTATCCACAAAGCCTAAGGATGGAGATACGTAGCATTGTACAAAACAAACAGTTGGCTTACAACCATATATATTCCAAGCAAAAAACTCCAGACACAAAATCTTCTTCGAAACTACATCTGTTGTGCTGCAATTAAGCCATTTCTTTTTTCTCTTTTTGTAATGTGTATGTTACAACAAAAATTCCGCTGGGAGTGGTAAGTATAAAGTAAAAAATAAAAAGAAAAATGTTCCCTTGGTCCTTGGAAAAATAACCCAAATTTAATGAAAGAATAGATTTGAAAACCCATATACGCTCAGCAAAGATAGGATTGTGACACGAAATTATAACCTATACCTCTGACAAATTATGGAAAATTTGGATGATGTATAACCGTGTATGCACATTCCCTCTTAGTCATTCGGATCCATTTCCTCATCTTGATCCCATAGTGGAGTCTGATTGCTTCTGGTACTGTTTTTGTCAGACTCAGACTCATCAACAAAATCATTACTTTCATAGTCTGCCACCCCATCATCTTCAGATTTTACCCCTTCTTTCTCCGATGAAACTGCCTCATTAGCATGTTTCATCCATTTGGGGCAAACATCTTCGCCTCCATATAGAACTTGGCCATCCTCACCTTTGACACGATTAGTAGCCTTGGTAGAATCTATTATACAGGAGCATTCTGGAAGTGGGTGTGAAAGGAAAATTGCTGGTTTTGACCAAAGGGATTGCCTTATGAGGCCTTCTTCAGCTAAACTTTTGTTAAGATGTTGCTGCACTAAAGTCGTCCAATTATGTTTAGGATGGTACAAATTTTCACGAGTCATGTTGAAAAGTTTCGCCACTACTTTCCTGTTAAAGACCAGATACAGTTGTCATAATAATAAAATACAAAATTTAGGGAAATATCAATATATAACTTCAAAAGAGAAATCTCAACTACTAATTAAAATCACCTACACCTAGTGATGTTCAGTCTAGTTGCATGCTCATAGCAATGAAAGGTCATCATCATACTCATCACTTCAAAATCAAATACACATACAATTTTTAAGGCATTAAATCAACACTATCAACAAAAAGGAAAAATTACACATTCAAAATGCCCTTGAAAAGGAGGGCATATTATACAAACATTTGATCGTTTGCTTTCATGCAAGGAACAAGGAGTGGAGTTCTACAAAAAATTAACGAGGAAGTTTCAAAGACATTGTTTTGGTCTACTATAAGAGAAAATGTTTTGTCTAGCAAAGATATTAATTTTTTACATAAGTAGGGTATTTTTCTTATCTGTGTCTGAAACCTGACATTAGAATGTTTTCTCAAGAAAGTATAACTGGTTGCTGAAAGGGGCCAAAAGACTTTTTACCTCTTCCACCTAACTCCAGCTCAAAAGGAAAAAAAGGTCCGAAACTGTTTTCTTTAAAAGCTTATTCCACTAGAAAACCAAGGAATTTATTCTTACCTTATAAGGAGAGGATGAAACCTATATCATCAATAAATTAATTCAAAATCCCAAGAGCTTTTTACCTGTCTGGTCGGTATGTTCTAAAAGAAGCAGTCTCATATAGCCGATGCCCCATGACAAGGCTTGAAAAATCTGGCCATCTACTACCATCATTGTTAAATCCAGGAAAGAAGGCATCTGCTTCCAAAGAAACAATGTAATCAAGCGCATCCCAAAGTAACCTGTGTGCTTTCATCCTCAGGTCCATTGGGGAAGGATCAGGTTCCGTAGGGGTCTCGGTGATCCATGCATACCAACCTTCTTTTTCATGCTGGTAAATTGGTCTATCCGGGGGTGGGGGAAGAGGCCGAGGCCGAGGACCAGCCTTCTTCCATGCTTCCGTGAGTTCTTTCTCACTTTTCACAGGAGGTGGTTGAAACCTATTTAGAGGAAGAGGAGTTTCAGGTCCAACCAAATCCGACAACTCCTTCTCACTGCACAAGGAAGTGCGATCCAGAGTATTCATAAACATAGACCGCAAAGGAATTAGTACGCGTTGACCTCCAAATGTTTCAGAGCCAGCCAGGTAAATGACTGTTTTGGAAGGATAACCCATTACTCGAAGGAGAATGCCAACCTGCAAAAGTAAAAATAACAACATAAACATCCAACCTCTGCATAGCACTTTGAAATTCAAAAAAGACAATCCAAGTTTATCCACAAAAAGGGAAACAAAGTTTCCAAAAGGCAACAATACACAAGTAGTAATTATAGAGATTGTAAAATTGGCTGCCCTCAGCAAAGGCTGAGATCCCACATAAACCCGGGCAAGCCACTGACATCTTTAAGCTAGCTCTATTCCTAAGTTGGACTAAACATATATCACTAGATTATGTACCTGTTTAAGATATTTCAGTCTATCCTTAATGTATTCATCATTCAAAGTTCACAAAAAATAATATAAAAGTAAGGCTTGTGTTATTGGAATTAGTAAAGAATAAATAAGTACTTTCACTTTGTCCCAGTAAATCTTTAAACTCTAAATAGACCTTCCATTCACTATGGATTAAATTATTATTATTATAGGTATACAAATATACCCATCCTAAACTTCTTCCCTTAAATTATTATTTACTTCAAGAAATAGTGTTTTGTAATTTACTAAGGTAAAGAAGAATTATTTGAAGTATCAACTTTGTCCTCGAGGAGTTATAACTGACGTTAAGTTGCCCTTCCACCAAGTTACCATGGATGAAAAATACTATTTTTTTGTCTTCTAATATTTGGAGGATTTATCACAAACTCTGTGAGGATGTCCAGTGAAAAGACTAAGGATTCATTTGGATAATTTTTCCATAAGCACTACTAGGAGAAGAAAATAAGAAAAATAAATATTTTTTTCTATAAGCTAAAATTAGCTTATATATAAGTTAAAAATAGTCTTCACAAAAGTCAATACAAGAGAGTTTCTACAATGCATAAACTAAAGTTAGTTTATGGGTAAATTCACCTAATTTTTCTTCTGTATTTCTCTTCCTAAAAGTACTTACGAAGCCAAGCTTTAAATCTACAATTTAGTCAAGAGAAGTTAAGAAGTTGAACCTGAATTTCTAAAAATATTATATATATTTCTTTACATTATGGTTATCACTTTAATTTTGGTTGAAAGAATAAAAAGTGTTAAATATGTAAGAAAACAAATACTAAATTGCATTTACTATTGTTGGAGCCGTGATTTGACTATCTTAGAGATATAATTTGACTACATTAAATATATATATAGATATATATATATATGATTTAGTAAGGCAATATCTTACCAAATATTTCTCATTATTAGATACTGATTTTGTTTCTTATTATTGTATCTGTTCTTCTTTATAAATAAGAATACTCATGTATGTATCCTATACGCGGAATTCATTATATTCCTTCTTGGTTTCAGTCTTCTCAACATACTACCAGTGTAGCACCATCTTCCACGACCTGTTTTGTCACTAATCGTTTCAACGACTACCTTCACATAAAGGATTAATCTTAATATGAATTACGAGTTGAAAATAATGTTGATTCCATAAAGTGGAAAATGCAACAAAATTTGTTATAATTTCAATTCAATATAAAGAAAATAGAAAGTAACAAGTTCAAAGGCAAATACATCACATCACATTCCCTTCCAATTTTTAAACCTTCAACTTTGTGGTTTTAACAAAAGTTCAAACTCCTAAATAATGAGAATCTTCATTTTTTACCCATTCTCGTTATGCTCCTTTAACACTAATATCAAAATATACATTTTAGTTGAGAAATTGAAGAGCCTAACACCAATTTTTCATCCACTTCTACATCACTAATAAAGTTGTAATGATATTTCCTTTTTATCTATGGAGCCAACTTCACGTAGACCGTAGAAGCTTTTATTGTTGTAATCATATAATATATATAATGCCCAAATGAAATAATTCAATGAATTTACTAAAGATCTAACATAAATTGGTTTTGTGTTGTTGACTTCGGTTAAAATTCACCTTTTAAGATGGTATCAAAGTTGTTACGTACCTAAGTACGAAACCTACTCAGACAACCTCTCACACACCCACACACGCAATAGAACAATGAACGAATGAATTTTTTTTATTGATGGTGATGGAACTCTCTGAATAAATAAAAGTAAACAAAGATAACTAGTCTGGGAGCATAACCTCCCTCACAGGACTGTAGCCGCCTGTCAACAAAACTCAATAATCAAAAACATGCCCTAAACAATAGCATCTAGCTTTATTTATATTAAATATTTCCCTAGAATATAATTCTATTTACTATAATTAACTTCTACTGAATATTTCCCTAGGATATAGCTCTATTTACTATAATTAACTTATATTGAATATTTCCCTAGGATATAATTCTATTTACTATAATTAACTTATATGGAATATTTCCCTAGGATATGGCCTTATTTACTATAATTATTTCTCGCCCATCCTAACTATTGTCCCAGTTAGGATAGTCATTCTTCAACCGTCGGCTCCAGCTCTTCACCGCCTTCTGTTTGGCTTTGCTTCCCCATGCCTCCTACCGTTTGGCTCCAACTCTTCACCACCTTCCATCGTTCAGCTTGCTTCCCCCTGCCTGTTCGGCTCCAGCTCTTCACCTCCTTCCCCTGTTCGACTTGCTTCCCTTTGCCTCCTACCGTTCGGCTCCCCTGCCTTCTATCCTATCACCCAGTATCCTATCAAAAGCTATTCAGAGTCTATACCAGTCAAGTTTGTTGGGTTTATGTGTCACATGCTATTGAGTTCCCCTAACTCCTATGCTTGAGATGTCCAATCTTGAGGGAGCATGTTGGAGATCTCACATGGACTAGATAGATGGTCAAATTATAGTATATAAAACAAGTGTAAACAAAAAAGTTCTACTTTCTTAAAATGGTATCAAATTCATTTAGAACCTATCCTAGTCAATTTTGTTAGACCTAAACGTGTAAGCCACTATCAAGTTCCCCATAGTCTCATGCTCAAGATGTCCAACCCTTGGTGTGAGAGGGTGAGTATGTTAGGTTCCTTTGTTAAGGGAACCCAAAACAATATACTCTCTTCTCACACACACTCTAATCAGCAAACAATGAACTGTATGTAAACGTATTTTATTCAATCTGTAATGTATAGAAAGAAGAAAATACAAATAAATGTCCCAAGGAAGCCTCTCTTCCTCCACTGGAAAAGATATCTAGTCTCTATCTCCACAAACATATCTTATAACCTCTCTCCCCCTATTCTGTTTATTATTTATACTCTCTCTCTCTTCTAACAAACTAACTTCCATTCCCGTCTCTAGTTTTCTCCCCTCTTATTCATCCTCACGTAAACCTTTAACTGTCTAATAGAGTAGGAAATTCACATCAACTAAAAATGTGGCCAAATTATAATATATAGGTGAGTGTAAACTTCACCTTTTTAACTAGTTTTGTAAGGTTGAATTAAGTTTAAATTTCACTTTGTTAAGAGAATTAACAATAGCCTACTTATTGTCAATTTACCATTACACATCATGATTGCTTAGAACAATTGATCCCCCAACCAACCTTACCTAGCGGGATGAGCCTTTTGTTGTTGTAATCATATCATATAAGCACGTTACACAAATGAATTGATAAAACCCTATTTATTGTTAGTTTTCAATTACATCATAAGTTTGCCATTACCTCATGGTTTCTTAGAACAATGATCTCCCTTACTAACCATACAACCTTTTGGCTTTTCCCTTCACAAGACTAATCCTACTTGTTAGAAGTTCCACATAGTCTAAAGATAAGGTCAATTTACGGTACATAAGTAAGTGTAAATCTCACCTTACAAACCGATTTTATAAGGTTTGAGTTGGGTTTAAAGTCCGCTTCTTAATATGGTATTAGAGGCCTGAGTTTAAAGCTTATCCTAACGAAGTTATTGGTTGTTGGGCCTATTATTTCATCGGCTATCGGACTGTTATCGAACCACTTATTAGTGTTTAGTTTCAGGCCTCAGATATATAGGTCTCGCCATGAGGAGGTGTGTTAGAAGTCCTATATTTTTTTTTAACTCAATTGAGTCCCTGTATTTCTTAAATTAAGTTAATTTGGTCCCATTTGCTAACAACTATAGATTGGTTAACGATAAAATCAATTTCTTTTACTAATATTTTTCTTCTTTTTTGTAAAACAAAAATCAAGGATCAAAAATAAATCATATGCCTAAATATATGGACCAAATTACAAATAAAGTTGTTAAAATGGAATACAGGAATATGTATTACTTGAGGTCTTAAACACCTCTACACTTACATTTATAGAAAACAAAGTAACTAACCACACTCCTTTCCAACTCACTCTTAGTTGGAACACACTTGAACACAACTCATACACACATAACTCATACACAATAACCAATAATTCTAACACTCCCCCTCAGGCTGGAGCATACAAATTGTATGAACCAAGCTTGGAATAATTGAACTCGGTTTTGAACTCGATGATTTGTCTTCAAGAGTGTGAGGCAAACAGAGATGGGTTATCACATGTCAATGAACTAACAGCAGCTTATGAAACTTCAACTTCAAAAGTGGATGAAGGAGAGCAGCGGTGGACAATGACAAACTGCAAGGACTGAATCCCCATCAATGATGGATGAGTGACGGGATCTGCAGTGGCTGAAAGCTATAAAACTGCAGGGACTACACTGAATCCCCATCAATGATGGATGGGTGATGGGATCAACAGTAGTAAAAGCTACAAAACTGCAGGGACTACACCCATGCTAAACTGCCATACTTGGTTTGCAGGATGGGTGATGGGATCAACAGTAGTAGCTGAAAGTTACAAAACTGCAGGAACTACACCCTTGGTGGACTAACATTTCCTTTGCAGTGTTGTCTTGGAACGATACTCCCCCTTAGTGTGAACGACATGGCGGAAACGGTGAAATTGTTGACTAAGATTAGAAGTATCACAATTGCTGGTCCGAAGATCAAAAAAATTTGTAATCTTAAGAAATTGACAAAGCGGCAAATATAGTGAGAAAAAGGCAAGAACAGCAATACAGAGGCAAAACCCCTTACAACAAAGCTGGAGGATGATGAAAGCGGAAAAAGGTAGGACTAGGCGCTGGTCCATCAACGACGGAGACGAAGACAAACGAAGATGTCAGTAATGGCTGCTCTGAAGGGTCTGAATAGAGAGAGGGAGGTCCGGCGAGACGACCGGCAGTGGCGCGGTTTGATGCCGACGCCGAGAAGGCGGCGCGTGATGAACACATGTCCGAGATCTACCGGAGAGAGGAGGTGCGTGACGACGCATGCGGACGAGACAGAGATAGCGACCACCAAGGTTAGGTCGCGCTTGAAGAGACGGTCCAAATCCACTGGACACCGGTCGGAACTGTGATGGTGGCAGACGAGAAGGCGGCGCGGGACAAATACGCACCCGAGACTAGCTGAAGGCAGGCGGCGCATGGAGGCGCGTGAAGAGGAGTCCGGTCTTGACTCCGACGAGGTTGGCCGTCGCTCGAGGAGACGGTCCAGATCCGTTGGTCACCGGTCAAAACCGTGACGGTGGTCGGCGTAGATTGGAGAGATCTGATGCTCGTGGCGGCGCGTGAGGGAGAAGTAGCTTCCGAAACTAACATGGTTGGTCGTCACTCGAAGAGACGGTCCAAATCCGCTGGTCACCCGTCGAAATTGTGACGGTGGTCGGCGACGGACAAAGGTTGGAGGCGGACAGTGGCTGGCGACGGCGGAGAGGGGCGATCGATTAGGTTGCGGCTCGCGACGACTGACTGTTACGGAGGGAGTGTCTTTGTAGGGTTCCCAGGAGACTTTAGGTCTCTTTGATTCTGGGTGCTGAGATTTAAGAAGAAGAGAAAATGGATCTTATGAAATTTTTAGGACCTGTCGGCGACCATGGCAGTCGGCCGCCGGCAGACAGCAAAGACCACCAGAAGAGATCAGAGAACCTGTTCTGATACCATGTTAAAATGGAATACAGAAATATGTATTACTTGAGGTCTTAAACACCTCTACACTTACATTTATAGAAAACAAAGTAACTAACCACACTCCTTTCCAACTCACTCTTAGTTGAAACACACTTGAACACAACTCATACACACATAACTCATACACAATAACCAATAATTCTAACAAAAGTCAATCCATTAAGATGGCATAAGAGTTTGTCGATCTCAACAATTCTTATTAGGTCTACTAAGCCACTTGATATCTAATTGTAATCTGACCACTAGTAGATGTTTAATCTTGCAAACTTTACACTTGAGAAGACCGGTCTTCAAAGTGATGATTGTGTTATAAAGATCTATTATCCACTAGTGATATAGATAAAGTAGAAAAAACAAGTAGAGGACAACTCTTACCATACAAGCCAATTTTGCAAGGTTGAAGTATATGTTCAAACACGAAATTCTTTAGAACTTATATTAAGAAATCTGTTCCAAACCCTATGGTAACAGTTTTAGGATAAAAAATATTTTAATTAAATATTAGTATTTTATTCAAAACATATGCTGCCCATGGCATCCTTCCAGGGCCAGTGCAAAATGTAATAAAAAAGACTACTTCAACAATTGTTGACAAATGCAAAAGGTCATTTATAACTTATGATACCATCCCAAGTGCTTCATTACTACCAGGAAATCCTATAGTAAAATTCAGCATACCTCTTCAGGCATGAGAGGACATAGACCTTTTTCTCTGCGTAAGTATGAATCCACATTCAATTCATCCTTAAGAATTCCTTCCTTTATCATCCGAGACCTTTGATGTTGAATGAGTTCAGTGTGTACATCCTAACAAAACAAAACCTTAAAAAATAACTAAAGAAAAAAATGCAGAGGAAGAGCAAAGCTGAACATTGACGGCCTAACTCTTTACAAATTTCTGGTGTACCTAATATCATTTAAAGAATTTAGAGGAAAAGAACACCTAAAGTTATTAGACTGCAATGTAGACTAATAGCTCCAACAACTAGGCAATTATACAAAAGACAAACACAGAGCAAACCTGAAAAAGTTCTGCACAACCATTGTATGCCAAGGTTTCTCTCAATAAGCCAGGATGGAATGCCAAGAATGGTTGCCCCAGGGCTCTTAACCTTAAAAAGAAAGTAGAATCTCTTACACATTAACTCAAGGAAATGTGAGTGAGCAGTGACTTATGAGCAGAGCATGACCACCATTTAGAAAGACCATATAATAACTCTTGCGACAAGCTAAACCCTACAACTACTGAGAAACTGATATGTATTGCTAAACCCTACAACTACTGAGAAACTGATATGTATTGGATATCAATGACCGGAAAAGTAAGAAGAAACAAGGAAAATAAAAGAGAATACACAAAAGAATAATGGAAGCCATACTCCCCAAGACAGAAAGATTCTCCAGTTTCCTAATTCTCATTAAAAAATCTCCCCCTCTGTTATTCAGCTCAATTCCTCATATAACAGACTTTTCCCCTCACACTTTATCTCTCTTCCAACTAACTTCCACTATCTCCCCTCAGAAAAAAAATATCAAGCCCCCATTGTTTTGGGGCTTCGTGAATATACCTTAAAAGGCTTACCCCACTTAGAAGTTAATTTCCCATCAAAAACCAAAATCTCATCTACTTATTTTGGAAATTAGAAACATGTAGAATCATACATTTTAAAGACCCACTGAGATATGGCAATGCCAAGAAAAACTATGCAATAATCTGCAGGGTAGCAAAGCAAATGCAGATCAACTTGTTTTAACCAAAAGGAATGCATACTTGTGAACCATTCGACGGCCAAGCGTTTGAATCTCAGGACGAAATTGCAGAGCATGGAAAGCAACCCTGCATCTTAGTCTCTGAATCTCAGCCATACCAGTTGGGAGTATTGACTGCAAAAATGTATATATCATTCTCAAATTTAACTCTAGTAGCAAGGTAAGAAACATACATGCTTAAACAAAAAGTGAAAAAATAGAAATTCTAGAATCTAAGCTGAAAGCATCACATAAAAAAGAAGCAATTCCCTTGGGAGTTAGAAGAGCAAATATAAGGAAACAATTGAAAGGAGGAAAAAAGCATGGAAAGGTTAAGGTGATGTAAAATGTTGAAGGATTTAAAATAATGTCAAAGGGGAGCAAATAAACCAAAATTGATTTACAAGCAAGAAAAAAAAACACCGACATACAAAGTCCAAAGTATATAATGAATTGCTAGGAATATAAATATAAAAGCACTCAATAAAATGTGAAATCCATCTCTTATGTGCATTGATTAACTTGTGTGGACTTCCCTGGTTTGTTTAAGAATAAAGCTAAGTTGATAAGTATATGGACGGAAGTCCAAAGTCCAATGATTGGTAAAAAAGTCAGTAAAAACAAATGTCATGTAAAAACTCAAAGTTACCACAAAGCTTCAAAGCTCTACTCTTGATAAAAATTAACAATGACATACTTCAGTAATTGTATTCTATATACAGTATTGATAGTATTTTGGTATATGCAAATAACTGATATGTTCCAACAACATCCATAAGTTTGCAACAATCAGAAACTTAAATCGACAATTGAAGAATATTGAATACCTGTAGAGCTCCGCCATTGGCAATAACTAATCCAATAACCTTTGATTTCTTTAGCTTTGGTAAAATTTCTTTGAGGTAAAAGTTTAGAGAAGATGAACTAGTGGGCTTAAACGTAGGAATTTCATTTCGTTTTCTCCTTTCCATCAAACTTTCAGGCAGGCTCTTTGCAATAACTACATCATTTTTTAGATACGCTATGAACTGCTCCTCATTGTAAAGATAGGAAAAACTCTTGAACTTTAAGCTGAATAAAATTTCAAAAACAAATAAAATTGTATATAAGCACCACACCAATAAAATACTAATATGCAATACACAATGGCAGCAGAAACCATGCAGAACATACCTAATTCCTTTTGAATGAGTACTTTCTTGAATTTCAGGAATGACAAGAGTAGCATTTAAAAGTCTAGAAATAGCAACCAAATCGGATATCTATAAAATCAAGAATAATGTTGTTAACTACAAACAGTGATAAAAAAAGAATTTTTCAAACCACCACCACAGTAATACATGTCTGGTATAACATACCGATGATCTTATCTTTGCAAACCCACCAAAAACTTTAGCATATATGAAACCATTGCTATGCTCCTTTGGAACTGCAAAGAAAAGAAACGTAAACTTGATGTGAAAACAACACTTGTACAAAAGATGAAGAAATATACAATCTTTATTTTTGTGAAAAGTTGTCAAAGATCAAAATCCCCAATTTAGTATTAGCTCATGCCCAATCAAGTATTAGCTCTGATACAGAAAGGTGGAGACATGGGTAGACAGAAAAGACGAGGTGGCAAAGAAAAATAAACCTTTAGACCTAAAATTAGATTGATACAAAAACTTCAATATATGATAGGACAATGAAATTAACAGGAAATTGAAGAGCATAAAGAAGGTGGAGGAAGTAAACAGACCTGAAAAGAGAAAGCAGTTAAATGTGCAACTAAAGTAAAGTACCAGAAACGTAAAGAGCATTAAAAAATAAAGTTGCAGGCAAGATAATATTCTTTGAAATTAAAAGAAAACAAAAACTAAATGGCAAGAAATAGTAAGTGTAGAAAGGTGAAGTGTCAGGAATAAAATGAAAGGAAAAATTAAAGTGAAAGGAAATTAAAGAGCCAGAACAATAGAGATGCCAACAATATAAAGGAATTAAGATAGCATTGAGGAAAATGTTAAATTTGAGGAAATGTAAAATCTAAGGCGAGCTAACTACTTCGAATCCTAGAGAGTATAAATCTGAGGGAGTGTTTCCACGAGTTGCAAGCTCCAGCTTCTTCATCTTAAGTTTTATTTATAGATCTAACAAATAACTACTTCAAGTCTTAAAACTTATGCACAAATTTGAATTCAAAACACAATTTTATAAATAACTAGATTTAAGCAGGTATTCAATGAAGGACCATAATATGCTGAAACTTTGTTTGATTCGAATTGTTAGGTGTCGCCACCCACTAGTAAGATTTGATCTGGTAACAATCACCAACTTGTAATATAGTTTTGATAGTTTTTATGCTGGCATTACACTACCAAAAATACCATTCTAATTTCTTGTCAAAGGAAAAATCAAATATCAATGGAACCAACACTCATGTACTTACTACAATAACCACATCGCAACTACCCTTTTTTTACATTGACATTTTTCTCTATGACTGTCACTTTATTTAATGATTGCATATTAGCATTATACTTTGCTTCAGCTGAAAATTTCCAATAGATATATTTAGATTGCAGAGTCATCCATGTCCTCTCTCTTGATAAAAATTTTCACAAACTGAAAAATTCCGCCACCAGATATCGGTTCCATAAACTAGAAACCAAGCAAACAGTTAATTACCCAATCATTCTCAAGTACTTGATTGATCATTTACGGTCCACAACAATTCTTAAAACGACAAATCTGTCTCACAGTGTTGATAAATCTTCAGTCAACAGAGTTTATCTCACATCATCATAGACCAAATTTTAGTCAGCCTATTTCAATCATTGATTATGATGGCTCATTCTATCATAGCATCTAATTGCATGCGACATTATGTCCAAAAACTAACACTTTGAATTATCCATTCCCAAGAAAAGCCTTTGCGGGAATTTAATTTTACTCCCAATAGTACTTCAATAACACTCAAATGAAAAATGTTTCCAACTAGATTAAAATCAAAATCTTTTAAAATATGGGTGATACTTTTGAAAAGATTTACTGTCTCTGATATCACATGGAGCAGAGATTCCCCTAATCTATTTTCTGTTTACAAGATAATACCATTACAAAGGGAAACAAAATAAAAAATCAAAAAACAAGTCATGATGATAAAAATTAATTTTATGCTTCAAAATAGTTTATGTTGCACCCACTTATGACTTAACTAGATATCTAAATTGCACATTTACATTCCTGCCATATCTCCCGCACAATAAGTTAAGACATTTAACCAAAATTATTACCAGAATAATTGCTTCTAGCATTGGCATTAGGTTGTAATGTTTCCAAAGACTCAATGGAACCCCATAGCTTCTTATTTTTTATAACCTGTAGCATTTCGAGAAAATAAAATCAAAATAACTTGAGTCAAACTCAAAAGACATTAGCACGCACAAGCAGTAAATACAAAGAAACTAACCTGTCTACCCAACACAAACCCAAAATCTTCAGGAAGAATGGGTAGTGCTTTATACTGCACTAAGTTAACGGACCACAACTTTGCAAAAGATAGATGAATGATGATAGACGCCACAGATAAAGTGACTACAGAAAGAACAACCCATTTTATCTTGGTTACGAATGCCATCTTGGTTCAGTAAGTATACATCACCAATCCTGCACCAGCCAACTTTGAACTAAATAGCTGCGACATCAATCTGCAAGAAAGTGTACAAACAATTTGGTTCATCAAAAACTTACGCAGCACAGTGCTCATAGAGTCATAGTTGACAGCCACAAGAACAAAGAATAATGTTTTGCATCCCCGTAATTGTCCTAAATTCAATCCCAATCTCCTTACAAACTTTAATTAGGCCCTGCTAAGGAAAAACTTCCACATAAACACTTACATAAAGAGAAAGTATGAAACAAAATCAATTGTTCTTATCCCATGAGTTATTAACTCACGTAGCCAATCCTTAAGGAAATTATCTCATTTAATATCCCTAAAAGCTGAAGTACACAAGTTGATTTCCCTTCAGGAGAGAAACTCAACTCATTTTTTCTTAATTTCTTCTCATTTCAGTGTCTATAAAAAAAGTATGTTAAACCCAAAGCGGGCCGCGCTATAACCGTGTCCCTAAATAACAACTTCTCCACAGTTATCCCAATCCACCGACACTAAGATCAATACCAGTAATTACTCACGTTACAGCATCACGTGTAAAATTTTAAGCGTATCCAGCAAATAACAGCAATAAGGTTACCGCTATTATTTCCCTTCAACAATAAATTAAAATAACGATGTTACAGAAAAAAGAGAGACAAACTAGTCAGATCATAAGAAATGCCCAAACATCCAAGGCGTTCAGCCATGGATTTTTCCTCTGCAATCACCGAGGATACAAAATGAGAAGCGAAGCAACACATCTCAGGACAAAGTCAACCATGCAAAGACGAAAGCAACAAAAAGGCCTTAAAAGAACCGACAGAGAATTGAACGTCGGATCAAAAGGTGAGCACATGCAATTGGGTGGGAGCAATAAGAGAATTAAATAGGGATTCGAAAAGGAACCTGCGATTCGCAATCAGAGGAGGGCGGGGAAGAGAGTGTGGAAGAGAGAGAAAGCGCCCAGCCAGCAAGTAGCGTAGCGTGGGGCGTCTCAGCTCAAAGGATTCGGCGGTTTGGTGGCGGCGAGATTCGGAATTGGGAATTTGAGGCAATGTGAAGAAGAGTGTGTGTGAAAAATGAATGGGATGAATGTGTGTGGATTTTGCTTTGTGTAATTGTGGATCCAAAATCACCTCACTCTTTCACATGCTTCTTTTTATTCACTAATACTCTTCTCTTCCCTCAGTCCAACAACTGCCGTTACATGCCCATGTATCAATCAACCGCGTCAAAGCGGAAAATATTATTATTAATAATCAAACATGCTCTGTCATTCACACCATCCTTCTACATCCCTTGTTTGGTTTAACTTGGTAAGTAACAGGAAGGCCAAAATGAACTGCTCTTCTATATTCCTCCAAAACAAAAAACAAAAATAAACTTTTCTTTTTCTGTTTTAATTTTATAAAAACTTAATCTATAATATCATAAATATTCTCAATAAAAAAATATTATCATTGGACATTTATGTTCAAGTTCATTAGAAAATTAAGATTTTTTTAGAATAGTCCGAGTGATTGTTTCTAAAATGAACATTATGAAGAATACTTTGTATTTGAATTTAGAGGATTAATATGAACGTGAGTCTATATCTTTATTAAAATAAATATTTTAATTATAAAATAAAAATATGATTTAAATTTGTAACATCCTAAAATATAGTAATAAACTATATAATAGTAGTCATAGAAATAATAAAATATAATAGTTATAGACTGAGATATAAACTTTACAATCATCCAAAATAACAGTAGAATTTAAAACTTTAAATACAAAAGAGTATTAAAAAACTATACACCGCAATAAATAACTTAACTAAACTAAACAATAGCATCTTTGCCCTCCAAAGCATGCTTCAGAGGCACCTCATCTCCCTATGCTCACATCACTAGTACAAAAATCGAGTACATCGTCGAATATTTTGGGCTTTTAACGGCAAATTTGCGAACGACGTCATATCAGGAGACGTTAAATTTACATCGAATTTAACAAATTCGACGTTAAATTAACATCGAATTTTGTTAATATACGACATTAACTTAACATCGAATTTTGTCAATATTCGACGTAAATAAATTTTTTTTACTTGTTTAATTAATTTTGATCCTTTTTTACAACTCTATGAGACCTGAAAAGCTAAAAAAATAACAAATTTCCAATGTTTGGTATTTTATAAAGCATGAACTATGAACGTGTAGTGTAGTATCAACAACAAACAATAATAACCAACAACAAACAAGTTCAATCAAACAACAACAAACAAGTTCAACACATAAGTTCTTCAAAACGAAAACGAAAACTAACCTTCAAAATGTGGGTTCATCGGAATAAAGTTTCGTCACCAATGAGAGAGAAAGCAGAATGCGCCTTTGAAGGAGAAGAGCACAAAAATAATCGGTTAAAACAAACAAAAATCATACATAAAGTAATTAATTAACATGCATTTGTATCAAATGAAAGAAAGATTACATGTGATGCTCATCAAACTTCGTTCGAAAAAAGTTTGAGAACAGAAGAAGATATCGCGCACTAAGATAAAGTGAATGAATTTTCAATCTTCCGCTCAAATTTTTATTGAATTCACTAACCTTTTAACGTCGAATTTAAAGGGCATTCGACGTTTTATATCCTTTTACGTCAAATTACAAACAATGTTTAATAATTGCATTTATTTACAAAAATGTCACCGTTCATTTTTAACGTTGGCTATTCAGTGGTTGGACGTTGAACGCGTAACGTTATACGCTATTTTTGTACTAGTGCATCAATCGGATGATCATTGCAAAAGAAAAGCACCACACATACAAATTACAAACACAAGCAGAAGGGTAAGCTAGATATACAAGAAAACATACAGTTTAATAGCACATAACATACACAAGATAAATCAAGCAAAATAACTAAATCAAACATCCTAGCATGTTATGTTCTAGACTTGACTTGTCCGAACTTAGAATGATTGTCGAGCTATGGTGGGTCATGCACTCGTGGTGGCCTCTACTGCTTTGCAAAGCCATTGCTAATGGATTTCACCCTACCACACTCACGAGGTTAGTCTGTTACGGATCTTGAGGCATACTGGAAGCCCGCAAGACTAAGACCTCTTGCTACTCCTCACGACATGGTTCAATCCTCTCTACTTGAGAATGAAAGACCATTGAAGTTTTAGGATAACCCCCAAGACTGAGCTCCTGCATTCATTCTAAATAACTTGGTATCTCACCAAGAGATTCTACACTGAAGCTTATATTCACCACTTTGAGTCACATCTTTTACTTGTAAATTCACTTATAATAATACTTAGTTATATAATATCATACACCCTCAAACACACTTCACAATACATGCAACACTTAACTTAATTCAACTCAAGACAAAGAAATAAAGAGTAGACTAACTTAAACCTTTCGCTCAATGCACCCTATTCTAGGGCGAAACCAGGAGTTTCTCGCATAGCGATTTATCTCGTTGTGCGAATTAACTCGTAGAGGTACTTTAGAACATCAAATTTATCAACTTAGGGACCCAAATCACAATATGTCACTTTGAAGATGTTTTTGACCATTTTGATGACTCAAACAAGTCACATTTGACTTACCCAAACTGTCCTAACAGACCAATTGAGCCCTCATCTCCAATTTTCCATTTTCACTACCCCACTTCCTCTAAATTAGCTTTAAACGAAGACCACTTATTTTGATTCATAACCATTCACTACTAACACAGATTTAACACTTCTCATGCATCTAAACTAGTCCAAATATCATCCAATTTAGTACATTTTCACAGTTCAAACATGCACATTCAAAACAGCCACATTGCATACATGAATTCTAACATAATAAGTTTCAGCCCGATTGTAAGATCCTTGAAAATATTTGTAAGTTAAATGCTAAAAAAAAAATGATGAATAGTAAATTGTGAATAGTAAATTGTGAATAGTAAAAAGTGAATAGTTAAAAAAAAATAATATTTGGAAAGGATAAGTGTTCCACGTAGCTTTGAGATCAGAATTCATCAAATTGCAAATAAAAAAATTATTTTTGTAATAGTAAAATGAATAAAAAAATGAATAGTTAAAATGAATAGTAAAAAATGAATAGTAAATTTTTTTGCTATTGGAGGTTGAAAATTTACACCAAAGAACTTAGAAAACTTTTGAGAGAAGAGAGTTGGAAGAATTTCTAATTTCAAAGGGGATATTCTGGAAGTTTTCAGAGAGCGAGGAGATTAAGTCTGTAATAGAGGTAAGGGAAGCCACTCTTATACTTTGCTTTGCTCAAATCCTAAATCTTGAATATGTAGTATTTTGTTGTTGTATGGTCTTGAATTTTGAATGAGAACATTTATTTGTTTCTTTTGTATTTTTGGAAGGACGAGAAGTTGTCTAACCGGCTCTGCCAGATTCAACTTCTTGTTTCCCCACACCTTTTATTTCTTAATTATATTGTATTTTTGGAAGGATGAGAAGTAGTCTAACCGGCTCTGCCAGATTCAACTTCTTGTTTCCCCACACCTTTTATTTCTTAATTATATTGTATTTTTGGAAGGATGAGAAGTAGTCTAACCGGCTCTGCCAGATTCAACTTCTTGTTTCCCCAAACCTTTTATTTCTTATTTATATTGTATTTTTGGAAGGATGAGAAGTTGTCTAACCGGCTCTGCCAGATTCAACTTCTTGTTTCCCCAGAAATTTTATTGTTTTATCTATTTTTTTATTGCATCTTTCTGGAAGGATGAGAAGTTGTCTAACCGGCTCTGCCAGATTCAACTTCTTGTTTCCCCTGAATTTTTATATTAATATTATTTTGATGGTAATAGGAGCTAATTATTTTTGTATGTATTTATTTTATAAAATATTTGCATATGAATGTTGAACTGGTGTGCTCTTGTGAAACTATTTCATGACTTTTATTATATTGGGTGTGATAACTGAAACTGTGAAATTGTACATGTTGTGATGTGATGAATTTAATCTGTTTTGAATGAGTTTGTTAGCTGAAATTGATCTTGTTGGAAGGTCTGAAGTAAAGGTTCTGTAAAAGCTTGTATATGGGTATGAAATAAATGTATAGATATTGTTTGAGGTTGCTGTGAGAGGAAGTGAAAATATTAAAATTTGGCATTTCAAATTTAGAGCATAAGAGAACATGGTAGATAATTTAAATAAATCAATTGTTAATTATTGAGGGCCCTTCTTTGTTGGTAGGATAGAGGAACCTTAAAAACCTGAGTTGGCACATCCCTGATCATAGAGCAGCCCTGGCCTGGTCCAGTCAGTTGTGACTAGTCATATGTGCTGGCGTCGAAGGTGAGTTTGATGCGTTCAGACATCTGGGTCCTCTCCGGTGACCAATTGGGGTAAAGAAAAATCTCTACTAGGATGAAAATAAAATAAAACAAGTTGATTGTAGATGCATAATATTATCATGGTAAAAATATCATATATTTTATTTATCATTACATTGAGCCCAGACTTTAGTATGTAGTTCCTAAGATATGTTGATATATTTTGGTTGATCCATGATCTTTGTTTGGTGAAAATATGTTGAGTTATACTCGTTATGGGCAAAATGAGTTTATAATATGAAGCATGATATCTGGCAATATGTTTAATTTATTGATACCAAAACGGGTTATTATGAATTTATGATTAAAGAATGAACATGATTGAGTTAGGTGGATAAGAGGGTATGAATTGTTGATTTTATGAAATGTTGGAATGGATATGAGAAATCATTACTTATGAAATGAGGTTTACTACCGGGAGTAGTATGTTCGAATTATACCATGAGAGTTTGGTATGAGCAAAGTAACACCTGAGGTTTATGAAAGCAGGCAGAAAGTGGTCTGACCATAAGGCTTTGACATAAACATATGATTCGTAAGTTTTATAGAAGCAGGCAGAGAGGGGTCTGACCATAAGGCTTCAGAAAGTAGGACATAGTATACAGGTGAGGCTTAAGGAAGCAGGCAGAGAGCGGTCTGACCATAAGGCTTCGTGAGTAAGCATGGTAAAATTGTAAGGTTTATGAAATTGAGGAAGATGATTTTGATAATGATGAATTAATGACATCGGGGTAATGATATTTTAGTAATTGTAGAAATACATGATTGAAATATTTTTATTACAAGTTTAATGATTGATATGATATGGTTGGCTTACCCTTATTTGTTTGTGTTATGATCATATAACTCATGTTATATGTGAATAGATAATGTTGCAGATGCGGTTGAAAAAGCTTAGAGATGAGAGAGATGCGGGGAAAAACTTTCAGGGATATTTTGTAAAAAGAATAAATTTGTATTGGAAAAATTATGTTGTGTAAAACTTATAAGTTGAAATTTGAATTTATGTTAAGTGGTGAAGACTATATTGTTTGAAGTTTGTAAGTTTGGTATTGTACTTTGAGAGAATTGAAATAAAGTTGGATTGAAGATAAGTTAATTTAGTCTCTACTAAAAGTAATACTCTTTAAAATATTAGGGTATTACAATTTGGTATCAGAGCAATGGTTTTCGAAAATATTTTGGGACTCTAGGGAGTGAAATTATTATTCTTAGTAAAATTATTAATGGTTTATGATGAAAATGACTATTTGAGGAAATTGATATCATATGCTAAATTGTATTGTTATCTTTTTGAAGAAATCATTTAAAACTCGACAAAGATGCAACAACAACAAGTTGATCAAGCACCTCAAAATCATTCTAGCTTGAATGACTTTTTAAGGCATGATCCAACTAAATTTAATGGGGATGCTACTCCTGATGAGGCTGACTCTTGGCTAAGGCAGAATGAGAAGATTTTCCGGGTAATAACTTGCTCAGAAGAACAAAAATTAACTTATGCATCATTTCTTTTGGTGGGTGAGGCTGAATATTGGTGGGAAAGTATGCAACAGTTGACGACGATTCGTGGTGAGGTTGTGAATTGGGAGAACTTTAAGATAAGGTTTCTGGAAAAATATTTTCCAAACAGTGCAAAATTTGCAAGGGAGGCAGAGTTTCTGACCTTACAACAAAGAAGGCTATCAGTACAAGAGTACGTAGTAAAATTTAATTATCTCTCAAGATTTTATACTCAGAATATCACAGAAGAATGGAGATGTCGAAAATTCGAGGGAGGACTAAGGCATGAACTGAAGAAGGTACTTATGCCATTGGAAATACAAGAGTTTCCAACATTGGTAGAGAAAGCCAGAATGATAGAATTGTTAGAGTTTGATCCAAGTAGAGTTTCCAGACTTGCAAAGGGAGAATCTTCAATAAAATTCAACAAAAAGCCTTATGAAAAACCACAATTATCGTATCGAGGAACAGTGAAGTGTTTTGAGTGTGGAGGAGCACATTTCAGACGTGACTGCCCTAAACTTATTGGAGAAAAAGTTGAAGGGAAGAGATGTTTCATCTGCAATGATCCGGGACACTTTGCTAATGTTTGTCCAAAGAAAAAGAAGGTGGGAGAACCACAACAACAAGATTCTGCTGAAGTAAAGCCCCGGGCAACAGGAAGAGTATTCGCAATGTCTGCAGAAGAGGCTACTAAGCCAGGTACATTAATCTTACACACCTGTATGCTGTTAGGAGAATGCGTATATGTTTTGTTTGACTCTAGAGCCACACACTCCTTTATATCCCTAGCATGTTTAGAAAGACTCGGATTACCGATGCTTGATCTAGGGTGTGAATTAGTAGTTTCTACACCAGCATCGGGACCAGTTACGACCAGTTCAGTCTGTGTCGGATGCCCGATCCAAATTGCAGGACGCAAGTTCAAAGTGAACTTGATCTGCTTACCCCTTCAAAATCTAGACATTATTTTAGGAATGGATTGGTTGACTGCCAATCACGTTCTTATTGATTGTGGGAAACAAAAGATAGAGTTTCTAAATTTGAACAATTTAGAACTAAGCTCAACTCGAGTCGCTGCGAAGGATATCAAAGATGGAGCTACCTGCTATGTGGTGTTAGCTCAGGAGAAAAGAGAGAATACTGAAGAACAAATCATCGGAATACCTGTGGTAGAAGAATATGTTGATGTTTTTCCAGAAGAAGTGCCAGGTTTACCACCTAGTCGAGAGATCGATTTCACAATAGATCTAGTGCCCGGAGCTGGCCCGATTTCTATGGCTCCATACAGAATGGCTCCTGCCGAACTAGCAGAGTTGAAAAAGCAAATCGAAGATCTGTTGGAGAAGAAGTTTATCCGTCCAAGTGTGTCTCCATGGGGAGCTCCTGTATTGCTGGTGAAGAAGAAGGATGGAAGTTCAAGGTTGTGCGTGGATTATCGACAGTTGAACAAGGTTACAATAAAGAACAAATATCCTTTGCCAAGAATCGATGATCTATTAGATCAGTTGAGAGGAGCAGAGGTGTTTTCAAAAATTGATCTCAGATCTGGGTACCATCAGATTCTTGTCAAGACGGAAGATGTACAAAAGACGGCTTTCAGATCTCGCTATGGACACTTTGAGTACGTGGTAATGCCGTTTGGTGTGACGAATGCCCCAGCGATTTTTATGGACTACATGAACAGAATATTTCGGTCATGTTTAGATAAGTTCGTGGTAGTATTTATAGACGATATTCTTATCTATTCAGAGAATAAGGAAAAGCATGCAGAACACTTGAGGGTGGCGTTGGAAATTTTAAGAAAACATCAACTGTATGGGAAACTGTCAAAGTGTGAGTTCTGGATAGAGAAAGTACAATTTTTGGGTCATGTGATTTCTGCTCAAGGAATCTCAGTGGATCCAGCAAAAGTGGAAGCTGTGCTAAAGTGGGAGCGGCCGAAAACTGTAACTGAAGTACGAAGTTTTATAGGATTAGCCGGTTATTACCGACGTTTTGTCGAAGGGTTTTCCAAGATTGTAGGTCCTCTAACTCAGTTAACTCGTAAAGATCAACCATTTCTTTGGACTGACAAGTGCGAAGCCAGTTTTGAAAATATGAAGCAACGACTAACGTCAGCACCAGTATTAATCATTCCAGACTCTAGCAAATCTTTTGAGGTGTACTGCGATGCGTCATATCAAGGATTGGGGTGCGTTCTAATGCAAGGAAGGAGACCTGTAGCTTATGCATCTAGGCAGCTAAAGGCGCATGAGAAGAACTACCCAACGCATGACATCGAACTTGCAGCAGTAGTATTTGCATTAAAGACATGGAGACACTACCTCTATGGGGCAAGTTTCCAAGTTTTTAGTGACCATAAGAGTCTAAAGTATTTGTTCGATCAAAAGGAGTTGAACATGCGACAAAGAAGATGGATGGAATATATGAAGGACTATGACTTCGAGCTTTTATATCACCCAGGAAAAGCCAATGTGGTGGCAGATGCATTGAGTAGGAGACAAGCTCAGATAACAACAATGATGGTGAAGGAATTAGAACTGTTAGAAAAGTTACGTGATATGAACTTGGGGTTGCAGTTAAACCCAGATCACATATGGTGTAGTCATTTAGTAATCACTAGTGACTTCTTAGAACAAGTGAAGGTTGAGCAGTCGATGGATCAAGAGTTGCAGCAAAAGATCAGGTTGTTGGACACCGATCAAGCTAAGGAGTTCGTTCTAAGTAAAGATGGCATACTTCGATTTAAAAACAGAGTGTGTATCCCTGCAAAGAGTGAATTAAAACATTTAATTTTAGACGAAGGCCATAAAAGTCGTCTTAGCATACATCCAGGTATGACTAAGATGTATAAGGACCTGAAAGAGTCATTTTGGTGGAATGGAATGAAGAGGGATGTGGCCGAGTTTGTAGCAGCCTGCTTGGTGTGTCAAAAGGCAAAAGTGGAGCATCAAAAACCGGGAGGGATGTTACAACAGTTAGACATTCCTCAATGGAAGTGGGACAGTATCTCGATGGACTTTGTAACACATTTACCAAAATCATCAAAAGGTCACGATTCTATCTGGGTTATCGTTGATAGACTAACCAAGAGCGCTCACTTTTTGCCTATTAATCAACGTATGTCACTAGAAAAGCTGACGGAGTTATACATCGGGGAAGTAGTGAGGTTGCATGGCATACCTACAAGCATTGTGTCAGACAGAGATCCAAGGTTTACTTCAAGGTTTTGGCAGACGCTACAGAAGGCTCTAGGAACACAGTTGAAGATGAGTTCGGCTTATCACCCTCAGACTGATGGTCAAACAGAAAGGACTATTCAATCTTTGGAGGATTTGCTGAGAACTTGTGTATTAGATCATCTTGGAAGTTGGAATGAGATACTACCATTAGTAGAATTTACTTACAACAACAGTTATCATTCCAGTATCGGTATGCCACCATATGAAGCTTTATATGGAAGAAGATGTAGAACACCGTTGTGTTGGTTTCAAGACGGGGAAGCACTGACAGTGGGACCCGAGCTATTACAACAAACCACAGAAAAAATAAAATTAGTCCAAGATCGGATGAAAGCAACTCAAAGTAGACAAAAGTCATATGCCGACAAAAGAAGAAGACCGTTAGAATTTGAAGAAGGAGATCATGTATTCTTACGAGTAACGCCAACTACAGGAGTTGGGAGAGCTATCAAGATGAGGAAACTGACACCAAAATTTCTCGGACCGTATCAAATTCTCAAAAAGATTGGGCCAGTGGCTTATGAGATAGCACTACCACCTCGATTGACAAATTTGCATAACGTTTTTCACGTATCCCAACTAAGGAAGTATATTCCAGATCCAAAGCATGTGTTAGAAGTTGATGAAATTCAGGTCAAGGAAAATTTAACAATGGAAGTTGGCCCAGTGCGTATACTAGATGTTCAAATGAAAAAGTTAAGAGGGAAGGATATTCGCACGGTAAAGGTACTTTGGAATGAAGACACACAGGAAATGACTTGGGAATTGGAAGAATTTATGATAAAGGAATATCCATATCTCTTTTGTAAGTAATTTTTTTTGTTAAATAGTCTCTGTTTAAATAAATAATTTTCGAGGGCGAAAATAATTGTTGTTGGGGAGATTGTAAGATCCTTGAAAATATTTGTAAGTTAAATGCTAAAAAACAAATGATGAATAGTAAATTGTGAATAGTAAATTGTGAATAGTAAAACGTGAATAGTTAAAAAAAAATAATAATATTTGGAAAGGATAAGTGTTCCACGTAGCTTTGAGATCAGAATTCATCAAATTGCAAATAAAAAAATTATTTTTGTAATAGTAAAATGAATAAAAAAATGAATAGTTAAAATGAATAGTAAAAAATGAATAGTAAATTTTTTTGCTATAAATAGCCAAGGGGGGAGGTTGAAAATTTACACCAAAGAACTTAGAAAACTTTTGAGAGAAGAGAGTTGGAAGAATTTCTAATTTCAAAGGGGATATTCTGGAAGTTTTCAGAGAGCGAGGAGATTAAGTCTGTAATAGAGGTAAGGGAAGCCACTCTTATACTTTGCTTTGCTCAAATCCTAAATCTTGAATATGTAGTATTTTGTTGTTGTATGGTCTTGAATTTTGAATGAGAACATTTATTTGTTTCTTTTGTATTTTTGGAAGGACGAGAAGTTGTCTAACCGGCTCTGCCAGATTCAACTTCTTGTTTCCCCACACCTTTTATTTCTTAATTATATTGTATTTTTGGAAGGATGAGAAGTAGTCTAACCGGCTCTGCCAGATTCAACTTCTTGTTTCCCCACACCTTTTATTTCTTAATTATATTGTATTTTTGGAAGGATGAGAAGTAGTCTAACCGGCTCTGCCAGATTCAACTTCTTGTTTCCCCAAACCTTTTATTTCTTATTTATATTGTATTTTTGGAAGGATGAGAAGTTGTCTAACCGGCTCTGCCAGATTCAACTTCTTGTTTCCCCAGAAATTTTATTGTTTTATCTATTTTTTTATTGCATCTTTCTGGAAGGATGAGAAGTTGTCTAACCGGCTCTGCCAGATTCAACTTCTTGTTTCCCCTGAATTTTTATATTAATATTATTTTGATGGTAATAGGAGCTAATTATTTTTGTATGTATTTATTTTATAAAATATTTGCATATGAATGTTGAACTGGTGTGCTCTTGTGAAACTATTTCATGACTTTTATTATATTGGGTGTGATAACTGAAACTGTGAAATTGTACATGTTGTGATGTGATGAATTTAATCTGTTTTGAATGAGTTTGTTAGCTGAAATTGATCTTGTTGGAAGGTCTGAAGTAAAGGTTCTGTAAAAGCTTGTATATGGGTATGAAATAAATGTATAGATATTGTTTGAGGTTGCTGTGAGAGGAAGTGAAAATATTAAAATTTGGCATTTCAAATTTAGAGCATAAGAGAACATGGTAGATAATTTAAATAAATCAATTGTTAATTATTGAGGGCCCTTCTTTGTTGGTAGGATAGAGGAACCTTAAAAACCTGAGTTGGCACATCCCTGATCATAGAGCAGCCCTGGCCTGGTCCAGTCAGTTGTGACTAGTCATATGTGCTGGCGTCGAAGGTGAGTTTGATGCGTTCAGACATCTGGGTCCTCTCCGGTGACCAATTGGGGTAAAGAAAAATCTCTACTAGGATGAAAATAAAATAAAACAAGTTGATTGTAGATGCATAATATTATCATGGTAAAAATATCATATATTTTATTTATCATTACATTGAGCCCAGACTTTAGTATGTAGTTCCTAAGATATGTTGATATATTTTGGTTGATCCATGATCTTTGTTTGGTGAAAATATGTTGAGTTATACTCGTTATGGGCAAAATGAGTTTATAATATGAAGCATGATATCTGGCAATATGTTTAATTTATTGATACCAAAACGGGTTATTATGAATTTATGATTAAAGAATGAACATGATTGAGTTAGGTGGATAAGAGGGTATGAATTGTTGATTTTATGAAATGTTGGAATGGATATGAGAAATCATTACTTATGAAATGAGGTTTACTACCGGGAGTAGTATGTTCGAATTATACCATGAGAGTTTGGTATGAGCAAAGTAACACCTGAGGTTTATGAAAGCAGGCAGAAAGTGGTCTGACCATAAGGCTTTGACATAAACATATGATTTGTAAGTTTTATAGAAGCAGGCAGAGAGGGGTCTGACCATAAGGCTTCAGAAAGTAGGACATAGTATACAGGTGAGGCTTAAGGAAGCAGGCAGAGAGCGGTCTGACCATAAGGCTTCGTGAGTAAGCATGGTAAAATTGTAAGGTTTATGAAATTGAGGAAGATGATTTTGATAATGATGAATTAATGACATCGGGGTAATGATATTTTAGTAATTGTAGAAATACATGATTGAAATATTTTTATTACAAGTTTAATGATTGATATGATATGGTTGGCTTACCCTTATTTGTTTGTGCTATGATCATATAACTCATGTTATATGTGAATAGATAATGTTGCAGATGCGGTTGAAAAAGCTTAGAGATGAGAGAGATGCGGGGAAAAACTTTCAGGGATATTTTGTAAAAAGAATAAATTTGTATTGGAAAAATTATGTTGTGTAAAACTTATAAGTTGAAATTTGAATTTATGTTAAGTGGTGAAGACTATATTGTTTGAAGTTTGTAAGTTTGGTATTGTACTTTGAGAGAATTGAAATAAAGTTGGATTGAAGATAAGTTAATTTAGTCTCTACTAAAAGTAATACTCTTTAAAATATTAGGGTATTACACCGATCCTCCTAATACTTATATAAACTTCACACATGCCAGAAAATCATTCAATAAATATAAAGAAAATTCAGCTTCCCTTACCTCACTCAAGTTCTACACAGGTCACAGAACCCCGACTGAAACTTGCACCGCAAGGAAACTTAACATAAACCTACAATTCATCGATTGGTGATAGAAAACAACTCTTAAAACTTAAATTGAGCTGAGAATTGAAGAGAGAAACTGTTATACACATGCAATGGAAACACTTGCATGATCAAGGTTCAAGAATGTACGGGAAAAAGGAGAAAACGACTTACCAATCCAGAATAAGAAATTGATCGGTCTAGATTGTTGCCCTTGATGCCAGGATTGTCTAGGCACTTCCTGATCGTCAATCAGAGACTCCAATTGTGAGAAAAGTTATAAAAAAGACAGAGAAAGGAAAAGAAACAATATTTTAGAAAGATAATATGTATTTAGATAATGAACCAAATTTTAAAAATTTTATTTATATTATAAAATTATTTTATAATAAAATACTGAATCTCATTATTTTAATACAATTTATCTATTCTAATACTTCATTCTTTAAGTTGTTACAAAAGTAAAGTAAAACTGCTTCCTAATAAAAGGACTTAAAAAAACTTGAATCGCATCTCTTTTAATATGTATATTGGATTGGATAAAATCAATTATTATTATGTTTTAAATTCTAAATATTCGCTTCTTTTATTTTCTCGAACAAGATAAATCGATATGAATAGTTAAAAAAATGTACTTGAGCATAACTCGTTTTTTATGAAAAGAAATTATAATTCTTAAAATTGAAAGTAATAACATTTTGTTAAAATATATATCTTTTAGAATTTATATATCTACATGTAAAATTTTAAATTTAATTTTACTTCTTCAAACTTATTTTAAAAATACATGCTTTATTTTAATTTTTTGAGATTTGGAATATTTTTTTACTCATATTGATATTGACCTATTTTCAACATATGTCGGGACATGCCTAAAAGATGTAATCTGTAAAAATGACTTGGTCAAACACATTTAAACTATTTTGTTTATCAGACCCATTTTTGCAAATCTATTAAAAATAGTAATTAAATGTTTAAAATTGCACTGTTTTAGAAAAATAACAGGATATTCGGTATAAAAAAAAGTTTCATTATTTGTATATATACAATGGCGTCAATCAAATTCAAAGTTAAACAAATTAGTAAACTATTCAGACATTCTGCCATTAGGACTATCCACTCGGCAAAGTTTTTACATTAGTAAACAATTTGAAATTTTTTTCTAATGTGAAGACATATTACTTATTACTAATTACTAACGAATATGATAATTCTCCAATGAATATGAACATTTTTAATTTTAATTGAAATAAATTGATTGAGAATTAGGTATCCTTGGCTTGTTAGTGTCTGTATTGTAGTTTTTTTATTAAGTTTCATTTTGGTGAGTTATCTACATCGATCCTAGTCAGCTTTGTTAAAATAAGAAAAAAAAAATTGAGTTATTGAATAGTTTTAAAATAAAGAAATCAATATGAACATCATGACATATGATAATGAATCTGAGAAACTTAATAAATTATACAACGAATTCCATAATATAATGCTTGAATTCATGAATCAAGTTTAATGTCATACGATAGTGGCAACAAAATTCCAAAAAGAAAAGTGGTTCCACGGTTTTCTTTATTGTATATGAGAACATAACTATTGAAACATTAGATAAATATGATCTTGTTTATTTTAAGAAATAAAGATGCCAAAGTAAAAAGTTTTGAAAAAAAAGTTTTTGAAATCGATTTTAAAACAAAAAAAAATTACAAAAATTAGGACAATGATACTTTGACAACATTTTTTTGACAACATTTTAACACTGTCTACGTGTCATTCTGTGATTGGTCCAAAATTATTCTACAATCAATAATAATAATCATAAACACTAATATAGACCAATCATAGAATGACACTTAGACAGTGTTAAAATGTTGTCAAAAAAATGTTGTCAAAGTATATTATCCCAAAAATTATTCTTGAACAAATGTGAGGAGTAGATAACCAATCCTATCTAAAATCATAAATAAGAGAATCGATTCTCGTTCCGCCAATGATAAGAATTGATTCTTTGTGAATGTAGATGGATAAAAATTTATTTTACTTTCTCTAGAAATAGTTCCAGAATAGATCCTCGACGAGAAGAGGGCACCACCACATATCTTTATGGTCTAAATGTGTCATCCACACTTAAAAAACAAGTGAAAGGGCGTTTTAGTAAAGACACAATGCATGAACAAAAATGACTCACTCATTCAAAATAATCTCAAATGCATCTACTTGAACAGTGAATAGATGAAAACATAATATAAGTGATGAAACTTCTAGAACCTTCTAAGAATATATATAATATTTTTGTTTTACTATAAATTCATGTGTCATCTTTGTACTTTCTTAAATTAGTTTCTTCTATATTACCTACAAACCAAAATAAACAAGTACATCACGAAAAGTAGTTCTTTTTAACAAATCAAAAATTTAAAATAAAAAACGTTAAAATAATATTAACATCAATAAAAAAAAATTGATTTGTTCAAATACTTAAAGGAGTACTTTATTGTTTAATTTAAAATAAATATTGTTCATCTTTTTCTTTTTCAATGTATATAAATTCTTTCGGCGAGAATTGAAAAAATAATTTAAGAGCAGTAATGATTTCATATATAACATTCAATTATTTTATTATTAGAAGGTTAAATTATAAATATTTTTTTAATCTAGTTTCATTTAATAAAAACTAGTACCTTTCCAAAACATTTATTTATTGTATATTCTTTTTATGTATTCTTTCATTCTGATTTCATCCTTTATTTATTTGAAGATCAAAGTTAATTTTATGACTTTTGGTATAAAGGATAACATAACCATCTTATTAGAGTAAGTTTACATTTTGTTTTTTTTTCTTTGGTCAATCTTTAGTTTTATACATTGTCTTGAAGGATTGTGTGACTTTAGGTAGCTCAAAGTGAATCTTTGTTTTTTGTGATTATGAGGTATATTTAAATAATTTATCCGACTTTTTTTTATCTAGTTAGAATTACCTGTGAATATTGAATTTTATGGAGCATTTATAGTCTAGAAAGTTGATAACAAGGTAAGGAAATGTAGTAAATTATAATAATATTTGAATTGTTTAATTGTTGTTTTGGGACTATAATTCATTATTTGAATGAGAGTAGGATAGCTAGGAAAACTCATTTGTTTTATTAAGATTTTTAGAAATGTTGAATGTCAAGTAATTGTTTTGCATTGAGATTTATTATGTGGATTGATTTGTGATTTGAAAATTGATGTATCAGTTTGATCAAGTGACTCCCTCTAAGACCTTTTTTAATCATAATGTAACTGCTTTAACATGAGAAATGAGTAAAATTACCCAAATGGTTCACTTTGTGATCTCATATATATTTGTCTCTAAATAATTATGCAGACTAGTTATGAGAGTATTTTATTTGCCAGATGAAATGGTTTTGAAAATTTCAAAGAGAAAGAGTGGTGTTACTCGTTGGGTCAAATTAAACTCGTTGAATGAGTATGTGAAACAAACTCCCAATGACCTTATTTGTTGGATAGGAGAGACCCTCGCTAAACGAAAAACTTTTGTAAAACTCTGGTGAGCTTAAGATGAGTGTGATTTTTGGGAGGACTTGAGTTTCACAAGACAAATTTTAAGAAAAATTGTTTCAATACTCACCTCCTGAATGAGTCATTATCTTTGCTAAGTGAAAATATTTTTAAAAAATCCAAAGTGCAAAATCTTGTTTTTCAAAAATAAAATCAAATGTCTAAGTTTTAAAAAAGCTTACAAGACTAAATTAGTTTGGGATTGTCTTATTTGGTATTAATACAAACATGTTTTTTATTAAGATATATTTAATGTGCTGATTTATGTTAGATGATATATTATAGTTTGGCTAACTTACCTTATTTTTTTTGACATATGACTGAAAGGTTTTAAATTCATCATACATATACTTAGTAGTATATTTATGCTAACTATGATTGGTACAACAAACATATTAAAAATTAGTTATTAAATGATGAAAATTAAAGAGTAAAAATATATAAATAAACTGTTTTTTAAATCATCAAGAGCTTATATAAAATTGGATTGGTAATGAATTAGATGAGGCATTTATTAAAAATTTTATAGCTGAAAATAGACGTAATTCATTAATCAGATTTCTCTATGAAGACTCGCCAAATTAGCAGCATAAATATACAACAATCACTTAAACTTAAATTTGCTTCGTTAAAATAAGTATTCATTTTAAAGTAAACATACAATGTTAATCCCTTTAGAAAGAAACTGCAAGCCACTCCTGAACAATGTTTTGTTTTCTTTATCATCACTCGTGAACAACGTTAATGTTATGTAAGATATATTAAAAAAATCCAATTATATATCCTCTAAGCATGAAGGAAGGAAATTAAGAATAAAAAAATTAAAATATACAACTCAAAATTAATAATTAACAATTATAGATTATTCGTTAGAAACATTTCATTATAAATTACAGGTTAAGAAACGAGACAATAATTTCAATTGTTTTATGGAATACTGAAACCTGAAAGCTTTGTCCCATTTTCAATTTTAGTTTTACAAAAAGCTTTACCCCAACTTTGGTTTCAGGAACATATTAAAAAAATAAATCAAACATTTGGAAAACTTCCCTAAATACAAACTTTGGAAAACTACCTTATATGAATTTCACCCAAAAATTAGTCCATTGGAAGTAGTTGAAAGCATCAAGTAGTGGATGACTAAACTTCCCACGGAAGCCCCATTTATATATAAGGATACACATGATACAAGTCTTGATCAACCATTGAACAACTACAAGGCCAGTTCTTACAAATCCCATTTCCACTTTATTAAAAATTACATCAGCCTGTTCTTATATTTTATTATTTCAATCATACTAGTCTATCAAAGTCATCTTACTACACTTTTATCCAATAGATACCATATTTTTTCTTATAAGGTGTAACGTAAAAATTGAAACTACAAAATTTTGAGAAAAGCACATTAATGTCGAATAACATTGGAGGAAAAAAAATGAAGTGCTCGCTATCGATTGATAAAATTACTTTGTATTCATCTGGCCAACAATAAAGACTCTTGGAATGGGATATTGCCCTCACGTATATAGGGTTTTGTTAAACATTTATATCAATCAACGAGGACTAAATTTCAAAGCAGTAATAATTCCATTGAGACGACACGGGTAAAAACTAGACCGATATTTATTTTATAACAGTTATTCGGTAGAAACCACCTGAAATCTTTCAACATGCAATAAATAACGAAAACTAGAACAAGAAAATAAATAGGTTTATCAGAAATGTAATTGCAACATATATATTAAAAACCCACTAAAAATCACGGCCAAGAATCTCTCCAATAAAAATTTTATAGAGCAAAACACGTTTTAAATTCAAAAACTGGCTACAAACTATCTAAAGAAGACCTAATCAAACAAACCGAATCCCATATCGTCGTCGCTTTCTTCCTTCACTTCTTCCTGTAAACACAAATTGAAAGCAACCTTGAATAAATAATGAATACAAGGGCAAGATGAATAATAATCACAGCACAAGAACAAAATGGTATCAAATGTCCGCAGTGCATACTGCCAACACTAAAAATTCAAGAGCTGTGAAATGTCCGAGCAATGCATGTAAGCCTTCCAACTAACTCAATAGCCAAATATAATATTATATAACGCAAATTCAAAACGAGCCTTACATATTTTGACCATTCATTATGTACAAAACAAGTTTTTGAAAGACAAGAAAAACACTGATTACCATTGCCTCAAAAATAAAAGCAAACTTCATTCCAATATAATGTCTAGCTTTCATCATAGTTTACCAAGAATGATAAGATATTACAACAAATCCCTTACACAGGTACAGAAAAACCAGTCACAAGTTCCAGAAAAATTATGCAATGTCTAACTGGATCTGCTATCAAGGCCAAACACAAAATTCAACGAGAACCACTCAAGAATATAAAATAAAATAGAGAATACCCAACAAAACTAGGCCGACTATGACCCACATCACAACTCTTTTAATCGTGTCGCAGCTGCTTTTTATGTTTGAAGCTTACCGGTTATTTTTATGAAGCAAAATATCATTCGCCTCTAATTGCTAATTTTCAAGTTAGAAAATATAATTCACAAATATGCAATTATTCCTCTCCTAGACAATTGGACCAAGTCACTCAGTTTGCCTCGCAATGGTATATACAATCGAGTGCTAACTTTTGAAACTGTATCCAACATTACACATCACTATGACATTAATAATCTCAAACCATTTTCAACATTGTTAGGTTTCACCGGAACGCAAATAACCATTCGCTAGCAACACACGGTAAACAACATATTCACGACATTTTACCTTCTTTTCCTCAGCGGCGGGTGCTGCGGCACCGGCACCGGCACCGGCACCACCGGCGGCGGGAGCGGCGACGGCAACGGCGGCACCTCCGCCTAAACCGGCGTTCAAGATAAGGTCTTCGATGTTCTTATTCTGAGCGAGCTTGGCGAAGAGGCTGGGCCAGTAGGACTCGACGAAGACATTGGCAGCCTTCAACAAAGCGTTGATCTTCTCGGCCTAGAAAAGGAACACAGAAATTGAGATCTACGATAGAGGGAGAATTATAGTGGAAGAAGGGTTAAAAGGAAATAGTAAACTCACGGTGACTGAGATTTCCTCGTCGTGGAGAATCAAAACAGATATGATGCAGCCCTGAACACCGATATCCATAGCAGCCATTGCTGGATCGATTAAAAGCTCCTGCTGCTTGCGAAGTATAAGAGATACGAAACTAGGGTTTTGACAAGGACGACAATTGAATATATAGTGTTGGCAGAGTCTAAGTAGGGTTTCCCTTCGTTTTGGTTACTGTTACATGGGCCTTCGAGCTAATTTGGGCTGGCTACTTTTTTTATTTAAGAAATTTAAAAAAATCACATATTTCATAAAAAAACATTTTACTTTTTAATAACTTTTAAGTGAGATTATTAACATTTTAACTAATCTATTCACATTTATTTTTTATTTTCGTTAACCTTTAATCTTGTTTTTAGATTTTTTCTTTTCCAATGAATATTTACTTTGTGCATTGTTTTTTTCCCAACCAAAACGCGTTTGAAATGTGATAAGTACATGGTAAAATTAAATTAAATATGTGAATATGGTGGAATTATTTAATTAACAAAAAAACTTAATTTATAAAAAAAATAAGTATATTATCAAATTTTTAAATTGGTAATTTTTTTTATTTTAAAACATAACTTTGAAAATAACCTAAAAAAATTGAAATTATAAACAAGTACATATATAATATAAAGTACATATATAATATAATGTTCTGGTATTAGTTTATTTTCTATAATTCACTTTAACTATCCGTGTCAGATCCTAAAATAAGGCAGTCCTAGTTTTTAAGTCAAAATTTGTGTTGATGATGTAATTTTTTTTTCAAAATGAATTCACTTTAGGTAATAGTTTTTTTAAGTAACATTAACATAGTACCAATACGGTTGACTAGTCATACAGTTTTTTTGTATGCATAAATTGTTCATGATTGTTCAACAATTAAGATTGGTTATTTTTCTTTTGTTATGTTTACTGTTATGTGGATGATGAATGTGGTTGTTATGGTTATCAGAATAATAGATAGTATTTTGCTTTTCTTTATTCTCTTTTTTTTGTATATCTTGTTTATACTTGTTTGAACCAACAAGCGACGCCGTCAGTGGGGATATAAATAAGACAAAGATTGTTTTATTCACCAAGAAACAATGACAACAAAATTTGATAATGAGAAGTTCAATGAATCAAATGATTTTGGGTTATGGAAGATCAAGATGGAAGCTATCTTAATTTAGCAAGGTTGTGATGAAGACTTGAAGGGTGGAGCAAGTATGTCACCAGTCTTATCACAAGCGGAGAAGAAGAACATGATTGATAAGGTCAAAAGTACCATTATCTCATGTTGGGCGACAAGGCTCTTAGAGAGGTTGCCAAGGAAAAAGGTGCAGCAAGCATATGGGCAAGATTGAAGTCATTATACATGACTAGAGATCATTAGCTCATAAATTGTGCTTGAAACAACAACTTTACTCGTTCAAGATGATGGAGTCGAGATCCATTAAAGAACATATAGATTTCTGATTTTAACGAGATCATTGATGATCTTGAGAATATCAGGATAAAACTTGAAGATGAAGATAAAGTTGTGATTCTTCTAAATATTTTGCCTAAAACCTTCGAGCATTTTAGATGTGCCTTACTGTATGAGAAAGATCAAGTGATTACTTTGGAAGAAGTCATCACTTCCATCTGAACCAAGGAATTTCAGAAACTTCAAGATTCCAAGAATATGGAAGAAATATCTTCTAGGCTTGTAGTATCAAGGATAAAGTGGAAGAAGAGAGAAGGAAAATCAGGCAAGGCAAAGTAAGAAATCAAGAAGCAGGTTCGATGTTTCAAATGTTAGAAAATTGGTCATATTAAGAAGTATTGTCCTGAGAATCATGACCAAGACTCTTAGGTGAAAGAAATTGTTGATGTTGTAGAGGCTTCAGATGACTATGAATCTGGCTATGAATCTACTGGAGTTTTGGTGGCTTCATCCGATGATTCCCATAAAAGTTGGGTTATGAATTCCGGTTGCACATATCATATGTGTCCAATCAAAGATTATTTTGAGAATATTGTTTTGAAGGAATGTGGAACAATGCTCCTTGGGAACAATAAAGCCCGTAAAGTGCAGGGAATTTGAGTGATTAGATTGAGAATGTTTGATAATCACGAGATGTTGTTACAAGGAGTGAGCTATGTTCCAGAACTGAAAAGGAATTTGATTTCCATAGGTGCTTTTGATATTATGGGATATTCTACAAAGGTTGAGAATGGATTCATGAAGGTGACCAAAGGAGCATTTGTAATTGCCAAAGGTAGTTGTGTTAATGGCTTGTATATCTTGGATGGAACCACTATTATATCTCATGCATTTATTGCAAGTCAATCCATGAAAGACAAGACAAGATTATGGCATTTGAGGCTGGGTCATATAAGTGAGAAGGGATTATTCAAATTGGAGAATGAACAACTGTTGATGGGTGATAAACTTCATAAGTTGAAGTTTTGTGATCAATATGTTTTGGGACAAACTCATAAATTGAAATTTGGAGTTGGTAAGCACACTTCCACAAGACCTTTTGAGTATGTTCATGCAAATTTATGGGGTCCATCTAGGACTCAAACTCATGGAGGAGGATCCTATTTCTTGAGTATTATTGATGATTACTTAAGAAGGGTATGTGTTTATATAGTGAGAAATAAAATTGAAATGTTTCAAAAATTTAAAGATTGGCATATTCAAATTGAAAATCAACAAGAGTCAAAGTTAAAGGTATTAAGGATTGATAATGGACTTGAATTTGTCTCTGATATCTTTAATAGCTATTGTGCTAATAATGGTATTAAGAGACATAAAATTGTGGTTGCAACTCCACAACAAAATGGTCTTGCAGAAAGGATGAATAAAATCATTCTTGAGAAGGTCAAGTGCATGATCTTGAGTGTTGGATTACCTAAAGTATTTTGGGGTGAGGCTGTCAACGCAACAGTTTATCTGATAAATAGGAGTATATCATCTTCCATATAGAATAAAACACCAATGAAGGTTTGGAGTGGTAAACCTGCAAATTACTCAAATATAAAGATGTTTGGAGCTTTGGCTTATGCTCATGTAAAGAAAGATAAGCTAGAAGCCAGGGCTAAGAAATGTGTGTTCCTTGGATATGCAGAAGGTGTTAAAGGATACAGATTGTGGAGGTTGGATCCAAAACCACTAAAACTCATAATTAGCAGAGATGTAATCTTTGATGAAGCAAGGATGGGAGTGCATACTTTAAACTAGGAATCAGGGATGGATAAATTAAAATTTGAGGTGGAGATTCCTATTGATAAAACTCAACAAGACCTTAATGATGGCCCAGAAAGTTCATCACGTAACATTAAGCACTCATCTTCCAATCAAGCCACCAATGACTATCAACTTGTTCGTGATAAGGAAAGAAGCATCTTCAAACCAACTCAAAGATTTGGACAAGTTGATTTAATATATTATACTTTGAATACAACTGAAGAGATAAATGAACTAGATGAACCAAGAAACTTCAAAGAGGCTCTTGAGAGTGAACAACAAAAGCTTTGGTTGTGTGCAATGGATGAAGAACTTGAATCACTTAGAAAAAATAACACATGGAGACTTGTAAATTTACCTAAGGGCCAAAAGGTGATTGGATGCAAATGGATCTTCAAGAAAAAGGGTGAGATTCCAGGAGTTCAGAAGGCTCGATTTAAGGCAAGATTGGTGGCAAAGGGGTTTACTCAAGTCAAAGGTGTGAATTACAATGAGATTTTTGCACTTGTGGTGAAACATTGTTCAGTGAGAATTTTGATGTCAATTGTAAACCTGTTTGATTTATATCTGGAGCAATTGGATGTCAACACTACTTTCCTACATGGAAACTTAGAGGAAACAATCTATATGAGCCAACCGGAGGGATTTGCACTTGATGATAAGGTATGCCTCTTGCAAAAATCATTTTATGGTCTAAAACAAAGTCTCGGGCAGTGGTACAAGAAGTTTGATGACTTCTTAATGGAATTGAACTTCAAGAGATATAGCTATGATAGTTGTGTCTATATACTCGAAAAGGGAGTTTGGTTGTATCTATTATTGTATGTAGATGATATTCTAGTAGCAAGCAAAGACTAAGGGATTATTAATGATCTAAAGCATACACTGAATTCAGAATTTGAGATGAAGGATTTTGGAAAAGCTAGTTGAATTCTTGGACTAGATATCATCGGATATAAGCTGCAAGGTACTTTATTTTTGTCTTAAAAGATTTATATGAAGAAGATTGTGGAAAGGTTTAAAATGTATAAAGCTAAACCAGTGAGCACACCTCTGGCCCATTATAGATGATGATAGGAACAAGATGGAACCTGTTCCTTATGCTTGTGGAGTAGGCAACATTATGCATGGAATGATTTGCACTAGACCAAATCTTGCACATGTTGTTAGTGTTGTGAGTAAGTTCATGACAGAACCTGCACATGCTCAATGGGAAGCTCTGAAGTGATTCTCAGATATGTGAATGAATCTCTAAACTCAAGTCTTCTATATCAGAGAAAGACTCATTTTAAATCCATCATTGAAGGTTTTGTTGATGCTGACTATGCTGGATGTCATGATACTAGAAAATCTCTCTCAGGTTATGTATTTACTCTATTTGGAACAGTTGTGAGTTAGAAGGCAAATCTTCGATCTGTTGTAGCTTTGTCCACCACAGAAGTATAACATAACACTTTGGTTGAAGGGGTAAAAGAAGGTTTATGGCTAAAGGAAATGCTCTTTGAACTTGGATTCAAACAGAATAATGTACATATATTTTGTGATAGCCAAAGTGCTATTCATCTAGTCAACCATCAAATGTATCATTCAAAGACCAAGCATATTGATGTTAAACTACAATTCATTAGCGATGTGATTGATTCAGGTGTTATTGACGTGGTGAAGATTGACTCTAGTAACAATCCAGCAGATATGTTAACTAAAGTGTTACCTAGAAATAAGTTTGAAAAATGCTTAAGCATGGTGGGTTTTAGTCATGTTTGATTTCATGGGAGTGGTTGTAGAAACTGCATTGAAGTGTTAAGGTGGACAAATGTTGCAGTTGACTCTTCATTAAATTTTTTATTTTCTTGTGCATAACTGTTCAACAATTATGGTTGGTTATTTTTCTTTTGTTATATTTACTATTATGTGGATGATGAATGTGGTTGTTGTGGTTAACTAGTTGTGACTTTTATAACACTCTGGTTATATGCACCGGTAAGCAAATAATTATTGGAAATAAGTAATTAGAGAAAAATAGAAAAATAAATAGTCTTTATTTATCTTCTCTTAAATTACTATTGGTAACTGGTTATGTAGGTTATAAGTATCACCATTCAAACAAACTTTGTCACCCTCCTTTTGATGTTATTTAATGTTGGTTTAATTAGTTTAGGTTATTTATGAACTATGGAGTGGAGAGTGAAAATTTTATCATTTATACTTGTGATTAGAATAATTAGCACTTTTGAAATGAAAATTTCAATCAATTTATTTGAAACACTTAATAATAGTGTTTTTAAAACTATTGTTAAATTTATAATTTTAGTTTTAGATTTTATTGTCTAGAAATAATTTTTATTTTAAATTTGTAATATTTTACTTTATTATTAGTATTAAATGTAGTAATTTTGATTAGTCATAGAAAGTGTGAAATATAAAAAAATAGATTTGTAGTAACTCAAAGATATTTAGGTATTTAGAGTAAATTTTCATAATACTCAAATAAAAAAAATATTATAAATATTGTCATTATGCAAGGAACTAGATTTGTAATATTTATTAATTATTGAAAATGAGATAAAAAAAATACCTCCTCGAATTGGAATATTCAGGTATTTAGATTAAATTTTTATAATACTCGAATAAATGATTGTCATTATCTAAAGAATTTAGTTATATTGATATAAGATAGTGTATTTGGAGAGATACTCAATTACTAAATATTTTTAATCTTAAGTTTAAAAATACAATATGTATGGTATAATATCTGCTGTGATTGGTAAGTTAAGTAATAAGTTAGCGCTGATGACAAACATGATATGTTAACCCAACGGTATATATTTATGGTCGTTCGGTGTATTCTTTAAATTAATAGTTAAGCAGGCAAAAGTGGGTCTATAAATGTTGAAATGTAATTGGGCCAACGTGAACATTAGTGTTAGTGGGTCAACAACATCAATTTAAGGTCTACGAAATATCTATGTTATGAGTGTTGCTCCATCCATCACCCCAAGTGCTCCTGCACCTCCCCACTATTTTTTATTATTCCAAAAGTGTTTTACACCTCGCAATTATTTTCTTTTATTCCAAAAATACCCTACACATCCCCACTATATTCAACCATCTTTCTCTTTCCACATTAATGAAGCATTTACATGGCTTAGATTTTAACTTGTAATATATTGCAAAATTTTATTTACATTTTTCCTTAAATAAGTTTGATTCAATCTTATTTTCACTGGTTCAATATATTTTTTTCTTTAAATTACTTAATAAATGATAAAATTTTGTTCTAAATTTTTAGAAAAATGTTTATATATGTGTGTGTGTGTTTTTTTTTACATTTAATATCTATAATTTTAACATTATATTATGTTTTTACTTACCGACATGTTTGACCCAAATAACTTGAATAAAGTATTTATTTTATTAGATAAATAATATAAAAATATTATTAAATACTTAAAATATAAAAGAAAAGTTATTTGTTAAAAATTTGAAATTTATTTAATTCTTTCGTCATTATAAAGTTAGTATATAATAATAATATATTATTTACTATTAATATTATTATGTTTATTATTTTGTATTTGCATCTAACTTTTATGTTTATAAAATGGAAGTGGTAGAAGCACTTATATTGAAGTTTCCTCTGCATTTTATATTTTGCAATATATCACAAATTTAAATATAAGCTATATGAATGCTCCATTAATGCAGAGAGACAAAGAAAAAGTTTCTTGATAATAGTGGGAATGTGTAGGGTATTTTTGATATAAAAGAAAATAGTTGGGAGGTGTAGAGTATTTTTGGAATAAAAGAAAATACCAGGGAGGTGCAGAAGCACTTGAGGTGGTGGAGGGAGCAACACCCCTATGTTATTGGGCCAACATCAATTTAAGGTCCACCAAATACCCATAAATATAAGAGTAAGTTACAGAAGTAAGGTTAGCTTAATTAGTTCTAATACTTATATACAAGAACACAATATATTCTAATAGAAAGTATTTACTCAATACTTACATAACGTCAATACCCAATTTCGTCCGGGTAGATAAAAACGTCCATAATTAAGAAGAAATAATAAAATAAAATATTAAAAGGCAAAGACTAATTTCATATAAATTTATTTGTCTTTTAATAAGAAATAAAAAAAAGGGATTTTTGTTGTTATTTTCTTTTCTTTTTTCGATTATTTTTATTTGTTACTTTTATTATTATTATTATTATTTATTTATTATTATTAATTTTCTACCTTTTTTTGTTTTTATTTTCTTCTCCTTTATTTATTATTTTTTTGTCTTTTTATTATCCTTTGTGTTTACCTTTTGTTTTATTTTATCGTGTTTATTTTTATTTGTTTTCTCTTTTGTTTGGTATTTTTATCATTTTTTTATCTATCTATATATATATATTTACTTATTTATTTTTATTGTTTTAATTATATTTTTTTTTATTTTTGTTTTCATTTGTTTCCCTCGGTCCATTTCTTTCATGGTTGAATCAAGAAGAAACCATAGGTGCACCTTCTTCTTCCAAACCTCGTCCTGCAACCATTGATGGGTGGATTTTGGATCAAGAAAAACATGCAAATTATGTCCACTTCTAGCAAGAACGACGAATCATGGCGGTAAATTTCATACACCTTGATTTTTATCAATTTTATGGTTTTCAATTTCCAGATCTGTTTGGTGCTCAAGGACTTACTCATCTCGTGGAGCAAAAGGGGTGCATCTACCCAGATCTCATATGTGTCTTCTACTTCAATATGTGTTATCGTGACAGAATCATCACAACAAAAGTGAAAGGAGTCCCAATCATTTTGGATGATGACGTTCGGACGAATGTCGCACAACTCGCAATCTGGGATGATGCTGTCAAAGTCCATCTTGGCGTCCCGGACTTCAATCATCTCCTCGCCTTTCAATCCTTTTTGTGTCATCCTGAACAACAAACCAACCATCGACAACTGCTAGTTGGTGGATTCAAGGTTGAAGAACGAATGATCGACTACTTAATTGTGTGGCTTCTTTGTCCTCGTGCCACTAACCATGCTCAATGTTCGGAGCAAGATCTTCTACTCTTGTATGCGATTTTAAATCACATCCACATTGATTGGCCAACACTCATCTCCGACACCATGTTGAAGGCCAAGAAATATAATTCTTATCATTTTCCATATGCGCTTCTCATCTCTCGAATTTTAGAATACAAAGGTGTAAGTGTTGAAGGCGAACTCACTCAAGCCATTCAAGCAATTGGAATTGAGATTGGTGAGACAACATTATGCCAAATGGGATTTATTGCTCGTGGTCGCGCGATCATTCACAAGGATGATTATCACCAAGATGATGACAATGACAATATGGACGCCCATATGGCTTACCCTGTCCAAGCTGCTGATCCTGCTGATGTTGGTCCTTCTCAAATGCCTTCCTCTTCCTCACTAACTACGAAGGAGCATTTTGCAAACCTGTCTAAACAAATGGAGGATATGCGTTTTGCTCAACAAGCTCACTTTGAATAGATATATGAATGGCAACAAAATCATGAAGAATATGTGATCGACTAGTTCAATGACCTTGATACTCGTCTTGGAAACATTGAAAATCACTTTAATCTTCAACCTCCAGAAAGACCACCCAATCTTGAGTTTTAGATTTAGGATTTTATGTTAGTATGCTTTGATAATTGTTTGTTTTGACTCTATGTTTTATGTTCTTCTTTATGAAAAACGTAACCTTTATTTTCATGAATAAAATGATCTCTTATTTTAGTGCATACATTGTTTAATTGAGGGGGAGCTCATATTAAGGGGAAGCATTTTTTTTCATTAATCTTTTTGCCTATGATCAAAAAGGGGGAGAAGTGGTGCAGTTACTGCTAACTTTCTTGTTGTCTATCAGCTTGTATTTTTTGCAGACTAACCAAAGTTGATTTTAAACAAGTATTTTTTATCATCATCAAAAAGAGGGAGATTGTTACCAATGAAGAGCATTGGTAAATATGAAGATAAATGATTTTGATGATGCTGCAAGAAGATAAACTTGAAGAAGTTGTTAAAATTATTTTAAAAGCACTTTGTAGAATATAAATGTATTAGGAAAGTCTTTGAATATGTAATACTTAGAAAATCTCATATTTTTAGTTAAGTTATGTAAGACCCATAAAAAATATATATATATATATATATATTTATAGTAGTAAATTTTAGCATTTTATTAGTAATAATAATTTTAGTGGATAGAAAAATGTAAATTTTGAATATAAAATTATAGTAATTTTAGAATGAGAGATTCAGATTTTTGGTAACTTATTTAGTATTTTTTTTTAATTGAATAGTAAAAAGTAAATAGTAAATAGTAAAAATAACTTCTTAGCATGAAAGAAATTAGGATTCCTTAGCATGGAAGAAATTAGGATTTCTTAATATGGAAGAAACTAGGATCAGATTTAATAAGTAAATGATTAAAATATTATTTTTTAAATAATATTAAAATAATAAATAATATTAAAATATTAATGAATAGTAAATTTTTTTACCTATAAATAGCCATAGGAGGGAAGGGTATTTGGCACCAAGAAAAGAGGAATCAAGTGAGAGCTTGAGAAATAGAGAAGAAAGAGTTAGGGAGAAATTTTTAGTTGCAAGAAGAGTAGAGGTTCTGAAGGGTTTCGGGGAAACAAATTCGAAGCAGGAGATTAAGTCTGGAATAGAGGTAAGGGGAGCTAATCCTTCTTGTATATGATTTTTATCCATGTTATGATAATGAATATGAGTTATGAGTATGTTAAAATTTTGGTAATGGTAGTTATCTATTCACTTATATAAATTTAGTTTTCATGATTATAATTTTCTTATTTTCGAGTTAGTATGGTAAAACTTTTCTTTTAATTATTTTGACCGTTGGATTTAACTAAAATTTTAATATATGAATCCTAAGACCTATTTCTTCACTTGACCGTTTGGATTTGTAATTAGAAGTCTGTACTTAAAGAAATAAATCTTGCATGTTTGAGTAAATTAATTACCCCTGTAGATCTGTTACTGAGTCATCTCGGTAAAATATATATTATGATGCATTTGACCGTTAGATCAACTTGAAAATTTTATATATGATTCCTAAGATATATTAATACACTTTGACCGATCGGATTTTTAATTGAAAGACTATGGTTGGAGAAAATAATTTTTAAGTTTTGAAAAATCCGATGAACACTATATTTCTCTTCTTAAGTTATCATGGTAAAAATTTCATATATATTTCATTTACCGTTAGATTGAGCCCAAAATTTAGTATGTAATTCATAAGACACATTAAGTCATTTTGACCGTTCAGATTTGTAATTAAATGTCTGTGCTTAGAGAAATTAGTTCCGCATTTTGAGTATAACCAAAAACCACTTAAAATTCTGCACCTGAGTTACCTCGGTAAAACCTCAATATCTATCTAGTTAACCGTTGGATCAATCTGAAATTTTAATATGTAATTTATAACAAATAGTGAATTATTTTGACCATTCAGATTTGAAATCGGAGTTACAGATTTATAGATATTAATTTTGTATCTTCTCAGGGATCTCAATATTGCTTAATTTCTATTTTTTTGATATCTATATTAAATTTCGGTGTTAATATTATATGCTGTTGTTTTAAATCTGTAAATAAGAAATTTTTTAAAAATTAGTTGAGGAACGCTTTGGCTAAGGAAAGATTTGGTACTTAAGTTGTCCATTGTGACGCACCTCTCTTTCCTGGAAGTCTACTCGACAAGTTTTTAACTTAAATCCTATTGAACAGATTATGTACTGTTAAATTATTGTGTAATATATCTTGTTGGAATATATTCAGTTTGTATGATTTCTGAAATAATTGGATTTTATTAGATTTGAATTTATGCATCTAAACATGATTGTGAATTATAATGATGTGATTTATGTGGAAAGTATGTGAATGTATGTGATATAGTCAATTTGTATGACTTTTGGGATGTATGGACGTGATGCATATTGGTGTATGCATTCTGATTTGGTGTTTGATGCATATTGGTGTATGCATTCTGACATGTTGTTGATGCATATTGGTGTATGCATTCCGATTTGGTGTTTGATGCATATTGGTGTATGCATTCTGATATGTTGGTGATGCATATTGGTGTATGTATTCTGATTTGGTGTTTGATATATATTGATGCATGCAATGTGGTTTAGTGTGTAACTCATATTTGTTTATGTAATTTGATCTGGTAAAGTGAGCATAGTATGGTTTGGTATCGAGGTATGATTATTGTATTGAATTGTTAGCTCACCCTTACTTGTGTGTGCATGTGAATGCGATGATCGTATAATGCGTGATATTATACGGGAGCAGATGAAGGAATGTCGTACGAAACAATACCAATGAAGAAAGAGATCGAAGAATAAGTTAGAAGAATTCAAGTTATACTTAGGAGTTTATAGTTGAAATCTGAGTTTAAAAAATGTATATCAACTGTGAATTTTTAAGTGTGAGATTACGGGATGTTACCGTAAATGTAATGTTACAATATATAAATTATGAATTATCCAATGTGAGATATTGGGATGTTACATTAATGATATCAGAGCAGTTCGTCCTTAGGATGACCTCTGTGTTGTGGGTCTTCCGTGTCTTCTCTGTGAAGAATTGAGTCTAAATGGTATAATTTATCATTTCCTCCAAATCTAGATAGTAGAGTATTGTGTCTAACTACTCATGATTTTTACCATAGATGATTTTCCTTTCTTAATTCTGAGGGTTTGAGGAAAGATATTAGAATTAGTTAAAGCCTTGATAGGGAGATATAATACTAGAGTTTAAGTTTCAAAGGATGAGTGAAGATGTTGGTGTTTAGAAGTAAAATTTTTAGAAGTTTCTAGAACAAAAATAAACAGATGAGATATCTTACGTTTCACAAAAAGGAGTTGAGTTCAAAGGCTAGATTTAGAGAAGCTTTGGATAAGCATGAATGTAGCAAGGTTTGAGAAATCAGTTTGGTTTAGTATATCAATAACGTTAGAAGTCAGAAGAGAAGGAAGTGTTGATGAGAAACGGAATGACATTGTGTGAGATTGGTAACATGGATTGATGTATCAGTGATGCTTGGAATCTGAAGAAAGAAAATGGTGGAAGATTTGAAGAGAAAGTTTAAAATAAAAAAAAAAGGGATAGGAATACTGAAGTAGATTAAGAATAAATCAAATATTAGACGAAGAAGAGTAGATGAGAAGTTATATAAGGAATAAAGAGGATTGAGAGAAAGTTTAATAGGAGGAGAAATTTATAAGTTAAGAGGACACGAGATCTTTTATTGGAAGGATTTTAAGCTAAATGGATGATTAAAAGGAGATGGTTAGATTTTTTTCAGTAAATGTATTAGAGATAAGATTTGAGAGTATGTGATTGTGGTATGAGGAGTAGTGAAGAAAATCCAGGTACGAAAATTTTGGCTTCCGGCTTATGCAAATATTTGGTATTTTTATGATAGGATTAAAATGTCATGATTTATGGTTGTAAATTTTATTGATTTTGGAATATTAAAGTTAGTGGAGGTAGTGTAGGTTGAATTGATATTATTATGAACATGGCAAGATAAGGAAGAAGAAGAGTTTGGAAATGGATAAAAAGGAGGGTTGCAATACTAATGTGATTAGGGAATTCGGAATAATTAAGAAGTTGTAGGTTGTGATTGGAGCAATTTCATAAGGTATAGTTATATGGTAGTATTCCAACCTCAATGGCGATGTAAAGGATGGGTAAAGATTTATATGTCGCACCCTGATCTCTATCAAGTGATGTGTGTGAGTGAACTTGTTTATACTTACTTTTAGTTCGCATAAGATAAAAAAATTTGAGATTTGGTTAACACTAAATATCCTTGGGATATGGTTTTGATCTCGGGAAGCACATTACAATTGAGGTTGCGTTGTGGTTGATTGCCTGATAATCTCTATAGACGAGTGGTAGGAAGTAACATGGTGGTTAAATGATTGGGAGGGTGTATTTGCCTGAAAAAGTTCTTGAATAGAGTGGTGGGAAGGGATACTTGGCACAATGGTTTTGTGCTATGACATCTTTTGATGACCCATAAATTCTTTATATCTATGGGAGTTATTTCAAGTATTAGAGGATTAATTAGTATAACCATTAAACTATATTTTAATGTTATAGGATGGATTTAACTTATGTGACATAAGTAGTTTATTTAAATGAGTAGGTGCAGTACTGATAAGGAAGCTAGTTAGTTTTAAATTCAGCCTTATTGATATAAGTGGTTTCATAAATTATAATATTGTTGATTGAGTGATCTGCTGAGTCTTATCAAAGATACGCAGTTGTTAGGTACTGGATTACGGATAACATTAAGTTTGTGGATTCATATTAGGTTAGGATGTGGGAAGGTATTTTGAGGACACGGTTTATATTCCTAAGATTTAGAGTTTATAAGTTAATTCTTGAAGAATGTTTTAACTTAGGCTAGTAATGGTTGCTAGGAAAATAATTAAATGAAGGTTGAGGTAATTTGGAGTATAATCTTGAAAGAAGCTTGATTATTCTAGTTTTGTTAAGTATTTCAGAAGTGTTTATCAGGTGAAGAAAATAGTGGTTCAACATTTAGTGTGGGTTAAATAAAGGATGAGGACTAGTATTTTAGGGATATCTGACCAATGCAAGTGAAGGATAGATATTGTAGTCTAGAGTATGATCAAAAGGATGGTTTGGTCATGTTTCAATATGTTTTTAGAAGTTTATGGTCTTAAAGAATTGTGAGATGATTGTTGAACATTAAGTGTAGTTAAGGGTGAAGGCAATATTACCGAGAATCAGATAAGTCCATCAAGGACGAGTGAAGGAAATGATGCATGATATTAAGTGTGGAAGGGTTCCTATGGATGTTATAAAGCATACTCAATATAGGTATTACTTTTGGACAAGTTCTTGTTAAATGGGTATAGAAAAGAAAACATAAGAATGAATTATTTAGTAATAGTGTTTTGGACTCCGTGTAATCATCAGAGTAATTAGAAATTTTACGGAAAATAGAAGTATAGGGTAAGGTGGAGCAATCTAGTATAATTTTTGGTAAACATAAGTGGCTTTTGGAGGCGTACGATTTCTAGGAGTAGAAACTGTGTTGAGAAAATATAATGGAAAATTGTTACGGAAAAAGAACGATTATTAGAGTTTTACATGGTCATGGAAGTCTTAAATTAGGATCTATAAGGAGAATCACTTTCTGGTTATAGTAGGAATGAAAAGTTTTCTCGAATCTTGTGATTAATAGTTTATGAGTGATGAGTTCTTTTAAAACATTAATGGATTATTTTGAGACTAGTGAGGTATGATGGTTTTGATGGGGCTAAAAGTGACAAGTAAGAGTGTTCTGAAGGTTTATGATTTTAATTTTTTTCGTGAGTACATTTCAATTTGAGATACTAGAAATTTTATGCACAAAATAAGTAGAGAAATGATTCAGGTTATGAGTGTGAGACTTTTCTAGTTAAATGCGTACAAATAAGTATTAAATTAAAATTTTTGTTGTCAAATTTTTATATACTATTGGTTTTGTTTTAGACAATGTTTTTGTAAAATATGCATTTTCTTAAGGCTACGTACATTTAGTATGTTCATACATAGTTATATGTTGTAATTATAAATGTGAAGAAAAAAAAACATTGTTCAAACATTCATTCTGTTTAGATGATGATTTCGAATATTGGATCCTCAATACTGTGGGATTATGAAATGGTTGTTGTTGTGATGGTTGATAGTATATGATATTTGATTGGATGTTATCTTTAAGAGGTATAAATGGTCTAAGACATGCGTGTTGTGGTTGAAAATAGAGATTTCAAGGGACAAATATGTGAGACTGAGGTTATTTGAATAATCTAGTTTCCTAAGGTTGTTTTGGTGTTGAAGTCTAATTTGGGGAAAATCTAATCTAAAACCAAGAGTAGTTCATTATAGGTTAGAGTAAAAAGTTGGAAGTTGGTAAATTGAAAGTTTTGAGCTATAAGTGATGATTTGGCATAAGTTATTACTATGAGTGGTTAGGTTACATAAATCTAGTATGGAAGTTAATGGTTGATTATTTTTGTTTTGTATTTAGGTGATGAGATTTTAAATTAAAAAGTTTTTGTAAAAGGAGGAGATTTTGGGTCTATTATTAAGTCAATTATGACTTAGGAATCTCAGTAGGTAGAAGTCGTATGTTGATTTTAGGAGAAAACCGTTAGAGTAATATCTTCTTATTAGTAAGTTCAACCACGAGTGTGGGAGAAGCTCTTCGCACGAAGAAATTTCTCTTAAGCACATTAGTCAACATTCATTTAGTTTTTAATGCTACTTAACTAAGAAAGTGTGTGTTAGATCTTTCTCACATTTTAGAAGTAGATGCGACTACAAACAAAGAAGATGTCTCATTAAAAGGGCAAACCCTAAGTATAGAAAACCATCGAACAGAATGACTTAGAGGAAAGATCATCTACTTAGTCAAAGTAGTTTGGGAAAGAAGAGTAAATGAATTTACAAGGAAACTAGAAGATAAGGTGAAATAATCATAACCTTATTTTTATGTCGAATTTTTGAGGACGAAAATTTTTGTTGTTGGAGAGAATGTAAGACCCATAAATATATATATATATATATATATATATATATATATATATATATATATATATATATATATATATATATATATATATATATATATATATATATATATAATGTAGTAAATTTTAGCATTTTATTAGTAATAATAATTTTAGTGGATAGAAAAATGTAAATTTTGAATATAAAATTATAGTAATTTTAGAAGGAGAGATTCAGATTTTTGGTAACTTATTTAGTATTTTTTTTAATTGAATAGTAAAAAGTAAATAGTAAATACTAAAAATACCTTCTTAGCATGAAAGAAATTAGGATTCCTTAGCATGGAAGAAATTAGGATTTCTTAATATGGAAGAAACTAGGATCAGATTTAATAAGTAAATGATTAAAATATTATTTTTTAAATAATATTAAAATAATAAATAATATTAAAATATTAATGAATAGTAAATTTTTTTACCTATAAATAGCCATAGGAGGGAAGGGTATTTGGCACCAAGAAAAGAGGAATCAAGTGAGAGCTTGAGAAATAGAGAAGAAAGAGTTAGGGAGAAATTTTTAGTTGCAAGAAGAGTAGAGGTTCTGAAGGGTTTCGGGGAAACAAATTCGGAGCAGGAGATTAAGTCTGGAATAGAGGTAAGGGGAGCTAATCCTTCTTGTATATGATTTTTATCCATGTTATGATAATGAATATGAGTTATGAGTATGTTAAAATTTTGGTAATGGTAGTTATCTATTCACTTATATAAATTTAGTTTTCATGATTATAATTTTCTTATTTTCGAGTTAGTATGGTAAAACTTTTCTTTTAATTATTTTGACCGTTGGATTTAACTAAAATTTTAATATATGAATCCTAAGACCTATTTCTTCACTGTGACCGTTTGGATTTGTAATTAGAAGTCTGTACTTAAAGAAATAAATCCTGCATGTTTGAGTAAATTAATTACCCCTGTAGATCTGTTACTGAGTCATCTCGGTAAAATATATATTATGATGCATTTGACCGTTAGATCAACTTGAAAATTTTATATATGATTCCTAAGATATATTAATACACTTTGACCGATCGGATTTTTAATTGAAAGTCTGTGGTTGGAGAAAAGAATTTTTAAGTTTTGAAAAATCCGATTAACACTATATTTCTGTTCTTAAGTTATCATGGTAAAAATTTCATATATATTTCATTTACTGTTAGATTGAGCCCAAACTTTAGTATGTAATTCATAAGACACATTAAGTCATTTTGACCGTTCAGATTTGTAATTAAATGTCTGTGCTTAGGGAAATTAGTTCCGCATTTTGAGTATAACCAAAAACCACTTAAAATTCTGCACCTGAGTTACCTCGGTAAAACCTCAATATCTATCTAGTTAACCGTTGGATCAACCTGAAATTTTAATATGTAATTTATAACAAATAGTGAATTATTTTGACCATTCAGATTTGAAATCGGTGTTACAGATTTATAGATATTAATTTTGTATCTTCTCAGGGATCTCAATATTGCTTAATTTCTATTTTTTTTATATCTATATTAAATTTCGGTGTTAATATTATATGTTGTTGTTTTAAATCTGTAAATAAGAAATTTGTTAAAAATTAGTTGAGGAACGCTTTGGCTAAGGAAAGATTTGGTACTTAAGTTGTCCATTGTGACGCACCTCTCTTTCCTGGAAGTCTACTCGACAAGTTTTTAACTTAAATCCTATTGAACAGATTATGTACTGTTAAATTATTGTGTAATATATCTTGTTGGAATATATTCAGTTTGTATGATTTATGAAATAATTGGATTTTATTAGATTTGAATTTATGCATCTGAACATGATTGTGAATTATAATGACGTGATTTATGTGGAAAGTATGTGAATGTATGTGATATAGTCAATTTGTATGACTTTTGGGATGGATGGACGTGATGCATATTGGTGTATGCATTCTGATTTGGTGTTTGATGCATATTGGTGTATGCATTCTGACATGTTGTTGATGCATATTGGTGTATGCATTCTGATTTGGTGTTTGATGCATATTGGTGTATGCATTCTGACATGTTGTTGATGCATATTGGTGTATGCATTCCGATTTGGTGTTTGATGCATATTGGTGTATGCATTCTGATATGTTGTTGATGCATATTGGTGTATGCATTCTGATTTGGTGTTTGATATATATTGATGCATGCAATGTGGTTTAGTGTGTTCATATTTGTTTATGTAATTTGATCTGGTAAAGTGAGCATAGTATGGTTTGGTATCGAGGTATGATTATTGTATTGAATTGTTAGCTCACCCTTACTTGTGTGTGCATGTGAATGCGATGATCGTATAATGCGTGATATTATACGGGAGCAAATGAAGGAATGTCGTCTGAAACAATACCAATGAAGAAAGAGATCGAAGAATAAGTTAGAAGAATTCAAGTTATACTTAGGAGTTTATAGTTGAAATCTGAGTTTAAAAAATGTATATCAACTGTGAATTTTTAAGTGTGAGATTACGGGATGTTACCGTAAATGTAATGTTACAATATATAAATTATGAATTATCCAATGTGAGATATTGGGATGTTACAAGTTACGCATTTAATCGATTATGTGAAGCTATAATCGATTATCATGAGCACTCTTGAAAAAAGCATTTCGCTCTGGAATAATCGATTATTCCTTCAAATAATCGATTATCCACTGGTCCTGATGAGAACTGCACAAGTCTCTGGGATAATCGATTGTTCCTTAGGATAATCGATTATCGCTTTCTTAAAACCGTGTAACAGACTTAAATAATCAATTATCACTAACAATAATCGATTATCAATGACAGTTGTAATCTGTCTTTTCTAACTTAGACCAGTTACCTATATATAGTTGTTCCAAAACCCTTAGTGGGTCAACTCTGAGCTTTTTGAGAATACAGATTGTCTGAGGAAGTTCCAAAAAGCTAGTTCAAGGGTTTGCCTAGTCTCGTGAATAGGAGAAGCTTGCGCTTTGTGGGTCAAAGGTCGGAGCGGTTCTCTTCGAGTTGGCAAGGCTGTCATCTTCCGGTTCGTGTGTCGAAGGAAGATTTTATCTGCACTGTTCTGGTTCGTTGGTCGAAGGAAAGTGTAGATTCCTGCTTCCGGTTCGTTGGTCGGAGGAAGGTTTTATCATTCTATTCTTTCACTCCATTGTAATCTGTGAAACTGATTTTTTTAGTGAAAACGTTAATCACTTTTTATAGTGATTAACAACTGGACGTATAATCTTTTGATTCGAACTAGGATAAAAATTTTGTATTGAATTTTTCTACTCCCTACACTCTTTACATTTTGCGCATGTAAATTGTTCGATAAATTTTCTCTAAGAAAATTAATTTTCCAAAACGAACCATCTTAATACGAGTTTGACCGAACACGTTTTTCGCTATTTTTATTTAATTCTGTTGCACGACTCTATAAGGGTCACGATTGTTCCAACAACGACCTGAAGAATATTGGCCACCATACCAAGGCACATAAATTTGGCCTTATCCAGCCACAAAAAGGAATGCAAAGGGTCGACCAAAATCATCCAGAATCAAGACTGAAATGGATATTAGGGAACGACCACACCCACAAAATTGCTCATACTGTCAAACCCTAGGCCACACAAGAAATCATTGTCCTCACAATCCTGGCATTAGAGGATCCACATCCCATCATTAAATTCATTGAATAAAACTTATATTTGTCTTAAAAAAATCATTATCCTTCTTCATTTCAATTAAATAAAAATTAAATAATAAATTATCTTTGAAATCGATTATCGGGATCACTACTAATGTAACATCCCAAATTTAGTAATGTAAAAATTACTAAAATGAAACAATACATGCATAATGATAAAACAAAACTACAAATTTAGTGAATAAAAATTTTCACCAGAGTAACAAAAATAACTACCTAAGCTCACACCATCAAGGTGAGCTTAGGTTCCCCTTCGACTGCTCCACGGAAAACACCACATCCCTAAGCTCACACCATCAAGGTGATCGTCGCAAAAGAGTAACAACATACAACAATAAACCACATAAAAGCAAGGGTAAACTAGTGTAATTTCATTAACTATGATAACATATACTTCAGACAAACATAAGAGTAAACAAAAATGAACATGTCAATCATGCAACAACTAAACATACATTTCCAATAATGACCGTATATATAATACATGCAATGACCAACCCTTTTACTTTGACTGTCCGGAATGTATGAATTGTGTAGCTATGACGTTTTTGCACTCGGATGGTGTAGCAGCTGAGATGCCCTCAACAATTGCCACCGAGGTTAGTCCGTTATACTTCGCCCAAGTTCACCTTATGGACTAGGACCTCGTGCCATTCTCACACATGAGTTACTCCTCTCTATGGGAGAATGAGTAATCACAGAATATCAGGATAAACGTCAGCTAACCATAATCACATTCATACTTTACTATTCAATAACCATCCCTGAGATATTCCTCCTTGGAACACTCGTTCATATCCAATTGATATAAGTCACATCATACTTTAATTCCATCATATTCCTTTATTCATAACACATTTAAGTAAAATCAAACCGAACAGTAAAACCACTACCTCACTCGAGCACAACCGAACTTGAAAGATCAACGCAACCTATAGACAAGGTCGAACACCCTATGAATGTTGGAGATCGAACGGTTTCTCACTATCCTAGTATAGAACCTATCGGTAACGACTATCACACATAAATATGACCGAACAGTCAATTTAAAGAATAAGGCTCAAACATGAGCCAAATACAATTTGAGGATCAAACACTATAACAACCGAACACTTAGATCTTGGTCCGAATACTAAGAATTTAAGTCGAACACTTAGTGTAAGATCGAGCGGTCTTCACTATCCACAGAATAGGACTGAACGATCCATACTCGGTAAGGTTAAGGAAATGTCCGAACACTATTAAGGACCAAATCACCAGGGAAAGACAAAACACTAATACAAGTCCGAGAAACTACCAAGACAAAGTACCCACCTAAAACTGAACACTTTGGACTTAGACGAAATACTCTCTCAGGACCGAACACTAAAGCATGACCGAACGATCATTAACAAGTAAGACCCATCAAAGGCCGAACACAATTAAGACTGAACATCAATACCAGACCGAGTACTAATGCAAGATCGTCCAATCATTAATTGAAAACTCCACAGAAGTAGAACTCAGTTAAGATCGAACACTAGAGGAAGACCACCCACACCTAATACCGAACGATCATGAACTGGTAAGATTCCAAAGAGACCGAACCCAGTTAATGACCGAGCACCTGAATATGGCCGAACGACCAATCAACGCATGACCTAACGGTCAACAGCAAACCCTCAGTTTTCTGCATAATTCTGCAGAAACTTCTGCGGAATTATGAACACATCAAATTTTACCAAAACTAAACATTTTTCCAAACTTCTAATCTTTCAAACACGGATCATATATACATTTACATCTATCCAAGAGTACCTAAATCTTTCTAACATCATTCCAAAGATTCTCGTACCAGATTTCTCTTCAAATTCTACATAATCCACAACTCAAAGACCCAAACTCTGTTTTCCTACTTTTTACACATTTTTAAAGGTTCTAAGAGCTCTAACAGGTCCAAAACAACTTGTCCAGACTCATCCTGTCAACCAACTCCATACCCAATCTAAAATTCCCCAATTTCACTACTCCAATTCATAGAAATTCACATGACACAGTAACAAAACACTACAGAAGCAAATCATCATGTTCATAGAATATGACAGTTCATGGGACAATGCCGAGCACACCAAAAATCCAATTTCATACACATGCAGGGTCATCAAACAGGATTTTCATACTTAGAAAATCGTAATTAAATTAACTAGTTTTCCTTACCTCTCAATCGCACAGCATAACTTGACAGATTTTAACCTTCTTCACAGCTTTACTAAACCGCAAGTGATCCTAGAACATCTTACAAACTTTGAATCGGTGAAAGGAAACCAACCATCGAACCAGAAATAGAATCAGAACTCAAATGAAGAGTTGATGAACACATGCAAAGCCGAACAGTGCTTGCATGTTGTCAATACCCAATTTCGTCCAGGTAAATAAAATTCATCACAAAAATAAAAAAAAAACATAAAAAACCAAAATGAAAAATACTATTTATTTTACTTTTTGCACCCCCAAATTTTCTTTTAAACACTTAATCCAATGGCCCAAAATAATCTCTTGCTTTTTTACTTCCTCACCACCCCTTTTCTCTTATCACACCCCACTCTCCACATCACCCTCCACATCTCATTCCACATCATCTACCTTTTTCATTTACTTTTTCCACATCATTTCTATTTTAATTTTATATATCAACTTTTCTAATTATTCCACTTACATTTTTAATTATATCTTCTTCATCAACATTTTTTATTATCCATTTTTCTCCACCTTATTTTTCCACCCACTTTTTATATTATTTCTTTCACTTATTTTCCACATTAACTTTTACTATTCACTATATTTTATTTCACCTAATTTCTCCACCAACTTTTTATATTATTTCTTTCACTTAATTTCCACACCTAATTTCTCCACCAACTTTTTATATTATTTCTTTCACTTATTTTCCACATTAACTTTTACTATTCACTATATTTTATTTTACCTAATTTCTCCACCAACTTTTAATATTATTTCTTTCACTTAATTTCCACACCTAATTTCTCCACCAACTTTTTATATTATTTCTTCCACTTAATTTCCACACCTAATTTCTCCATCCACTTTTTATATTATTTCTTTCACTTATTTTCCACATTAACTTTTTCTATTCATCTTTTTTTAATTATATTTTATTTCCTCTAAATTTTCCACCAACTTATTATATTATTTTTATTCATCAACTTTCTTCATCCTTAACTCTATAAATACCTACATTTCCTTCACTTCACACACACACAATTTACATAATATCCATCTCTTCTCTCTCAAAATCTCTTCATTCCATCCCAAAACTCTACTTCATTTTTCTCTCACATTTTACTATTTCCTAATCCCTCTATACATAGTAAATCCCATACCACATTTCTACTATAAATTCATCTTCTTCACCATCAATCTACCTCTTCTCACAACTTATTACAAGCAAAGTCTTGCTTCATCTTTCAAATCTTCAACAAGGTACACATTTTCTTTTCATTCTATTTATATTCATTTTGATCATTTTTTTTAGTTTATAAATTTATCCTATTTTCTACCACAATTTTATCCTATGCTTTTTGATATTTTTATGTCATAGATATTTCAACTTCACTCTCTTCTTAATAAAAAATATATAAATATATATATATATATATATATATATATATATATATATAAAACTTTAAAAAACATGTAATGATATAAATATCGGTGTGAGTACTCGTGCGATCGTACGCATCAGCCTAGTACTCATTACCCAAAATATAAAATAAACAAAAAAAAATCGTGTGAGTGCTCGTGCGATCGTACGCATCAGCCTAGTGCTCATTACGCAAAAACAATAAAAAAACATTGAAAAAGTCGTGTGAGTGCTCGTGCGATCGTACGCATCAGCCTAGTGCTCATTACGCAAAAATTTAAATATTATACAAAAAATACCAAAAAAATATAAAATCTTCAAAAACCAAAAACATCAACATTTTCAAACAATAAACAATCTTCCTAGCCAGAACTACGTGATCCTTGATTCTCCATCAAAAGTGGAGATACGTAGGAGCAAGGTCAGTCCTTGTCAGGTTCACTTTCCCAAAAATCCAAAATCATTTTACAAACAAAATTCTCAATCAATTTTCAAACGAATTTTCAAGCAGTTTTCTAAAAGAACAACGGAACCCTGATTTCTCATTCTTAATGAGAATACGTAGGAGCAAGGTCAATCCTTGTCGGGCCCAAAAAAAATAAAAAATATTTTGTTTCTTTAGAATTTTATTTTTAGGGGAAAGTTAAACATTTTGAAAACCACATCATATTCGCATATTTAGTTAAAGGTACTGCCTTAGGGCAGGCATTGTAGGGTGCTAATACCTTCCCTACACGTAACCGACTCCCGAACCAAGAATCTCAGTTTCGCAGACCATGCCTTATCATTTTATGGTTTTTCCGTAGTTTTCCAGAATAAACTATGGTGGCGACTCCAAATCTCTTTTTCAAAACTTTGTAACTATTTATTTTTCGGATCGTCGTCCCGTCGCGATCCCGGTTGCGACATATAGTACTTCAATTATACTAATGAAATCACTTTATAAACTTCACTATAGACTCCAAATCTTCGTATTCTTCAACCAATTTACACTTACTTATCAAACCAAGAACCTAAATCTTCTCTTTGTTCAAACTATCTGTTAACATTTTCTTACCTCTAGATTGCCACTACAACTCAAAACCATAGCTCAAATCATTTCCTTCGTCCATTGACCCATTCTTCAAATCCATAAATACTTCCTCACTTTTAAAGTTGACCTTTCAGCTTGAAATCATAGGCTCACTTATCTTTTCTGCCAGATACCTAATTCTTCCATACCCAACTCATTTCTAACTCTTAAGGATTACCAAACACTCCTGACTCATATTCATATAACAACACCAATATTGTTTCAAAGAAACTCATCCCTCACAAACCATCAATCCATGATTAATAGAACGCTTTACCCACACCACTTACTGATAAGAACATACCCACTATCATACGTTGTGCTACTTTGATTCTTATACTTGCTTACTCCTCTATTTACCGGATACTCTCTTCACACCAACTGTAACCCGAAACGATCGCTCTCAAGGACTTCATTCCTAACTGCTATGATATTGTAACAATCCTTATAACTCTTCTCTTCCACAATAACCTTGTCATTTATTTCCCCAACCATGTTTCTATTCCATGAAAACATACTCCCTTACAATTATACAGAGTCCCAAAAACACTATTGCTCTAACCAAACTTCTACCTCCCTCTGTTACTACACCACATCAATAGGAACCATCCAAAATATTACTAACACCGGTTCTACTTTAGACATCACTCTAAAGTGAACTCCACTTATCCTTGTTAAATTCTTCTGGCTTCTACAACCCTTAATCTTCACATCTATAACTTGATCCGCTTTCTAACGCATAACCAATGTTTCTCCTTCTCTAAACAGAACTCTTCTTTTGAAGACTATAACCACTCAAAACGAATTGAAACCATCAAACCTTCACTTGCGATCACACCTCAAACTCATAAAAGAACAACATCATATCTTCTTTACTTGCATTCATCAGATCTTGAATTCCCATAACATTTGCTATCCTCTTTCACTCAACTACACTTGATGCACCACCCCCTCTTTCTGAGAAACCAAATACTAACTCTAACTTGTAAAAAAAGAAAAGGATAACAAAGTCAGAATTCGATTTTCGAAAAACCGAATTCCAAACTAAGAAAAATCGTGCCTGTGTAATTTTAGGAAACATTATGCTATGTTCGTAATTTAAAATCTAACATGTGCCATGTCAAGAAAAAAAAATCTTAAAAACAATCCAATTGTGAACAATTATCCTATTGTACTAACAACACTGTATATAACACTTTATATGTGTGATGTAATTAATAAAATAAAAAGATGACATAGTTGGAGGTGAAGCGCGTGTGTGGAGAAGAGTCAAGAAAGTTATGGAAAATTGAATTGAATCAAACTCAGCTTACCATTACTGAGTCAAACGGAGGTGAAGGTTGAACGAGTAAATGATTCAACTGCGTGTCAACCACCCAAACTTCTACCAAACTCCTCCACCATTTCTTCGCACCCGTTCGTCTCATTCAATATAAATACTCCTCATTGTTTAGTACAGTTGCAGACAACACAACAACCACCTTAGCAGAACAATAACACACAAATTGACCACTTCCTTAACTAGTTTTTATATATCTACAAACCTTAGCAACATCACCATGATGTCTATGTTCAGCCACTTCGAGATTGCTCAGGATCAAAAGTGGGGTTTTTCTTTAGGCACGGGTCCCAAGAAGGAATTGGCTTCCAAGCCCAACACAAAAGACACTTCTTCCACCGCTAAGCTTGAAACCACCAGAAAATATCCGAATCTATCATCGGTTACAACCAAACAAAACCCGACCCATTTAAGATCCAGATTTGCGTCGGAGTTGGATGTGATACACTACTATTTTGAAACTATCTTGCCGTGTTAGATGGATTCCTTCAGTCTCTGATCTCAATTCGTTTAAATTCAATTCAATTTATTTTTATCACTAGTTATGTCACTAGTACAAAAAGGCTTTTTATACCTATTTTTTAGTAGGTATAGAGAACAAGGGGTATAGAAAGTTCACCATCTTTTATACCTATTTTTGAATCGGTGTAGAAAGTTTTACTTTTTATACCTGTGTTATTCATAATAGGTATAAAAGTCTTATATTTACACCTCTTAATACTATGGGAGTTGTTTCAGGTATAAAAAAGAGAAAATTTTCTTTTTATACCTACTAGTGCTATAATAGGTATAAAAAGTGACGTTTTTTTTTTTTAAATATTTTATTTGTATGTACTACTATCCATATTCAGACCTGCATAAGATTCAATCCCAAAATACAGTTTAAATAATCAATAACAAGTAAAATAATCAATATTGTTTTCATCAACACATCAAAATATAATATCTACCTAACAAAGTTTCTAACTATATTTACCTAACATAGTACACATAAAATAGTTCCTAAACACAAAATGTAATATTGAAACATCCAATCATTTACAAATGGTTAAAAGAAATGCAGCCCATTGCTCCCGAACATCCTTTATGACATATTGTTCCATTGGAGACGTGTCATCAAATATCTACACAATGAATAGTTTGAGTAAAGTTATAATATTAATGACTTAAGATCTTAGTTATAATTTTTCATGTTACCAATTTCCATGAGTCAACGACATTTGCGGATATAATTTTCTGCATGTGCCTCATGACATAATATCCGCACTCAAAGCTTCCCGGTTGACGTGAGCACTACAAGTTAAATTTATAAAGTATCATAAAATTTATAATTGTATTTATAGTTTGAAAGATTAACTACTTACAGTTGGTGCAATGAACTGCAACTTCTTTCTAGAGAGGATATGTGTTCCCTGCAACCTTGAATATGCCTCAACCACTCTATAAAGTTAAATGTACATTGAAATGAGTCCTAAGGAACTTAGTAAGATCATATATGTCTACACTACAAATAAATTATTAAAAACTTATAATATTAGTGTATTTTTAATTGCCAAAGTGTGAGGTTTTTTGTGCAATGAACATAAGAGAACTACAAGAAACTGTTGAGGAAGAATTAGTAACAATTGCCAGTGACCCTTGTAGATTCAAACAATAATAGTGTTAAATAACATTTACATAAATAAAATTTTATTAATAAAAATTATATACTTATTGTTGCAAATAAGGTGCTAAGTACACTTGCTTTTTTCCGTTTACAAAAGCCTCTAAGAGGTAGTTTTGGACCTCTTCACCTTTCTTCCCAACTCCTTGAATGGCAACAGGGTCAATAAAACCATAAATGTGATCATTCTTCTTTTCAATGGTCAACGATGTAAATACCTTAAACATTGAAAATGAATAATGTTAGAATAAAATATTGAATATATTTAAACTTCATAAATGTAGAAATTTACTTGCCTAGTGCCAAAATAAAAAGGAGAATTAAAAAGAAATGTTACGTGCCTAGTGCCAAAATCAGAGAATTAAATAAAGCAAACCTTGATTTAATTTATGAAACCAAATCAATTGAAAATGATATTTGAAAGAAATCACTTAAATGCACATACAGTTTATCAATATGTTATTGAAAAATTGGAATAAAAATTTGCTTGTTTTTTTCTTCAACCGATCTCAAAATTCAATTCTAATTCCTACAAAATTATACTTACATTTTTCATTGATAATAAACTTAAGCCATGTATACAGAATGACTCACGCCAATGAAATAGTGAACTTCTTAAATTTCTGCAGATTCTTTTATTAATTCAACCTTGTAAACCTTAATGACTGAGTGAACCTATAAACCTTTTAAATTATAACAGAATGAGTAAACTTGTTAACATTTGGCTAAAAGTTAAATTTGTTTTTTCATTAATGGAAAAGTTACATTTTTAACGTTGACTGAATGTATTTAAAAATGTATCCAAATCAAGCTAAATTGATGATAAACAGAATAAAATAAAGTTGTATTTGAAATAGGATGAGTATAGATAAATATATACATGTATATATGTGAGATAAAGTAACCATATTTTGGCCATTGTAGATGCATATATATGACATACTAACCTGGTGATGAAGATTTTTAGTCTTGTCTACTAGAAGCTCTATCTTTTCCCCTATGTCTAGAACCTACATTAAAGTACGACATATTCATGCAGAAAATACATTTTATTCATTTTCCAACTAGAATTTATATCTAAAGCAAATTAGAAAAGCCATTTAAGAAAGATGACTTTTATTGCAGAGAGCAATTTATGGTGCGGAGGGATACTAGAACTAGATGTTTATGAAGGAACATTACTGATATTGCTTCTTTGATTAGATGAAAAACCAGTTAGAGCCAACAATGTTGTGTCAGGAAAAAAAAATATTCTTCATGTTAAAGAAACTTGATGAATGGTTTTGTTTGTGCTGACACGAAACCTTATGAAATTTGATCCTATATATGAAGAACTGAAATGTTTTCATAGCAGTGTAAGCAAAATGACTGACCTCAAGAGCCCTGTTCTTGGCAAATGCTTCAGGATCAGCAGACAATCCAGCAGTGTCCCATCCATAGTCCCCTGGGAATTCTCCAGTCAAATAAGAGGGAGTCTGAGCCGAAAAGGGTCTCAAGTATTTCACTCTGTCTGGACCATACCACAATTCATTTCTCTGCTCACTCATCAACACAGATAACACTACATATTAGTCACACAACACAACCCAAAAAAACCAAAACCAGTAAGAAAAAATATGAAAAGCACAAACAAACAAACACTTGAAATTTTGTATTCTCAACTTTCTTCACTTTTACTAACTTCTTCAACAAACAAACAAACCAACATAAACAAGGAGGAACTTATGAACTCAAAGGTTCACGTCTAAACATAACTAAGATCCAATCACATTTCCAAGATTAATTTCAAGAGGTTTTCATCACATAATTCAAATTCCAAACTAGATTCAAAGTGTTATATAAGAGAGTAGCAATTCTACCTTATATCAACTAAACAAAGGTCTATCCATCAAAGGAAGAAATCTGAAATTTGGATCTAGAAAGGATGAAGAACCAAGGAGAATAAGATTGTCCAGCTCTTCAACGAGTGCCGCAATGATCTTGGCAACCTCAACGAAGCAGGAGGTAGGAGTATACTTAATACAACTTCCAACCTTCTTAAACCACAACACAATGCCTCAATCGAACTTTGGAAAGAATGAAACACAGCTTGCCGAACCACAAATGTCCCAATTAAAACCAAAACGCAGATTAGGGTTCCTGTGATTTACGATTTTAGGGATTACTAGGGAATGAAGGAAGAGAAGGATTACTTACCAAATGAAGGGACTGTTGAACGCGTCACCTTAAGCAACCACAACAACGAACTTCGTGACCTCAATGCACCGAACCACACCGAGAAGGCTGAACGAGAAGGCAGAACGAGAAAACCGATAGAGAAGGCCGAACACAAACACTTCGTCAACAAACACCAATGTTTCGTCAACAAATTATGAGAGGCAGAGTGGAAGGAATGAGATTCACGACTTATGGAAGAGGCAGAGTGGGAAGAGGAAAGAATTTGGCTTTTCTGTGTAATTGTCGAAGTCTAATTTTTTTCCAAACTTCTATACCGATTTCAGCATTAATCAGGTATAGAAATTTTTTTGAAGTTATTCCTGTACCGGTTTTAGCTTTAATTAGGTATAAATTTTTTTTTTAATTATTTCTGTACCAGTTATAAGTTAACCGGTTTAAAACCCTTTTTTTTTGTTTTTTTATACCTAATTTAAGTATAACTGGTGTAAAAAAGTTTATTTTATTTACAATAATATCATCGTATCATTTTTTATATCTATTGAATTTAAACAAATATAAAAAATAGATATAAAAAGTGTATTTTGCACTAGTGTGTTCTCGAGAAAGCCATGTATTGGATTGATCTAATAGTGTTTTGCTGAAACTTGAAAATATCGGAAGTTAAATTTTGATGCATTATTCTTCTTCTTGTTGCTGATTACATAACTGCAGTTCTACTTTTATACCATCTATAACCAAGATAAGAACCCTGTTAAGTTTAATACTGGGATCAATTTTATTGTGTCATGAGATAAATATTTAAAATTCTTCAAGTGATTTAAAATTCATTTTACCAAAACTAGTGATGTTACGTTTCTATCAAACAATTATACAAGTCAGACTATATAATGACTGTATTAATCACCGTGAACATATCACTGGATGAATTAATTAATTTATTACAGATTTATTTAATCAATTAAACATAAAATAACCATAACAACTTTTTTTATTCAGGACATAATAAGAATTAATAAGTAAATAATTTATCTTATTGAACCAATCAAATTATATTATTATATTTTGAATTTTATTATAAATAATTTTTAATTATTTTATAAATAAATTTATAATTGAATTTAATTATAAAATCTTAAGTATATTAATATATGTTTTATATTATAATGAATGTTATTTAGTTTTTGTGTTAAGTAAGGAGTTTTAGAAAATAAATGATTTAAATTAAATAGATAATTAAAGAATATTATTAGACTTTTATTATATTAAGATAAATAATTAAAGAATGTTATTGGACTTTCAATATATTTTAACTTTTAAAATTTATTATTTACTTTAAATGGTAAGATATCAAATATTAGATGTGGTAGAGTGTTTTAAATATAATATACTGTTTGATATTTCATTATTTTAATTTAAAAATAATAAAAATATAAATAGAATTTTTTATTAAGGAGTTTTATTATTTAAAAATTTCTATATTTTTAAAACTTTTTCCTTTAAGATTTATCTACCTTTTCTTTAAAATACATAATCTCTACTCATTTGTTTGAATATCATAGACCGCTTGAGGAATCTTTGAAACGAGATCTTCGTTTTTAGTTGACCAAGTTTCGTTAAAGAGTAAGTTGATTTCTATTGATTTCATGATTGAGATGTTTTACATGCCTCTGTGTCTCTCTCTAATTTGCGGTTTGAGTTTTCTCTAATGGTGATAGAGGTATGCTCTGATCAAGTTGTTGTGATTTGTAGAAGCGGATAGAGTTTGTGGAGCTATGGGAGAGATTTTAGAAACACGTTTTAGTTCATGATTGTATAATGGTATGGTAGTTGCTTTATGAAATTGAATTGATTTGTGAAACTTGATATGTTGAGTTACTTGATAAAGTAGGTATGTTGAGTGGAATTTGATGTATTTTGTGTCTAGATGATTTATTATGTTTATGTTTGAGTCTTGAGGATTTAGAATGATAAGATTAGTTATCTTGATTGGATTAAGTGTTGTTGAATCTTGGTCTAATAATATATTAAAGAAAAATGGTGCTAACATGAGGGTTTGATAGATGATTTTCTAGAGAAGTTATACTGGGAAGAAACTTGATGGTTGGAGTTTGCCTTTATGCCATTTAAGATTTGTTTGGCCACTTAGGTCACCAATGAAATGTGTAAAATATGGTATATGGATTTTAGAATGATGATTTGATATGATACATTTGATTCCTGACCAAAAGAGCAAAATGGTATTCAATTATGGTCATAAACATGTTTTTGGATTAATTATAGTGTGAAGGATACCACTTTGGTCATTTGAATGAATCTTAGGTACAACCATATCAAAAAATTAGGTAGTTGTCAAAAATTGACAGAAATAGTCAATTTTCATATTTGATAGTCAATTATTTCATTAAAAATTCCTTTTTTTCTTCAAAAATCTCTGGAATAGTTAATTATCCTATCAGATAATTGATTATGTCAATCAAAACTTTTTCTTTTCTTCAAAACTCTCTGAAATAATCAATTATCCTATCTGATAATCGATTATCTTAGTCAAAAAAAATTATTTGCTTAGAATCTCTTTGGAATAATGATTATCCTATCTGGTAATCGATTATTTTAAACAAAGTTCCTTCTTTATTGAAGAGTTCTCTGGAATAATCGATTATCAAGTAAGATAATCGATTATCTCAAAAGAAATAGAGATTATTAACCTCATGACACCTATTTCTTTTAGTTCCTTAAATGTTTTCTAAGTGATGCTTTGTTTGAAATGGTTTAAACTATACTTATGTTGATATCTATTAATGTTTATTGGATGATATATATATATATATATATGTGTGTGTGTGTGTGTGTGTGTGTGTGATTGTGAGAATGGAAGATATGTGATATGATAAGAACCTCGAGGATAGGTTTTGTGTTTGAGAAAGTTATAGTGTATGTTTGGCAGACAAATATTTCGAAAGGAGGTATCTTGATATTCTAACAACCATTCAACTCAAGTAAAGATGAATGACGTGACGAAGAGAATGATAGAAGGTTCTTACCTTAGACTTTTGAGTATGGGGAGTAAAAGATTAACCTCATGAGTAGTAGGTCGAGTAACCCTTATTTATAATGTTGCAGAGTATAAATGCTACCATGGATGAAACCTTTATTGAAGTTTGTGCCAAATCATTATATCCGGATAATTGAGTCTAGAGTCACTTGCTTGCATGATTATATGTTTGATATAATGTTGTAAACATTGAATTGAAACTTGATATGTTATTTTGAACTATTATAATTTCTTTGTATACTAGTTTATCCTACGTATATATGTTTTGTTTTATTTCTTTGCAATGATTACCTATTAGTAAAAGCAGAGGATGTTATAGGTGATAACTTTCCTTTATTGGAGTTAGAGTATGCAGTTGAGTGATGTGTTATGCTTTAATATATATGTTTATATGTATAGATGTTTTATTTATGAACTTTACTCTTTTGAGATAATTAGTAATAAGAAGGTTGTACATATATTTTGTTATATAATTATTATTCGGATAAGTTTAACAATATTTTATATATTTTTTTATCTATATGTTGTATGTTGTATTATATTAGGATATATAATCTTTTATTTAGTAATTTATATTATTAAATGAGAGGTTAGATGAACAATGCTTTTTTTTATGAATGCTATATCTAAATATAAACAAATAACAAAATTTTAAAATTTTACTTTTTATTTCATATGTTTTAGGAATTATGTGCATTAAAAAAAGTATAATAAATAAATTAAGGAAATTTAAAACATTAAGTAAAATATTAATAAATAATTAATTATATTATAAGGATAACAATCACTGAGGTTTGTAATACTGATTTAAAACCGTTATATTAGCAGAGGTCTCTTACAAAGTACTAAGAATTTGTAAACTGCTCATAAATAAAAGGGATTTTATAGTCATTAATAAGTAACAAAGGTTATCGAATCACATGTAAATATCCGGTATCCAGTAAGTACTACCTTATCAAGAGTTAGTCAAAACTGTCGATAATTCGTTAACGTCCTTTTTTTTCTTTTTTTTTTAAAGAAAAAACAAACCGTAAGTACTGCCTTTATTGAAATTTAAAATCGTCATAAATGCCAAAATTAATCTATTTAAAAATAATTTCTCTGGTAGTGAAAAAAGTAGTTAAGTTTAACAAAACGGATAATAAAAAATAGATTAAATTTTAAAAAATAATTGTTTCAAAAATAAAATTAATAAAATAATTATTTTAATTTAAAAATTATTTAAAAGATAAAATTAGAAGAAAATATCAACACTAATAAGTTAACTAGTTAGAAATTCAGCTTCCTTTTTATGGATTTTTTAGTTTCTTTTGGCAACAAAAATTAAGAGTAACCAAAATGGATGTAGTGAGTCATTTTAACATTTCTTATCTTATCTTATTTTATTAATAACACACACGTACACATATGGTATATATTAATAGTGATGTTTATGACAAATAAATCATAAACGTCATCCAAAAGTTGAGTTAAGTTGGATGAAGTTTGTACATTTTTTTTGTTATATCAATTTAGCTCAATCCATCATTAATTGGGTTATTAAATCAATTTGATTATGAATTTAAATTGATTATTATTAAATTTTATAATTTAAGATGATTTTGTTTAGATTTTTATAATATTTTAAAAATAGATTATATTATTCAATACTTGAATACTTTAATATTTAAAAAAAATACACATCTAGTTAGTTTTGGTTGTGTGAATTTCACATGTGTCATCTATTACCTAATCATGTACGGAAGGTTGACTAAATTGACTTGGACAAGCTATTCTAAGACCATTAAAAACAACTTACTCAAACTAAATTGGGTTAAAGTGGTTTCAAAACAATTAAAGAAAAGAAACTCAACCTAAGATATTTGAGTTGGGTTTAGTTAAATTGAATGTCAGCTTCTAACCTCGATCAAATAACGAAAACAATTGAAGTAAATTGCAGGTGAAAATACAAACCTTACTATTATCTAAGGCTTTTTCACATTATCACTAACCAATATGGAACTATTATTCTGTTATTATACTAACTTTTCAATTTTGGTCAACCGTGTATGGTGAAGAATGAATAAGAAAATTAAGTTGAATCAAAGTTGGTTGTCCATACACGAGTCAACTAAGGTGAAGGTTGATCGCGTAAATCGTTCAATTACGTGTCGTCAATGCAACGAAACTTCTAGCAGCGTCCACCCAAACACCGCATATATGCAGAAACTTCCTGAAAAATCCAAATCAAATTTCCTACGACTCTTCCTTTGCACCTATTCGTCTAATTCCATATAAATACTCATATAACATATTTCCATCGTCGCAGAAACAACAACTTCAACTTAAGCAAAATACCAGACACAGCTGTTTTCAAAATCCCCATAACTCAACAACATGTTTATGTCTATGTTCAGCCACTTTGACATCGCGCAGGGCCAGAACTGGAGCTTCTCGCTGGGCCTGGGCCCGGTGAAAGGAGCCGATTCAAAACCAAACTCCGAGGGCACTTCTTCCTCCGCCGAGTCTAAAACCGCTAGAAAAGATCCCAATCAATCTTCAACCGGTGGATCCAAGCAAAACCCGGCCCGTTTGAAGCCCAGGTTTGCTCCAGAGTTCGACGGGTTACACTGCTTTGAATCCATCGTCCTCTGTTAGACGGATTCCTTCGTCTCCAACCTTCTCAATTTGTTTGTAATAATTACGTCGTATAAAAATACGAGACAATTCAATTCAATTAATTTGTTTTCTGTATAGTTTAATCAACGGTTGAGAAAACTTGTGTGTACACCAGAAATCGAACTATGTTTATCCCGTAACTTAAAAATTGCTCGTGGCCATAATTGCAGCTCTACTTTTTTACCAGCAATCTTCATCAATCATCGTGTAAGAAAATTGGATGCATAAAAAAGCTGTTAACAATAAAAAATAGATCTTTTTTTTTTTTTTAAATTACAGTGATTGAATCCTACTCCCACAGCAATCTGCTTCAATTAAAGGCAATGATACAGTATCTGTATGTTTTTTTTTCTGCCAATTTCCTCCACACAATTCCACCAAGGTAAAGGGATAACAAAAGGGTATTTTGGTCGGTGATCACTTATTCAGAGTCAGAGGAGAAAAATGTGAAGCAGGTGCAGATTTTCTCTCAGTTGGTAGTGCACCACGTAATTTCATTGCCACCAAAATAGTGCTCTTCTCGTTTTCCCATTGCCGACCATAGCCATTTTGGATTTGGTGGTCGCTACTCCACTCTCCTTCAAGATACTAAAAACCGACCACGACATCAAGGTGGATATATCTTTTTCTGTCCTTCATTAGAGTCAACAAAGGAAGGAAAAACATGTTTTCTGCCAGAAAACAAAAAAATAATGGAACGGGAAGAACTAAAGGGACGGTGGAGGGTACAGAAAAGCATGAGGTAAATGACATGTGCTGTTCTCACACAACAACGTGCCATTCTTTCAACAGAGCTTCATGCAATAACCTCAGTAATCCTTTAATCAAATGTACATATTTTTATGTTGCGCAGGGTTGGTGCAACAATGAGTATACGGACCATGTATAATTTCTGCAGAGATTGATAGAATTAGCATTACGAAATGAACAATAAGAAAAATTGAAATTACTTTCTCCCTTCTCAGAATCGGGTGTTTGAATCACCTAACTTCTTTACACTCTTTTATATAATGGGTTAAATAGATCATTTGAGAATTTTCTTGCATCATTGTATAATCATACAATCTATTTTTTTAGCTTACAAATTATCTTGCTCGTATATGCTTGTTGAAATAGGACTAGAAATTCGGGCTTAAGGTAGTGAGTCGCCTAAAATAAACAATGAATCAACAATATACAGGTGTTTCATCTTAAGAAAAGCTTGACAATGAATAGAGGTTAAGGTTAATAACAATTTATATGTACTCTAATTTCTTACTGATATTTCTTTTAAAAGATAAAACTGTTAACTTATAAATTTGACAGACTTAAGCAGGACTATTAGTTTATTAGAGAGTTAAATCCTATCACACACTTATTCTCTTTCTTTAAGCAAGTCTTAATTAATAAAGTACATGCATTTTCCTATTTGGTACCACAAAGTTATTTTTAGAAAGTTCACAATTTCAATTAAATTTTAAAACTTTAAAACCTTTTTTACAGATCCGGTCAATTTTAGGAGACAAGGCCATGGATTTTCTTTGAGGGATGGGTGACAAACTCTGATGAAGCAAGGGATAGTGTTATTTCTTAAAGACTGGGGAAAAAATAAAGGTGTTTTACAGCAGAAACATAGAATAAATGAAGTCTTCATTTGTTAAATATTCCCATGATCCCGCCATTTGAAGTTACTTTTCAGAAAGTTGAAGATAGTGCAAACCTTACTTAACTGTCTTTTTATCCTTTTCCTATCTTTATAGATCAGTGTTTGCTTCTCTTCATCACCAAGGCATCTTCTCTGTCTCTTTAGGTCCTCCTCTGCCTTATATCTTGATGAAAGACTAGTTGTTTATTCCAATTTCAAGAATTGATCTTTCAGGGGCAATAATGGCCATGGGAAGTATTTTTGCAGCTGTGCCAGCTATTGCTGCTGCTGCTGGATTTTATTTCATAGGCAGAAACAACGTCAAGGTAAGAAAAGTTGCATCTATTGTTTTATTTAGGAAGAACATAAGGGTATGTCAAGGTAAGAAAGGCTATGCAATGTTTTGTACAGCTAAAGTTCAAGATGTCTTGTCTGCAGGAAATCAAACAAGGGTCATCAGTATCCAGTCAAAAGATGCTAGCAGAAGTGAAAGAACGAGCAAAGAGCCTTCAAATGCCAAAATTGGCACCACAGTTTGATGGTTTAGATTGTTTCGAAACCTTGGTGATGAATTGAGTTTGCTTGGGATGGAACTGTTTGTGCCTTGTGCAGAATGAATGTTAGATACGGGGAAAAATTATTTTGAGACACTTCTATATTCAATTGATAATTATTTTTCACTTTTCCATTAAAAAATCTGTCAAATGAATATATGTGTTAACCTACTATTACCCATTTGTTATTATAAGATGATATTTCCTCCCAACAACTTCATTATTGTTTCATATCAATTCCATCTTCACTAGGTCTTGGCAAGTTTTAAAGAGAGGAAGCGTTGACATATCACTGGTTAAAATATAATGAAAAGGAAAACATGGAGCATAAATTAATACGAGACCAAAATAATCCTAGCTTATTTTATTTTCTTCCTGCATCGTTAAAAGCTTCTTAAATTTTTAAAACTGAGGCAGTCTATATGTATTATTCATTTAAAATTAGATATAACGAATCCCACTTTGTAATTTTCTATGTTGGATATTTTCTGGTAACCGTAGATTAGTAGAAATAGACGTTAAACACAAAAAAACGTTGTCAGATGAAAGCAACAACCAGTATCTCGGTGGTTAAAAGCTGATGTCGCCTGACAGAGCCAAATACTCATTATTAGCTCCAAGCTCTCTGCAAATAGAATCTAGAAAATGTTACCGATATAAAGATATTATACTACTGTCGTTACAGTGATTGTGGGTGTGGATAACTCAAACAGACAAAGGAAGTACACCAGAGGAGTGACTTGGAGAATAAAGGAACCACAGAAAGACTTTTTCATGTATTTCCTTTTTAATTGATACTGAATTTACACAAACTTACACAGCCCTGAATCTTGATCAACGAGAACTACTCATAGTCCAAGAAAAAAATAATCGCCACCTACTCCCTCCATCACCTCGGGATTGTCTTGTTTTCTTTAATATTATTTTTGAACTATAACTTAATTGCTCCCCAAAAGAGACCTCTAAATTCTAATTTTTTAGAGCAATAATAACAAGAGTTATCGTCCAAAAGAATGCCATTTAAGTCATTCATTCCTTCTCCATTTTTAACTATCTTTTACCTATATTAGCAAATCTTCTAGCAACACCAAATAAAAGATACTTGGTCACTAGACCCCTATCCAGACTACAAGCAAGAGCTACAGCACCACCAATAACTAGCATCTTGGGAATGTTCACGCCCTGTGGTTTCTCAGGAGAAGCAACACTTCTATCCTCCTCTGAATTATCATTGGCTCCAATGGATTGCAAGTCTTCAGGACTTATTTTTGTGTTGACTTGAGCCATAAAGGCTGAATGAGAAAGTGCAGCACCAGAAGCTCTTGTTTCTTGATAGGCTCTCAAACCAGGTTCAATCTTCTGAACAGTTCCCCACATTCCTTTCCTTACTCCAAGCTTTGCAATTTCCCATGGAATGCCCATTTCTTCATGATGGAAAAGTAAGACTTCACAGGCAGTTAACTGACCGGTCCCTCTCTTTGATTCCACTGTTAAAAGAATACCATATCAGTCCCAGCAATTCTAGCAGTAACGGAACATCTACTTTAAATGGTGGATTAGAAAAGAACAAGTACAAGTTATAATTCAATTACAAGGGTATCAAATTTCACCTGCTCTAATGCACCAACTAGAATAGTACACATCAACACGTCTAGGTTTGTCTCTTCTAGGGATTGAAGGGCAATCTATTCCCTGAAAGAACAAAAAGCAAAACAAAACGAAGTTAAGCATAATACTGTAATAACAGTGGAAAACATCCACCATCAATCAACATATTCAAATATTCCAGGACAAAGGGTGAGCTTTATTCTCATACCTTAGTCACACAATAGTAATGTCTTCCAGATTCCCATATTCGCCGACCAATTATGTATTCTCTATCCTTACAGAAAAAGGGAAACTGTTTCACAGATAATTAGCACCCATTAGCACACTGAGCTAGGAGAACAATTAAATACACTTAAATCAGGAGAAACTTGTTATGCACCTTCCGTATCCATTGCACTTTCATGGTACCAGTAGTTGGACACTCTTCAATAGTTGAGGAGCTTGTAAGCATGTCGTCCCATCTAGGCCTGAATTCATCATCCCAGAACAAGTCCCTCACCATCTCAGGGGTAGCATCTTCAAAAATAGTGCTGCTTCTATATTGGGGAGGACCATCCTAACAAGCGAACAAAAAAAAATATAAAAAACAACCAAGTAGAGTAGGTAATTCAAATACGAGCAAAAGATTTTACCAAGGAAATAGCATACCTTTGGTTCTCTTTTCCATGCTTTATAACTCATAGTAGGGGTAGAACGATCCATCATCTGATTCCAAGCGAGACCTCCATCTTTCTCCTCCACAAGCAACCACAGATGATGAAAATCCCTTATTGTCACGGCATCGGGCGTTTCTTCAGCAGTTTTGGGTGAACTGCACGGTAAAACAAAGTGATAAATACAACGGCATGCTAACACCACATTCTAATTTGTCAATCACAAAAAAACAGTCTGCAAGAACATGTTACAAATTCATAGCAACATGTCCAAATTTCTTCTGTCTCCATCTTTTTCCCCAATTTCATTATAAGAACAATAAAAGGTAGATGGATTAATTAATACTCTGTATTTGTGCAACAACTGTTTATGTTATCAGAATAACATGAGAATAATGTATAAATCCAAAAATACCTAACGGAACTTGCAAATTTCACGGGAGAGGACGAAGAAGAAATTTTTTTATCTGTCCCTTTCTTCATGGCCAGAGATTCTGGGTTCGGTCGTTGCATCTTAATGGAGTTAAGGCAGGGAGACGAAGAAGAACTCCTAATGGGAGAAACTACAGACTTAGAAGGAGAAGAAGCCGAGGAGGGTGAGGCAAAATCTAAGGATTTGGCAAGAGAAGTTGTTAATTTTTCCTTACCCAACCTCGCCCATTTCGGCTTCCAAAACCATCCAACAATGACCCCAACGAAAAATGCTACCCACAGAGGACTAAAAAACATTCCCACAAGTGTACAGAACCCCAATGTTGCAGGGTTCTCCAACATATCGTATAAAGATTGTGGCAAAGGCATAAAAAGAAGAAGAAAGAAATAAAGAAAGAAAAAAAGAAAAAAACTAGGAGCGAATGATATAATAATAATAAGTAGAAAGAACCCCCAAAATCTGTTCAGCTCCTCACAAGAGTTAAAGGGGGTTTGGGAGAAGGAGATGCAGAAGAATATTTGAGGCGAAGAAAAATCAAGCGGAGGAAACAAAAAGATGAGAAATTTGGCGAAAAATCAGAGGGGGAGAAGGACAAAAAAGATTTGAGGCGATAAGGGTGTGAGGATAGAGACGGGAAGGGTAGAGGAGGAGAAGGGGGTTGGTGCAAAACGACGCCGTGTGTGATGTGGCCAATGGCGGTGTAAGATGAGAAGGGATAAGTGTTTTGGAGGAGCCAATGGACGTGAGAGGGAAGGAATCAAAACGACCACATAAAAAAGAATGGTGGCGAAGTGATGCGTGTGAATTATTCGACAGTGTGACGTAGAAACGAAAGAAACCGTGGGGGTGGAAGTCTAACGTTGTTCCTCTATTTGACTGACGGTGTTTGTTGCTTCGTTGGTTGAATTGGAGGCTGATAAATAAATAAATAGTGTATAAGAATTGTTAACGAGTGAATGGAGACAATCCATTTGAAAGGACCGAGCAAGGGTGTGGTTTTTTAAGACCAGACTACCGAGTTTTTCATAGGCCTTGTTTTTCACGTTGCGCCAACTCGTTTTTCTTGCATTTCTTATTACCTCACATGGGTCTGTTCCTTTGGGCACACATGTATTTTTTTAGCTTCCCTTTACCTCTGCGTGAACATCATAATACATCTTATTCTTCCTTACTTAGTATATTCTTTTTATTTATCTATATAAAAGCTACAAAAATTACTTCATTTGACTGCACATGGTTTAGGTAACATTGAACACATCCTTCGGGAATCTTTACTTTGCTAAAAATAAGTATAAATATTTTTGTATGATTTTCTTTTTTAGAAAATGACCTTCAATTCTCTTGTAACGTCTATTATTACAAATCATTTTATTCAATAAATAAAGAAATTTTTATTTATTTTATCATTGAGATGCTCGTAGCTTTGTCTGTAGATAATATAACTCAATTTTATGATATTCATGGTTGAAGATAGTAGTATCCAACTGTCATCATTTTTTTATTTATATGGTAACTGTCATCCATTCAGAAAAGTTAATGCCTCTCCAACTCTCCATGTATACCAAATCCAATCTACACTTATTTATGTGTGTTATTTTTGTATGATAATAATAAAATTAAATATAAATATTTTTATAATTTGATTGTAAGTAATTTTTATATATTTTATAGATATTTTTAATTAAAAAATTAAATTTAAGTAAACAATTATTTAAAATCTAATATTGATAAAATAATTATTTTAATTTTAAAAATATTTAAAAATTAAAATTAAAAAATAAATATAAATATCAAATAGGGTAATATTTTTATATATAGATATAGATGATAAATATAAGATCTATTTATTTATTGGTTGAAAACCTCCTATATACAAGTATCAAATATTATAAATATATTCCTATTAAGTATATAATTAATTAATTATTTAGTTATTTACTTTTAAAAGTCACTATATTTGTAAACTGATTTTTTTATACCTTTTTTTGTTGTCTCTGCTTTACCTCTTAAACAATTTTTTGACCACAAAAGTATCAGGTTTTGATTGAATAAATTTTATCCTATCGAAATTTGATTTATTGTAAGTTTCTCCTTTAGTCTTTGGTTCAGATTGTGAATATCGATATTGTTTTATCGGTTATGTGGTATAAATAAAGATTTTTAAACTTTAAGAGTTTTTTTCCCTCTAAACTAGAATTAGTGTTGCATGAAACGAAAACAATTTTTAAATAGGAGTTTAAATATATTTCACCGTTATTTAGATTTGTTTAAATTAATTTGAAATTATGAGTTGAATATTAAATGTATAATGATTAGTTTTGAAATTTCTAATTATTATGTTGACGATTTTGATGAAACTAAGAGTTGTTGATATAAGTTAGTGTACGGTGTGTCCTATTGGTTTCTTACCGATGGGATGAATGTTTTCAAAAGAACATTAGGTGAAAGAATTATTTTTAATCTTAAATTTCTGCAAATTGAAGGACTACTCAACAAACCCTTTGGTTAAACATCTATTAGACACCCGCATTACAAATCAAACATATTTACAGGTAAAATGCATTTTTCAACTTTTGGACCATGATTAGGTCAACTCTAACTAAAAGCTTATTTTGAAACTTATAAATAGATAAATAAAATAAGGATATAGATAATTACATTTATTGTGAATTTAAGACTTTACTATGATATTTGATCGGACAATAACTAACTTGAATGTCAGTGTGTCTTTAACAGGTATTCAAAATTTGAATACAAAGAACTAAACCTAACTTTATAACATAGACCTAACTTTATAACATAGAAAGAAAATTATGAATGAATGTTTTGACTGTGATGTTCGATCCCATCATTAAAATAATTAAAATATATAAAAATGGTTGAGTTGATCTTTTAATAAATCATTGTGCAAGTCTTTTGATTTCTTTGTTATGTTTTACATATCACTTGAATGTTTATCACTCACTCAAACCATGCAATCATTATGATTATTCAAAGTGTTAAAACACCTTACTAAAAATATAACACATTTTTTTATTTGTATTATTACCTAATTACTTCATTAAATTGGATTTATTTCTTTAAGTCTTCACTTGAATTTTATAAATGTTAATAGGAATAAAGACGCCAACAAGTTCGGTTTTCTAACGGAAATTAATAAATTTTCATTAATACGAGATCGATTTATTGGGATTATTTATTTATTTATTTATTGACCCGTTTCACCTTTAATAGTAATCATTAATTATTATTTTTTATTTGTAAAAATTAAACATGTAAATTTATAAACTAATCACACAACAAACTAAATTAGACTTGACAATTATTTATACTTTTAGTCACACTCAAGGAAATATTTTAGGTATAATGTTATCACGTAATATTAAAATAACCACGTGTCATTCTTAAAAGCTTTTCCTAGACTTTACAAAAAATATTCAATAATTGGAATGAACTTAGGAACTCGAGATAACAATTCCAGAATTTAGAGATTGTTTGTTGGATGTAAGTTGCTTTTGTAAAAATAACTCCTTAAAAATATATTTTAAAATATTTGTTATACCAATTATATTAGTTGGAGCAAAACTACGTTGAATATATAGAAGGAATACAATAAATTTTCATCATTAGATAACTGTATATGAAGTGTGAATAGAAAATTAGGATGGTATTTATAGCAACAATAAGATGATAAAATTACAAACAATTGTATTTAAAATTTTTAGTTAAGTATAATATTATAAGTAAAATGCAACACACATACATTCCTAGTTAAATATTAATTTTCAAAATTTGAAATCATAATCATTGAAGTTTTAAATTGATTTTTTTTTCAGTTTTTTAAATTGCACCACGTACACATCTTTTACACTTGACTTCTTCCTTTTTAGTGACACTTTACCAAATTTCTTAACACAGACCAACTCCAGTTGCGGCACCGACTAGCTGTGGTTGGTATGTTTATTTCTTTACATTAAACTATTAATTATTAATCATCTAACATCACTCACCTAATCAAACCATAGTTGAAAAATATTTATATTATTTTTTATTCTGTCAATCAATTATAAATTACACCATAACAAAGTTTCAACTTTTATTACAAATCATGTTAAAAAATTATATCTGAAATTATGTTTATTACATAGCAAAATTATGTTTTTGCAATAGCAATGAATAAAATAACATAAGTTAAAAAAACTCACGAATTTATAATAGATTAAGGAAAGATATGATTTTAGGTTTTTGGTTTGAAACGTTTGGTGAACATAGATAACAACACGATAAAGTCAAAATAAAAGTCAGGTCATGTTGTTGTGTACGAAATTCATGTAAAACGATTTACAGTGGTTAGACTTTTCTGTGTTATGCAATATCAAAAGTTTTCATTTACATTTACCTTTCTACAAAATTATATTCATTAATTAAAATCTATTTATCTAAAATCAAATACTCGTATTAAAAAATTAAAATTAATGTATAGTTTTGTTTGATTGTGTACCTTCATAATCCACAAGAATTTCTATAAATTTTTAAAACATCTGACAGTTTTTACTCTTAAATCGGCTTAAGACTTATAAACTAACTATTTAATAGATAGTTTAACTTTGACTCTTATATTATTGATCGATTATTAACTAAAAATACGATTTTTGAATCTCATTCGTCTTTTAATCGAGTTGGTTGTTGAAACTTCAAAAAATGTGAATCAATTTTTTACTAAAGCAATTAAATTTAGTAATAATCTCGAAAATATTTAAAATATAATTCTATTAATATTAAAGTCCACAATTATGATAATTTTTTTGATTAAATCAGTTTTTTAATACTTCTTGTATTAACAACTTAAGTATTTCTTAATGAACAACTAATTTTATTATAAATAAGATACGAAAACGTATTCAAACATGATCAGAAGTTACGTGTAAAAAATTTCATTCAATAAATGAATAATGTTTTGGGTTCTTACATATAGTTTTAATAACTATTAACGTTTAGTAATTAAGAATTACAAATAGAAATATTTAATTACAACGTCCAATTAATGTTTAATTAATTCCGTGGTCAATATAGATAATATGTTATACTTAGAATTAAAGTGGTAAGCAATGGCCGTACATATATATTTGTATGAAATTGGATAGTCAGGTCTAATTTATGCTTTCTAAATAGGAGGCATAGACCAGATATACAGCAACACATAACTAAAATTAACTTTCATTTATTGAATGTTTGAAGAGACCAAAGTGGATAGTTGACAATTGCATTAATTATCCTTACCAGTGATATTAACTAATGCATTGATACTTGGGGTTTGAATGTGAGAAATCTTAACACATTCTTATCCTTAATATTAAGTTAAATTATGCAAGTTTAATTAAAGAAACAATAAATCAAATTATTCAACAAAATTCATATAAATAAAATTTAACCCCCAAAACCTTAGTGATAATAGTAATACTAAATCTTATTGTAATATTACCATTGTTCTTAATTATTTGACTATAGATGTACAACGTAATTTGCAACTTGTGCACAAACTGTGCAATAATAAACTACTAAATAGCTTGGCCTTGCGAGTGAAAAGTCATCAAACACGGTTTTGAAACATTATTTTTTTTTTTCCTGGATGGGAACACGAATTTAGACCCACGAGACACTAATAAAGACTCGAGTTTCATAATGAGAATGGAGAAAAATATTAGCCACCATGCACCATATGCTCCACATTGTTTTGAACAGAGACTGGTGAAGAGATCATGACAGCATTATCTGCAGCAAAACATAATGTGGAAGCTGACACTCTGTAAGTGCAAACACGAAGAATATTATAACAGTGATTGTGTTTCCATTATCTTGGCTAATATTATCTTTATACAACCAATGAGTCTTTTGAAAAAGAATTATAAAAAAATACAATATTAATAACATCTAAGTCTAATTTATATAAAAAGTGGTATTATTTTTTAAACTTTAAAATAATAAATCAAGGAGTATGTTTTTTATAAACTTTTTCATGTAAAATTTAGTTTACTTCTCAACTTTCTCACGTGGTTGGTTATTCCTAAGAGTGACATACTAGGTTGCCGTTTAATATGTAAAAGGTATTTGTTTTTTTCATTTGGTGAAAACTAAATTTCTAACTTAACATTTGCTGTTAAGTAAATGATTCTTTTGACTGTCTTTATGTGAGTTAACTATCTGTGGGACAACACTAATCATAGGTTAATTCGAAAGCATAACACTGTTAGAGGGACAAAGTTTAGAATAATGCTCTTGTCTTTGCCAAACAAAAGATAAGAAGAAACACTTTGCACAATATATAAAAAAAAAAGCAAACTACGAAAAAAGTCTCCACGAGAACAGGGATAGAAACAAAATGGTTTGCCACATTGACAGTGACAGAACACAGAAGGTGGGCTTGCACTTTCTACACAATTCACTCTTCCACAGGAAAAGAAAAGTACAATTGAATTCTAGCAGCACAGCGCACAAGAAGAGAACGACTTCCACAGACCAAAATATTTGCTTCTCTCTATCTATTTTCCCTTCCGTTGCAATCTGTTTAATAAGAATAAGAGAAAAGGGAAAACTCACAGTAATCTTAACAAAACTATACCAGTTCGGTATGAAGTTAATATTGTCATGTCTTGGATTGGAAATATCTAATATCTTTCTGTTTTTTTTTCTTATCCGTTAGTTTAATATAAAGATGAACCTTGTTTCGGGTACGAGATAGAAGTCTTTTACTTAAATCATTTTAAATTGTCTTTAAGACTGGACCAACTTCTTAGTGGTCCTTCAACCTTCAATTTATATTTGCTCTTCCTTCTTTTCATCAAAACCGTGCGGATGGTACACTACGACGATTAAGTTAATAATATAATCGATCGGTTAATTAAGTAAGTGATGCGTGTAATGTGCACCGTGATCCTAAAGTTATACTTGAGACTTTTTATTTATACTAGTTAGTGATATGATTTTATCTTTCACTAATCTAATGACTGCCTAATCACACTTTAATCTGTATTAGAGACTTAATTTGTTATTATTATTTATAACATTAGATAATCAACTACTCGGTTTAATGATCGATCTAAATAGTCAACTACAAACCTGATAACAAAAATGTCTCTTCTGCATTCTAAAAAGGTAATTTTCTCTCATATTATTCCTAAATTTAATTTTCTATTTTTGGTTACAATTATCTTTTAGCGTACTCCTTTTATTGGAGAAATGGAAAAAAATATATTCATAAGATATATTAAGGAGTGGACGGTTTCCGTCCATAACGTTTGATGTCTACAATAATTAATTAGCGAGTTTCGGCTCTATTATAAATACATATAAAATTATTAATTATTAAATAATTTTACAGAAATACGAATTTTCAAGTAGAATAAGAGACTCTAATTAAAAGGGATAACACTTGAATTAAAGGATGATATTATAATTGTATGAATTTTAACAAGCTCTACAACAACTTCAAAATTCAAACTCAAATTAAGATTGACTAGATTTGAGAATTATTATTTGAGAGAAATAAAAGTATAAAAATAAAGAATGAGATATTTAATTTAATGTAAGAGAAATCACGCATCTCACTACAAAGGGGATTTGCTCGGATACACTTTAACTTTCAATAGTATGGATTCAAAACTTACACATAAGACCTAACGAATAACACAATAAGCAAAACTTAACCTAGAAGGCATTGCATAATAAAGGAAAACAGAAAAAATATTTAAAAAATAAAAGAGATTATTTTTAGATATTTTAGTACAAATTACAAAAGAAAAGAGAAGATAGCTAAATTTTTTTTCCTCCTATAAGAAAATAAATTATAAAATTATATGATTATAGTTAACCAAAAGAAAAGTATAATAAAATAAAAACAAAAACCGTAAACATCATGAAAATTTCACTTTTAACTCTACTTCCTCCTTTTCCCATTAATTCTCCCAAAAACAAATACACATGTTAGAAGATTGCGTTTGTGAAAGGTTATATAATCTCTCAATATGAAAAAAGGGCTATAATGTTGTATTTTATATTAATTAGTTTCTCCTTGAGTGTTGTTTTTGTTTACCTTTCAAATCCTTTTATTTCCAGTTTTCTTTTTAAACGACAAAGGCAATAAATAAATAATTAACTATATATGCACAAGAAAATAACATTAGCGACAATAGTGGTCTATAATATATATTTCAAAAAGTAGTACATAAAAGAAGTAATATTTCAAGTTTTAGGCTTTTCTTTATATTAGATGATTTGTGGGAGATGATTTGGGGAGACTAATTGAATGAATTTGAGGATAATTTTGTTGTTGTTTGTTTGAGTGAATGTGAAAGTAATTGAGAGTGGATTTGAAAGTATAATTTGTGAGAATTAGTGTAAGATTTTATTGATGTGACAAATTTAAAAAAATTTGTTTAATTGGTATAAATTAAAGATTACCAAAATGTCCCTAGTTTTTAAAGTAATATAAAATGTTATATTTAATTGTAAAAATGTTTATAAAGAGTAAAAAACTAAAAATAATTATTAAAATTAATAATAATATTATAAAAAAAATATTTTACTAAAATGAATTTATTTTTAATTATAATATTTTTATAATATTATTTATTACCAAACGATATGATTTTATTACAGTTTGGAAGTGTCTTGTTTATAATTTCAGAAGTAGTTTCCACACCACCAGGTTTCAAAAATGTACTAATGCAATGATACTATCAAAACATCACCTTTCGTTTTCTAATCTTATTTTTCGATCCAAACCTTAAATTCATTCCATATTCTTTCATCAATTCAAACGCAGCTAATAAAGGATTCAAAACCATTATATAATCTAAAAAACAACAACTACATTCTGCCTCAATACCAGATACTCCATTGACAAAAGGTTGATACATCATGTATGTTTAATACAATAATTAAACAACATTAACCTGATTATATCATCCAGAAAAATGGGTCCCCGAGAAGTGATCGAGGTGGACCTTCAACCGGTGATTTCGCAAGCAGCAGAGTTCCGGCACAAAGTACCAGTCGCCAGTAAAGTGCTCCGGTGAGGCTCCCACTCTCCAGCTTCATCACAGATGATGGCACCTCCACCTACAAGCCTGCAACCCAAATGTGCTCCAAAAGAACCGAATACATACCACTACCACTGTAGAATGGAATACAGCGTGTAACGTGAAGCCAAATTGTAAGGGAATCAAATATAGAAAAATGGAACCGAATACACATGTTTTTACTTTAGGGAACCGAATACAAACACATGAACCGAATACAAGTCCCTTTGTATTTGTTTGTACTGCACGAATCAAATATAGATATTGTGTAATCGAATACGCCTATGTTCTTCTTCGTTCCCGCAACTGAAATAGTAGCGAGTCACCACCGTGTCACCAGCTTGCTCATGTTAGCTTTTCTTTGATTTTCAATTAAATGAAAACAACACACAGGATCTTGAATTTTCATGATACTTACAATTCTCACAATACACAGTAAAAGAGAACTAACCTGGATCCATTGTGCACTTCTTCCTGTCTCTTCCTGTCAAATGTTCTCTCTCCTCTTACTCCTCTTTAATGCCTTCTGGATGATATAGAAGTTGTAGGATGGTTTTCTCTGTCAGTTTCTATTCTTTCCTGAGAACGTTACGTTCTCTATATCTCTTCAGAAACTTAATGTATCCACAGAAATAAAACGTTTTCCTCTTTTATGATATTTTAATTAACTTTAATAAAATACCAAAATGCCCTTTTGGAGTGAGAAGAGAGGGATTAATTTTAATAACTCTAAAATAATCCCAATAACTTTAATACTTTAATATTCTAATAATCATCACATTAGAATCCTTACATTAAAGTTATACTTTAAATTACATGAACCAATGTAAATTATTAATATAATTTAACATTCTCCCACTTGGTTCATGTGATGACTTGAAGATCTAAAATAAACTTTAAGTGCGCACCATTCATTAGAATTATCAAGTCATCATCCTTATATGAATTGAAATAATCGGATCATGGCGGGCAAAAGTCATGAGCGACAAGATTCCTTCCATGTATCACATAATCAAAACAACTCAACATAACTTTAATCAATCTTATAACTTTTATGTCTCTAAAGGAGACCTATCATGTCACCACAATCAATAATACATGTATATAATTTAATGTGGATAACAATAGAATAAAGAGAAACATAACTTTAATTGAATTCACAAGTGTCATGACAGTACAAGCATATAACTATACATATCTATATAGATAGATAACAATATCATGTTAACATTGACTTATCCATAATGCCCATACTTTCAACATGGCCAATAAAAGTTTTGGGCGGTAGTCCTTTAGTTAACGAATCTGCTATCATCAAATCCGTACCAATATGCTCAATCAACACTCTATGTTTCTGCACTTCTTCTTTGACCGACAAGTACTTCAAATCCATGTGTTTAGCACCCTTTGAGTACTTATCATTTTTAGAGAAGAAGACGGCTGCGGAATTATCACAATAAATCCTTATCGGCCTAGCTATACTGTCAATAATACCAAGCCTCGATACAAAGTTCCGCAACCACAAGGCATGAACTGTGGCCTCAAAGCATGCCACAAATTCAGCCTCCATGGTGGAAGTAGCAATGACTGATTGTTTTGCACTTTTCCAAGAAATTGCTCCTCCAGCCAAAAGATAGACATACTCAAATGTGGATTTTCTTGAATCCACACACCCAGCATAGTCTGAATCCGAATAGCCAATCACTTCGAGATGATCTGACTTTCTATAAGTGAGCATGTATTCTTTGGTACCTTGTAAGTACCTAAGAACTTTCTTTGCAGCTTTCCAGTGATCCATTCCGGGATTACTTTGATATCGGCCTAACATTCCAACAGCAAAACTGATATCTGGCCGAGTACAAGTTTGAGCATACATTAAACTCTCAACCACTGACGCATAAGGAATAGACTCCATGGCCTTTCGTTCCAAATCATTCTTGGGACATTACATTTGACTAAACTTGTCTCCTTTCTGAATTGGAACTATTCCAGGAGAACATTTTTCCATTCTGAATCTCTCTAACACTTTATTAATATAGCCTTTTTGAGACAAACTTAACAATCCTTGTGATCTATCACGGAATATTTCTATTCCTATCACATAAGATGCCTCATTCATATCCTTCATTTCAAAGTTGTTAGAGAGAAACTTCTTTACATCATGTAACATACCAATATCATTAGCAGCAAGAAGAATATCATCAACATATAGAACCAAAATAACAAACTTACTCCCACTGACCTTTATGTATATACACCGATCAACGGTGTTCTCTACAAAACCATACGAAGTTATGATATCATTAAATTTTAGATACCATTGACGGGAAGCTTGTTTTAGTCCATATATTGATTTCTTTAATTTACACACTAGATTTTCTTTTCTTGTTATGGTGAAACCTTCTGGTTGGTCCATATAAACTTCCTCTTCTAAGTCACCATTCAGAAAGGCGGTCTTTACATCCATTTGGTGAAGCTCTAAATCATAATGAGCCGCCAAAGCCAAAACAATTCTCAAAGAGTCCTTCTTAGAAACAGGAGAGAAGGTCTCTTTGTAGCCAATGCCTTCCTTTTGAGTGAAACCTTTGGCTACTAATCTAGCTTTATACCTTTCAATATTGCCTTTTGAGTCACGTTTAGTCTTAAAGACCCATTTACAACCGACTCTTTTTGAACCCTTAGGCAATTCAACTAGATCCCATACTTTATTGTCATCCATTGATTTCAACTCTTCTTTCATAGCATTCAACCAATTCTCTGAATTATTGCTTTCCATGGCTTGACTGAAAGAGACTGGATCCTCATCAATGCTTAAGTCACATTCATGTTCAACAGAGTAAACCACATAATCATTCGAAATAGCAGGTCTTTTCTCCCTTACAGACCTTCTTAATGCTGCTTCTTGTGGTTCCTCTATCAATTGCTCATTTATGACTTGCTCATTGTCAACTGGCTCAACATTTATATGTTCATTTTGTGGGATTGGAACATTAATTTGTTGTCTCTGCTTGTTGTGTGACTGTGATACAACAAGAGGGATAACAACTTCAGAAGAAACACTATCAGTATGCTCTTGAATGTCCACTATTCGTGATTCCTCACTCCCACTAAATTGACCATTTTCAATGAACCAAGCATTTCCAGACTCAACTATTCTTGTACTATGGTTAGGGCAATAAAATCTATATCCCTTTGACTTTTCAGGATAACCGATAAAGTAACCAGTAATGGTTCTTGCATCAAGTTTCTTTTCATGTGGATTGTATAACCTTACTTCTGCTGGACAACCCCAAACATGAAGATGTCTTAAACTGGGTTTCCTTCCGGTCCATAGTTCATAAGGAGTTTTAGAAACTGCTTTGCTAGGAACCCTGTTAACCAGATATACAGCAGTCTTTAATGAATACATCCACAAAGATAAAGGGATATTACTATGACTTAACATACTCCTAACCATATCCATAAGAGTACGATTCCGCCTTTCTGCTACACCATTTTGTTGTGGTGTACCGGGCATTGTGTATTGTGCACATATACCCCGACTTTCAAGGTACTTTGCAAATGGACCTGGACATTGTCCACTCTCATCAGTTTTACCATAATATTCACCACCTCTATCAGATCTCACCACTTTTACTTTTCTATCTAATTGCCTTTCCACCTCATTTATGAACACCTCAAGGGCATTCACTGATTGAGATTTTTCATGCAATAGATATATATAACAATAACGTGAGAAATCATCAATAAAGGAGATAAAATATTTTTCACCATTCCAAGATTTAGTGTCAAAAGGACCACAAATATCAGTGTGTATTAACTCAAGAAGTTGACTGCTTCTTGTGGCGGGATTCTTTGATATGTGTTTTGTTTGTTTACCCTTAATACAATCAATACATACATCCCAGTCATCAAAATCCAATTGAGGTAAAATTTCATTTTTTACTAACCTCAACATCCTTTCTTTGGATATGTGACCCAATCTTTTATGCCATAAGAAAGCAGAACATTCCTTTCCTGCACTAGAATTTCTATCAACAACATGTTCAACATTAAACAGGGATTCAGAAAAATTAACATCAAGATTTAAACGGTATAAACCATCCAATAATGTACCAGAACCATAATAGTACGAAAGTTTATACAAATGAAAAATACCATTTTCAATCCTAAAGTTAAAACCTAAACAATCCAACTTTGCAACAGAAATCAAATTTCTAGCACAACCAGGAACATAGAGACACTTTTCAAGATTCAGACAATAGCCAGTGTCTAGAATCAATCTGTAAGTCCTAATTCCTTCTATTCGTGCCTTCATTCTGTTCCCCATATATAAATATTTTTCAGTTCCTTTTATGGGCTGGATTGAAAGGAATCCCTGCATAATATTAGAAACATGAGTAGTAGCTCCAGTATCCAACCACCAGGTATTATTAGGCACTTCAACTATATTTGCTTCAAAACTTACAGAAACATAAAAAGTACCTTTCTTTTCGAACCAAGATTTTCTTTTCGGACAATCTTTCTTGAAGTGACCTACTTTCTTGCAAAAGAAACATTTCTGGTCCTTCTGGATACCGCCCTTATTCACTTTCATTGGGGCTTTGTCCTTCTTGTTCTTCTTTCCTGATTTACCTTTACTGAAGCTAGCACCTTCATGAGTTGTGAGATGGATAGAATGATCTCTCATTTTCTTTAATCTCCCTTCCTCTTGAACCAACATGGCTTTGATTTCTTGGAAGTTCCACTTATCCTTAATAGTGTTATAATTCACTTGGAACTGGCCAAATTCAGGAGGAAGAGAGTTCATGATGAACTGTACTAGAAAAGACTCATTCACCTCCATTCCCATTGACTTCAATCTTGCTGCTATATTAGCCATTCCAGTTACATGTTCATGTATGGGCTGTGACCAGTCAAACCTTTTGGTAGTCAGCTCACTCATAAGAGTTCCCACAATAGACTTGTCAGTTATGTCTGATTGTGAATACTCCTTGATCATTTTCATGAATTCCTTTGCGTTTTCCGTTTTGGGCATGGAAGGCTTTACGTTCTCTGCCATAGACATGCGCATCAAGTTTAATGACAACCTGTTAGACCTATGTCAAGTCTCATAAAGAGACTTTTCATCACTTGTACTGGTCTCTGTAATGGCTGCGGGCATTTCATCCATCATAATAGCCATATCCAAGTCTAGAACACCCAGTTGGAACTGGATTTGTTCTGACCAATCGGCATAATTGAGTCCATTAAACTTGACGACATTGTTGCTCAAACCTGCTAAATTCATGTAAGCTGGAAATAATACAGAAGCTCATACATTAATGCTTTGATAAAATTAATGGATTCAAACAAATTACTACACTAGTCATACATTCAAGTTCACCTTTGGGTGACACTTAAACTGATAGGTAGTCAATAAAGTCATTCATTTAAGTTCACCTTTGGGTGATTCTTAAACTGACAAATTCCATATATATACTTTAATAAACAATCAATCATACTTGAGACTATATGTATGCTATCTTTGGATATACAAACATATACTAAGTACATGAAATGTTTCACTTTAATGTCATCAATTATAAACCATGGTTCACCTTTGGGTAATCCATAACATCCTTACATCAATGACTAATTACTCTCCGAAAATTCAACTTAATTGAATTTTCTTCTTCCAAATACATATAATTCATAAAACAAAATTATATCATATATGTCAGTAAATTCACTTTTCAAATTAAAAGTATTTGAAACTTTAAACTTTTAATTCACAATTAATTTGCATTCAATGCATAACAATGTTAAATTATACATGAGCACAAGAACACTGCCGCAACAATAAAGTTGCTTTAATGCAACAATGAATAAAAAAAAAATAACAATGAATAAAATAAACCTTTTATGCAGGTTTTATTTGGTTACTGCACACGAAATTTCAATTTGGCATAAAGCAACTTTAATGAACTTTAATTTTATGCAAAAAAATCACATTAATGTGATAATAAAATAACTTGCTCCTTCCATAATGAAATTCACGTGCAACACTAAAGTTGCTTTAATGCACACCATGCAATAATTGTGGCTTGGATTCTTGTGCATAAAAAAAAATTTGCGGCTTCAAGAATTCAGAAAACAATCATGCAACATTATCAGTAAATTTGCTCTACTGCTTTTCCAATTGGCTTTCTTTTTCAATTCAATTAGAATTGACATTTACGGCATCCACCGAATGGTTTCATGTAATTGCGACAACCAAAATTAAAATAAAATCTTGATCGCGACTTCTTTTCAAATTCACAAAGGAATTCAACTTTCATTTGTGCCAATCAAAACAAACGATTAATAGCATAAACAGTAAAATTAAACATCTGAAAATTTAAAAGCCCTAATTTTATAATTCAAAAATTAGGGTTTCACAAAATTGAGAAAATTATCATTCATGGAGAATCATAAAATTCAGAACCGTGCTCTGATACCACTTGTTAGCTTTTCTTTGATTTTCAATTAAATGAAAACAACACACAGGATCTTGAATTTTCATGATACTCACAATTCCCACAATACACAGTAAAAGAGAACTAACCTGGATCCATTGTGCACTTCTTCCTGTCTCTTCCTGTCAAATGTTCTCTCTCCTCTTACTCCTCTTTAGTGCCTTCTGGATGATATAGAAGTTGTAGGATGGTTTTCTCTGTCAGTTTCTATTCTTTCCTGAGAACGTTACGTTCTCTATATCTCTTCAGAAACTTAATGTATCCACAGAAATAAAACGTTTTCCTCTTTTATGATATTTTAATTAACTTTAATAAAATACCAAAATGCCCTTTTGGAGTGAGAAGAGAGGGATTAATTTTAATAACTCTAAAATAATCCCAATAACTTTAATACTTTAATATTCTAATAATCATCACATTAGAATCCTTACATTAAAGTTATACTTTAAATTACATGAACCAATGTAAATTATTAATATAATTTAACAGCTCATTCTCCACCACTGTCATATTCGCCGACTATCATTGGTCACGGACGATGCTGCCACCGCAAAACCTGCAAAACGCCACCACTCAACCAATCTCCACTGCTCGACCAATCACCTTTGAGGATGCGGGTTACGGCGAGTGTTGCCCTTGGCCGCGACGCTTGTCGCCAAACCGCTCCAAATCGACGAACCCTCAGTTGTCGTCGCCGTCGTGATGCTTGTTGCCAAACCCTCGCGCCACTGATACTCTCTCAGCCTTTAATCGGACGTCGCCGCTCCAGGGCCGCCATCTCCCTTGCGCCTCCCTCATCTTCTTCAACATTCGTCCATTACTTCTTGTTAATTCATGTCGTTCTCCACCTTCGTCGATTGCTTGAAGGAGCATGGGATGGAGCTGCATCCTCCAGCATCATGGAAACACCATCGACACATATTGGTCGTCCACCATCATGGAAACACCTTCGTCAAACATCAGGTCGCCTCCACCTCCACGCCAACCTTGCTGCTCGAAGGAAACAACCGAATACAGTGTTGTTCGAAGTGGTTTTGCATAGTGGGAACCGAATACCACTCCATGGTAACCGAATACATCTTCATCAAGTTACCAAAATGTCTAAAACCGAATATCACTTGATGCGAACCGAATACAGCGTTTTTGTGAATCTTTTGCTGGAGTGGAATCAGTTATGTGTAAAAACGAATCGATTAGGTATATTAAACTCATACAAAGATGGAATTTTATAATACACTGAGGGCACAACTGACTTTTTACCACTAATCCCTCCAAATCTCTTCACTTTCGCAGGTGATGAAAAATCAAGACATCCCGCAAATCCGTCTTCAGCAACCCTCATGTTTCCTCTCATCCGAACACGACTTCATTTTCAAATCGTCGCTCACATTCGCCTCTAAACAATATAATATGTTCAAACGAATACTACCTTAGTGCCGATATCTTTTATGTCGATTAAATGATATTTATTATATTTATTACATCGCATCTACAATTATATAAATGCAAATGACTATGACAAAATACTATACTAATTTATTTCGTAAAAGTAGTTTTGTAAATATATATATATATATATATATATATATATATATATATATATATATATATATATATATATATATATATATATATATATATATATATATATTTAATTAATTATGCACACACAAAAAAAATACTTATACCCAGAAATAAAAATGAATGGGTAAAATAATCAAAATAATAATTACAATATGAATTCTAAGTCAAAGATAAAACAAGACTTCTATGAAGAACATCTAAAAGAGTAAATAATTTCTTTTATGACAATGAGGAAAAAGAACAATAGAGATACAACATTGAAAACTACTAAACTTTTAAACGTTGAAAACCTAATTAAGTAATGATATAAAAAATATCATAAAATTTTGTTTTTTATACTAATGGTATAACAAAAAAGGTCTATATTCCATTTTCATATATCATAACAAGTAGAACTTAGTTCTTCTTATGGAGAAAAAAAAAAGTATCCACTAAAGGAAGCATAAGTCACACAGTGGTGTTTGTTAGACTAAAAAAGTTCTAACAAGACCATAACCAAACTTAGCATATGAAACGTACTTGTATTAGTCTAAATGTCTAATAACGAGATCGTGGAAAACTAAGGTTAGGGCATCGGCCATCGTAATTCGCCACCAGCTTTCTTTTTTCATGTTTTGTGTGAACCAAATCCTTTTGCGTTTTTTATTTTTCAATTGACATTTTTGTCTACAAAATAATTACTTTAAAGACAGTAAAAAAAATTGTTAGCTGTATATCCGAATATATATTTATTCCATATCATGCATTAATTGTAATATGTTTGACTTAACATAATAATAAAAGTAATGGAACAGTTTTTCATACTAAACAATTACTTGCTTGCACGATTCCTCTTATTCCGATTACCCTTAAATGGATTTTTATCTAAATAACCTTTTTTTTTTAAAAAAATTATTATTTTTTAGAGGAGGAAGAACTTTGTTTCGAACTAAAGGGAAGTTATCTCTTACGGCAAAACTCAAAACTTATTAGTGTATGCGACGTCCAAAATACATACAATGTTATATATATATATATATATATATATATATATATATATATATATATATATATATATATATATATATATATATATAATAAACACACACGTAACAATTTAAAAAAAAGGTAAATTAGTATAATATGATTCAAAATTGGAAAGACTTTCAATTTAAATAAAATTAAATAATATATTTTGTTTTAAATATTTTATAAACTATAATGTATCTAATAATAAAGTTATAAATTAATTTTCACTTGTATCCTAAACTTCATTTAATGTTATTATGAATCATGGACTTAACTTACAACTCAATAATTTTCAGAAGACAAATATTAAATACAAGTATCATGTGCTAATAACTAACTCTCAAAATTTGAATATATCCACTTACATATTAATTCATAAGAATCATGAGAACTTTCTAATGCTTGTTATACTGTATAATAGTGCAAATTCATCAATTTCTCACATATCTCATATCTTTATCTATATTTTTAATATTCGTGAAACATGAATATTTCCAGTGATTGATGGTTTCATGTTCAATTACACTTTTTATGTTGTATAAGTAAATTATCATATAAATAATCATCATTCCCATTGATAACATTCAAAGAGACATACAAGTAAGTTAATAATATCAGTATATACATTTATCTACAATCATATGACTTCAGTAATGATAAAAAGTTAAAAAATATTGCTTGAATGAATTATAACAAACAAACCTATTTTAATACAATTGATTTAAATTTTGTAATTCTAATAACTATAACATCTAATGTCATACTTCAACATTTATTATTACAACAATCAAAACGAGAAATACAATTAATAAAGATCGTCGCACATATAAATATAATTTGAACTTCGTTATTTTCTAAAGTCTAACTTCTTATTGGAAAGAACGGCCAATACAATTATTGTATAATTTCCAATAAAAGTTTAGGAACAGATGCAGTAAATACCCTACTTACTGACATTAAGAGTTGCAATAAAAGTATTTGTTTATTTATTGAGGATGAAGTAGAAAAAAACTGAAAGTAAAAATCTATTCTCAGCGGTTTTGAGGGGCGTGGTTCACTAGACATCCACGTTGATTTTGTTTTTACTCTCGCCACTTCCCAAATACATTCATACATAGGTAAGTGCAATCACCAAACACTGCCCACTCACATTTCTTCTTTCTTCTTTCCTTTCGATTTTACAGACATTGCAGTTGTTTTTTTTTTAATGTGTTCAGAATTCTACCTTAACAATACATTACATTTCATTAAGATATAAGTATATCAGTAATAAATACGATAAAATTCTAAATACAATTAAGGACAACAGATAATAAATAATAAATAGGTTTTCTCCAATTTTAAACACAGTATATCACTTTGTCGCCCACGTGGCAGTCACCGACGACTCACGACGCGCATTGCGCACTCCTCTTCCTCTTTCCCCTTTCTTTCTTTTGTTTGGTTTCGTTTATCACTCCCACCACTGTCGTCCACATTCACTTTCTATCTCTACTCAACTACCATGCTCTGCTCAGCCCAGACCGGAAAATCCGGTCTGAATTGGCTCGACCGTCTCCGGTCCAACAAGGGCATCCCCACCGGCGACGAACCTGACCTCGATTCCTTCCTCCTCACGGCCCATCCTCAGTCCCCCCAGGGCCCGCCCCAATGACCCCCCCCGGAAACCTCCCTCCGCAGCCCGAGACGAGCCCAAGCCCATGACGGCCCTCCTTGCTGAGCTCTTTTGCATGGGCGCCACCATCACTAAAACCAACAAAAAATGCCCCAGGAAACAGACCAACCCTAAAATCTTCCTCTCGTCCTCCGCCGCTAATACCGCCGTAGCCGTCGCCTCCGCCGCCCCGAGAGGCGATGCGTTGGTGGCGGAAGTGGAAGAGGAGACCGTCGCGGATCGCGGCGAGGAGGAAGAGGGTAACGAGTTGAAGGGTTTCACGAAGAGCGAGGTGACCGTGATCGACACGAGTTGCCCTGGGTGGAAGGTGGACAAGTTCGTGTTCAGGAAGAACAACGTTTGGAAAGTCAGAGAGAGGAAACCTAAGAACAAGTTTCTCGCTAAGAGGAAGAGTAACTCTACTCTCGTGCATCGTGACGCTGATGTCAATGCAATTGAGAACTCCAAGTAAGAGCGTACGTAGCTTTTTGTTTCTGAATCTTAAACCATTGGAATGCTTTTGCTCCGGTTTGAACTTTGAAATTGAAGTTCTCATACCTTGTGCCTTTGCTGAGGCTCTTGGGTTTAATTTTTGAACTGTGTTACTCTTACTAACATACGAGGAGTTTGCCACTTGCTTTGTTTTTTGTATTTCTCTATTCTTTGTTACTGTTATTGGGTGTGCTTTGTTGCTTGCATCGTTATCGCATGCTTGGAAAATGGTGGTGCCTTTATATTTTATGTTGGTTTCGGCAGATTGATCAATATCCTGTTCAAGATTTGTGTTGGTGGAAGTTTGGAGTGGTAATGTCAGTGTTCTTTTGGCTGTACGTACGGAAGGTTTTGTTTAGATTTGACAGCTATTTGATGAAGAATAAAATTGCAACTTCTAGTGCAACTTAAAAAAGTGTTTAGTTTTCTTCCTGATTTTTATGATTGCATGGGATCTATCTCAATATTTCCTATCACTCACTTTCTGCTGGAGGTTTTGAACTGCTATTTTGGCTTCTTTAATCGTTATATTTCCTGTTCTTACTTGTGTTCTTAAACTTGATGATAAGGTTTGCTTTCTGTAAGATAAATCCTTGTAAATGTTCACACTACATCTTCTGTATATATACGTGTGTTTATGCATGTATGTATCATAGAAATGTTGGTGTTATTTAGAACCCAAAACGAATGATAACATTTATTTCATCACAGATTCTTATCTTATCCCCATATTTATAAGCATTGCATAATCTTTGATTAAGAGTGCTTTGTGTGTTCAAGTATAGCTTTACTACTGTTTAGTTATTGCATGTTTAGATGATTGTGGTGCGGACGTGGGTATATTATGTTTTTTTTGGTAAGAAATATAATTAATTGGGTGCTCATAAACACGATATTTATGTTTTAAGAGGTTTCAGTGTATTGAATTAACGGTTTATTACCTATTGGGTCAGAGTGCTTCTTTTAGACAAACCTTTTCAGCATTTCATACCATTTTTCATTCTCCCTGAAGCTTAATAGTAGATCAAGAAAATATACAGAAAAATATATCTAACTATAAGCGGGCAAATCTCCGTATTACAGTACTGGAAGTTAATCTGGTGCTTATGGCTTCCTAACTATGTTTATTGAGATGGGCTTGTAGATCTGTTAATACTACTTGTATAGTCTCCTCTCTCAAATATAAAAACTATGATGAGGATTTCTTCAACTACATACAATACTGTAATTGGTTGACAACAAAACCTGACATCCAGAAAGAAAATGAAGGATAACATCCTGGTAATCAAGTTTACTGGTAGGACACTCTGTTATGTACAAGCCTCTCACTGTATTTCAAAGATAAAGGATAAAGCCCTCTGAAAAGTACTCTTTTTTCTATTTTACTTTTATTTTAAGCTGTTCATAATTAGTTTTAGAGTAACAGTACTCAAAAAACGCGTCATACTATTTTCCTATGAGTCGATGTATTTTTAACTAACCCTTCAGCCACTTAAGTTATTCACTCCCATTCTAAGACAATCAATTTTCATATATAATTTATCCTGTTCCTTGTATTAAATTCCAATCATAGTATTATCTTTGTATTTTTTTAAGTTTCCACAGGTTTCAATAAATAGTTTGTTGTATGTACTTCAATCTGCATGCCCTTGAATGATTAGATTTATTTAAATTCTGTTTTTTGAGATAATTTCCCCAGATACATCTATGTTTCCTTGTTCTAGCAAATTGAGAGCGAGGCATTTTTCTGTCAACAGCTATTGCTATGAGCTTTGTGCTGTTTGAAAATTACCATGATGATAGACATCATAGATTGAGTACAAGTTTGTCCTTGTTTTTTTTCTTCTACATAGCAAAGCTGGTAAAAAGCACTTGCGTTCCTGCTCCTTGTTCTATCGGTTCATATAGTTCATAAACAAATAATTGTGTGTTGTGTGTGTGTGTGTGTGTGTGTGTGTGTGTGTGTGTGTATTGTGCTGAACCGTTTTACGTTTCAGGTTGTGAAGCAAGTGGTTGTATGCAATGTTTTTAACCTTTGAAATAAGTAGTAATAAGCCAATCAGTTTAAAGAACTGTTCTCTTTTTGGAGATACTATTCACATTTTGTGGATGTGGCCTGCTTCAAATACATATAATTTTCAGTCCTAAGAATTTTTATATTTCTTGTGCTGTCATTTTTCAGGGACATTGTTATCAACATGAGAGGAGACAAGCCTGTAAAGACACACAGGGTCATCTAAAGCCTTATCCCCAAAGGAGGCAAGTCTACTTAGTGCAAGTTGCTTATGGTTATTGTTTTTTCTTTTTATGCTCTAATCAGTCCCATTTTCGTGGGAAGTATGTAAAGAACAGGGAATGGAAGGAGATTGATCTTCTCCCATTCGTTTCTCTTCAAATACTTTCTGTTTCTATGTTGACTAGGAATATGCCATAACATCTTGCTGGTTCTCTCCCTTTTTCAGGTCTTCCAAAAATTCAAGAAAGGAAAACATACCAGTCATTTAATAACAGTCATCTCCTTGTAAAAGAGCAAAGGAAAAAGAACAAAGTTCAACAAACCAAGAGTAAGAAAATAATTCAAGTTTTTACAGGTAATTTAACTTCAAATTTGAAGTTAGCTGCAGCAAGTTATGATGCAGGCTTTGCCCTTTCTTCGATTTGATGGTGGCACTACTGGTCTTCCATTGGCATTTATCAATTAAAAACCATGTTCTCTTGAAGAGGGCTTGTCTCTGTTGTTCCAAACATTAGTTGTAGTGTCAAAACATTTTCCTTTTGTAAATTTCAGTTCCATTTTTCCCAAATTGAAATATTTTTTCATCAATATATTTATTTGCAGCCGTGAGTTGCTTTTCTGAGTTGGTTATTGTTTCGATATTTTGGTTCATGTTCAGGGGTGGAAGTGGGTGGCTTACAACCCTAACCTTCTAGTCTAATTGCATTTTTGTGGTTTCAATTCTTTGGATTGAGTTAAGTTTCGTTAGTGTATCCATTAAGTTTCAGACAGATGAATCTGATACAATTCAATTACATAATAAATATATGACAAGAATATTATCTATCAAATACATTTGGTGTGAAAACCAATTTCATAGTTGGCCGTATAAATGTTTTGTTCCATGTATAATATTTAATAGTAAATAATGTATAATACACATATTTTTAAGGATTGTAAATAGATATATGATTATCTTTTTAACTTTAAATAAGTTAAGAAAGATTGTTTATGTTTGTTATATAGTACTACTGCTATCTGACAAGAATTAAGAAACGTAAATGTTGATTATGAAGTTTTTTAACAGATTAAGAAGTGATTATACAATTTAAATTATTTAACTAATGATTTAATTCGACCTAATCTCGTTATTGTCGTATTAAGTTACTAAATAAATAGTAATAAAATTAGTTTAATTATCTGAATTAAAATTATACTAAATTAAACTTAATTTAAACTGACTAGTCTTTTTAAAAGTGAATTAGTTTGTGTTCAGTCAAAACCATTAAGTTGGGCTAGGGGTTTAGATAGGAGTTTCAGATCTCGTCTAATATTCCTATGTTTTAAGACTTATAGATAATTTGTTAATTATTTTAATTACGTTATACTAACACTTTTTCTATACATACTCATTCTCACTTGGTGACTGGAAAATATCAGTGTATGTAACAGTGTATATGTCCTACAACAATACTTATCGTAAATGTACCATTGCAAGTTCCTTTTATGTCTACTAGGATTTTATTTTGTTTTGGATTATTTTCGATCAATATTTTACATTTTAAAAGTTTGTAATTAGTTGTACATAGTCGAATATTTTTCACTTTTATTAACATTGATCTCTTTTTAGGACAACTTAGTATAGATCACACTTTTGGTGTCTCTTGTTGATGACCAAATGTCCTCTACGTAAGGTTAAATGCTAAGTGTCATGTGTTGCGTGTCGAGGGTTGAAAGTCGAATGCTACATACTAAAGGTTAAACACTGTCTACTAAAGACCATGTATCGAGGATCAAGTGTTATATGTAGAAGGTTAAGTGTTGCTTGTTGATGGTCATGTGCTGCTTGCTAAAGACTATTTGCTGCCAATCAAGACTTGGCGATGAAATAAGCTTTTCCAAACTATATGACTCAAGTAAAGTGGGGATTTCCAAATGGGTCGATGGTTGTAAAAGCTTGATGGTGATAGAAATATTGTGTACAAATGGTGGATTTGATGTGGTGAGATGATGACTCCTCCTTCAAACTACGGTGGTGTTTGGTGTACTCTTAAGAGAGGTTAGACCAACTTAAGAGGAATGATGACTAGAGAAAACCTAGAAGGGGTGCTCTAGTCTTGATGACCTAAGTTGGATAGTATGACACAAATTTGGTAGTATAACAATACTCAATTCAAAAGTTAATTTACATGGGGAGACACCTCTATTTATAGACTTAAGGTGTCTCTAAATTATAAAAGTAAAACCCTAAAAACCTTAATTTGGTTAGCTCGGAGACCAAAGTACAAATTCTCTCTCTTAGGAGGAGGACATGTGACCACTAACATAGGAGAATCCTCTCCATTCCTAGAATTACACATGACCACTATCTATGAGAAATCCTTTCCATTGAGAGCATGACACATGACCACTCTTTCCCAAAGGTGGGACACACCTTTCTCCTTTGCTTACCAAGGCAAAGACTAAACACTGACCCATGTAGTCAACTCTATAATACGAACCTCTCTTGGGTCAAATTGGGTGTTGACCTTTGTTGACCCAAGTTAACCAAAACACTACACTACTTAACCTATTATACAAAGCCTAAAAAGGAAATCCTATACTAATTGGCTCATGATATGAGGTCTAAAATAAACCTAATGTACTAAAAACTTACTAATGACCCATGATTATAAAAGCTTAGGCCCACCTTCCACAGATGACTCCAACTCTTCTTGAGTATGTTTGGCCATGGCTAGGGGGTATGACATCACTTAGCATCGTCTGACAATAACTAGGTGTCTCTTTTCGAGGGCTACGTGCCTTTTACCAAGTGAATTGCCTACTAAGTGGCCTAGCCAAGTATGTGTTGGCTTACCAAATCTCATGTTATGCTGCTCACTATAAAACTTACAAAACCTGGTCAAACCATTATCTTAATCAAGGTAAATGGGTCACTGGGCCACTGGCTCAAACTTAGACCCATCCAACTAAGGGCCTATGAGTATTAAATTATATTATAATATAATAGTAATCGAGGTTTGCTTTCGCTTTTGACATTAATTACCATTTTGACATTTTTGCTACCACTTAAAACTTACTTAAATGTCAAATAATCTTCTACAAACACAACACATATTCATCTTATGAAAGACAGGTAATGAGAAGAAGAGAACAAGTAGCTGGAAAAATGAAAGTTAAAGAAATCCGTGGAGTCAGAGTCTCTTTGTAAGATATTTCTTCGGCTAAGAACATAACTACTTAGAATTCCAAACAATCCTCACCATTAAATTTGAATTGTCTTTTAACACCTTATGTTTATTTAGAATTTTCCAAACTACATAGACTAAACAGTGGAAGCAACAACTTTGAAAGTTTGAAAAACTTCACTTTATTTATCTGTAAGGACACGAAACATACCTTTAAGATGTGATATTATTGATATACTTTATTTAAAAGTAAAATAAAACTACAAATGAAGTTCTCTTTATTTAAGATTTTGATAAAATTTATTTTCTTAAAATTTGTTTTTCTAAGGTGTAAGATATGTCTGGATTCCTTATATTTGGTTTGAGAGAATACATACTTAGATTAAGTATCCTATTATGATTGATCTCACGCTTTGATTACTTGAGAAAAAAAAATTGTGAACTTTAAGGTTATGTTTACCTGTATGAATTTACTGTTCACAGGCTCAAATTTGCATGGATGGCAGGTGTTTGCTTTGAGTGATTTATGAGCAATGCACATGATAGTTTTGCAGGAATATTTGCTCCTTTCATCTCGCCTGTACTGAGCAGATTTAGGAGTGCCAAATGGTTTTATTACCAAAATATCCCAAACTCAGATCACGTTTTGTTTGAATATTTTCCTTTCACTTCAGAAACTATGTGATACAAAATGTTAACTTTATTGTTTCACATGTTATTATTATTTTAACAATTTCAATAAATCATTATTCTTTCTATTAATTTTTACATAATTATTAAGTTAATCAAAATAATAATCATTGTTATTATCTAATAATCAAACACATAGGTTTTTCAATTTATTATTAAATTGGTATTTAATTAAATATGTCAACAAAATAATATCCACAAAATATTGAACATCTTTTTCATAACAAATACATTAAGAATTTTTATTTATTATTATAGGAATCGAATACTATCATAATGGACCAAGGTCGGACAACTATGTATGATTTTTTTGAACCTAAGGCCATTCAACCATATGGAAACACAATATAAAACAAGTAAGCATATATGCAAACATAGATGACTAGGTCTAAAAGAGAGTTGTATATTGCGTTATACATTGATGAGTATGTGTTATTCAATATTTTACATTTTTATCAACATTTAATTAATCAACTCAATATTTGTGATTCATGATAGGAGCCATTGACAAATGATGGTAACCTACCAAGACAAACCTAAATTGTATGTTTTGTTCCCTACATAGGAAGATGAAATCTAACTTGAAATCCTTGTTACAAATGTAATTATTACATTATTTCATATCAATTCATTTTGATATTAATATATCATCTTATGTTTTAAATGTTTCAAATGATTCGAATTGGTTTAGAGTTGTGAGTAGGCCCAAAGCACAACAAATTGAAATAATCTATATGTTGGCCTTCATTGATATTTAACTTATTAATTTTCACATGTGAAATTTAGACTATCATATTTAACTATTTTCTTTGCCATATTTAGTGTAACAAGCAGTCAAATTCTTGGGCATGCGGGTACTACATAATGTCATGGATGAAGATCATTATCCGAGCAGGAATTAGAGATAATTGGATTGAGGTGATAATTTAGCTTTGAAATCTTACAAATCACATTCAACCTTGAACACTAGGAGGAAAATAATAGTTAAGTTTTCTTATTTTTGTAGTGGTTCAACAATCCATCCCCATTAACAGATGCCACAATCAGGAAGTTATGGTAGGAATGGACAACATATCTTCTAGATAGTTGGAGTTAGAATACAATAGTTTACTTAATTCTTTTTGTTTTGATATTAATAGCTTTAGTTTTAATTTTATTTGTCATAGTTGTAGTTATAGTTTGAATTTTGAAAAGATGAATTCTGGATATATCAAATACAAACACTGGTTTTTTGATTTTTAGGTGTGGTAAAATCGAAAAAACGAAGCTTTTATATATAAAAAAACTCTACAGAAACGTCGAAAGATATATTTCTTGATGCTAATTGACGTAAATTTTGCTGAACGAAAAGGTGTGGCTCAACGATATTGATGTCGGGGAATATATATTAAGATGTCAAATCTCGCTTTTCATTTTACAAAAACCACCCTTGGATCACCGCTAAGCGCGAACAGGTTTGCTTTAGGCTCCATATGATGTCAATATACATATTTTTTCCGATGTCAAAGGACGTCAATGATATATTCCAACATTAATTAATGTTTCATGATATGACGTCAATCTATTTTTGGACGTTAAAGTCCGAAAAACACTAACATGAAAACTCTTTTTTACACTAGTGACTATTTCAAATAATTTTTGTCAAAAAATGTTAGTCATAAATATTATTATATATTACTATTACTATTAAGAATAATTTAATAATTATTTATTTATTTATTAAAATATTTTCTTTAATCTATCACGAGTCAAATTTTTTTCAAATTTTTATAAATTTTATTTTTAAATTTACTCTTTATATCTTTAAATTCATTAAAAAAAACAATAGACACTTTATTCTAAAATTTCCTCAAATTTATCCATTTATTCATTCTGATTTCATCATAAACATAGCCTAAAGATATTCTCTTATTCTATACTTCATCATACATCTTTACTTCGTAAGTTATGGTATTTGCCAGGGTGAAATAATATTTAAAGATATTTTAATATTGGTTATAAAATATAATTAATACATGGACGAGTAAAGATATATTTAAACATTTTAAATTATTTAATATACCAAGTTCATAATAATAATAAAATAATTGAAAAGGAGAAAATGACAGAAAGGAAAAAACAAATAAAGTTGATTTAATTTAAAAGTTATAAATTTTAATATTTTATGCTTCGCTCACTCAGGGGGCATGGTTTCCGTTTTCACCACTGCCACTTCACTAAACACAATTTCGTGTACTTGGGCATTGCAGAGATGGTGTTGCCACTTGCTCTGTTTGGTAACTGTTGGTGTTCCTGTTCTTCTACCATCTTCTGTCCATTCCCTCTACCAAAACCACTCTCTCGTTATTCTTCAACCTTTCACACTAAGCTTCAGCCTCAACCCCAATGCTCACTCGCTAAAATCCACGTCAAACCCCAACTATCAAACCGCGACTCCATTCGTTGCCGTCGCAGCACCAATTCCCTTCCCATTGCTGATGCTCAAGCCGGTAGGTAAACCCCTAACTTCTCAGAGGCAATTTCTCAAACACCTTTGTTACTGACTCACTTGCGCTCTTCGTGTTTTCAGCGTCGTTCTTTGCTCTGTTTCAAGAAATTGGGATTGGCTTTGAGGAAACTCGAGTGCTCTTCTCCAACAACCCTGACCTAACCTCTGTGTCTGTAGAATCATTGCGCGCTCGCCTTAGTTCTCTACGATCTCTCGACTTCGACCCTCTCGCACTCGGCAAATTAATCACAAAGCGTCCAACTGTCCTAACAGACAACCAAATTGACCCTTTGTTGACCTTCCTTCGAGACGAATTGCAAGGAAAACTCGAGAAACCGCGACTGAATCGCCTCTTATCTTCTACGGAACAAAATATATTGGCGAGTTTTCCTCAGAAGGTTCGATTCCTCGTTGACCGGGGAATCCCCGTTGACCAGGTTGTGCATGTGCTCAACAAAGTGAGTTTGGCAAAGGTCTTGTGTGGCAGGTCGGTTGATGAAATCGATAGAACTTTAGCTTTCTTCGAACCCTTTGGTGGCATTGATTTGATTCTTAAACGCCCTCAAATTTTGAACCATGATTTGGATGCTCAAATTATTCCAAGAGTGAATGTTCTGATGGAGCTTAGTGATGGAGATGTGGATAGTGTTGGGAAAGTGTTGGTTAGGTTTCCCCTTTTTTTGAACTATAGTGTGGAACATGTGGAGGGACACGTTGGGTTTTTGAGTTCTTTTGCTGAGCTAGATTACAGACAGATATTTAGGATAATACAAGTGTATCCGGCTGTTGTTACTGCCAGCAGAGAGAGGAAACTGCGTCCAAGAATACAGTTTCTCAAGGACTGTGGGTTAGACTCAGATGAAATCTTCAAGTTCTTGATTAAAGCGCCCACATTTCTCAGCACTTCATTCCATGAGAACATTGCATATAAGCTGGTGTTGCTGGTGAAGATTGGGTATAGGTTCAGGACAAAGGACTTCTCAGTGGCGGTTAGGTCTGCCACTAGGACAAACAGTATGAACATGCAGAAGGTGATTGGTATGTTCTTGAATTATGGGTTTTCATGTGAAGAGATCGTTGCCATGAGCAAGAAGCATCCACAAATATTACAGTATAATCACGCTTCTTTGGAGATGAAGATGGAATACTTGATAGAGGAAATGGGGCGTGACACTGAGGAGTTACTGGTTTTTCCTGCATTCCTTGGGTACAAGTTAGATGATAGGATTAAGCATAGGTATGAAGTGAAGAAGAGTGTTAGAGGTGCAGGAATGTCTATCAATAAGCTTTTATCTGTTTCCGAGGAGACATTCACTGGCAAACCAAAAAAGGCCCATGAATAGCGGAGCTTCAGTAATATAAAGGTGAATAGTCAACCTATTTTCTTTCTTCTGCTTCAGTTTTGATGCCCCTTTTTGTTTCATTCCTTGTGTCTCAAAGCCTTATCCAAGGAACCGTAGTAGGAAGAGTAGTTCTACCACTTCTTCAGCTCTAAGAATTCATACCGGGCGTTAAAAGAGAGGGGAAATCTTGTAGTGTGATGGGTGCAATCATGTATAAAAACACATTTCATGCATTGATGTTTTAAAAGATACATTTCTTTATTTATGGGTTAAATATCCTTTTTACTTATTTCACACAAATTTATAATTTGTTTTCAATTTAAACTTTGATATCAAACATTAACAATTGAATAGGTATAATATTTTTAATTCAATTAAATTAAATTTTTTTACATATAATATTACTTTCTAATTAACGTATCAAATAGTGTAAATATTAAATTTATTTATATGTTAATTGATATAATTAGATTAAAAAGATTATATTTATTTATGTTTTGATATCGTAAATATTAAATTGTTTAATATATTAAAAAAAATTCAATAATTAGATTTAAAAAGACTATATTTATATTTATTTATGTTTTGATGACCAAAACATATTAAAGATTTAAAAAATAAATAAATTTTAATTTCGTGTATGTAAAAAGATAACTCATTTTTCACTTGGCATATGTGGATATACTAAGAGCTATTGGTTGATTTTCTTGAGGTGTTCATAGGATTTGTGATAAAATAAATTTTCAACTAATCAATTTTATTGATTTAGTTTTATTCATTTTTTTTTAAAATTAAACATGTTTTAGAATAAGGGGTCAAGGTCAACGATCCAACGTCAAGTAGGTCACTTAAGGTCTAAACACTGTCTCGAAATCCAAGTCCTCTCTCGTAATTGTTTGTTAAAACTGTTCGAAAGATATTTATAGAAGGTACTCCAATGCTAAAGTCAACTCAAAGTTTGATTGTTTAAGTATTAACGATGCAGTAAATGCATATCACCTACCTCTTTACCTCAAACTTGTATTTATAGATCTTGAACTGGGCTTTTAATTAATATTGGCCTAATTGTGATCCAATTGTGAGTAATCACATTTTACCTCCAAGTTGGTAAGCATTAAGGTTAAATTTCTTAACCATTGACCAATTGGTTCTACTCCTCGACCGTTCGGTCCAAATGGTGACTTGTTCATGGATTTGAATGACGAATGATTGTCTGATCCATGGCTGATCGGGCAGTCATACTGTACAAAACATAATCTACATTGAATTAACACAATATGGAACACATTAGTTTAGTTTGAGTCAATCATATTATTTATTATATTTAGGTGTAATTTTATTTGAAGAAAATAAAATATATTATAGGTTTAATCATTCTAATGGTCTGCATTTTTGGTTCGGAATTGTAGATCGGTCTCTCAATTTTTTTTTGCCTCAATTGAGACCCTAATTTGGAAAAATTGATGCAATCCTTCCCTTGCCGTTAAATTGACTAAGCGACATTAGGAAATGACGACGTGGACATGTTAGGAGATGATGAGGTGGACGATATGTGGCATTTGACCTTCTTCTTCACATCGTTTCGCCATCTACCGGTAGAAAGGGAGACCGCTACACCACTGATAATGATTGAATTTAACATTATTTGATACTTAATTTTGATACTAAAAACACCCTTTTTGACTTAGAAACTAGCTTGGAACCATAGTTTTGATGAATAAGAGAGTTAAAGGTGAATTTAATGATTTTGCACTAGATTTCCTTGTTTTCAACAGGATTTAAGATGATTTGGAAGAACAGTTGAAGTAGTAAGGAGTTGGAACTCAGGAAGAACTGAAAAATCATCAGAAAGGAGGATCGTAGCAGCGCTGAGCGCCACTTTAAGGGCCCTCAACGCTAGAGTACACTGTCTCACGCTTGGCTGCCCTTTTCTGGAGCCCTCAACGCAGGATACCCCTGGCTCGCGCCTGCGTGCCCTTTTCAGGGGTGCTGAGCGCAACTTCCTCGAGTCGCACCACGCCTGCTTGCCTTCTGACCTGACCTTAAGCGCCAATTCTGACCCACGCACCGCCTGGGTGCCCTAAGTAGGGCGCTGAGCGTCGATCTTGTGGGCTTCGACCCGTTTTATGTTATTTTTATGTTCTATTTAAGGACTTGGACGTCCTAGAGTTCACATCTTTGGACGAAATAGGCACAAAAACACACTCTTTGATCCCTCGGAGGCGGATTTGGATGCAGAAGCTCCTATCTTCAATTTCTAGGATTTTATCTTTCATTCCTTTTCCATTATTCATCTAGTTTCACCATGTCAATAGTTAACTAAACTCTATTTATTGTTGGGGAATGATGTAACGTTTGTAAACTCTCATATATTGAATTGATTCTTGATTATATATGCTTCTTTCATGAATTGTTAGGATAATTCTTCTTCGCATAATGCTTGCTTTGTTTAATTCATTCTTTAGCATGATGTATGATTTGCATGAGTATCGGAAGATATCTTACAATTCATGATCTGGAGAATTATTCCCAAAAGTAGTATTGCTCAAGAATGAGGGTATGAGTTCTGATTGTCTTAAGTCTGTCCCCCGTCATCTCAAGTATTCCCAAAAGCAGTATTGCTCAACAATGAATAAAATCTCAAGTCTGTCCCCCGTCATCTCTCGAATCTATCATGTCTCAGCACCATCTCCAACATCATTTGCTCACGTATAACACATTATACGATCATGCCAATAATATCATTCAATAACATACAAACAAGTATGAGGTAAACTACTAGTAAAACAATCATAATAAATGATATAAACACACTGATTAAATCAAGAATAATCAAATACCTCATACATAATAGTAATGACAATGAGATTCTTAATCCACTAACATGACAATTCAATCAAAACAAATTACTTGATCCTCGATCCTCAATCTTAGGTCCTTGATCTCTAACTTTTGATGTCATTACTAACATCTTTCACTTAGACCCTTGGTCTATCCACTCATTAGCACCTATGTTACTACTTACTATAACTTTTATAGTAATTTTGTTGTCACATAACATCACTGATAATAGTTGAAAAACTGTTATTTTTATACTTAATTTTGACCTTAAAGACAACCTTTATGACTTAGAAATTAGCTTAGAATCATATTTTTGATTAAGTTTTGGAAATAAGAGAGTTGGATAGGTTTTATGTTTGGTTTTCCTTGTTTTTGCAGGTTTTAAGATGAATTGAATGAAAGAAGTGAAGTAGCTAGAAGTTGGAATAAGAAAAGGAAGAGAAAGTGCACAAAAGAAGAGCCGCAAGTACCGCTCAGCGTCACTTTTACCACTGAGCGACACTCTGAAGTCTCGTAGTCAACGCCGAGGGCAAAACTGCAACTGAGCATCAAAATAGAAGAATCACACTTACCGTTGAGCGGTAATTACTGCTGAGCGCCATTTTATTGGGCCTTGGGCCAATTTTCTGTAATTTTTAGGAAGCTATATAAGGTTTTAGCCGAATTAGGGTTAGTATCTTTGGACAGAAAGAGGCGAAATCATACTTTCTTCACCCCTTGGAGGAGGATTTTGGATGCTCAAGCTCCATTCTTCAACTTCTAGGGTTCTATATTTCATTCTTTCATTGTTTTTCATCTAGTTTCACCATGTCTATGGTGAACTAAACCTTCATTGTTGTTGGGAAACCGATGTAATCCTTTGAAACTCTCATGTATTGAATTGGTTCTTTAATCTATATGCTTTCTTTCATTAATTGTTAGAGTTTTTCTTCTCTACTCTATGCATGCTTTGTTTAACTCATTCAATTGCATGATCATTGATGTTATTTGTATGGACACACATAAGTAAATCTAGAACTGAAGAAATTCTCCCAAGAGCAATATTGCCTATACATAGGGATAGGAGAATTTGTTGCCTTTAAGCTTCTGTGTGAATGTAATGCATGAATAATTGCTAGGGAGACAAGACATTTTAAACTAGTGATTAGGAGTAGGCTTTCTTCACCGAGACATCGAGTTTAAGGTAAATTGAAAGTGACATTAACATTATTGAAGAAATATGAATTCTTGAATACATGAGAGTGAATAGGATGAATCAGAAACCCCAACAACATAATCATTCATATTATACATCAACTGTTTTTGCATCTTTCAAGTCCATTGATCAAAACTTTGTATTCATGTTTATTTTTCATAGTTCAACAACAATATTTTCGGTTACAAGTCTAAGATAATCAACAAATCACATAAGTGTTTAGGCAGTGATTCCTTTGGGAAACGATAGTTGGTCTTACCACTTTATTATTACTTGATACGATTCGGTACACTTGTCGAGGTTGTAGCATCTTAGATATTATGAACACCATTATAGATACACTATCATCATGACTTTTCCAGTCATAAACAACATTATGAGCATCACCGTACCATAAACACCAGACTGGAAAGAATCAATCACACTCTTGTACCCAACCTCACCGATTGTATCCGCTCCTACAACCCCATCTATATATTCCCCATACAGATACATTCGAGGTAAACAATACATATTCACCACCTGTATCTGATTTAATCCTCTTAATTTTCTCATTTAATTAATTTTCTAATTCTGCTTTATAAGTCAAAAATATCAAATGCTTCATTTTTATATTTGATTAAGTACACTTCGGTGTATATTGAATAACCATCTATAAAGGTTACAAAGTAATTTTTACCACCTCTAAACATGATTTGTTTGAAATAAGCTATATCAGTATGAATTAACCCTAACAATTCAGTTTGACGATCCATAAAATAACAAGTTTTTTTTTTGTTATTTTAGATTCTACACATATATGACATTTAATACTCTGTTTATCATGCATATTAATTAATCATAGTCGTTGCAATTTGTTAACATATGGATAATTCACATGTCCTAATCTAGCATGTCAAACATTATATGAATCAACAATATAAGTACAAAAATAAGATTCATTAATATTTTTAGAAATATTAAGTACTCAAGACCTTGACCACAATATCCATTCCTTACAAAAACATTATTTTTTGTCATTACAATCTTGTTAGACTCGAATGACATTTTAACCCCCACTTTTCAAAATAGTGTTACAGACATTAAATTAACTCTAATTGATGACACATGTAGCACATCACTCAAGGTTAGAGTCTTTCCATATGTGACCTTGAGAAGAGTTTTCCCTTTTCCCATAACATGAATTGTCCTAGAATCACCGAGGTAAATGTGTTCTTTCCCACCTCTTACACTGGTGTACGAGGTAAAGGCACTTATGTTTGCACAGATATGTTTGGTTGCATAAGTGTCTACCACTTATTTGCTCACATTGGTCATCAAATTTACTTATGAAACAATCACAATAATAATATAATCTCCTTCAACTATATTTGTCCTAGGAGGATTGTCGTTTCTTGCTCTACGCCTACACTATGGTGCATGGTGGCCTGACTTTCTACACATGAAGCAATTTATTTTCTTCTTAAAAGTGAGGTTAGATCCTTTGGGGCAAGATTTTCAAAAATTATTTTTTCTTTTATGATCAGGTTTGTGTTCGTACCTTTTTAGAGCAGGTTTGTCTTCTATCATATTTGCTTTTGCAGACAAAGCTTTAGTTGTAGTAGCACACTTTTTCCTATTGGTATCTTCAATAATTATGTGTGTAAGATGTGACATCTACTTGTGTATGTGTTCAATTGTTGTTTGCAATCAGTCTAAGATGAGGGAAATTTCTTAATAAAAAATTATGAAACAAATTTATCGGGTAGAAGAATGTTTGTCTCTATGATATATTCAAGAATATTGTGGTACTCAATAATTTGGGACTTTATGTTCTTATCTTTAATCACTTCCTAGTGACAGTAATTCCCAATGATAAACCTTTGTTTGATGACATCTTTAGCAGTGTATTTGAGAACCAACGAATCCTAAATGTCTTTTACTTTCTTATATGAACAATACACACATCGAATAAATCATTAGAAAGTGTACTAAGAAAAAAAACTTCATATATTTATTGTCTTTAAATACTTATCCCTGATGTGTTGTTCAAGATTCCAAAATACATCAACTTTCCAAATTTTTTAGGATATGAAAATTACTGAGGAACTCTAGAAATACAAAATAGTAAACTTATGATATGATAAGAAAGAAAAGAGAGAAGAAAAAAAATGAGAAACGTGTATATTTTGGAAGAGTAAATGAGGCTAGAAGAAACAAGACTTGCAACGGTAGTCTTGTGAGCTGGCCGTCAACGTTCAAAACATCAAATAACCAATCACGAGTCTTTTGGTTACTAAATCAAATAACCAATCACTCACTGAAACTTTTGGCAGAAGATGTGCAGACATTTTGAAATACTTATTCAACTTTTATAACAATAATGTGGGTTAAGAAAGAGACTGAAAAAGACGACTGCAACCATGATAAAAGATGTTGGTCTTGAGTTTCCCAAGCATTGAACTCAGGATTCTCAATTCTGAAATCACGATCAGAAATTGACAATAACTTAAGAGGAATAAGAGGGTTAACAACACAGTGATGGAGACGGTAAGCTTTGATCGTCGATTCGACTTTTTGTTTCTAAAGGAGGAAATTGATATCAGAGAGTTTTTCCTATATCATGTAGAAAAGAACTGGTGACAACGAGCAACACCATAGGAGGATAAGAAGAGGATTTAGGGTCTAGAATAGTAATCATGAATCAAAGAGATTAAAGAAAAATGATGACAACAAGATTGCCAGAATAAAGCATTAAGATCTAGATACCATTTTGAATATTGAGTACTAGAAATAGAAAAGAATATCAATGATAATTTGATATTTCTCATTATCCAAAATAGAAACGTAACAAACCTAAATAAATTGAATCCACCACAAAAACAAGTTTATAAACGAGAGGACTTGTAGACATTGAGGAATCGCGTTCAAATTTTTGAGTTAATGCTAGAAGTTGACAACCATGGAACGAACTATAACATGCATAAAAGGACAAGGGCAAGGACAAGGGCAGAAAGGAGAAGGCACAAATAAAAGAAGCATGGGGCAACAGATGGCAGAGAATACATGCAGCAAAACAGTTAGGAGGGGGCACACGTCAACAGAAGAGAAGTAGGTATTTGGAGGATTTCGTTTGAGGGTGTGACACATGCCTGGTATGAATCCTTCTCTGACTTTCTAGACTCTTTAAACATTCTCTCTGCTTTTTCTCTGCTCATTCTGGAATTCTTCATTCCACAGGTAGAATCCTGTTCTTCTGGAGGTGCTATAGTAATCATTCGGCAGACGATACCGTTCGGTCCTCTTCTTCATTCTGTCACAGTACTGTTCGGTCATCTTCATCATTCTGCCACAGTACCGTTTGGTCAATACCCAAATACCGTTCGACCTTTCTTTATTTCTTCTTTTATTACGTGTTTTGTTGATCATCCTTATCACACTATTCTGTTCTGTATATATTACAACTCTATTGCTTTGTTGGTTGATTGTAATAGAACAAACATTTACCTTCTTCATATATATCCGGACTCGGTTCAATACAAATATTACGTTTCATTGGTGCTTTCATTGCTCTTCATGGAGAAAGCTACCAAACTGAAGAATATTTAAGCTGAGTTGAGAACTCAAGGCAGTGAGATTCAACGGTTACTTGAACGATTTGAGATGCGAGACCGTCAACAACGTGACTGCAATGTACAAAAAGAGGCAGAAAATTAACATCATTTTGATCAAATACAAGCAAACCTAGAACGCTTGTTATTGGAAAAATCAGTTCACCAACAACATGAAGAGTCCACGGCGAACACTCCACCACCACCGATTAATGCTGCGTTTCCCATGAGGAATATTTCTCTGGAGTTTCCTCATTTTGATGGCACGTCTTCAGTGCTTAGCTGGATTTTAAAGGCGGAGAAAATTTTCAACTATCACAGTACACCAGATATGGCACGGGTGGAAATAGCTGCTATGCATTTTGAAGGTGAAGTGGTACCTTGGTTTCCGATGTTACAGAGGTTAGCCGTTGTAAATACGTGGATGGATTTAACCCGTGCTCTTGAATCACAATTTGGACCTTCGCCTTTCGATTGTCCAATGGCGGAACTTTTCAAACTGCAGCAAACGGGTTTGGTCTTTGATTATTATTTGCAATTTATGTCCTTGGGCAATTGAAGTTACTTCATCAGGGCAAATTTACCACACTATAAGGCGATAGAGAGTTGGTGCCAACTTAAGCTCAATTAAACCATATCAGAAGAATGGTGCAGACCAATGCTATAGCAGAAATATACAAGATGTAATTATTGGAAGAGAACCTCCACTCTGTTCCACTGTTAGAGGCACAAACTGAGATGCAACATGAACTCGCTATGTTACTGCAGAATTATAGTTCAGTTTTTGATACTCCTCATAACCTACCACCTCAAAGATTCCATGATCACTCTATTCCCCTGTTGGAAGGATCTAATCCGGTCAAGGTCAAGCCTTATAGGTATCCTCATAGCCAAAAAGAGGAGATTGAAAAGTTGGTAGAAGGAATGATAAAGGAAGGTATTATACAACATAGTAAAAATCCTTTTTCTTCTCCCATTATTTTAGTCAAGAAGAAGGATGGCTCATGGAGAGTTGGTACAAACTATAGAGCTCTTAATGCTATAACTATCAAAGATAGTTTTCCCATTCCAACTGTGGATGAACTCATTGATGAACTCTTTGGTGCTTGCTATTTCTCCAAGTTTGATCTCAGATCTGGATACCACCAAATTTTATTGAAGCCAGAGGACCGACACAAGACAACTTTTACAACATATCATGGCCATTATGAATGGTTAGTTATGCCATTTGGATTGACTAATGCACGACCTTCATTTCAAAGTTTGATGAATCACATATTCAACGAGTTATTACGAAAATTTGTGTTGGTTTTTTTTAATGATATTTTGGTATATAGTTGCAATTGGAAGGATCATTTATACCATTTGGAAGTTGTCCTTAGCATTCTGCAGAAGCATCAACTCTTTGCAAGGTTTTCTAAGTGCAGTTTTGGAGTGACACAAATTGAATATCTTGGGGCATACTTTGTCTGGTTCTAGAGTACATATGGATGATAGCAAACTGGTTGTAGTACGTGCATGGCCCTAGCCTTAAAATTTTTAAACAATAGAGGTTTCCTTGGTCTCACAGGATACTATAGAAGATTTGTGAAAAAATATGCGAGTATTGCTACACCATCAACCGATTTCAAGAAGGATGCCTTTCACTGGTCTGAAAAAGCTACTACAGCGTTTGAGCAGTTGAAGTTGGCCATGACATATGCTCCTATTTTGGCTATTCCCAATTTTAAAGCACCTTTTGTGTTAGAGACTGATGCATTAGAAATGGCAGTAGGTGCTGTCCTAAGTCAGAACCAACATCCAATCGCTTATTTCTCCATGAAAATGTCACCTAGAATAGAAAAACAATCTGCATATGTAAGAGAGCTTTATGTAATTACAAAAGCTTTGGCTGAATTCAAACATTATCTCCTGGGACACCATTTTGTCATTAAAACTGATAAAAAAAGTTTGAAGCAGTTGTTGGACCAGACCCTCCAAACACTTGAGCAACAACAGTGGCTGCCAAAACTATTAAGATATGACTGAGATACAATATAAAGCTGGGAAGGAAAATATTCCTGCAGATGCCTTATCAAGGAGTTTTTTAAGGGCTTGGTTTGAACCAAACTGTGTATGGCTTCAACATTTGGTGGAGGTCACTAAAACCAATCAGAAATTGTCTAAAGTATATAGCCAATGTCTTCAAGGTCAATATCCAAATTCTGAATACTCTATTAAGGATGGTATTGTTTTTTGGAAGGGTCGTATCCTAGTGCCTAAGAATTCCACTCTTATTAACCAAATACTTCACGAGTTTCATAATTCAAAGATTGGAGGTCATGCTAGCATCACCAAGACCGCGAGCAGAATTGGAAACCAATTCCATTGGCCCAATATGCAACAGGACATTCGAAAATTTGTCAATGAATGTGTGGTTTGTCAACAAGCTAAGGTGCATCACGCCTTACCGAAAGGGCTACTACAACCATTGCCTATTCCTCAACAAGTTTGGGAGGACATTGCCATGGATTTTATCACCCATCTTCCAGTAGTTACGAGTTATACAACCATCATGGTGGTGATTGACCGATTGTCCAAGTTTGCTTATTTCATTTCCCTGATATCCGATTTTTCAAGCAAATCTGTTGCAGAAGCCTTTATTGCTCAGGTGGTAAAGATCCATGGAATTCCCAAGTCCATTGTATCTGACAAAGATAGAGTTTTTATTAGCTCTTTTTGGCAACAATTGTTTAAATCTCAAGGAACAACCTTAGACATGGGATCCGCATATCGTCCTCAATCCGATGGTCAAACATAGAATCTTAATAAAACATTAGAAATGTATTTGAGGTGCTATGTGTATGAGAACCCTAAGTCTTGGATGAATATGCTGCCTTAGGCCCAGTATTGGTATAATACTTCCTTTCATCATAGCTTAGGTATGACTCCCTTTCAAGCAGTGTTTGGACGCCTTCCTTCGCCACTTTTTAGATATGATCAAAATCAAAAGGATCCCATGTCAGTTAGAGAAGCTTTGACAAACATAAACTCCTTTCACAGCTTAAGGCTAATTTATTGAAGTCTCAAAACTATATGAAGCAACAAGCTGATAAAAAGAGGTGAGATTTTCAATTACAAGTGGGAGATCTTGCTTTAGTCAAGCTGCAACCATATAGGCAACAGTCTCTGGTCTTAAGAAAAAATAAAAAACTAGGACTAAAGTTTTTTGGACCCTTTGAGGTGATTGAAAAGGTAGGATCGGTGGCCTACAAACTCAAGTTGCCAGACACAACAAAATTCCATCCAGTGTTTCATATTTCTTTACTCAAGAAATTTCAAGGTAGTCCACCACAACAATATCTCCCTCTATCGTTAACTACCTCAAAGTTTGGTCCCACAGTGCAACCTTGGAAAGTATTGAAATTTTGGGTGATAACACGAAATCAGTAGAAGGTATCACAGATATTATTGCAATGGGACATTTTAGATCCTAAAGAAACTACTTGGGAAGATGTGGAGGAGGAGAAAGAAGCTTATCCCTTGTTCAACCTTGAGGAGAAGGTTGTTTTTGATGAGGAGGGTAATGTAACATGCATAAAAGGACAAGGGCAAGGATAGGGATAGAAAGGAGAATGCAGAAATAAAAGAAGCATGGGGCAACAGATGGCAGAGAATACATGCAGCAAAACGGTTACGAGGCGCACACGTCAGCGAAAGAGAAGTGGGTATTTGGAGGATTTCGTTTGAGGGGGTGACACATGCCTGGTATGAATCCTTCTCTGACTTTCTAGACTCTCTGAACATTCTTTCTGCGCTTTCTCTGCTCATTCTGGACACAGTTTGAATCCAGTTCTTCTGAAGGTGCTACAGTAACCGTTCAGTAGACGATATCGTTCGGTCATCTTCATTATTCTGCCACAGTACCGTTCGGTCAATACCCAAATACCGTTCGACCTTTCTTTATTTCCTCTTCTATTACGTGTTTTGTTGATCGTCCTTATCACACCATTCTGTTCTGCATATATTACAACTCTATTGCTTTGTTGGTTGATTGTAATAGAACGAACGTTTACCTTCTTTATATATATCTGGACTCGGTTCAATACAACTATTACGTTTCACGAACTAAGCCATGAAATTGAAATTCAAATCCTTTATCCCCTATAATAGCTAGAATCAACATCTTGTAAACTTCAGGAGTATGTATAAGGTATTAATAGTCATACCATGGAGGTAAAATAGGTGGACCTTGTAGATATACATTATTAAAGTGTAATGAAGACCATCTTGAAGCTTGACAACGCGCTTCATATGAATGAAGGAAAAAGAATAGCACGAGAAAAAGAAATTAGAGGAACACGAGAAGAATAAGAGGGAAAGATTGTTATTGATTAGTTGTAAAGGTACAAGGAGAGAGTTGGAATAATACAATACAAAAGAAAGAATTAAAACTTATAAGTGTAGGAGTTACAAAAACTGATGATTCCTCCAGTTATTATTTTTACTTCATTGAGAATCCTCGACCTAGGAATATGCCTAGTTTGGAACATATGTTGTTAAACATAAAGGATGGAATAGCCTTGGTGAACTTATTATCCAGTTGCATGTTAGAAGAAATATGAAGAAGTTTCAACAAAACTTTACTAGTTTTCTCTTTAAACTATGTGATAATCAATTTCGATACACTGCATGAAAATTGCCTTTCCTGAGAGTGTGTTTCAAGAATCATAAAACATGCAAAGCTACTTGAGATGAACATTTGTTGGAGTTGAGATGAACTTACTTAGATGGTAAACAATCTGAGTAATATGTGGTCTTGTGTTGGTTAAATAAATTAGTTTTCTAATGAATCTTTAATAAGAAGAAGGATGAGGCAACACATTTCCAGCATCAAACGCGAGTTTGACAATATGATTCATAGGACAAACAATAGTGACACATTCTATCTACTAGTGTTTTCTAGCAAGACAAATACATTTGAGTTGATACAAGTGTATTCCAATTTTATTTCTAGCTGCCTCTAACAAAAAAAATATGTAGGATCTCTAAGATTTTTAATTTTGAAAGTGCTATTAAAAAGATTAGTTATAAAATGATTTCAATTACATCATTTTCAACAAGAATACTATCATCAACATATATACTACTATGAAGTGTTAGTGTTGTTAGTTGGTTTCAGAAATAAAGAATTTGTTAGTTGGTTTCATAACTAAAGAATGATCATTAACAAAGTAATTATACCATTGTGAAATAAGAAAATTAGATAGGTTTTCATACCATTCTTTGCTAGCTTGCTGAAAACCATGGAGAGATTTATGTAACATGTCCAATAGAAGCTTTACGAATACAAGGAAGAATGAGCATGTAAAGTTCTTCACCATATAAAAAAGCATCAGTACAATTTAACCGTTTAAGATGTTAATTATTAGGAACTAAACTCGTCAATTTGGATCGCCTCACGTGATTTGGTCCTATTCCACATAGGTTTGGGTTAGAAAAAATCAATAGGATAAAAAAATTTCATTGAAAAGTTCATAGAACCAATATATCCACAAAAGTCTTATGGGTTAGGATCAGTCCATGAACCTTCTTTTCAGATAACCTTCTTTTAAGATAAAATATTAATTTGAATACCAGAAAAAAATGTAATTAACTCTTAAATTGTAACAAATCTAAGTACTTTTAATTTATCAAATAATTGTATACAAACATTTTAGTCAAACTAACATAAATTTTTAAAAAGTTTCAATAAATTTGATTGCTAGCTTATATAGGAAAATTATGCAGCAACATAGGACATTGAAATCCTTATAACAGACTAAACATATTTTCAAAGTATATAAAACAATCATTTAGTTTTATTGTGCCATCAAAAGTAAATAAAACATCTTAATTTTAAAGTTTAAAATAATGAATTTATGAATAATAAGTTTATGAATTTTTTTATTATATGTTATTTGTTTTCTTTTTATAATGTACGACTTAAATTTATATTTAAAATTTATCAATTATTTATTTCTTTTAATAATCAATAAATATATATATATATATATATATATATATATATATATATATATATATATATATATATATATAATAAATAAGTATATATTTAGAAATTATAAAAAAAATTATTGTGAATTTTATTTGAATTAATTTGATATTTTTATATCTTGACTAGACTTCATATTTTTTCTGTCATTTATAAAAATTTACTACAATGTACTACGTAGTGCTTTTTTCTGTCATATATAAAAATTTACTACAATGTCTACGAAATTGATAAAATTAAGAAATAAATTGTAGTCAATAATTATATTAAACTATATATTATATATTTTATTTAATAATATAATAATAAAGATAATATAAAAATATTGATTTAAATATAATAAAATTATAACATATTAGACTTTCTAATAAAATATATAATTTTATATCTGTACATAAATAATATATTATTAATTTAAAATATTTGATTGTATTTATATTCATGTTATGATTTATATATAGTAATAATTGCTAGCATAAAACTGAAATTAAAAATTTTGATAATGTCTCATAGTCAAGTCTTAAGTGCAGGAAGATCTTCATGAAGAATTTTTTTATGTTAAAATTTTTATAATTTAGTGAATTGATGTATAAGGTATGACTTATATTTGATTATGTGTATAGTTTACTTTAGGTTGCGTTAAAAATTGTTTTGAATCAGAAAACCTCATTTATACCCAAGATAATCGATTATCAATAATCAATTATGATTTGCAATAATCGATTAGCACGATATGAGAAGTTTCAAGCATGTTTTTTTACCATTGTGCATTCATTGATGCATAATCAATTACTAGTTGCATGCTAGAAGAAATGTGAAGAAGTTTCAACAAAACTCTACCAGTTCTCTCTTTTATCTATGTGATAGTCCATTTCGATGTGTATTGTTCATTCATGCATAACTTGATTAGAGGTAATTTGTATAATAAACTAGTTGTCACAATAAAGCAATTTTGGTCTTTTGTATTCGACTTTTAAATCATTAAGATATGTAAGCTACTGCAGTTCACAAGTTGTTGTAACCTCTATACTTAACTTCAGATGAACTTCTTGAAATAGTCGGTTGCTTTTTAGAACTCCAAGATATGGAAGAATTACCAAGGTATGTTATATATCTAGATTCAAAAGTTTTAGTTTCTACACGTTTAGCTCAATCAGAGTTCTAATTATCTTTTGAGTTGAATCTCATTATTAACTACATATAAAGTGCCTTTTGAGACTGTGTTTCAAGAATCATAAAACATGTGTAGTACTTGAGATAAGCGTTTGTTAGAGCTGAGATGAACTTACTTAGATGTTAAACAATTTGAGTAATATGTGGTCTTGTGTTGTTAAATAAATCAATTTTCCAATGTCAGTGTTGTTAGTTGTTTTCAGAAATAAAGAATGATCATTAACAAAGCAATTATACCATTGTGAAATAAGAAAATTAGATAGGTTTTCATACCATTCTTTGCTAGCTTGCCGAAAACCACACAAAGATTATTGTAACATGTCCAATAGAAGCTCTACGCATACAAGGAAGAATGAGCATGTAAACTTCTTCATCATATAAAAAAGCATCAGTACAATTTAACGGTTTAAGATGTTAATTATTAGGAACTAAACCCGTCAATTTGGATCTCTTCACGTGATTGGTCCTAATCCATATAGGTTTGGGTTAGAAAAAATCAATACAGGATAAAAAAATTCCATTGAAAAAGTTCCTAGAACCAATATATCCACAAAAGTCTTGTAGGTTAGGATCCGTCCATGAACCTTCTTTTCAGAGAACCTTCTTTTCAGAGAACCTTCTTTTAAGAGAAAGTATTCATTTGAATACAAGAAAAAAAATGCAATTAGCTCTTAATTTGTAACAAATCTAAGTACTTTTAATTTGTCAAATAACTGTATACAAACATTTTAGTCAAACTAACATAGACTTTGTAAAAAGTTTCAATAAATTTGATTGCTAGCTTATATAGAAAACTTATGCAGCAACATAGGACATTGAAATCCTTATAATTGACTAAACATATTTTCAAAGTATATAAAATAGTCATTTAATTTTATTGTGCCATCAAAAGTAAATAAAACATCTTAATTTAAAATTTAAAATAATGAATTTATGAATAAAAAGTTTATGAGTTTTTTTTTATTATATGTTATTTGTGTTCTCTTTTTTAATGTACCACTTAAATTTATATTTAAATTGTAAGACCCATGAAAAAGAAAATAATTATAGTAGTAAATTTTAGTATTTTATTAGTAATAATAATTTTAATGGATAGAAAAATGTAAATTTTGGATATAAAATTATAGTAATTTTAGAAGGAGAGGTTCAAATTTTTGGTAACTTATTTAGTAAATTTTTTTTTAAAAAATTGAATAGTAAAAAGTAAATAGTAAATAGTAAAAAGTAAATAGTAAATAGTAAAAAGTGAATAGTAAAAAAATAAATGATGACGTCTTTATTATATATGCTTGATATATATTTTGGGACGTCACATTAATGGTATCAGAGCAGTTCTTCCTTAGAAGCCTGTAGGTTGTGGGTGTGCACTGTTTATGATTGTGAATTCTGGCTGTTTTGTCAGAAATTGCATTAGTTTCATTGAGTTAGACTAATAGTCTTCCTCTCTGTATGAATAGAAGATGGCATCTAGATCTCCTCCTTCCTCAGATGTTGATCCGTCTGACTCTAACCAGATGTTAAATGCGGTGCTTCAGTCGTTGCAACAGCAGAATGCTGCATTGGTTCAACAGAACACCATAGCTTTACAAAATCTGGAATCCGCTAGGGTAGCTGCTGAGAATGCAAGAGTGTCATCTGAGGACACTGAAAGGCAGTTCATGGAAGTGTTGACTAATGGCAGAACCACTCCAACTGCTTCTTCTTCCACTATTTCTGTTCAAGAGTGGAGTCTGGAAAGCTTTCTCCAACATCATCCAGCCCGATTCACGGGAAAATGTAGCCCTGACGAAGCTGATCATTGGTTTAGGGACATGGAAAGAATCTATGAGGCTAAGGGGTGTCCTGATGAGAGGAAACTGGCCTACACCCAGTACCTATTGACCGGAGAAGCTGGCCACTGGTGGAGCAGCATGAGGATGATATTGGAAAGGAGTGAGACTCCTATTACCTGGGAGCTGTTTAGGGTCAAGTTCTACACTGAGTACTTCCCTGATAGTGTCAGATTTGCCAAAGAAGTGGAATTTCTGGAGCTGGTACAGGGCAACAAAACAGTATCAGAATATGTTGATCGTTTCAAACATCTGCTTCGCTTCAACACTATGGCGGTAGATGAAGAGTGGCAATGCAGGAAATTTGAGAACGGCTTGAGAGGTGATATCAAGCTACTTGTGAAGGGGTTACGCATCAGAGAATTTTCTGCTCTGGTGGAGATGGCTCGTGACATGGAGAAGACTAAGAAGGAATCAGAGGGACCTCAGAAACAACAGAGCCAACCACTAAGGGTTGGTGGACCTATGATATCCAGGGGAGGCTCCAGTTCTAGGAGTACCCCTTTCTCTAGACCTACTTCCTCTGGGTCCAGGGGTTATTCCTCTCAGTTATCGGGGCAATCCAGCTTTGCTACTCCCGTGAGATGCTTCAAGTGTGGTGGACCACACCTCCAGGTTGTGTGCCCTCAGCTAGAAGGGTATAGGAAGTGTAACATCTGCAGGCAAGAGGGACATTATGCCAGAGATTGCCCTACTACTATAAGGGCAGGACCACAACCACGCCAGACTGGAAGATCCATCCAGGAGAATAGTAACCGACCACAAGCAGTAGGGAGAGTCTATGCATTGACTGGAGCTGAGGCAACCAGTGCAGGTAATTTGATTGTTAGCAGTTGTTTGTTATTTGGAGCTTCATGTGTTACATTGTTTGACTCGGGGGCGACACATTCCTTTGTGTCGAAGGCTTGTGTGGAAAGGCTTAGTTTAGTTGTCAGAGAGCTTCCATGCGATCTGATGGTGTCTACACCAGCAGCTGGGTTAGTTAAGACATCTAATGTGTGTCCTAGATGTCCTATCGAAGTCGAGGGACGTAGGTTCAAAGTGAACCTTATTTGTCTACCTCTGCAAGGTCTAGAAGTAATTCTAGGAATGGATTGGTTAGCCGCCAATCGTATTCTCTTAGACTGCGGTGAGAAAAAGCTAATATTTCCCGATGAAGGTGAAGACCTGTCGTTATCACTCGGTGTGTTGAGGCAAGACATCTTTGAGGGCGCCAGCTGTTTCTTAATCTTGTTCCATATGGATGGAACTTTTGATTTAAACTCTTCAATGCATGAGAACCAGAGTGTAGACCTTCTGGTTGTGAATGACTTCATGGATGTCTTTCCTGAAGAAGTTCCCGGTTTACCTCCTCCACGGGAAGTGGAGTTTTCTATTGATCTGGTCTCAGGAGCAGGGCCAGTATCCATAGCCCCTTATCGGATGGCTCCAGCCGAGTTGGCTGAGTTGAAGAAGCAGATTGAAGAGCTGTTAGAGAAACAGTTTATCCGGCCGAGTGCTTCACCGTGGGGTGCGCCGGTGTTGCTAGTAAAGAAGAAGGATGGTAGCTCAAGGTTGTGCGTTGACTATCGACAGCTGAATAAGTTGACGATCAAGAATAAGTATCCGTTGCCGAGAATAGATGATTTGATGGATCAACTACACGGAGCTACTGTATTTTCTAAGATCGATCTGAGGTCGGGCTACCATCAGATTTTGGTAAAAGCCGATGATGTACAGAAGACGGCTTTCAGGTCCAGGTATGGCCACTACGAGTACGTAGTTATGCCTTTTGGTGTGACTAATGCTCCAGCCATCTTTATGGATTACATGAATAGGATCTTCAGACCATTCTTAGATAAATTCGTAGTTGTCTTCATAGACGACATACTAGTTTACTCTAAGACTCGGGAAGAACACGAAAGGCACCTTAGAACAGTGCTTGGGGTATTGAGAGAAAGAAAGCTTTATGCCAAGCTGTCTAAGTGTGAGTTTTGGATGGAAGAAGTTCCTTTTCTGGGGCATGTCATTTCAGCTAGTGGAATCGCTGTGGATCCAGCTAAGGTACAAGCTGTACTTCAGTGGGAAAAGCCAAAGACTGTTACTGAAGTAAGGAGTTTTGTGGGTTTGTCGGGCTATTATCGCCGCTTTATCAAAAACTTTGCCAGAATAGTAACGCCGTTGACGCAATTGACCAGAAAAGATAATCCTTTTGTTTGGACTGACAAGTGTGAAGTCAGCTTTCAAGAACTAAAGCAAAAGTTGACTAGCACTCCAGTTTTGGTTATCCCTAACACAGGTAAACCTTTTGAGGTTTTCTGTGATGCCTCTCATCAGGGATTAGGGTGTGTGCTGATGCAGGAGAAGAGAGTAGTGGCGTATGCGTCAAGACAACTCAAGGTTCATGAGAAGAATTACCCCACTCATGACTTGGAATTAGCGGCTGTAGTATTTGCTTTAAAGATTTGGAGACACTACCTGTATGGTGCGCAATTTCAGGTGTTCAGTGATCATAAGAGCCTGAGATATCTCTTTGATCAGAAAGAGCTTAACATGAGGCAAAGGAGATGGATGGAGTTCCTTAAGGATTATGACTTTGATCTTTTATACCATCCTGGGAAAGCCAATGTAGTGGCAGATGCATTGAGCAGGAAGGCAGTGCATATTTCCTCATTGATGATAAGAGAATTAGAGCTGGTAGCAAGCTTCAGAGATTTGCGGTTGCAAGTAGAATTTGAAGCTGACAGCATCAGATGCAATAATTTGGTGGTATCCAATGACTTGTTGAAGTGTGTTAAAGAAGAGCAGTCGAAGGATATTGAACTTCAGACGTCAGCTAGTTTGATTGGAACTGAACAAGGTAAAGATTTTACCTTGGGGGTCGATGGTGTTTTGAGATTTAAAGGCAGAGTCTGTATTCCTAGCAGCTCAGGATTGAAGAAGTTAATCATGGAAGAAGGTCACAAAAGCCGTTTTAGCATGCATCCAGGCATGACAAAGATGTACCAAGACCTCAAGAAGTCCTTCTGGTGGTCAGTTATGAAAAGGGATGTGGCACAATTTGTGGCTTCTTGCTTGACTTGTCAAAAGGCAAAAGTGGAACATCAAAGACCTGGAGGTTTGTTGCAACCGTTGGAGATTCCCGAGTGGAAATGGGATAGCATCGCGATGGACTTTGTTACCCATTTGCCACGCACTATTCAAAAACATGACGCAATATGGGTAATAGTGGACCGATTGACCAAGAGTGCTCACTTCTTGGCAATCGATTTGAGAATGTCTATGACAAAGTTGGCACAACTATATGTTAAGGAGATAGTGAGGTTGCATGGAGTGTCTTCGAGTATTGTATCAGATAGAGACCCGAGGTTCACATCCAGGTTTTGGCAAACCCTTCAGAGTGAGATGGGAAGCAGACTTCAGATGAGCTCGGCTTATCATCCCCAAACTGATGGGCAGTCTGAGCGGACAATCCAATCGCTCGAAGATTTGCTGAGGACTTGTATTTTGGACCACCTAGGAGTATGGGATGAGATATTACCACTGGTTGAGTTCACTTATAATAACAGCTATCAGACCAGTATCGGTATGGCTCCGTTTGAAGCCCTGTATGGTAGACGTTGTAGAACACCTTTGTTTTGGTTTCAGGAAGGAGAGTATGTGTTAACAGGACCAGATATAGTTCAACAGACTACAGAGAAAGTGAAGCTTATATAGGCAAGGATGCGAGCATCTCAAAACAGGCAAAAGTCCTATGCTGATCAGAGGCGCAGGCCGTTAGAGTTTGTAGCTGGGGACCATGTGTTTCTCCGAGTGACTCCGACTACCGGTGTAGGGAGAGCAATTCGGGCTAGGAAGTTGTCTCCTAAGTACCTTGGTCCCTATCAGATCCTACGACGTATAGGACCGGTAGCTTATGAGATAGCCATGCCACCCCAGTTAGCAAACTTGCATCCGGTGTTCCATGTATCTCAGCTGAGAAAATACGTGTCTGATTCTTCTCATGTACTTGAAGTTGAAAATGTGCAAGTCAGAGAGGATTTGTCAGTAGAAGTGCAACCCGTAAGGATTGAAGAGAGCCAAAACAAACAACTTAGAGGGAGAATTGTCAAACTAGTCAAGGTAGTTTGGGATAGGAGAACAGGTGACTCTACATGGGAGTTAGAAGAAGAAATAAAACAATTATACCCTCAACTATTTTCTTGATGTATTGAATTTTCGAGGACGAAAAATTTTGTTGTTGGGGAGAATGTAAGACCCATGAAAAAGAAAATAATTATAGTAGTAAATTTTAGTATTTTATTAGTAATAATAATTTTAATGGATAGAAAAATGTAAATTTTGGATATAAAATTATAGTAATTTTAGAAGGAGAGGTTCAAATTTTTGGTAACTTATTTAGTAAATTTTTTTTTAAAAAATTGAATAGTAAAAAGTAAATAGTAAATAGTAAAAAGTAAATAGTAAATAGTAAAAAGTGAATAGTAAAAAAATAAATTTTCAGCATTTGGATTCCTTAGCATGGAAGAAAGTAGTAGGTAGAAATTAGGATCAGATTTGGTGAGCAAATGATTGAAATATTATTTTTAAATAATATTAAAATAATAAATAATATTAAAATATTAATGAATAGTAAATTTTTTTTTTACTATAAATAGCCATGGGAGGGAAGGGTATTTGGCACCAAGAGAAGAGAAATCAAGTGAGAGAAAGTTAGAGAGAAATTTTTAGTTGCAAGAAGAGTAGAGGTTCTGAAGGGTTTCGGAGAAATAAATTCAGAGTAAGAGAAGTCTGAAATAGAGGTAGGGGAGCTAACTTTTCTATGCTTTTATATTATGATTTAGTATTTCTATGCTTTTATATTATGATTTAGTATTGTTTTATTACTATTCATATCTTGAAATTCTGTGTAAATACTGTTAATGCTTACTGTATGTTTATCTATGTTGAAATTCGATGTAAATATTGTATGTTGTTGTTTTGAATCTGTAAATAAGAAATTTGTTAAAAACTAGTTGAGGAACACTTTGGCTAAGGAAAGACTTGGTACTTAAGTTGTCCATGGTGACGCACCTCTCTTTCCTGGAAGTCTACTCGACAAGTTTTTAACTTAAATCCTATTGAACAGATTATGTATTGTTAAATTATTGTGTAATATATCTTGTTGGAATATATTCAGTTTGCATGATTTCTGAAATGATTGGATTTTATTACATTTGAATTTATGCATTTGAACATGATTGTGAATTATAATGATGTTATTTATGTGGAAAGTATGTGAATGTATGAGATATGTTAGATTCACTGTGATAATATGATGGTATATGGTTATTCATGTCTTGGGTTAAATTTCAAGGTAATAGTATGATTCATGAACGTAATTCCATGATCCTCAAGGAGAGGATACATGGTGGTGATTTGGGGGTGTATGGAATGATTGCATGGTAGCTCAGTTTTGGGGGTCATCCTGAAACTCCAATGGTCTTTCTTCTCATGTAGAGAGGATTGAACCATGTGATGAGGAGTAGCAGGAGGTCCTAGTCTTGGGTGCTTCCATATGATCCAAGGTGAGTGATAACGGATTAACCTCGTGACTGTGGCCGGGCGGTAGTGCCCAAGTTCCATAAGGCGGTAGTGCCAAGTTCCATAAGGCGGTAGTGCCAAGTTTCATAAGGCGGTAGTGCCAAGTTTCATAAAGCCACCACGAGTGCAAGACCCGCCATAGCTCGGTAATCATTCTAGTCCGGACGAGTCGGGTTATAAAGTAACAAGTCTCGTGATGTCATTTTACCATGTGTATCAAAGTAATGGATGAGTATGTATGATGTGATTGTTGTATGATGGTATGAGTATGTATGACATAATTATTATATGAGGTTTGCATGCATGTTTCATAAATGATTGGTTGCATGTTAGCTTACCCTACTTGTTTGTGTTTGTTTGTGTTTGGGTATGTGCGATGATCGTATAATTCATTATACGGGAGCAGATGGCAAGGAGGATACGATGGAAACAGTACTTGATGGGGAAGGCAATGCTGCAGCTTAGATTCACTAGCTTTTATTAGTTAGCTTTGATGAACTTTTGTACGTTTAAAGCTTTAAATTCTATGTAATTTCTAGGGAGAAACCCTAATACTCTAAGTTTTCAATTCCATGCTATTCTAAGGATGATTGTAATCCTTAAATTACTCTTGACTGCTTTCTTATATTAATAAATGATGACGTCTTTATTATATATGCTTGATATATATTTTGGGACGTCACATAAATTTTATCAATTATTTATTTCTTTTAATAATCAATATATATATATATATATATATATATATATAATAAGTATATATTTAGTAATTATAAAAGAATTTTATTAGAATTAATATGATATTTTTATATTTTGACTAGACTTCATATTTTTTCTATCATATATATAAATTTAACTGCTGTTTTTCTGTCATATATAAAATTTTACTATAATGTCTACGAAATTGATAAAATTAAGAAATAAATTGTAGTGAATAATTATATTAAACTATATATTATATATTTTATTTTAATAATGTAATAATAAATATAATATAAAAATATTAATTTAAATATAATAAAATTATAACATATTAGAGTTTGTAATAAAATATATAATTTTATGTGTACATAAATAATATATTAATAATTTAAAATATTTGATTGTATTTATATTATGTTATGATTTATATATAGTAGTAATTGTTAGCATAAAGTTGAAAAACAAAAGTTTTGGTAATGTCTCGGAGTCAAGTCTTAAGTGCACGAAGATCTTCATGAAGACTTGTTTTTATGTTAAATTTTTTTGTAATTTAGTATATTGATGTATAGGGTGTGGCTTATATTTGATTATGTGTATTGTTATTTTACGTTGCATTAAAAATCTTTTTGAATAAGAAAACTTCATTTATATCCAAGATAATTGATTACCATTTATAGTAATGATTATCAATAATCAATTATGACTTGCCATAATCGATTACCACGAGAAGTTATGAGATTTTTCAAGAAGCATTTTTACTGTTGTGCATTCATTAATGCATAATCGATTACTAGTTGCATGTTAAAAGAAATATGAAGAAGTTTCAACAAAAAACTCTACTAGTTTTCTCTTTTACCTATGTGATAGTCCATTTCGATGTGTTTTGTTCATTCATGCATAACTTGATTAAATGTAATTTGTATAACAAACTAGTTGTCACAATAAAGTAATTTTGGTCTTTTGTATTCGACTTTTAAATTATTAAGATATGTAAGCTACTGCATTTCACAAGTTGTTGTGAGCTCTATACTTAACTTCAGATAAACTTCTTGAAATAGTAGGTTGTTGTTTAGAACTCCAAGATATGGAAGAATTACTAAGGTATGTTATATATCTAGATACAAAAGTTTTAGTTTCTACACGTTTAGCTTAATCAGAGTTCTAATTATCTTTTGAGTTGAATCTCACTATTAACTTCAGATAAAGTGTTTTTCCCGAGACCGTGTTTCAAGAATCATAAAACATGAATTTTACTTGAGTTGAGCATTTGTTGGAGCTATGATGAACTTACTTAGATGGTAAACAATTTGAGTAATATACAATCTTGTGTTGGTTAAATAAATTAGTTTTCCAATGAATCTTTAATAAGAAGAAGGATGAGGCAACACATTTCTAGCATCAAACGCGAGTTTCACAATAGGAGAAACAATAGTGACACATTCTATCTACTAGTGTTCTCTAGCAAGACTAAAATACATTTAAGTTGATACAAGTGTATTCCAATTTTATTTCTAGTGGCCTCTAACCAAGAAAATATGTAGGATCTCTAAGATTTTTAATTTTGAAAGTCCTTTTAAAAAGATTAGTTATAAAATGATTTCAATTATGACATTTCCAACCAAAATAATGTCATCAACATTCATTAATGTGAAGTGTCAGTGTTAGTTGTTTTCAGAAATAAAGAATAATCACTAACAAAGTGATAATGATTGATTTCACCGTTATTTTGGATTCAATTTTGATAATAAATGAACCCTTTTTGACTTAGAAACTTTCTTGTTCTCTTGTTTTTAGCTTGTTTTTGTGAATAAGAGAGTTGAGGTTATAGTTGAGGATTTTATCACTAAATTCCCTTGATTTTGTAGGAAATTGGGATAAATTGGAAGAGGAGTTAAAATATCAAGAAGTTGGAAGCCAGAAAGGATAGAAAGAGCACCAGAATAGAAAGTTGCAAAAGGTCGCAGGACACTTGGGCGCCCTTTTCTGGGGCCCTCAGCGCAGGAGGTCTCACACCCACGCTTGAGCGTCAGTCTTCAAGTACCGTTTCATGCTTGGGTGCCCTTCCTAGGGCGTTGAGCGCCACTTCTCTCGCAAGCTCGCCTGGGCGCCTTAAGTAGGGGCGTTGAGCGCTTGCGACATTGGCCCATGATCCAATTCAGTTGTATATAAGGACTTGCACGTCCTAGAGGGGGTATCTTTTGACATAAGAGAGGCAAATTCAGACTCTTTTAGCTCTCTAGAGGCAGAATTAGATGCAAAAACTCTCCTTTTTGGTTTTTAGGGTTTATCTTTCATTCTCCTTCCATTGTACGTCTAGTTTCTCCATGACAAGGGGGAACTAAATTCATTTGTTGTTGAGGAAGATGTAACCTCTAAACTCTCATGTATTTGAATTGATTCCGATTTATATATGCTTCTTTAATTAATTGTTAGGGTTATTCTTCTTTGCTCTATGCTTCTTATGTTTAACTCATTCATGATATGATTTTTGGTTTTCTTTGTTATTGACAAATACCTAGAAAACTAGAACTGGGGAATTTCTCCCAAGGAAACTATTGCCTAGAAATAGGGATAGAACGCTTGGTTGTCTTAAGCTTCCGTTCGTAATGCAAAATTAATTATTAGGGATGCAAGACATTGTGGTCTAGTAATTAAGGATAGGCTTCTTTCGCCAAGACATCGGGTTCTAAGTAATTTAGAAAGTGATATTGACAATTAATAAAGAAGAAGAATTCTTATATGCATGAGAGTGATTAGGTGAAATCTAAACCCCAACAACATCTTCATCTCATAATACCAACATCATCACTCACTTTTGTGTTTCTTTTCAATTGATCAAAAACTGCATTCATATTTACTTTATTGTTTCACATTTAAAAACCCTAAATTGTTCTTCAAAATCTTAATTAGTTAAGTAATTACATGACTGTTTAGTGCTGTGAGTCTCTTGGGAAACAATACTTGGTCTTACCATTTATTATTACTTGATACGATTGGGTACACTTGTCGAGGTCTTAACAAACAATTATACCATTGTGAAATAAGAAAATTAGATAGGTTTTCATACCATTGTTTGCTAGCTTGTCGAAAACAACCCAAAGATTTATGTAATTTACATACCTGTCTGTCAATACCCAATTTCGTCCGGGTAAATAAAATTCATCACACAAAAAAAAAATTAAAAAAAAAACATAAAAACACCAAAATGAAAAACACTATTTATTTTACTTTTTGCACCCCCAAATTTTCTTTTAAACACTTAATCCAATGGCCCAAAATAATCTCACTTTTTTACTTCCTCACCACCCATCTTTTCTTATCACACCCCATTCTCCACATCACCATCCACCTCACCCTCCACATCTCATTCCACATCATCTACCTTTTTTATTTACTTTTTCCACATCATTTCCATATTAATTTTATATATCAACTTTTCTAATTTTTCCACTTACTTTTTTTAATTATATCTTCTCCATCAACATTTTTTATTATCCATTTTTCTCCACCTTATTTCTCCACCCACTTTTTATATTATTTCTTTCACTTATTTTCCACATTAACTTTTACTATTCACTATATTTTATTTCACCTAATTTCTCCACCAACTTTTTATATTATTTCTTTCACTTAATTTCCACACCTAATTTCTCCACCAACTTTTTATATTATTTTTTTCACTTATTTTCCACATTAACTTTTACTATTTACTATATTTTATTTCACCTACTTTCTCCACCAACTTTTTATATTATTTCTTTCACTTAATTTCCACACCTAATTTCTCCACCAACTTTTTATATTATTTCTTTCACTTAATTTCCACACTTAATTTCTCCACCAACTTTTTATATTATTTCTTTCACTTATTTTCCACATTAACTTTTACTATTTACTATATTTTATTTCACCTACTTTCTCCACTAACTTTTTATATTATTTCTTTCACTTATTTTCCACATTAACTTTTTCTATTCATCTTTTTTTTTTAATTATATTTTATTTCATCTAAATTTTCCACCAACTTATTATATTATTTTTATTCATCAACTTTCTTCATCCTTAACTCTATAAATACCTACATTCTCTTCACTTCACACACACAATTACATAATATCCATCTCTTTTCTCTCAAAATCTCTTCATTCCATCCCAAAACTCTACTTCATTTTTCTCTCACATTTTACTATTTCCTAATCCCTCTATACATAATAAATCTCATACCACATTTCTACTATAAATTCATCTTCTTCACCATCAATCTATCTCTTTCTCACAACTTATTACAAGTAAGGTTTTATTTCATCACACAAATCTTCAACAAGGTACACATTTTCTCTTCATTCTATTTATATATGTATTTTGATCATTTTTTTAGTTTATAAATTCATCTTGTTTTCTATCACAATTTTTCTTTATGCTTTTCACATTTCAACTCATCTATCCTTCTTAATAAAAAATATAAAACTTTAAAAACATGTAATAATATAAATATCGGTATGAATACTCGTGCGATCGTAGGCATCAACCTAGTACTCATTACCTAAAATCTAAAATAAACAAAAAAGCCGTGTGAGTGCTCGTGCGATCGTACGCATCAGCCTAGTGCTCATTACGCAAAACAATCTAAAATAAAAAAAAGCCGTGTGAGTGCTCGTGCGATCGTACGCATCAGCCTAGTGCTCATTACGCAAAAATCTAAATATTACATCAAAATACCAAAAAAATATAATATTCAAAAAACTAAAAAATCAACACTTTCAAGCAAACAAACAATTTTTCAGCCAGAACTACGTGATCCTTGATTCTCCATCAAAAGTGGAGATACGTAGGAGCAAGGCCAGTCCTTGTCAGGTTCACTTTCCCAAAAATCCAAAATCATTTTACAAACAAAATTCTCAATCAATTTTCAAACAAATTTTCAAGCAGTTTTCTAAAAGAACTACGGAACCCTGATTTCTCATTCTTAATGAGAATACGTAGGAGCAAGATCAATCCTTGTCGGGCCTAAAAAACTAAAAATATTTTGTTTCTTTAGAATTTTATTTTTAGGGGAAACATTTTGAAAACCACATCATATTCGCATATTTAGTTAAAGGTACTGCCTTAGGGCAGGCGTTGTAGGGTGCTAATACCTTCCCTACATGTAACCGACTCCCGAACTTAGAATCTCAGTTTCGCAGACCATGCTTTATCATTTTATGGTTTTTCCGTAGTTTTCCAGAATAAACTATGGTGGCGACTCCAAATCTCTTTTTCAAAAACCCGATTTCTTTTTCGGATCGTCGTCCCGTCGCGATCCCGGTTGCGACAGATAGCGACTCCACTGGGGACGTCAGAGAGTCAGGCCATTTAATTAGATAAGCGAATTCGATGTGGTTTTTACTTTATGTTTTTATTCCCTTTTTCCTTATCTATGTTTGATATTTGGAATAACTGCATGTGAGTTTCTTTTACTTTATGTTTGAAATAATTGTTCCTTACTTATGTTTGATATGTCTACTTATCTATGTTTATTGTTGTTTTACATTATAATCTCCCTCTACACATTATGCATATCATGAGTGGGGCCCTATACCCGGGTCTGAGCGCAACTTAGAATTAGAGGGGTTGTGTAGCGGTGTCACTCTGGGATGTACTTCCTGTTTGGCTATCGTGAGAACCCCAGCTAGAGTCTGTTCTCTTCATTTGTGTCTCCGCATCTAGTTGATTACTCTAACTGTTGTGGAGAAACAGTGAAAAGAGCCATAGCTCTGGTGGCCTTGATTTAAGCATTAGGGAACTATCCTTGTGAGTGCATATATTTGGCCTTAGAACTTTAGTCATTTCAACCTCTGATACGGCACAAAAGGGAGACTATTTTGTTTCAGTTTGTCTATCATTTCCTATTTTACAAAAAATAATATATGAAAATAAAATAAAATAAAATTAATTTTGTTCTCGGAATCATTCAAAAAGGAAACAATTTAGAATTTCTTAAAAATATTTTTGGGACATAAAAAAATCTGGAAAAAAAAGTTAATTAATAAAGTGTACATATTTTGGGGCAATATAGATCATTATTTTAAATTTCTGGACCTCATTTTTCATACAAATAAAATGCGAATTGTTATCCTTCAAACAAAAAAAAAATCTTTTTGATAGAATATTTTGTTTTAAGCGTGCAATATCTTTCCTTTCAATTAAAATTTAATTGTTCTGAGATGTACATATATTTATTTTTCGTAAGTCAAAAAATAAAAATTAACTCAAAAAAATAATAATGAATGAAACCATATTTTTTAAGCTTTGAGAATAATTCTTGGGTTCGTGCATGCTTTTGTTTGAGTCCGATTTTCAAAAAAAAAGGGTCACCGAAAATTCAAATTCATATTGTTCAATATTGTTTTTCAGAGCTCATGATTTTATTGGTCCTCATTTTCATCAGAGGCTTACCTTGAGCCCATTTTTTTTCATTTGTTTCATACAAATATTTCATTGAAAATTTGTTTATCATTTTTACTTTAGATCTCATGTTTTATTTGAAGTCAATTTTTCTTATTTTCCTTCATTGTATATATAATTTTTTTAAGCCTATTTCTTCATTGTTTCATACAAGATAATTGATTGGACTTTTGCTTAGACCGAATAAATCAAAGAAGGACACAAGATCTAATTCATTTCATCATCAAAGCAAAAATTACAGTAAAAGACAGAGGGAAGAATATTGAACACAAATACCAATATAGTTATTGAAAAATCAAATGCACGGAACGATCTTACCTATCTTACATAATAAAAAAAAATAATAAAAAAAATTATTACAATTGCAGTCTCCTTAAAGAGACTATTCATTGAAAGAAAATACAGAAAAAAAAAACATAAAAAAATAAAATACAAAAAAATAATAACAGAATTAAACTGACAGATCTAACAGAAAAAATGCAAAGTTACCAAATCACATAAAAAAAAAACAAAAAACATAAAAAACATAATAAAATATGTTCGGGGGTCGATCATTAGTGATCGTTAATATTACAGTCCAAAACAAAAAACTTAAGTGTCCATATTACAGTCCTTATTCAAATTTTGGCCACACTCCGCCCACAAAAACATGCAAAAAAAATGTTTTCAGTGAAAAAAGAATTCTCGAGCTGGTTGTGGTGGTCTAAGGGAGAGCTCCGTTGAGGGAGCTCTGGCACGAAAAGTCACTGGCGGAGGCGGAGGAATCTCTGTTTCTCCATCGATTATGATGGGAACGGGGAAGAGGTCCAGAAGCTTCGGAGCCCTCATGACTACCCAACCGGTTTCTCCAAAAAATAAAAGGAAATAATAATAATAAAAAGAAATAATTGTGTCAAAAGAAGGAAGAGAGAAAAAAAATTAAAAGGACAAGGGTGAAGTTAGGGTTTTACCATACATGTACTGGGGTAGTAGAGAAAAGAGGGTGCCGGTGGGGTCCAATTCCGTTTGCCAACGTCTTACTCTATTCCCATGATTGCTAAACCAGCACTGGACGTTGTACTCCCCCGCTTGTCCGAATGCCCTGATTCGAGTAGTGATCTCAAAAATCTGAGCTCGACTTGGGTGAGTGACTCCGTAATTGTAAATGTTGGTCATTATCCTGATTTGGTCGTCTGTCGGACGCCACTTTGGGCAGGTCGGTCTCTCCATCTCCATTTCCTTCTCATCCATTTCTATAATTTGTCTAAATAAATAAAAAAAAAACAAAATAAACCATAAATAACAAAAATACTATGTTCATAGTCTAATGTCTTCTTCCATTGTGTTTCTTTTAAGCTAATTTTGTTCTTTGTATTGGGTCTTTCGAGTCTTATTGTCCAGTTTGTGATCTGTTTCATGGTCCTCGCAAAGGTTCCTAAACGGATCTATGTCCATATTGTCCATGTCCGGTCCATACAAATAAAATCTATGTCCATATTGTCCGTGTCCGGTTCGTTCTCTTTTTAAGTTTTCTGTTTTTATGGGGTACGTGGCGTTGTTCTACCCGATTGTCTCTGCCATACCTTCAATCGAAGGGAGATTAACGTCTGGTTTCCAGCCTATATACCCCTTAAGTTTAAGACAGTTGTGTTTTTAAGTTTTTAAAATTAAAAAAGAGGAAGAAAGAAGGCTCAGAATGAAAAGCAGAGAAGGGCAAGATGGAAATAAAAGCAGGCAAAGCAGAAAGCAGGAAAGGAAAGCAGGAAAGAACAACATAACGGAAAGCATAAAAGAAAAGCAGAAACAGAAAGCTAAAGAGTAAAAGGAAAAGCAAAAACAGAAAGCTTAAAGGAAAGAAAGAAAGGTTTAAGAGCTCAGAAGACTTACCCGGAGAAGAAGGGTTTGCGGAGGCTCCTCGCTGATCTCAGAAGGCACGCGGACAGAGTTTCCTCGTGAAATCCAAAACGCTCAGAGGAGAGAGAGCAGAGAGAAGGAGAAAGATAGAGAGAGAGTGGGCAGATCGAGAAATGCCGCTCGACGCGGATGAGCTCTCGACTTATAGCCAAGCAAATCCACTATAGCTACAGTTCCGGTCACTGCAACCGTCTGGTGTCGGTCTAATCTTTCTGAGTTCAAAAAAAAAAATTTTGAAAATCTGAAAACGGGTAGGGTTTTGTTGGGTCGATCCGGCCCAATTCAGGACACCATAAATGATCCGATTTCACCAAAAAAATAATAAAACAAAATATAAAAAATGTGATAAATAGAAAATTTTCAAGAATAATAAATGGAGTGATGTAAAATTTGAAGTGTTCAAAATTGTTTTTCATTTTCATGATAAAGGACATTTTCAGGTTCATTGGGCCTCATTGTCAGGTTAACTTTCTTTGAACCCAATTCTTCTGAAATATAAATTTGAGTGAAGAATTATTTTGGCATGTGTGTATTTTCACATCACGCCATTTTGTTTGATTTTTATTCCTTCTTCTTCTACATTTTGAATAAATCTAAAAAAGGAAAAAAGAAAAGAAGGGAACGCTGCTCGAGCCCATTAGGCCCAATATCCTTCGTGGTGTTCTCTCGAGTTTACTTCTTTTGAAAATATGTCAAAAATATTTTGTTTTCACATTTTTGCTGTTGAATGATGTATCATTATGGATTTGTCAAAAAAAAAAAAAGAATTCAAGTTAGATTTCAATTTTTTCAGTGTGATAGTGGGAAAAGTTATCGTTGAGCCCATCTGGGCCCATTTTCAGTGTATTGTTTTCCTTAGTTTTGTTTTCTCAATTAAATAAATAAAATAAAAAAAATGTTTCCCTCATCATGTTTCATAATCTTCACATAATGTCAGACTTCAGTTTAAAACAAAAAAATAAATAATGAAAATAAAAATATTTTCAATTCCTTGTGTGGCACTCACATTTGGGTATTCCTGGCCCGTTAAGCTGAGACTACCTTGCATTCATTTTGCTTCAGGTCAAAGTTTGACCCATTTTTCTTTGAAGTCTTGTAAAATAAAAGTCAATCCAAAAAACTCAAAAATTATCAAAGTGCAAATTTTCAACAATGTCTTTAGAGTACAATCTTCCAAGTTGTCATGTGTGATTTTCTTTGAATTTGTAACAAAAAAATCTGAGATTGAAAGATGAACAGTTTTTAAGCCCATTAGGCCCCGTTGTCATATGTGGTTTCTCTTGAACCAGTGCATCTGAAATTCTGGAAAATAAAAATATATGTTTATGAAGATTTTGTGTTTTCAATTCATAATTTTTCTTTCCATTTGTGTGAACAAGTATTTGTGCAAAAATAAATAGAGGAATTCAGACCCTTGTCTGAAGATTTTGTCATGGTTGTAAAAAGAATAGTGTTGGGCCCATTGAGTCTAGTAATGTTGCAAAATTTTCTTGTGAAATCCTCTGATAATGAAAAATGGAAAAAAATGAATTTCTTTTAGCTTGTTTCATAAACTATGAAAAATGAAAAAAATGTGTTTTCTTTGTCATCTTCTTGTGTTAAGTTCACACGGCTCAGGTCATCTGATCCATTGGGTCAATGTGCCTGGTAAGTCCAACTTCCTTCTTTGTCAATTCTCTTCAGGTCCAGTCCGATTTGGATTTTTTCCCTTGTCAAAAAGAAAAGTCCAATTCTAAGCTCATTAAGTCCATTTCTCGTTCTCTATTAAAAAAATATACAAAAATATTTCCTTCAATAAACTGCATAATTTTTCCTCATTAACACATTTTTCAAAATGCAGCATAAGTTTGAAAATACAAAAAGATTTCTTTCAGTGAGTTGCATAATTTTCCCTCATTAACATATTTTTCATTCATTAAATAAAGAGGAATATAAGTGTGAAAAATACAAAAATATTTCTTTCAATAAGTGCATCAGTTTTCGTTTCATGATGCATATTTCCATTCAAAAAAAAAGGATAGCCCAAGTGAAAAAATACAAAAAAAAAATATGTTTGAATGATTCGCATGATTTCTTCATAAAAGAATGATGCACAATTTCGAAAATTCAAAAAGATTTATTTCAGTTAGTTTCATCATTACATTTCTGTATTCACAAAAAAAAAAGAGAACACAAATTTGAAAAATTCAAAAAGATAATTGAGTTAATTGTTTTCGAGGTAAGTCATCAAGTTTATGTTATTCTAAGTATAAAAAGAAAATGGATGTCATTCTTTGTTGGGTCAGATAATTGGGTCACATTTGCCATTTGAACCTCAGTGTGTGCATTGCTTGAGAATACTCATTCCTTAGTAATATCCCTCATACTCAGCCTTAATTGAACCTTTGTTTGTAAACATCTACCTGTCAGCCTTAGTTGGGCCTTTGTTTGAAAACATCCATCCTCCGGCCCTCATTGTACAAAAGGATTGACCCCGATCATTACCCAAGATGAACAAAATTATATTTTGGGCAAATGTGCCTGTCCATAATTTTGTCAGTTAGGTGATCCCTGAATCCTTCAAAGACAAAAAAAAAGAGAGTTTCAAAAAGAAAATAAAAAGAAAAAAAAACAACTCGTGCTGAAATCAATTGATTTGTCATAGAGTTAATCTTTCGAAAATAAAGTGACCAGAGTTCAAGATGATGTGTGGCCATTTTCCTTCATCCAAAAAAAGAAACAAAAAAAATATATCCATTGATACCTATTTGAGCCAAGAAAAAATTCTCTTTCAAATTTACCCGAGTAAGAGTTACCATTACAATAGAAGTCGACTCAGGATGCAAACAAAAGACACTTAGTGATCAAAGAAAGAAAGTTCATCAAGAAGAGCAAATAGAAAGAAGAAACATTGAGTGGTGATCTTAAGAAGAGAAAAGCATTGAGGAGGTTGACAAATAGCAAATTGGTAACTCTTGTTTCAAAAGATAATAACCTGAAAACATTTGTTTGGGCCTTATCCGTTGTTTGAATACCCTTCAGCCCGCAGCATCATTACAAGCTGAATAAAAGTCCACACTGATTGAACAATGGTTTCTTCAATTTTCATAAAGCTTAATTGTGTGATGAGTTGAAATGACTTGCAATGAAGTTGAAAAAAAAATAGAGAAAAAGAAAAAATAAAAATGAAATGTCTTAGGAAGAGGGGATTTTCTTGCTAACTAGCTAAAAAGAAAGGTCATTTAAGGGCATCCTTTTGTTCAATCCTTTCCAAACCCATCCTCAGACGAGGGGCAGCCCTGTTGGGCCTCATTCATCTTGACGTTCATCAATCCATTCACCCAGCTGGGCAACCTTTGTGGGCCTCTCATGAGCTTGATTTATCCATCCTATTGAAACCGGGGCAGTTATCTCAATTTTGTATGACTCTAATTGGTCCCAGAATTTATAAAGTCACCCTCAAAACAGGGGCAGCCAGTTTGGCCTTCCATGATTTCTATTCATCTTAACATTTGCGAACCCGAACGGGGGGCAACTTTTTGGGCCTTGCATGATGTCAATCTGCCTTGACCTTCATTGATTAGTATCCAAAACTAGGGGCAACTTTGTGAGATATATGGATTTGACACCCTGATAATTCATAGATACATTTGTCCATACAAATGTTTCTCTTAGACCTCAAACTGGGGCAGCTTGAAGAGTATCTCTGATCTCACATTGGCATTTACAACTAGTTGGAGGAGTCACAGGCCCACATTGATCCCTATACCTGCCAAAACCTCTCCAAATCCGTCCACATATTCGTCCCAACCCTTGATATCAAGCATGTACGCACTAATATTTCACCAAGAAATGTCCAGCACATAAGCTTCATTTTGAACATTTGACTTCAAAATTTGACATCCTTTGCATAAAAGGAAAATGAAAGTCTAAATCTTCATAAATTTGATGATTTCAAAGAAAACAAATTGACACAATCTTCCAGTAAAACAAAAACAAAAAAATCACAAGTCAACATCATGTACATATTTTCATAAACTTTGAATTTATTTTCATGAATGTTCATCAAATCTTCTTCCTTCAAAAAGACCAAAAAAAAAATCATCAACATACAACAAAGTTTTCTCCTCAAATTTCAAAATTTACATCCACCATATCTCTCTTCCATATTGAGATTTCAAATCCTTGTACAAAAATGCAACACTTTGTTTATTGATTTCCAAACTCTTTTTTTAAAAAAAAAAAATCATCAGAATCAACATCATGTACACATTTTCAAAAACTTTGAATTTGTTTTCGTAAATATTTATCAAGTCTTCTTCCTTCAAAAAGAAAAAAAAAAATCAACATGCATCAAAGCTTTCTACTGCAATTTCAAAATTTACATCAACCATGCTTCTCATTTCAAAAAAAAAAATGGTTACTCATTTCTATCTCAAAAAAAAAAAAATCAATCAAAAATCAGATATTCAACATCTCAAAATTTCAAAACAAATGAACAAATTCAAACTTTCCAATTCAATCAGCAAATTTTACATTTCTGCTATTGGTATCTCGGCCCTCTGTAAGACAATGGTCGAGCCCAATTTTACATTTCTGCTATTTGTCAAATGACCCTCTGCATGGCAATGGTCGAATTTAATTTTCCCCTGCGATCTTGACCCTCTGCAAGGCAATGGTCAAGTCCAGATTGTCAAACGACCCTCTGCATGGCAATGGTCAAATTTAAGTTTTCCTCTGGTATCTCGGCCCTCTGCAAGGCAATGGTCAAGTCCAGATTGTCAAACGACCCTCTGCATGGCAATGGTCAAATTTAAGTTTTCCTCTGCGATCTTGGCCCTCTGCAAGGCAATGGTCAAGTCCAGATTGTCAAACGACCCTCTGCATGGCAATGGTCGAATTTAAGTTTTCCTCTGCGATCTTGGCCCTCTGCAAGGCAATGGTCAAGTCCAGATTGTCAAACGACCCTCTGCATGGCAATGGTCGAATTTAAATTTTCCTCTGCGATCTTGGCCCTCTGCAAGGCAATGGTCAAGTCCAGATTGTCTAACGGCCCGCTGCATGGCAATGGTCGAATTTAAATTTTCCTCTGCGATCTTGGCCCTCTGCAAGGCAATGGTCAAGTCCAGATTGTCTAACCGTCCGCTGCATGGCAATGGTCGAATTTTCCTCTGCGATCTTGTCCCTCTGCAAGGCAATGGTCAAGTCCAGATTGTCTAACGGCCCGCTGCATGGCAATGGTCGAATTTAAATTTTCCTCTGTGATCTTGGCCCTCTGCAAGGCAATGGTCAAGTCCAGATTGTCAAACGACCCTCTTCATGGCAATGGTCGAATTTAAATTTTCCTCTGCTATTGGTATCTCGGCCCTCTGCAAGGCAATGGTCGAGCCCAATTTTTACTTTCTGCCATTGGTATCTCGGCCCTCTGCAAGGCAATGGTCGAGTCCAATTTTACATTTCTGCTATTGGTGTCTCGACCCTCTGCAAGGCAATGGTCGAGTCCAATTTTACATTCTGTCATTGGTATCTCGGCCCTCTGCAAGGCAATGGTCGAGCCCAATTTTACTTTCTGCCATTGGTATCTCGATCATCTGCTGGGCAATGGTCGAACCCTTTTTATTGCATCGTAATTCTCTTCATCTTATGTACTTGAATCGATTGTTATTCTCCTCTTTTCTCTTTGAAACCCAGACGAAATTAGTATTTCTATCTTTACTTATCTTTTACTCTAATAATATAAAAACGTTGTTTGTCATATTATCTAGTAAAATCTAAGTAAAGAGGGGCAGCTGTCAATACCCAATTTCGTCCGGGTAAATAAAATTCATCACACAAAAAAAAATTAAAAAAAAAAACATAAAAACACCAAAATGAAAAACACTATTTATTTTACTTTTTGCACCCCCAAATTTTCTTTTAAACACTTAATCCAATGGCCCAAAATAATCTCACTTTTTTACTTCCTCACCACCCATCTTTTCTTATCACACCCCATTCTCCACATCACCATCCACCTCACCCTCCACATCTCATTCCACATCATCTACCTTTTTTATTTACTTTTTCCACATCATTTCCATATTAATTTTATATATCAACTTTTCTAATTTTTCCACTTACTTTTTTTAATTATATCTTCTCCATCAACATTTTTTATTATCCATTTTTCTCCACCTTATTTCTCCACCCACTTTTTATATTATTTCTTTCACTTATTTTCCACATTAACTTTTACTATTCACTATATTTTATTTCACCTAATTTCTCCACCAACTTTTCATATTATTTCTTTCACTTAATTTCCACACCTAATTTCTCCACCAACTTTTTATATTATTTTTTTCACTTATTTTCCACATTAACTTTTACTATTTACTATATTTTATTTCACCTACTTTCTCCACCAACTTTTTATATTATTTCTTTCACTTAATTTCCACACCTAATTTCTCCACCAACTTTTTATATTATTTCTTTCACTTAATTTCCACACCTAATTTCTCCACCAACTTTTTATATTATTTCTTTCACTTATTTTCCACATTAACTTTTACTATTTACTATATTTTATTTCACCTACTTTCTCCACTAACTTTTTATATTATTTCTTTCACTTATTTTCCACATTAACTTTTTCTATTCATCTTTTTTTTTAATTATATTTTATTTCATCTAAATTTTCCACCAACTTATTATATTATTTTTATTCATCAACTTTCTTCATCCTTAACTCTATAAATACCTACATTCTCTTCACTTCACACACACAATTACATAATATCCATCTCTTTTCTCTCAAAATCTCTTCATTCCATCCCAAAACTCTACTTCATTTTTCTCTCACATTTTACTATTTCCTAATCCCTCTATACATAATAAATCTCATACCACATTTCTACTATAAATTCATCTTCTTCACCATCAATCTATCTCTTTCTCACAACTTATTACAAGTAAGGTTTTATTTCATCACACAAATCTTCAACAAGGTACACATTTTCTCTTCATTCTATTTATATATGTATTTTGATCATTTTTTTAGTTTATAAATTCATCTTGTTTTCTATCACAATTTTTCTTTATGCTTTTCACATTTCAACTCATCTATCCTTCTTAATAAAAAATATAAAACTTTAAAAACATGTAATAATATAAATATCGGTATGAATACTCGTGCGATCGTACGCATCAGCCTAGTACTCATTACCTAAAATCTAAAATAAACAAAAAAGTCGTGTGAGTGCTCGTGCGATCGTACGCATCAGCCTAGTGCTCATTACGCAAAACAATCTAAAATAAAAAAAAGCCGTGTGAGTGCTCGTGCGATCGTACGCATCAGCCTCGTGCTCATTACGCAAAAATCTAAATATTACATCAAAATACCAAAAAAATATAATATTCAAAAAACTAAAAAATCAACACTTTCAAGCAAACAAACAATTTTTCAGCCAGAACTACGTGATCCTTGATTCTCCATCAAAAGTGGAGATACGTAGGAGCAAGGCCAGTCCTTGTCAGGTTCACTTTCCCAAAAATCCAAAATCATTTTACAAACAAAATTCTCAATCAATTTTCAAACAAATTTTCAAGCAGTTTTCTAAAAGAACTACGGAACCCTGATTTCTCATTCTTAATGAGAATACGTAGGAGCAAGATCAATCCTTGTCGGGCCTAAAAAACTAAAAATATTTTGTTTCTTTAGAATTTTATTTTTAGGGGAAACATTTTGAAAACCACATCATATTCGCATATTTAGTTAAAGGTACTGCCTTAGGGCAGGCGTTGTAGGGTGCTAATACCTTCCCTACATGTAACCGACTCCCGAACTTAGAATCTCAGTTTCGCAGACCATGCTTTATCATTTTATGGTTTTTCTGTAGTTTTCCAGAATAAACTATGGTGGCGACTCCAAATCTCTTTTTCAAAAACCCGATTTCTTTTTCGGATCGTCGTCCCGTCGCGATCCCGGTTGCGACACTGTCCAATAAAAGCTCTATGCATACAAGGAGGAATGGACATGTAAACTTCTTCACCATATAAAAAAGCATCACTGCAATCTTGTTTAAGTAGTCAATTATGAGAAACTAGATCTCCTCACATGATTTGGTCCTAATCAACATGGCTAGAAAAGAGTTGATTTTGCTACTAAAATGATGCCTAGATAATGGTAAGAATTAGCATTATCAAACTCCCCCAAACTTATAACTTTGCTTGTCCTCAAGCAAAAGTACTTCACCTAGAAAACATTTCAATTGCAATGGTCTAGCAACTCAAGCACAATTTCAATCAACATAACAAATTCAATCATGCTTGTTCAACTTGGAAATTACATTCAAGAAAAATAATATGGTATTAGCAAGCTAAACTTCAACCATGGTGCTCACAATTCAAAATGCACAAGATAGATGTAAATAATAGATCAACAAACATGGCAACACTAGTGCAGAATTGGCCTTTAACCGTAGACGTCGGTTCACCAAATAACCAACGTAAATTATTGACCGGTGGTATTTTCGTAAATAAGTGGGCATATAGACGTCTATTAGGAGGGGCCCTAATGTCTATAATATTATACACGTCGGGGCCCCTCCTCGTAGACGTCTATATGGCTGACAGGGTAGGTGAGAAGTTATTTTTTCCGCCATATAGACGTCTGTTAGGAGGGGCCCCGACGTCTATAATATGATAGACGTTGGGGCCCCTCCTAACAGATGTCTATATGGTTGACAGGGTAGGTGAAACGTTCACCTAGATGTTGGGGCCCCTCTAAACTGACGCCTATAAGCCTCGCGAATATGAATTTTTCAATTAGAAAGACGTCATATTAGTTGGGGTCCCGATGTCTATACTATTATAGACGTCGGACCCCCCTAGCACCGAATGTCTATAGCCAGTTATACTGCAAAACGCGAACCCATGAGGAGTTACGCTCACTGTTCATCGTCTTCCTCGCGTTTTCTCTCTGAGACATTGCATTTCCAGGTGCGTTTCCTCTCTTTTGGACCGTTTAAATTTACTTTTACTCTGATTAAATTACTCTTTGATGAAATATCTTCCATTTGAACCGATTAAAATTCGTTTTCGTTACGTTTTGGTGCAGTTTCTGGCGTGGGCTTGGGCGGCGTTTTTGACTCTTTTTGGCCTATGTTTTTGGGCGTGCATTACTCCATTTCCCTGCATTGCTTTTTTAATCTGCTAAAAACGTTAGTTTCTTTGTTGATAACTTTTTTTGTATGCATGTTACTTTATGAAAGCTAATGACAAGATTACCCAGGTTGAAGAGAGCACCATTAGAACTATACTGGGATTTGAGAGTATTTGGTCTCCCCCATGTGCCAGTATATATCACATTGATTGATGCATTGGAGATAATTGGGGGAAACATGATGTTGAATATTTCCATCATTCAACTATGGTGCATGTAAGATACTTAATTTTGTCTTCCATATTAGTTTTATTTAGATTCCTAGTTTCTAACAACTTAACTTTGTTGTTTTAGGTACATGGACACAATCGTTGTAGACCAAGGTCAGTCTTCCATGTACGGATTTGTTGAACCTCAGACCATTCAACCTTTTGGTAACACACTTGAAAGCAAACAACATTATTTGAAAACATGGATGGATGAGTCAAAAAGAGACGTATACCTTGTGCCATACATTGATGGATAGGTGTTGTTAAGTTTACTTAATTAGTTAATTAACTATTTGTGATTCGTGATAGGTTGCACTGGCAGCTGATGGTCATCATTCCCAAACAATGTAAAATTATATGGTTTTGTTCGCTGCACAGGAAGATGAAAACTGACTTGAGAACCATGCTTCAAGTGTAAGTGTTTCTCCAAAAATGACTTTGAATTTGATGTTCACCTTAAACCTTTATGATAAATATAGTTATATTAATTTTACTTTGTGTTTTCAATCTAAATAGAGTTATTGGTAAATCCCGAGGTTAACTAGTTCAAATTTTGTATCCAAAGGTCGTAAGTCATTTATACTTCTAATTCATTTTCTATGTTATTGAATGATCTAAATTTTTGACTTTTTAGTTTGTCATTTTAGTGTACTAAGCAACTATATTAATGGGAATGTGGCTTCTATGTCATGTGTTGGATTAAGACCATCATTCGAGTTGTCATTCTAGATGACTGGAATGAGGTAATGATGCATACCTTGAATACATTACAAATCAAATTCATCTTTAAACATATACGAAACCATAATGAATCTTTCTTCATTTTGCAACGCTTCAAAAAAACATCTCCTATACCAGAGGACACAATTAGGCAGATAAGGCAGGAGTGGACAGCTTATCTTCTGCAAAGATGGAGCTAGGAACACTTATATTTCTTGTTGGACATTACTTTGGTTTAGTTTAAGTTTATATTTTGATAGTTTTTGATACGCGGGGACCAAGGCCAATTAGTTTATTTCATTACAAACATGTGTAAAAGGTGTTAGGCATGTGCTAGATAGGAGGGATTTTTAGTCCTATATATAGACATGCCACCACCTCTTGTAAGGTACTTTTGAGAATAATGAATTAAACTTTCTGTAGAGAGAACTCCAGAAATTAATTCCCTTGAAAGTCAAAGCTAGAGAATCCCAAAGGATCTCCTCTAGCCACCTTCCCTTCACACCATCCATTCTCTCATTTTCCATTATCAGATTCTCTCTCCTCCATACCATCCAACTCACGCTCTCTCACCAATTGATAGCTCCCTCGTGGCTTGCATCAGATCTACTGCCACGCGTGCCTTATTCCCTCGCGAGTTCCGTCAGCACAATACCACATCTTCATTTCGCGAAACCTTCCTCTACGTTCTCTCTCGATGGCTCTCTTCCACCACGAACCACATCGTTCCCGCAAACCTCCCCTTAAATCATTTTCCACCGATTAGTTACCTTCTCGCCGACTAAAATCACTTACCCACCATTCAAATCCGCTTCCGCATCAAACCCTAGGTTTTCCACCGAACAAACCTCCAATCCTAGTTCTTCCGCTGCCTCATCTGTTTCTCCTTGGCAGAATCTGAGGATTCTAGAGTAAATCTGTTTCTTCCGCTGCTTCTCGGTTCTTCAGCTCGATCAAGTTCAGATTTCACGTCGTCTCCGGATTCAGCTCAAGCCGTCAGCTATCAGTTTTGGTATTGGATTGTTTTTTACATTAAGTAGAACTTTCTTTATATGAAACTTATCTATATATATATATATATATATTTATATTTATATATACTTATATATATTTATATATATTATAGTATATTGTTCTGGAACAATTTTCTATTTTTCAGGTGTGGTTTTATTGCAACAATAAATTAATTTTTAAAAACAAAACAACCAGTAGACGTTGGTTAATGTCATGTTCGACGTCTATAGACGTTTGTCAGTGCACAAACTGACGTCCAATGAGTTACAGTGAACAAAACGTTTCAGAGCCTATAGACGTCGGATATGGCGACATCTGATGTCTATATACACGTGTGTTATATCCAACATATGATGTCTATGTACACGTCTGTTATATCCACCTCCGACGTCTATATAGACGTTTGATATATCCAGTCTGACGTCTATATAGATGTCTGGTATACATTGTCTGACGTCTGATTAACGTCACTCACAAGGACGTCGGATATGGATCCAACGTTAAAAGACCAAAATAACATACGTCTAAAGCCCTTTCTGCACTAGTACAAGTTGTTTTCATTGAAGGCATGGAACCACTCCTTACCAAAGAAAGTGTTTCTCTCAAGCACAATGGTGTATAAGGATGCGTGTCTCACTCTCTACTATCACAATGTTACACAAATCAACTTTGTCATTCGTTTGAACAATATCAAACACATTCACAAGCAAGTTATCATCACAAGGACTTTTTAAGGCTTGTATTGTGGGTGGGCTAAGAAGAGAAATTGGTTTTTCTGGACAACAAAACACCTTGAACTAAGAGACCAAACAATTTAATTCATGATATAACATTAGTCTTTCTTTTGCTCCAAAATTTAATAAACCACTTCTCAACTTATTTTCCAACTCTTGTTCATTGAATTCATTATTGTTTTTCTTCTTCTTCTTTCTTCATTTTCTTTCTTTTTAACTCAACCTGTTATTTTAGTCAATACTCCCTTTTGATAATAAGAACTACCCCAAACTTAAACCATTCTCTTCATCCTAACATATATATTCATCTCAACTCAAGGTAAAGACGTGAAGGATTTTTCAATAAGCTTAAGGTTCCAGGAATGAGAAAGTTTTTCTTTAAAGTTCAAAGGTTTTGTATTGACTTTTAGGTTCAAAAATGTAGAAGAGGTTGAAGAAGAAGATGACCTTGATCATATGAAACGAGCAAGCAAATAGTTCAAACAGAGAAACTCAAGCAAAATCAATTGTGATTCCAAAGTGATAACATTCAACAATAAATATGGGGCACAACATTTCACAGGTTAACTCAAGGTTCCAAATTTTGATAAACATCATGCCAAGAATATTTATCACAATTAAAACCAAGCATCTACCTAAACAAATACAAGCAACCACAACCTTTGTTCAACAAGCTCAACCATATCATCCCAATCAGATTTTCAAAACAATTCTCATGGATAAAGAGCAAACACAAGATTTGTATTCAATTCAAGCAAAAAATATGATTCACTCAAATTACCAAACCAATTGCACAAGAACTATCCAATAGGAAAGTCAAAAATAAATCCAAAAACTAAAAAGTGAAAGCAAATAAAACTTAAAATTGAAACTGAAAAACCGATCAAGTTGGACACTTTGCAGTTCCCGCAACTCCCATGGAACACTAACTTCACTTTCATTTAAATCATCTTCCTCTTCCCAGTAACTTATACTTTACAACAGCTCCTCCTCCCCCATAAGTAGGGGCCTGGCCCTAGGCCATGATACACAAAGAGCAAAATCTTCAAGTCATACTCAGCTCACGCATGCCTTAAAGGTTGACCAATGGTGGTTTTTGACACCTTTAAAGTCCTAAGGAAGATGTTATCTTACAAAAATTAAGCTCAAAGAAAAAATAGCATTCCATAGTTAATAACTGGATAAAAAGGTCTAAAAACAAACTAAAAGGAATGTGTGAAAAGGTGCAAAGAAAAGAAAATCTCAAAACAAACAACAACAAAAACGTGCCAAGACCAAAATGCCTCTGCAACACTGGCGCTCAGCTACACGCCAACTGCAGCCTAGCTATGTATCAGAAAAACAAGGCAAAACCAGGTTTACTGGTGTGGCGCTCAGCTGCAACCTAACTATTCTGCAAAATTCAGCTTTTTGTGAAACTTTGTCTTTCACTCTATGATTTTTGGCAATTAACACTCTTTCAATGCACTTACACACCAAACAAGCTAAAACTAACCTAATACACTCATAACAACCACAAACAAAACATTACAACTCAAAAATCACAAAAATGCAACAGAACATAAACATGCAAAACATAAGTTACTAATGCACATAACACAAAAACCATACAAACATAAGTAAAAAGGGTAAGAAAATTGGGTTATCTCCCAAAAGCGCTTGTTTAACGTCCTTATCTTGACGAATTACTCAATTAGGCATGGATGTTGTTGTTGGTATGCTCCTTTCACCAACTCCTCTTAAATCACTTTCTAGCCACCAAATCAACTCTCACAGCTTAAGTATCTTCATTTTTGCTCTTCCACTACCTTGACATCTTCAAACACTCAATCTTCTTGATCAACTTTGGCTTGCTAGGCTCGAGTTCTTTGTTTTTCATCAAAGGGCGGTGACTAGTCTTTCTCTTTTGCTTCTCCCTTTCTTCTTCTTTTTTCAGTTAGCACTTTGAGCATCTTCAAGGAAGGGAAAATTTGGGGCTGATTGTTGTGCTCAAGCTTATTGTCCCCTTTTGGCATCATGCTTCCTTCAATCTCGGGGCAAACATGAAAAATTTGAGGCTGTAGTCCTCTTTGTGTGAAATTGCCCTGCATCAACTTGGAGACAACTAAACTAGAAACATAAATTAGCCCAAGTAGAACAGAAAATTTATTTACAATAAAAGAGTTAGTTCTCTATACAAAATCAAGTCTACACAAGTTAGAAACCTCACAAAAGTCTAGTATTGACACGAGTCGCTGACAATGGTGCCAAAAACTTGTTAGATCATTTCGGCAAGCGTACCGAATCGTTCAAGTAATAAAATCATGGTAAGACCATGTATCGTTTTTCAAGAGACTCGTAATACTAAAGAATTGTGCGATTAACAACTCATTTAGACTCAATAGAATATCATTCATTTACAAGCATGTGCAAAAAGATAAATTCATAAATAATTACAAGGTTGGACTTTGGTGTTTGAAGGCACTTAGAAATGGAATAAACTAGAAATGGTATGAAATGACATTGCTAAGGTTAGTTTTCACCTACTTCACTCTTGCGCTTACCCAATTTCATCTCATGTCCATCAATTTACTAAAGTCAATCCACAAAAACACTCTAGCCCTAATCCCTTAGGTGTAAGAGCCTAGGTTTTCTCAATTAAACTTCAATCCCTTGGAAAATCTAACACGCAAACCCGCATTAATGAGCTGGGATCTTAAGACAACATGTGAATCATCTTCCATCCCTATAATCAATGACCACAAGGACTCTTGTTTTAGTTCTAGGTTCCATCTTACCTCCCCATAATCCATGAAACCCCAAAAATCAAGTCATGAACATTCCTATTACATGCAAGCTTTAAGATCGGAAACAAGAATACTAGTAGTTGATAAAGAAAACATATATATATATATATATATATATATATATATATATATATATATATATATAATCAAATCATTCAACAAATACACAAGAATTCAGAGGCTACAACAATCCCCAACAAGATGGGTCTAGCTATCCATTTTCATGGAGAGCCTTTAAGCTTACAAAATGGCCATGGAAGAAGATGAAGAACCAAAGAGGAAGAAAGAGGTGTTCCCACGAGCCCTAGCAGCCCTCCAAGCTCTCCTCTGAGTGAGATGCACCTCCAAAGAACCAAAGACCTATTTCCCTTTGCATTTTGGGTCTAAATAAACTAATTTTTTCACATCAGCATCGTCACTGCTCAGTTGCACCCCAGCTGCAGCCCAGTCGTGGCATTCTAGAGGGTTGGCGTTCAGCTACAGCCTAGCTGTAGTACAACCACAAAATTTTTGTGACAAAGCACTCAGCTGCACCCTAGCTGCATCTCAGTGGCAACATTCCAGAAAGCAAGCGCTCAGTTGCACCCCAGCTGCACCTCAGCTACAACATTCTATAGACAGATATAGTTCAGTCGTAGCCCAACTGCAGCCCAGCTACAACATTCCAAAATTCTCTCTTTTTGTTTTGCTTGCTTTTGTGGCTGGTTAAGCTCTATACATTGGTGGAGCTTCTTCTAAGGATAATATTAGCTACAAAATAAGGGGATTAGTGATGATATTATATCAATATGGCTCAAAACACACTTATTTATAAAAGCAAGATAAAAGAGAAGATTAAGTAAGTTTCAAGCTAGAAAAGAGTTGATTTTGCTACTAAAATGAAGCCTAGATAATGGTAAGAATTAGCATTATCAATTGGGGTTAGAAAAAATTACAACACAAATAAAAGAAATTTCATTCAAAAAGTTCACAAGACCAATGTATCCACAAGTCTTGTGGGTTAGGATCGATTTATGAACTTTCTTTTCAGAAAAAAAAAATATTTATTTTAATACAATAATAAAATGCAATTAACTCTCATTTTGTCATAAATTAAAGTGTTTTTAATTTGTCAAAAGAATTATATATAAACATTTTAATCAAATTAACATAAACTTTATAAAAAGTTCCAATAAATTTGATTGCTTACTTATATAAAAATACTATGCAGCAACATAAGACATTAAAATATTTAATTAACTAAACATATTTTAAAATATATAAAATAATCATTTAATTTTATTGTGCCATCAAAAGTAAATAAAAAATCTCATTTTAAAAGTTTAAAATAATGAATTTATAAATAATAAATTTATGAATTTTTTAATTGTGTTATTGTTTTCCTTTTTTTCGTATGACTTAAATTTATATTTAAATTTTATTAATTATTAATTTCTCCTAATAATCAATATATATATATATATAATAATAATAAGTATATATTTAGTAATTATAAAAAAAAATTTAGTGAAATTTTATTAGAATTAATTCAATTTTTTCACAATAGTACTTTATTAAAAACTATACATTTTCGTATTTAAAAAACTGATAAAATTAATAAATAAATTCTAATGAATAATTATATTAAACTATATATTATATATTTCATTTAATAACATAATAATAAATATGATATAAAATTATTAATTTAAATATAAGAAAACTATAACCTATTTGATTATCTAATAAAATATATAATTTTATATATTAAATGAATTATATATTAATAATGTAAAATATTTGATTGTGTTTATATTCATGATTTATATATAGTAATAATCACAAATAAAAATTTTTAAATACAAAAATAACTTTAAAAATACTATAATAATAAAATATAAACCGAAAATATAAGTTAAAACAAGAATATATATATATATATATATATATATATATATATATATATATATATATATATATATATATATATATATATAATATAACGATTTGTTATCATATAATGCTTGACAAGTTAACCCATAAGAAAAAATTGTTAATAGTAGTTGACTTATCTACGGATAAAAAGTCATAGGAAAGTCTAATCTTCTAATTAAGTATATCGTAGCTATTAGACTAGCTTTGCATCTATTTTTCCATCAGCTGTGTTTACTTTTATATATCCATTTGGATCCTATGATAGATTTATCATGTGGCAAATATTATTATTTTCAAGACCCAGGATTTCTTCATTCATAGCTTTTCTCCAATTAGGATATTTGCATGTCTCTTTGTAAGTTTTGATTCACTATCATTTTAAATAGTGATTCATCCATGCTCCCACCAACAAACTCCAAGCAGATTTTTAGTACTAAGGAATGGTAATTGTTATCATAAAAGACATGAGAAACAAGACATTTGGCTGAATTTTCACTGGGATGCATATACAAACTACCGTGCATAGAAGGTTTGTGTTGTAATTCTTCTGCCACAGGAGCGAAAGAAAACAGCCAGAATGAAACAAAAGAAAAGAGACAATGAGAGAACAAGATAGCCAAGGCGCAGCAGAGATCTTATTCAAGTGTGACGGTGACCATCTTGAAGCTTGACAACACGCCTTAGATCCATGAAGGAAAAAGAGCAGAGAGAAAAAAGAAGATAAAGGCACACGAGAAGAAAAAGGAGGAAAAACTATTACTGATCAGTTGAATGCTGGATTGAATCCAAAAATAGGTTATATTGAATGTGAAACAGCATTCAAAATCTTACTTTCCATCATAACCATGCTATCTAATGCCCTGCCCAAAGGAACACCATAATACTCACATTAACCACATTACTTTCCATAAACATTCCATCCCTTGGAAACTCCACAGCCAGCCGTAGCTAGAATATTCACATATACAGGGACAGTGCACTTAAACTATAAAGGTGCTATCGACCCCTCCTCTCTGCCTTAACCAGCATAGCAGCATATATTAAAGATAGTTTAGGCAGGTTTAGTTTATCACATACCCTAAACAAGTTGTTACTCTGGACTCATAGCCGACCGAATAGTAAAGGTGCAGAAGAGTCGGTCGACCGATGATACCTCTCAGGTGAATGAACCGATCGGTAAAAAGAACTGTTAAGATAATCAATAGTAATAACCGTCGGAAAATTAATGAAAATAATTAATATTGTCATTCATTGGTGATTAATGAGTCAGACCTAACGATAAGCTCATTATAATTTATAAATATTTGTCTGGAAAATGAGACATGTAACTTGAACTGAAACTTAGAACTCTGATAACTAAATCTTGATTACAAGATTATTACGCAAAGTCATTGACTTGAGCGTCGAAGTGTCTTTTGCAGGCATCCTCCCCCGCAGCTTGGACAAAGAGAAGAGAAAACATCGCAACGGAATGAGAGAAGAGAAAAGACATCGTAACTGAATGATGAAACGGACAACTTTGAATTTTGGATTAGGATTTTAAATCCTGCCGAAACATTTTGGTGGCCACCGTGGACCAAGCAACATCACATAAAAAAACCACAAGGAACCAAGATCAACACTCGGTTCGGACTCTACCAATCCACTCCCATAAAAAAAAAGTTTGAAGTCTTTACTTTATTGTGATTTAATATATATCTTTTACGTTAACGAATATTATTCTGAGAAAGAATTAGAGCAATAAAAATATACGACGACACATCCCCAAAGAGAAAGAAAACCTGAAAATTTGGGTCGTTGGATTATTGAAAGGTTCTCGCACTTTCCCGTTCGAACTGCCTCACGGTTCCCGTTCGGTTCGAAGACAGCCTCACCGACCTCAGTGGCCTCTGCATCAACGGCCGCTTGCTCATTCCAGTCCCCCACCAACCCACTTCTCACTGACAATGGCCTCTCCATAAGTCATCTCCTGGACGAACGACGCCTGTGAACACAAAATCGAGCATCGCGCCAAGGACCTTGAGGTCGCCCCTACCTTTGCATCATCTATCACACCGTTCGGTTGAGCCTCCGCGTCATCCGCCGTGCCGAGAAGCTCGACCTCCTCGGCGATGATCGCGCATCACTGCCTTCCATATTCGCTAACATTTCCCCCTTTTTATTATCATTGATTTTTATTTTTTGATTTATTTCGCTGGGTATTAATAACTGTGAAATTGGAGAACATGTCCCTCAGCTCATCTGATTTAGGGGAAATTTTCAAGACCATTAGAGAAAGGTTTAAGACCATTGGACCAGTGTTATTATAGTCTCCTGGTTCAGAATTTTTGTGAATCTTCTTGCTCGGAAACCGATGAGGAGCTTGTTAGCAAGGTCGATGAGATATGCTCAGAGACGTAAGCCAAATGCACGGTGTTAGATCCACCGCCATTGCCTCCGGCGCCACCCTTGTCCACCCCGAGGACCAGATTCGGTCCCAAACCAACGATCCTCACGCGCAAATCGCCGATTATTTTGACATCATCGCTGGAGCCGGCATTGGCGCCATCCTCGCCATCATGCTGGATGAGTTTCATCGCATCTCCGTAACGGTTGCCAGGGTCACGGACGAGCGCGGTGGGGAAGTGTGCGAGATCCACGAGAAATCGCTGAAGGTGGCCGCAGAGGTGCCCGCCGTTGCCGTGGTGAGCACTAAGCTGCATCGGATGCGGGCAGGCAAGAGCTCATGGCGGTGAAGAAGGGACTTGCGACGCAACTTTTGGCAGTGGGTAGTGACCTCAAGGGGTCGTGTGCCCAGATATTGGTCTTATGGACTGGCGAGTGCAGCGCCGTTGAGGGCTTAGACAACACTGTTGCAGGCAGCGTCTAGAGGCGACTTGAGCCAATACTCTTATTTACTCAGATTGATTTCAGAAAAAATTGGTACTTATTTCTTATTTCCTAAAAACATTTTATACTGTTCTACTGCCTTGTGTGCTTTCCTCAGGAATCATTGTGACAACTCGAATGAAAGTGGTGAAACAAAATTCACGAACAGAGGCCTCATACTTATCTTTAAAACCAAATTACTGGCAAGATACTCTAGAATCACCAGGCAACCATCTGAGTTGGAGTTTCTATCAAAGGAAGGAGAGAAAAGGCTGTTGTGGCAACCTTAATACATGTTGCTGCCCCAATTCAAAACTGCTTAAATAGGGGTAGTGTAAATCTGCATAATAATTCCTCCGCCTAATGCACATTGGAGAATCTCAGATCTTGACCAAACATTATTCTTTTCCTCTGCCTTAGCATTATTGCACAATTATATTTGTCAAATTATTTACTTTTTCTGATAGAACCAAAGTACATCATTGGAAAGAATTGCTTAGTGGCTCAAAATATGCACTTAAGGTTAGTGGAGGAACGTGAGGTAATCGCTCGGTATAGGGGACATTCATTTTTTGCCACCCTCAAGGCGGTGCATCATTTCTGGAGTTCATATATTTGACTTGTAGATAAAATTTTGTATAAAAAGCTTGCAACTTGACAGGCTTCAAGGACTTGACTATCGCTCAAACCTATACAGGACACTTCAAATCTTGTTTAACGTAGCTCGGACAATGCTTATCCATACAACCACGATTAACTTCTTCAACTCTTCTGCAGGTCACAAAGTATTAAACATTAATGTCCCAACCATGGCATATTCTAATATGAGGTTTTCCATTTTGGTCTTCAAACCTTCAACTGAAGACCGAATGGTTGCTTCACTAATCGTTAGGCCTTATGACAAAATACGTGATTATTAATTAAATAATTGTCTAATATGTTTTCTGATTGTTCAAGTTGAATTATTATTGTTTAGTGTAGAGGACAAGACCTGCAAGCTACTTGATCAAACGAGAGTTTACTTCAGCTAGCGTCTCTCGAGCGGTGGTAATTCATAGGGTTGTCATCAACATCTATTATTCGTTTATGGAGGTCATGATTTATTATCGGGCAACACGAGAGATACAATTGAAAAAATTCTCCTGTTACACCCTGTAAATTCAAATTTAAGTTCCGGCTCGGATACAGCAACGACCAAATGGACATTAAAGTCAACCACTACTTAACAGCGGCGATCAAATGGATGTTTTTATTTAAATATAAATTATATTTTTAGTATATCTTGTAGGTCACAAGACTCTAAGACACTAAAGCAGTTACATCAAGACCGAACGGTCTCACTCGCTCGGTCGTCTGGCCTCAAACTAAATTTTATCAACTACATTTTTCTGACCGTTCAAAATTCTAGTGTTGCTTTTCTTCGGTGCAGATGACAGAATTGTATACAAACTACTTGGCTAACTTTGAGCAACCGATCAGCAGGGAACATTTTTCAACTAGGTGAGGCAAATTTGTTTTGTGAACTCTCACCTTGATATTAAGGCACTCTCCTAGTGAACTCCTAAGACCTAAACCGAGCAGGTGAGGAAGATTTCTTTTGTGAACTCTCACCTTGGTCTTAGGGCATGCTCCTAGTGAACTCCTAAGACCTAAACCGAGCAGGTGAGACAGGTTTCTTTCGTGAACTCTCACCTTGGTCTTAGGGCACGCTCCTAGTGAACTCCTATGCCCTAAACCGAGCAGGTGAGGCAGATGTCTTTCGTGAACTCTCACCTTGGTCTTAGGGCACGCTCCTAGTGAACTCCTAAGACCTAAACCGAGCAGGTGAGGTGATAACAGTTGAAAAACTGTTATTTTTATGCTTAAAATTGATACCAAAAGCAACCTTTAAGACTTAGAAACTAGCTTAAACTCATATTTTTGCTTTAGTTTTGTGAATAAGAGAGTTGAAAGTGAATTTAATGGTTTTGTGCAAGATTCCCTTTATTTTGTAGGCTAATTGAATGATTTGAAAGAAGAATTGAAGCAAACACTCTCTCTTCCACCCCTTTGAAGGAGGATCTTGGATGCTCGGGCTACCTCTTCACCTTTCTAGGGTTTTATCCTTCATTCTTTCATTATTGTTCATCTAGGTTCACCATGAATATGGTGAACTAAACTTTGTATGTTTGTTGGGGAATTAATGTAATCTTTTGAAGCTCTCATATATGGAATTTGTGCTTGCATCTTAATCTAAGATTTATGCTTTCTTTCATCATTAGTTAGGGTTTTTCCTCTTTGCTTAATGATTGCTTTGTTTAACTCATTCAATGCATGATTATTGATTTTGTCGATACGGGAACGTACGGGGAAGTCTAGATCCGGGGAATCTCTCCCAATATTATATTGGTTGTCGTTAAGCTCCTGTGCTAAGAGAACTAATTATTAGGAATGCTAGGAATCGTATGAACTCGTAATTAGGGATAGGCCTTCTTGACAAGGTAATTTAGAAAGTGGCATTAATGATGACTTGAATGTTGAATTCCTAAAATATGAGAGTGGATAAGATGAAATTGACCCCCAACAACATATTCATTCATATATTTCATTGAAAGTATTTGTCTTTTGCTTTTGCCATTGATCAAAACCTCATACATACATATTTATTTTCGTCTTTTGCATTATAAAATCCAATTATTTTGTTCTTAAGTCTTAGCTAATCAACGAACCACACAACTAAACTAGGCCGTGAGTCCTTTGGGAGAACGATACTTGGTCTTACCAAGTTTATTACTTGAACGATTCGGTCATACTTGCCGATTGTAAAACAAGTTTGTGACATCATATTTTGGTGATCATAAATTTGTCCATCAAGTTTTTGGCGCCGTTGCCGGGGACTCGTGGTTTAACTGGTTAATTTGTGTGATTATTGATTATCTTTTACTTTAATTTTGAATTTCTGTTTTTATTTTCTGTTTTTATTTTTTTGGTTTTTATTTTATCTTATTTGATTTTATTTGATTTGATTTTATTTTATTTTATTAGATTTTATTTTATTTTATTTTATTTTATTTTATTTTATTTTATTAGATTAGATTTTATTTTATTTTATTTTATCTTATTTTATTTTATCTTCTGAATCTTTTATCTTCTCCTATATCTTTTTGTGCTAACAAATATTTTCTAGGGTTTTGTTTTCTTGTGTATGCAGGAAGCAATTAGAACAAGGAGCAAGAAAACAACAGAACCTCTGCTTGAAGGTCTAGACGAGAGTAGACGGAGGAGAAGAATCCGAACATCTAGAGAACTTTTCCCTTCTCCAGAAACTCTCTTACAATCATCACTACAAGGTTCTGTTCATAGTACAGAAAATATGGAGAACAACAATGTTAGAAGAACTCTTGCTGACTAGACCAATATAGCTGGACCTCAGCACTTTAACAGTATAGCTAGGCCTAGAGTCAATGCAGCTAATATGGAGGTCAAACCATCACTGATTCAACTGGTGAAAAGCAACCAATTCAATGGGTTATCTCATGAAAGCCCATATGAGCACCTCACTACCTTCAATGAGATTTGCAACACAGTCAAGATTAATGGGGTGCCAGACGAAGCTATCAAACTTAGCTTGTTTCCTTTCTCATTGGGAGGCAATGCTAAGCTTTGGTTGAATTCTTTCCCAAAAGAAAGTTTCACAGAGTGGGAAGCAGTGGTCACAAAATTTTTAAACAAGTACTTCCCACAATCTAAGGTGACAAAAGGCAAGCAAGAGATTTCTTCATTTAAACAGGGCATGGAAGAATCACTACTGCATGCATGGGACAGGTATAAAAGCTTGCTAAGAAAAACACCCACGCATGGCTTTGAAGATCAGGAAGTAGTCTTAACTTTCCTTGGAGGGCTTGGTTCACAAACCAAGATGATGCTGGACGCCTCAGCAGGAGGCAATATTAAATGGAAAACTCCAGAGGAAGCAACAGAGATTATAGAAAACATGGCTACTAGTGATAATGAGCTGCACAGTGAGAGAGGAGCTCCTATGCAAAAAGGAGTCCTCCAATTACAGACACATGATGCCCTGCTAGCTCAAAACAAAATTCTAACTCAACAGCTGGAGACTCTGACTAAAACTCTTGCACAATTACCCAAAGAGTTGAAAACTGTTGCACAGGTACAATCCCAGTTGTGCGAATTGTGTGAAGGCGACCATATCAATGGTCAATGTGCCTTTCCAGTTGAAGCCGTAGAGGATGTAAACTACATGACCAATCAGTACCGTCAAGGAAGCTACAATCAGGGGTGGAAACCACACTCAAGTATTGGTCAAGGGAAAACTGGGCAAGCTGGTCAATATAATAAGCAGCAGCAGCAACCCACCTTATGGCAACAGTTATCTATGCTTAATGAAAGGTCCATGAGGATGGAGGAAACTCTCAGCAGCACATTTCCTTTTCCAATCCATCAAGGGAAACAACTGGACTTCACAGAATTATTCAAAATGGTGGATAATGATGCACCTTGGGAGCAAATTTTACAGCAGATTACGGTTTACACTAAATCTAATGAAGAAATCTCTACAAAGAATAGACGTAGAGATGATGAGGCAAAGGAGTGTATAACTGTTAAAAAAGAGTCATTCCCTCCTAAAGCAACAGACCCCGACAGTTTTTCTATCCCTTGTACCATAGGGAAGAAAAGGGTGAAGAAAGCTCTTCTTGATTTAGGTTCAAGTGTTAACTTGATACCTTACTCTTTACTGGAGCAAATCGGCAATGTTAATGTGAAATCTGTAAAGGTTAATCTAGTAATGGCCAATGGATCTTCAAAGGAGCCATGTGGGATTGCAGAGGACATTATAGTTTGTGTTGGCAAACTTCAGTTCTTGATAGACTTTGTGGTGATGAAGATGGAGACAAAGAAGATACTTATCATACTTGGAAGACCGTTTATGAAAACGGCCAGAGCTATCATTGATGTAAATGAAGGTATAGTGGTGCTCTAGGATCGAGAGGAGAGAGTGGTTGTAGACGTCTTCAAGGATGAGACGCAAGCACAGGAGGAAGAAGCTAGTTATAAAGCTGCATTTCAAGATGCACACATGACTAGCCATAAAGATGAAAAGCCCAAGGTTGCAGGTAACTATTGTTTGTTGTTTCAGGTACACAAGGAAGAAAAGATTGGAAGAGGAGGAGAAATTCCTGATGACTGGGAGAAAAGAAGACCCCAACTTGGCACACCTGTAAGAATCAAGAACAAGTTGTGGGTTGTGAAAGGCTTTAAAGAGAAGGAGATGATAGAGATAGAGTCTCGACACTCTAGAAGGACCAAAACAGTTCACAAGAAACAGCTGAGGAGTTGGTGGGATGACAACATCAACTATAAAGCAGGAACTTGAGCTTACTGGGTCAAGCTAATGACGTTAAAAGAGTGCTTACTGGGAGGCAACCCAGTGATTTTAGAACTTTTAAATTTTACTTAGGTTTGTAATCTTTAAATCTGTTGAACATTATATTGCTGAACATAGCATCTACTGAAGGATGCTAGTTGGATATAGCATCTACTGAAGGATGCTAAGTGGTAACACCTACTGAAGGGTGTTGGTAAGTTTGAAGCACCTGCTGATGGGTGTTGGTGAGATTTTAAATACCTACTGATGGGTGTTGGTGAGATTTTAAACACCTAGTGATGGGTGTTGGTGGATTTTGGGTCAGGCTCGTGACGTTAAACAAGCGCTACCTGGGAGGCAACCCAGTTGATTGATTGTTTTTGCTTGTTTTACTTTAGTTAGGGTTTACATAAGTATTTTAAACATTGAATTGCAGGGAACCAATGAGGGGCATGTCTAGGAGGCACGTAGGTTAAGAAAAGAAGGAGAAGAGCACTTCACGAAAGTGCCGCTGAGCGGAACTCTCGCAGAATGGGCTTTAGTTCCCCTTAGCAGGACCCGAGCCCATTAGGGTATTTTTATACCCTAAGCTGCGCATATGCTCATGCTTTCAGGCTCTTCTCTGCACAAACACTCCCTCATACCTTCTCCAAGGTTTTCCACATCTTTTCCCTCATCCCTCTTTAGAAAATCTCCCTTCCACTCACTTGCTCACTAGTTTTCCATTTAAGTTTGGGGTTGGGAGAGAACATCATTGAAGGGGCTGATTTCTTCATTGTGGTTTACTGATGCTTAATAATGTATCTTTTGGTTTTGTGAATTATTTTTGATGCAGGGATGGCCTCCTCATCGGGCAAAAAGAATCAAGACTATAAGATCCAAGAAGAAGGAAGATACAGAGGACAACTCAGACTGATGAGGAGCTAAGATAGCATTTACTGATGAATGCTATCATATGCTTATACTTTTGTTGGTTTAAGTTTTCTTAACTTATTTGTTTTTGTTTTTAGATTAGGGTTTGATGTACTCTATTGGACACCTGGTTTGTGTGATGGTTTACTATTAACTGTAATTGTTTGATAAGTAATGCTTGATGATGCTTATTGATTGATTGATGTTGAGATGATGTGCACATTAAAATGCTTATACAGGTGATTCACAAGCTTTGTGAACAAATGCATGATATCATGATTGTGATTGTGAAATTAAGCAGGATGTGTATGTCAAATGTGAATGAGCTTATATGTGAGGTTTTGAGCTCCAGGGTTTTTGGTATGATTGAATGCTATTACTTTGGAAACATGAATGATTTTGCCCAGGTTTTCTATGATTGAATCAATTGCTTGTTTTGCATCATATGATCAAGGCCGTTTGTTGGAACCCTTTTTATTGGCCAAATTCATTAAGTTAGCCCACTAAAAGAGAACACTGTGTGTTCTATCCTTTGAACCCTTAGCCTTGAACATACACTGAAAACCCTTATTGAAAAGTTTTACCTTGAGTTAAGTAGAAGATCTTGTGTGGTATTGTTAAATGTTCAAGTTTGGGGTTGTTAGGAAAACATGAAAAAGGAAAAGCATTGAGCTAAGAGCTAAAAAGTAAGAATATGCAAAGAAAAAGAAAAAGAAAAAGAGAAAGAAAAGAAAAGAAAAGAAGAAGCAAAGCTCAATGCAAATGCAAAGGCAAGTTGGGAATGAATAAGAATAATTGTGTTGTTATGATTCTCTTAACTCAAAGATTTTGTGATCCAGAAAAACCAATTTTCTTGTTAGCCCAGCCACGTTATAAGCCATTGAAAAGTCCTTGTGATGATGCATGCTTGTGAATGTTTTTGATTGTGGTTAAATGAAAGGCAAAGTTGATTCATGTGACATTGTGATAGTGGAGTGAATGAGTAATTACCTCTTATACACTTGTGTTTGAGTGAAACACTTTACCTAGTGAGGAAATATTCCATGAGCACATGAACATCCATGCTAAATTGATTGATCATTCATGAAAAATAGCATTTGTTGGATATTAAGTGACTTTGTGAACACCAAAGCATGTGCGCGTCTTGATTGAAATCTTGGTCATAAGCTTGATTGAAGTCTTTACTTATCTTGAAAAGAAGATTTTTGAATGAATGAACCATTATATGAATTGGTAGAAGATTGAGTTACATCTTGTTTGCTTGAGGACAAGCAAAGTTCTAAGTTTGGGGTTGTGATAACAGTTGAAAAACTGTTATTTTTATGCTTAAAATTGATACCAAAAGCAACCTTTAAGATTTAGAAACTAGCTTGAACTTATATTTTTGCTTTAGTTCTGTGAATAAGAGAGTTCAAAGTGAATTTAATGGTTTTGTGCAAGATTCCCTTTATTTTGTAGGCTAATTGAATGATTTGAAAGAAGAATTGAAGTACCGAATGATTGGAGTGCTGAAAAGTCAACCAGAAACCAGAAAAGTCAACCAGTCAACCAGAAAAGTCAACCAGTCAACCAAAAAAGTCAACCAGTCAACCAGAATACGAAAAAAGTCAACCAGACGAGTTTTGGGCCAGTTTTATGCGATTTTATGATCTGTTTGGGCCTGGTCCCGTTTTCTATTATTTTTATGTCCTATTTAAAGACCTAGATGTCTTAGGGTTGGTATCTTTGGCAGAAACGAAGCAAACACTCTCTCTTCCACCCCTTTGAAGGAGGATCTTGGATGCTCAGGCTACTTCTTCACCTTTCTAGGGTTTTATCCTTCATTCTTTCATTATTGTTCATCTAGGTTCATCATGAATATGGTGAACTAAACTTTGTATGTTTGTTGGAGAATCAATGTAATCTTTTGAAGCTCTCATATATGGAATTTGTGCTTGCATCTTAATCTAAGATTTATGCTTTCTTTCATCATTAGTTAGGGTTTTTCCTCTTTGCTTAATGCTTGCTTTGTTTAACTCATTCAATGTATGATTATTGATTTTGTCGATACGGGAACGTACGGGGAAGTCTAGATCCGGAGAATCTCTCCCAATATTATATTGGTTGTCGTTAAGCTCCTGTGCTAAGAGAACTAATTATTAGGAATGCTAGGAATCTATGAACTCGTAATTAGGGATAGGCCTTCTTGACAAGGTAATTTAGAGAGTAGCATTAACAATGATGACTTGAATGTTGAATTCCTAAAATATATGAGAGTGGATAAGATGAAATTGACCCCCAACAACATATTCATTCATATATTTCATTGAAAGTATTTGTCTTTTGCTTTTGCCATTGATCAAAACCTCATGCATACATATTTATTTTCGTCTTTTGCATTATAAAATCCAATTATTTTGTTCTTAAGTCTTAGCTAATCAACGAACCACACAACTAAACTAGGTCGTGAGTCCTTTGGGAGAACGATACTTGGTCTTACCAAGTTTATTACTTGAACGATTCGGTCATACTTGCCGATTGTAAAATAAGTTTGTGACATCATATTTTGGTGATCATAAATTTGTCCATCATGAGGCAGATTTCTTTTGTGAACTCTCACCTTGATCTTAGGGCACGCTCCTAGTGAACTCCTAAGACCTAAACCGAACAGGTGAGGCAGATTTCTTTCGTGAACTCTCACCTTGGTCTTAGGGCATGCTCCTAGTGAACTCCTAAGACTTAAACCGAGCAGGTGAGACATTTCTTTTGTGAACTATCACCTTGGTCTTAGGACACGCTCCTAATGAACTCCTAAGACCTAAATCGAACAGGTGAGGCAGATTTCTTTTGTGAACTCTCACGTTGGTCTTAGGGCACGCTCTTAGTGAACTCCTAAGACCTAAACCGAGCAGGTGAGGTAGATTTCTTTCGTGAACTCTCACCTTGGTCTTAGGGCACGTGTTTAGTGAACTTCTAAGACCTAAACCGAGCAGGTGAAGCAGATTTCTTTCGTGAACTCTCACCTTGGTCTTAGGGCACGCTCCTAGTGAACTCCTAAGACCTAAATCGAACAGGTGAGACAGATTTCTTTCGTGAACTTTCACCTTGGTTTTAAGGCACGCTCCTAGTGAACTCCTAAGACCTAAATCAAGCGGCAAAGCAAGCTCTTTCGTGAACTCTCACCTTAGCCTGGGAACACTTCAAAGGAACTCTTAGCGCAAAACCCGCTCGGACGATAAAGAACACATGGTAGTATGAAGTGAAACTCAGATAAAATCATCTACCGATCGATATAACTTTATAAACCCAACGCAATATCAAAAATTTTGCTAGGGCTTGGGAGACTTATGTTACTCTGGGCTCATAGCCGACCGAGCAATAAAGGTACAAAAGAGTCGGCCGACCGATGATACTTCTCAGGTCAATGAACCGATCGATAAAAATAGCCGTTAAGGTAATCAATAGTAATAATTGTCGAGGAGTTAATGAAAATAATTGTCATTTATTGACAATTAATATTGTCATTCATTTCTGACAAAGGAAACAAGTAACTTGAACTTGAACTAAAACTTAAAGATTTGATAACTAAATCTTGATTACAAGATTATTAGGCAAAATCACTGACTTAAGCGTCAGAGTATTTTTTGCAGGCACCCACACCCACAGATTGGACAAAGAGAAGAGAGAACATCACAATTGGATGAATGAAAGAAGAGAGAAAACATCGCAACTGGATGATGAAACAGACAACTTTGAATGTTTTAGATTAAGGTTTTAAATCCTGCCGAAACACAAGTGTTTGACTGTAATTCAATCACTTGCATTTCTTTTGCCAGCCAAAATTTACATGATCACCTCTACACAATACGCAATAAAATTGGCCAGACGAACAATTAAATAAAACAAAAGGAGTGACAAATTATTGACTTTTCACGGTGTAATCTGAATAAGCAATAGACAAGAAACAAAACCAGCGATGAAATTGTGTGGAGAAAAGACATTCTGGAAATTATATGCAAATACAGTGCGCACAAAGTGGTGCATCCCTTTCATTTTGCACTTTAAAAGATCAGAGACTACACTGAAATTGCCTCGGCACTGACTCCAAGAAACTGCCATTAGTATCCGCTAATCATGTACAAGCTCTTATATATTCTAACAAAAACAATTTCTTGCAGGTGCATATCATTCTTTCAGGGAGGGTTCTACAGCTGGTTCAAGCACAACAGGCTCCAATTTCTCTGCTTCACCATTACCTTTGGGTATAATGAGTCCATATCCACCTTCTTTTCTTTTATACACAATATTAATTTCCCCTGAAGCAAACGAAAAACATTTTTAATTTCCCAGGATATAAAAAAAGATAAAGTACTCGTAATTAGGGAAGAGGTCCAAGAAAACGGCAGGAGAAGCATATCCAAACAAAATATAGATAAATATCCACTAATTTCTCACCAGTTTCTTCGTTTCGAAAACCATAGAAGTCATGATCAACATTTACAAGTTGCTCTATTGCTTCAGACACAGTCAAGGGTGGCATGTCAAAGTACTTTGTGCGAACAACCTGTTAAGACAGCTCACAATTTGGGTAGGAGCAATGTAAGTAAAGAGAGAAAAATCCCGTCTCATGCTAAGAAATAATGCATCTACTAGACTACTAACAACAGATAGCAAAGGAATTTAAGTGCAAGGTTTGAATTACTCATTGCAAAACATCATCAGAACAACCCTTCCAAACCAGACAAACCAATTTTAATATTATGTCTACGTAGAACTACTTTCACTTCTATTTCTAGAATATATCACAATCAAGCATTAAGTATTTTTGGGGGAAGGAAAGAGATGTACTGGTGAATATCTCAAACTTATTTTCTAGAAACAGTAATAAACGTGTACGAACCCAATTTAAGATATGCATAATCAGAAAGCAAAGCAAAAGCAGAACAGAGCAAACGAAGGAAGTAGGCATGACATGAAGCTGAATTTAAGTGTAGATATATGAAACTAAACAATAAGACCTAGCCGTGAAGTACCAACTACCAACCTCATCAATTGATTCTTCTTCCTCGTCTGGGGATAATATTTCATCCTCTACCACAGGTAATTGCTCCACCGGCTCCCTAACCTTCGACCTATTGAAACCCTTCATGTGGCGACCATGATCTGACTCCTTTTCCTTTATTTTCCTCAACTTTCTCTGAATGATCGATGATACCAAATCTATACTTCCATAGGTGCTTTCAGCGTCCTCCTCAGCCCGCAACACTCCGTGCCTCTTAGTGAACAAAGTCACCTAATACAAACCAGAATCAAAGAATTAAACCCACTTGGTAAATGTGTACCAATCACATCCCATGTTACCAAAATTAGTACTTGAAAATGAAAATAGGCTCACCTCACACCTACGAGTTCTGGGTCCTCTTCCAAATTCACCTCCTCCTCTAGTAGAAAGCCTCACATCAACCTCTCTCACTAGGTGAGTATGCTTCTGAACCGCCTTTCCCACCTTATCTTCCACATGCTCCTTCACAGCATCAGTCAGCTAAAAACCAACATAAATAACTTATTAGGTTAATTTCAAGAAAGCTGAGTTTGGTGTTTCAAAAATTGATGCTTTTTAAAGAAAAAGAAAATGGGGGCAACAGTGTGGGGGTAAACCCAAAACCGAAGCATACCTCGAGATTTTTACCCTGAATGATCAATTTGACGGAAGAGAGAGGACCGTCCCATGACATGCGAGCAGAGAGTGAACGGCCAGTGTTGGTTGTGGAAGTGGCAGCATATTTGAGGCTTACAGTGTGGCCCAAGAAAGTTGTGGAGAGGGTGTTGGAGAAGGGGTGTGGAGGTAGCAGCAGATAAGGTGAGGAGAGTGATGGGGGAAGATAGCAAGAGGGGCGAAGGTTGGTGTGAAAACTAAAGAGAGTGGCCATTGAAAAGAGAGTGGATGAAGGAAATGAAGATGGAGGATTTTTGGTGAAGGTGTGAGGAAGCTGAACGAAGGGGATGATAGTTTGGAGCAAGAGTGAGAGTGACAGCATTGGATATGGGTTTGTCTCTTTCCTCTTGTCGGATGAGGATGGATATTCAAGTGTCACACGTGGCCCATTTTATCTGTAACCAAACAAATCCAAAAAACTCAGACATTAAGCATTGATTTCATTTCGTGATGTTCAAGTGATATTACATAATCACTATAAATGTATATTAATATAATTATTTGTGCTAATGTCTATAAATTTTTCCTGTTAGATCGTTTTTTGAGACGGATCTATAGAATTACTCAAATGTTAACTTGATTTGGTTGTCATTTTTCATTTTTGTCTTCCTTGATCATGGAACAAGTCTTCTTGTTAAATAAAAAAAAAAGAAAATTACATAAATAATAAGCATAAAAATAATTATTTTAAAAAAAAATCTTATTAAGATGTACAAATCTCATATGTATTTTAGTCAATATTTTGTTTAGATGAATTAATATTCAGATTTTTATTTTGTATATTTACCATCTAGAATTTGTATTTGTGTAATGTAACACATTAGGATTAATTAGTAATTGTTAGCAACAAAAAGAGTTTTGATGACGAAGTTAAATTTGGAATTGATGACTAATAAAATTATTATTAAATTAAAACTTTTTTTTTTGGCTATTTGTAATTATATTATAGATTAGTTTTTGTATTTTAAACTTATTTTTATACTACAATAAGGTATTTTTAGAAAACACACTAAAATATTGATTATTATTTGGGATAATTGATTATTCTAGTAGAGATCAGAAATATAATATTTTTTGGATTAATCGATTATCATTTGGGATAATCGATTATTTTAGAAAAAATACTTCGTAAAGGTTTATAAATAATAGATTATCATTTGGAATAATGAATTATTCATGAAACAGTTGTAATAAGACTTTTGAGCTTCTAACCTATTTTTGAACTGAGCTTATATATAACTTATTTTTGAGCTCTTCTAAAGTTACCAAATCTTAAAACTTTCTTGATAATTAAGTATTTTGTCTAAACTCTCTATATTTTAAGTAAGCTTGAGAAACTTGGTAAAGGAAATGCTAGTCTTGTAGCACATCTGGTGAGCAAAATTTAGCTTGTCCATCCTTGTGTTTGTTAAAAGGAGGTGTTGTAAATATCTTGTCAATCAAGAAAGAACTATTTCCAAACCTCTATTATACTTCATTTTGTAAATTGTTGGTTTATTTTTAGTTATAAGTTAATTCCTATTTTAGTGAGATTACTAACTGGACAATCCAATATAAAAATTACTGTGCAAGTTTTTCTTTCTTATACTCTTTTATTTACTTTCTTATATTTGTCTTGATTTTTCTGTAATGTGAAGTTATTTTTTAAAAGAACAAGTATAAGAAAGTAAATAAAAGAACACATCAATTAGAATAAACTTTTCTATAGTTTTTAAAAGAACCTAAATCCACATCATTGAGCCACGTAAAAAGACAGTTCATCGTGTCACGTCAACCACAGATTAACGTCGTTGGGCCCAATTTAACGGCAAGGGCCCAATTGTTGCAATTTTCATAAAATAAGGACTCAATTGAGACACCGAAAAAGAACATGACCAATTTGAGATTCTCATCCAAAAATGGAACCTGTTGAATGATTAAACCTTTAAAAAAGGAAGTCCATTTAAAAAGAAGCTAGTTTTATTGAAAAACCAGTTTACCCCATTTTGCTTGTTGTCAAAATCCAAACATTATGCGGCGTATTTCCTATAGTAAATTGGTCTCTATGTTTTAAACCTCTAATTTGTTTTGATATTTATTTATTTATTTACTCAATTCAATCCTATTATTGTCAATGTGGTCATTTTCATTTTCGTTATATTATCGTTAACACTGTTTGAAGTATTAGGTATCAAAATCTAAGTTATCTCCTATTTTTAATAGTGTCACATATCAAAATAAGAGTGTCCTAAGATAGAAGGCAATCCTTATTTTAACATGTAACATATATAGATTGGGACTCATTTGACTGAAAAAAATATAGAACCAAAATGAATGAAAAGTTTAAAGGACCAAATTGTTTAATTAAGCTTTAAAATTATAATATATTTATAAGACTTAATACCTATTTTAGTCCTTATTTTCATAACTTTTGTTCAAAGTGGTCCTTGACTTTTTTTCCACATTCAAAGTGGTATCTTTTTTTGTAGTTTTTGTTCAATTTAGTCATTTTCCTTTATGAGATATATATTGTTAACAACACAATGTCCACGTGAGCCTCAATGAATGATGTTGTTGTCATTTTGTCTAATGTGGTTGCATATGATAGTAAAGCAATTAGGGTGTTTTGGTTTCCCATGGCAGTGAAGCAATTAGGATTTTCTAGTTTCTTATGGTAGTGAAGCAATTGGGGTTTTTTTGGTTTCCCTTGATAGTGAAGTAGTTAGGGTTTCCTGGTTTTCCATTGCAATGAAGTAATTAGATTTTTCTGGTTCCTATGGTAGTGAAACAATTAAGGTTTTTTGTTTGGGTTTTCGATTTTTAGGTTATTGTTGTTTCGTGCTAGTTTATGGTGGTTCTGCATTGTAGATGCTATAAGAGATGCGATTTTGTGGTGGTCTTCTCTAGTGGAGCTAAGAAGTGTTAAACTCACAATTTGAGATTTTCTAGTTTAGAGAAGATGACAAATGGTGTTATGCAAGGTGAGTGCAATTAGGTTTCATCACAGTTTAGAAAGGGATATCTGTGGTGGTGCGAACTAGCATTGCAATTTGAGATTGCAGGTTTGGGACGTGATTCATGATTTTGGGTACTCATGATTTTGTGGTATTGGTTTCTTTTTCAATTTGGGTCTTTTTGCTGAAGGTTGCAATTTCGAACAATGGTTGCTTGCAGTGACTCTGTATTGTTATGTGGTGGTTGACGAAGACGGAAGGTGCAATGAATTACCAACAATGGTGGAAGGAAACCATGGTGATATGGTGGTGAGAGGTTAAAGATAATGAGGTGGAAAAAGACTTTGGGCAGTCACATAAAAAAAATGGACCGCATCATAACGATTTAAATGCCATAAAGAAAAAAGACTAAGTTGAACAAAAATTACAAAAATTAAGATCACTTTCAACACAAAAAAAGTTGAAAACCACTAAATATTAAACCTCATAATAAATAATTTTTAATAAAAACTAATATTAAATGTGAATAATAAATAAATAATAAGTAAATAAAAATATATAAATTTTAAATAATGCATATGTGTATTTGACATGAGTGTTCATACTTCTTCTTAAAATATAATTAAATAAAGTAAAATAATGAAATAGATTCAAATAATTGGTGAAATTATATTTTGAATTTTATTTAACAAAAAACACTAAAATATTTTAAAATAAAATTTTAAAATATTCTTAATATTAATAGGATTTCTCAATTCTAACATTTAATTTTTGTTATTATGCTCACACTTATTTCACCACATCAAACTTTTCTTGTTCCAATATGAAACTTTTCTTATAGGAATATGCGTTTATTCCTTCTAGGTACAAAATATAAAGTATTATATGTCTATTCTATTATTTATTAGCATTTAATAAATGACTTGTAGGTAAGTTTTTTCATTTTAAAAAAATAATATATAAAACATGTAAATTAAATTTTTTGATGAAAACTTATAATTTGTTGTGTGTAAATTGAAAACCTCTAATTTGATACAAAGTATCATTTAATTATTCAAAATGACATGCTTAATATTAAAGACATTTATTTATATTTTTATTAATATTAGTGAATAACATTTACTTAACCATTATGAAAGATAATTGATTGTTCCTATAAATCACATTATCATAAACACAATAGTATATATACTTATGACTCCATAAATATTAAATATATACAATTTAATTAGTACAAATAAACATAATAATATATAGTTATAATTCAATAAATGGTATAATTAATCCAACATAGTATTCTTGGATATTATTAATCCAACATAACATTATTTGATACCAAGATCTTTAGCTGTAGTAAAACTGGTGATAGTGCATGGATGGTCATAATATCTCCCAGTTTATTGACAATTGAATATCGCAATAACTCCAAAAAACTTCATAAAACTATTAAAGAAACATTTTCAATCCAAATTCATTTAATATTTTAATTGTTTTATTATTTTTCTAACATATTGGAAATAGAGTGTTCTTTTGTTTTCTGAAATTTTCTTACGACAACATAGTAACTATACTCAATAATATTTAAATTAATTTTGAGTCATAATTTTTTTAAATAATATTTATTCTTACAAATAATTGAATTAAAATTGATTAAACCCTAAAAGGTAAAACCTAATAGATATGACATAATATCTTACTATTTTAAAAAGAGATAGTTTGTAGTGATTCTTATTTAGAGTTCATGACAATTTTATTTTTCTTTTCAAATTATAGATGAGAAGTAAACACGGATATTATAAGCCAACTTAGATCTCACATAGATATGATTTTTTATTTTTAGAAATATAATATACTTTTTTTTATCATAGTACAACTCATATCACAATTTTTTATAAGTATTTTTACGAAAAAAGAAAAAATTATACTTAATTTTTTCATATACTATATTTATATAATTGCTATTTTTTTACTTACACATAAACTATATTTATATAATCTTAGAAGTAATTGCTTTACCATGTTATCTAATTATAAATATGACAAGGTTGTTAATTTTACAATAAATTTTAAATCATGTCTGAAGTGATTTTTAATCAATTCACAATCCAAAATTAAACTATTTATTTACTTTTGAATATTACATAGTTAATTTTTTTAAGATATCAAAGTATTTTAAAAATAAAAAATAAAATAAATAAAACATAAAAGATAAATATTATTTATATAATTTAACTTTACTAAATTTAACACTTAAATGTTATTATTTAATATGAAAATTTTAAAATATCAAACTTCTATTTTCATTTATAATTTTTAACATAAAAGAATATTAAATCTTGACTCTTGTCATAATCACGTGTGGCACCACGTCAGTGCAAAATTGCTGGAAAAAGATGATCATGGACATATTGGATGTGAAAAGAAGAAGAACAATTACAATCTTTTCTCTTTCTTTTATTAATATCAGACCCAAATTAGTGTGTACCATGTTCTATCTACTAATCCTCTATTAATTTCTATATTTCCATATTACAGTTTAAATTCCAGAAGTGATACCCTTACATTTTGTCAAAAAGTTGGGAAGAAAAAGGAATTTGCTATGATAACTGTCCCATCCATACCTAAGTTATGCATGTTATTTGATCAAAGAATGCATTTGTGTTATGTTGCTTTCCTTTTATTTCTAAGCCTTTTTCCTTACACTTCTAAGTTGACATTTTTATTCTTTAATAAAAATATATACATAAAAGAATTATGTAAGCAATGAATACTATTTACCAAATCACATTTAGTATAGTTTGTATTCCAAGTCTTCTCTTCACACTTCGTTCACCTTTATCTTTTTCTTCATTTCATCTCATCTTTCATGTATAAGCGTGTTTGTTTCTTAAGCTTTAAAATATTTCTTTGATATATTTATTTTTATGGTTTTAGATGTATTGAATTTTAAAATTTAATTTAAGAAATCACTGAATTCTGAAATTCGATTAAAAATGTCACCAAATTTTAAAATAAATTAATTGAATTTCAAAATACAGCTAAGAAACTTAGAGAATTTTAATGTTTATCAGATTTGGAAATTTGGTTTAAAAAATTACTAAATTTCAAAATGCATTTAAAGAAGTAACAAACTTTTGAAATTTAATTAAAAAAAGTCATCAAATTTTGCAATTCAGTTAAAAAAGTCACTAAATATTGAAACTTTTCAAATTTCGAAATCTAATATTTATTCTTCCAGATTTTAAAATTAAATATACACTTCTATTATATTTCGAAATCCAATAATATTTTTTTCGGATTTCATTTCCTATGGCAAATATTCACCATATCATGGTACATTCATGTGAAGTTATGGCTGTGTTTTTTTTTTTCTTTCTATTTCTTTGGATAATCACTTATGTTTTCATATAAACACAGCAAAATATACTGTGATCTCCAGACATTATTTTTTTCACTCTTGAAAGATTTCAACGAGGCCAATGCTCTCTCCAACACATTCCACCCTCAACAAAGACTCCACCATTCGCAATCGGGTGTGGAGCTCACCAGAGACATCGCAAAAAAAACACTATAGAGGAGTTTATCGTATAGAAACTTTAGGTATGTAACGGGAGTAATTGAAGAGAGAATTATTATTTAATTGAAAGGAACACGAGGATTCATAGTCTTTGTAAAAAACTGAATATGAAACAGAAACTGAAACAAAATGAAATAGTGCGACAAAAGTGGTAGCCAACACATAAAACATTATATTGCCACTAATCTCAGTTTGCATGATTAAGCCCTTGTCATAATGAAAAACTTTACAAGCTCCATTTTGAATTAAGATTGTCTATCCTTTTTCTTGAAGTTGTCCTAAGTTAAGCAAATTGTTCTTAAGCTCGGGAACAAAGTAAACATCAGAAATTACTTAAGTAACACCATTAACTTGCATTCTTACATTTCCTTTTCCTACATTCATTTTCATGTCATTTCCCAATTTTACAGTATGACAAAGACCTTTCTTCCAAATATTTTTCCTTTTTCTTTGTATTGGAAGTGTCCTAGTTTATGACACTTTGCATTCAATAGTCGTTTTGTTCAGGATTCGTCTTCCCCGTCCTCTTCCTCGTCCATCCTGGGAAGAAGTTCTTCCTCCTCTTCCTTGTCCAAGACTTTCTTTGACTGCTTAAATCGAATGTAAATATAATTGTATTTAGAAGTCAATGACCTAAGAATCTTACTAACCACTACAAAAATGATATTTTATAAACGTAGTTACTGGAGACGTAGTTCTGGACGATATAATAACTCTGCGCATTTTATAACGTAGTAGAAATTTACGTTATAATATGCGCAAACTATTATGAAAGGTATTATAACATAGAAATTTTTTGTACGTTATAATATGTTATATTATTACGTATATATTATTGATCAACGTATCCTAAGCAATGTACGTTATAATATATGTTTTTATTTTAAAAAAAAAATTATTATTAAATTTGACATCCAATGAAATTATAATAATATTCCTGTATTATGATTTCATCCAATCAATTTATAATCAATAGAGCTTTAAATAAACAAATTTAATGAAACTAACAAAATAAAATTTATTTCAAATATTAAATAGTCTAATATTTAATACATCATTTATACATGAAGCTACATATTAAATCTAAATATTACATTAATGTACATACATTATTTAATTGGAACAGTTTCTACTAACATTTAAAATTAAAGCAGTAAGTTATTTCTAATGTCTTCAATGTCTGCAGCAGCATCCATGGGAGATGAATCATTAAAGATCTACAAATAAAATAATAATAGAGTTAAAACAATATTGTGATGAATAGTTGAATAAGTATTTAAAGATCTACAAACTAAATATTTATAGCTGAAACTCTACCATTATCTTTATCAAGATTAATTTAACGAAAATAGAATATTATGTTTAATAACTTTAAATGGTCCTCGACGGCTATAATGTCATTCAATTTCCTACAATCGCAGACATTGTAGAGACAATCCTCTTAAATAATCCATATATATATATATATATATATATATATATATATATATATAATAATGATTTCTATATATAAATTATTATCAGCAATAATAATATTAATATTGATTTCTAGAATGTTAGAAATGCCAAATAATATATTAATTTGGGAATTTCTTTATAAGAAAGAGTAATAAAATTCACATTAAATAAAGAACTTAGGCCAAAAATAGAAATATGAGACATGAAACGCATACCACTTAACCATTTTCTATTTCTATCACTTCATTGACATTCCAACAGTGATAGTTTGTAGATATGCCTTAATGCATAGTAGTTGTATATCAAATCTTAAACTGCAAGTGGTACTAACATCATTGACAATAGTTGGTACATGTCCGGTACAGTTATATAGTAGTACAACCTATATTCATGTGTATCTGCATCACAATCGAGAGTGAAACTTACATGTCTTGTTCGTGCTCATTGGCAAGAGCAGCCTTGGCAATACACAGGAATGCAGCATCAACATTGAAATCTTCTTTTGCGGATGTTTCAAAATAGGGAATATTCCCTTTTGAAGCACACCAATCCTTTGCTTTCTTCTCAGAAACCTGCATGTGAGATAAATAAACATTTTACACTCAGAGATAAAGTGAGAAAATGTCAAAGTGTAATAATATTTGCCTACCACTCGACTATTCCCGCCATCAATATCAATCTTGTTTCCAAGCAAAATAAATGGAAATGACCTTGGATCGGGTGGGTTTGCCTGCATCACAAAGATACAACGAGAACATAAATCTGAACAGAAAGCTTATCCAGCAAATTCCAACATTGGTAGGTTATAAATTAGGGTTAGACAATCTGTGAATGTTATGAGGACACACTAGCTAATAGATGCATTTGTCCATGTGAAAAAACACCACACCCTAGACAATAGTCGAAGCAGCAAGAGATAAAGCATTTTGAAAAGGACAATAATTACCTGTTTGAGAAACTCCTCATGCCAGTTGTCAAGGGTATCGAAAGATTTCATCACATTAACATCATACGCAAGAACACAGCAATCCGCGCCTCTATAAAATGCAACCCCGAGACTTTGGAATCTCTCTTGCCCAGCAGTATCCCATATCTATCAATCAGACACAGAAAATAAACACATTGGAACAAACTAATTAGAAGGCAAACAGTAGCAGTAGATTTGCAACGAAATAACAGTAATATAACACCAAGATCGAGAGTTAAAGACTCATGTTGAACATTACTCATAACACCAAAATTCTCAGACAAAACATTCCTAATAGCATGCTATTTCAAGATGAGAGCTTACAATTTTTTGCTTCTGTTATATGAGGGATTAGTTGTTCTTATTTTTTGTATTCTGTTATTTGAATTTGAAAGAATGTAGATCTAAAATAATAGAGTGAATTACAGTATGAAAGATACACAAACCCTAAAGAAAACCCCTTGTTCCCTGAAAATTTCCCTGAAAACACCACTACTCTGCTACTTTTTCTCTGCCACTTTCATTGCCACAAGGACTAAAGTGAATAACACTTTCCAGCATCAATGATTCAGAAAGAAACGTTTTTTTAATTATAAATAGTCTATGATTACACTAGTTTATTTGTAGAAATATAACCCTAAATCCAGAATTTAATTTGAAGCAAATTCTCGTGCAGGAGATTTAAAACCCAATCTTTTTGTTCTTCAAGAATCAATGAAAACAAAACTAACAGGATAAAAAGAGGGGGAAAGTGTTACAGAGAAGAATATGAACTATAACTACCTTCAAAATTCTCCAATCACCGCCGTGGATTCGGCATTCAAGGCTCCCTCCTCCTCTCTCTCGTGCTAACGCCGCTAATTTCTCCACCAATCCAAACACAATCCCCACCAATCTAGGAGAGAAATTAGTGAAATTAATAGAAGAAAAACATAAAAAATTAGGAAAAAACAAAATAGTAGAATGTATGAATCATCACTACTACAAACGAACACGCTATGGACTCCTTTGAAGCTCCCTCAAAGAGTGAAACGCAGCGGAATGATACGAATCCAAGAGCAAATGAACCAAAACTGTGAATGAAGCAAGGAAACCCTAAATCGAACGGTGAAAGAACCTTAAAACACTAGGTTAACCGATTAAACGGTGGAAAGTGTTTAATCGAAGCAAAAGAGGATTTAAACGGTTAAAATCAAAGAAAAAGATGAAAGATGAGGGAAACCCTAGCGGAGGCCATAGATCGAAGAACTCATCGGTGAAGATGATGTTTCTAAGGCCGAAATAGCTGAAATAAGGTAGAAATGTGAGGAGAAAAGGTGGATATGTGAAGAATTGTGGCTGTTGCAGGAGAGAGAACTCGAGGTATGGTTTGATGGCGATGCTTCGCGAGAATGAGAGAAGCAACGGTTAACTGAAAATGAGGCGCAAGCACTGACGCAAGCACAATGAAGATGTGGCAAAAGACAGGGATGAGAATCAGAGAAAACATGAAATGAAATCTAGCACAGGGATACGAAAAATGAGAGAGGAGGAGATATTATAACTTATATTTAAAACTCTGTTATAATATATCAATAATAGGTTTTTTAACTTATTTATAAGTTTGTTATTGCTTTTTTATATTATAATTGATTTTCAAAATTACTTATAATATGTCTTAAACTTATTTACAAGTTTACCATATTTTTCCATTAGTGACTATTTGACTTCATCTTGTTTATGTCGCTAAGAGTTCTGTCTTGAAAAATATCCTCCTTCTTCCCTTCTTTCATGGTAAGTAACTTAAACTTTCTTCTAAGAGCTTGAAGTTATGCTTTTTTTACTTTTGTAGAACCTTGGTACTTCTGCCACATGGATATTCAGATGACTTTCGATGTCTCGTTGTCAAGAATTGTCTTCAAAATTTCTCTATCAATAACCTGAAATAGGAAATTCTTAACCTTTAAATCCTTTAGCTTAGCATCATCCACACTCCTCTTTTGTGTGTCACTAGTTGGTGTTATCAACGGTATCCCTTCATTCCATAATTTTTTACTTGTGAGAATGTTTTCCATCATCATTGATCAATGATGATAATAGCCATCATTGGTATGGGTGGTTGCACAAATTTTTCTGACTTTTGTTTGTGAATTCACACACTCTTCACTTAGGTTATCAGCCCTAGAACTCTAATACTAAATGTAGAAACTTTAGGTATGTAACCGGAATAATTGCAAAGAGAATCTATTATTTAATTGAAAGCAGCATGAGGCTTTATAGCCTTTGTACAGAAACTTAGTGTAAAACAGAAACTGAAACAGAATGAAAGAATGTCACAAATCACGGTACTGTAAATTTAAAAAAAAAAACGGACTCCCTTAACATTCGGACTTATTAATTCTAAAACAAAATGACTAACTACTTTGACTATCACATCGTCCAGATTTGGCACTTAGCATGCCACGACGCCAAAATATGGCTCGGCACGTTCCAGACCACCGAAGTGGCCACCATGGCTGCCACACCTTAATGAATTTTGCTTTTATAATTTATTCAATGCTCTCTACAATTTTATATCACCAATTTACAACTGTTTTTATTAAAAAAATATTTATATTTTAATGACATGTCCTAATTTAACATATTATTATTAAAAACATTGTTTTAAATTGATAGCAAGTAATATTGCCATAACTCACTGGAAAAAAATTTGAATCTTAGATATACATGAACAGAAAACTTTTTTAGAATCGTTTGATATTATTCTTAAATACTCTTTATTTTATAATTTTTATTATAAATGTAAAAGTTAACTTTTTTTTTATGACAATCTTATCTTATAAACTGTTGTCAAAATAAAAAGTTATTTAATCTGATCCTATAGAAATCCAAATACACACTTCATGTACTTCTAGAAAGGAAAAACCAAATACTCACTTCCTATACTTGTAAAAAGGAATAGTGTTTATTCAAAATATGATGAAGTTAAAAAAAAAAAACTTTGATATGTTAATAATTTTTTCATAACAACTTTTATTACTATGTTATTATTTTATTGATCTATTTAAATTTCTTTTTAAAAATATTTGAAATTAATGTAATGATGTTGTAAAAATTAATAAAAAAAACTTCAAATTTCATTCAAGCTAAATCGTTATGCTATACACATTTTTTCTTCTGTTCTTGGCATTCTGAACTAATAAGCTTTGGAAGAGATGCAGGGCAAAGTAAAGAGACACTACAAGAAAAATGGATTTTACATACAGAATATTATATACGGATATTAATCCGTATATAACGGGTTTTTTATGTACGGAAATTTTATACGGATAAGGGAAAATGCTTTATATACGGATATTTCCGTATATATTGTGAAAAATAATTATATACGGACGGTCCGTATGTAAAAGGCGTATGTAACTCTGGCGCGTTTAAGTGGAAAGCTTTAAAGGGATATATCCGTATGTAGATCCCGTGTGTAATGGGAAAAAATAGTTAGATACGGATGTTATATACGGTTTCAGAGTTAATTAATAATAAAAAATGAACATAAACATATATCTTATTTTGCCTGAGACTCACAACAACATAGCATCGTCACTCTCTCAGTCGAGCCCTTTGTCCTCCAGAACCCTCTTTCTTCCCTTACTTGTTTCATACACTGCAACCATCCCTCTCCGTGACCGCAACCACCATGAATGCAACCATCGCCTTCTATGACCGCAACCACCATGAATGCAACCATCGCCTTCTATGACCGCAACCTTATATTCTCCCTCGTGCAGTGTAGTTGTCCGTTGTCCAGCCATTGTTTTGTGTGACGGGAACCACCATCCTCCATCATTGGAAGCCTGTAGTCGCGTTTGAGGCATTGTTTTTGGCTTAATCGAACCCCTACCAATCCCTCCACTCGAACCCTCGTTCTGTTGTCGTGGAACCCTCTCATCGGCAACATCATTGTTCTTGGCATCTGTTAGGTTTCGTTGGTGTTTAGGTATTGAATTGGTAAGTAATCTTAATTCCTAGATACCTTAATTTGTGATATGAAAAAACCCTAATATGTTTATTTTTTTTTCCGGGCACGAAATGATGTGTGGTTTGGTCGGTGTATGGAACCCTTTGGTGCATTTTTAGACTATCTTCATTCAGCTGGTGTTGTATTGTTTAGTGAAGATCGAGAGGGCTTTAAATGTATGTTTCCTATGTGTTTTGGTCTTTACTGCTGATTATTCTTCTGCTTTAATAGGAGAGTTAAGTGTGTTATTGTAATGGTTCATGTATGCTTGACTTGTATTCTGTTCTTGTTTCATGAACTTGGTTGAAATTCATAACTTAACTTGAAAATGTGAGCCAGATGATCTGACCGAATGATTTAACTTGATGTGTGTATTGCTGATATGTTCTTTTAAGAATGTAGATGTTGATCTTGAATATGATGTATGCTACGAGTTTCCCTCTTTATCTGAATCAATGGTTTCGGTATAATAGTTATGTTTAAGAAATAGAATTGAAATAAATTGGCTCTTTATGCTTTATTTCCTTCACTGAAGCTAGTAGTTCACTTGTACACGTTGAGGCAACATTTATTTTATTTCACCATATTTTACCATAAAAGTAGTAGTGTTATTTTGGTTCGGTTAATGAAATCCTAATGTTGAGCAATTGATGAAATCCTTAAATAGTGAAAATGGCGAACCCTAATCTGGTTTTTTTTTGACATATTTGTGGTTCGGCTCCCAAGCCGTGGTTGGAGTGTTAGGAAGCATCCATTGAGGCTATTGTGTGGCGGTTTAAGAAGATTCTTACTCGTATTAAGGACGAAGACATATACTATTTGGAGTTGCAAAGGCCCTTAGTGAAGGAAGCAAAGGTGAGTGAGTTCCTTTGGATTATTACAATTCTGTCTTTGTTTGATTCAGTGTTGTGTTGATCTGTATTGCTGTTATTAGTTTTCTTCAATTCACGTGTTGTTCATCATTAGCCTTTACTGTCTTGTGTTCTGACTTTTTAATCATTGTTTGTTTGAGTTTGTTTGATTAATTAGGTTTCCAAATGCTGTTCAATCTGTGTTAGGTCTATAGGGAAAAATTGTATGATTTGATTACATGTAATAGGGTTACATGTTAGCAAATGTTTTTCTATTATTAGGTGTTGATTTTTGTTCCTTATTATTTAATGTCGACATTGTAAATAGAATCCTCATGTGTGTACAAAATACAAAATACACAGTTTCCTTTGTTTATATAAAATGTTTGAATTTTATGTCCTCTCTCAAGCTTACGTTAGTGTAAATCATATTATATTTGTTTAATTATTAATAGGTAGTATGAAACAATTGATTATTTTATCAACATATATTTCAAAATTATGGAAAGTGTGAGTGTAAAGTTGCCATATTGGAAATTATGGTTGATGCTGACATAGACATTCCTTTAGCAAGACCACCTTCAAGTACCAAGGTTATACAATCATCTCCTAAAGATGTTTGAGGCAAAAAGAAACAAACATTCATGAATTTGATGTAGTACCAAAAAGAAATATGACATAACCTCCTTTTTAAATCCAACACCCATATAGTAAATATTAGAAGACCGCTCAAAATGCTCCTTTGATATTGTTTAGGAGTGATTTCATTTAAGTATTAAAAGTTCAATTCTCTAATGTCGACCCATAGTGAAGAAATAATTGAGTGTAGAGGTTCAATCCATAAGTGTTGACTGTATTGTCAGAATATTAGGAAAAGATTTTAACATCTTTCACCACTTGACCATATCATACCACACTATCCTTCTATGGTAAAGGTTTAGGGCCATTAAACTTTAGTCAATATATTTCCCCTAAAATGTAGCATAAGAAGAATGTAAGTGTCAATTATAAGAAACTAAAATTTTAGCGCTTTGTTGTTTTGTTAACCATGAAAACTTATAAAAAAATATGACCGAAATAAGTACTTGTAATATGCAATGTACTTCCAAAAGGTATTCTCAGAGTAGTGTTAAGAAACTAGAATGCATGAATAATAAACACTACTAAAATATAAAAACTTATTCAAACCTATTATTTAATTTATACTTTGAAATTGTTTACTTATTCAAACCTATTATTTCTAATATAACAACAGAGAAAGGTTTCATGGAAGCCTGAAGATGAGGAAAAGGTCAAAAAAAATTATCACACCAAGGCATCTCATAGACTCTCAGAGATGTATAAGAAAGCTAGAACTCTAGGAAAAAGACCTGATTGGCTGGGGGACGATACTTGGAATGCTCTTTTGGAAAAGTGGAACATGCCACTTTATAGACAAAAGTGTGAAACGGCAAAGAAGAATCGGACATCTGAAAAGGGTGGTTGTTTGCACACCGGAGGATCTATAAGCGTGCATGAACATGCTATTCGTTTGGTATATAACTTGTACATTTTTTTTCTTATATTTGTAATCATAAACTTTACAAATATTTATTAACAACTCCTTTTGTTTGCAGTCACAAGAGCTTGGTCGGTCTGTGCATGTTGATGAAATATTTCAGCAGACACATATTCGTCAATCAACGGGAGAATTTGTGGACGAAAGGTCTAGGCGGACCCATGTAAGTTTGTACTAACTCTATCACATTATAAATTTTCGTTTTTTAAACCTCATGTGTAATGATAATATTTATTCATTTAACAGGAACAATTTGTTGCAAAATTTTCTCAAATTAGATCTGAGACTGCATCTGTTGGTGTCTCAACATCTTTTCCTCTAGACCCTGCGGAGGAGGAAAGATTGAGAAACAGATGTTGGTTAGAGGCTGCTGGTGGAAAATACAAGGGACGCGTATACGGCATTGGAAATGTCACTTCCCAAGATGACTGTGTTGATAGTTACATCCAACAGACATAGGCATCTTCTACTGCTCAACCTCAAAATTCAGAAGAAATTCTTAACCTGAAATCGCAGTTACAACAATATGGTCAACAGCTTCAAAAGTTTGAAGGCTTTATTGGCGTCCTCCTGCCATTCCTTCCGCCTTCAGCAGCCGCAGCTGCACAACAATTTTTAAATCTTCAAAATCCTCAAGTTCAAAATGACGTACCCAATACAGTCCAACCAGAACAGCAACCTTCAGAACAGCAACCACCACACCAGCAACCACAACAGGAACAACCAGAAGATGGAAATGATGATTACATGCATTATTAGGAATTTTATAGAACTTTTTCATTACTGTTGAACTTATTTAGAACCACAACTACAATCTGTTTATGAACTCCAAATGTTGCAGTTGTATTTACATTATACAATATTTATGTATTCATATAAAATGTTTTCTTTGGGGATTAAGTGTATTTGAAAACCTTATTAAATTTATATGTCAATGTGCAATGTATAATGTCCAGGTTTGCTTGTAACAATGCTGAATATTCATTACAATGTCCAGGTCTGCTTGTATATTGTGCATGGAGAACTGTTATATACAGAGAATTTATTTACCTCTCGTTAAACCATTATATACGGAAAAATCCGTATATAATTTCCGTATATAAGTTATATACGGATTTTTCCGTATATAAATTATATACGGAAATATCCGTATATAACTTATATACGGACATTATATACGGATTTTTCCGTATATAAGTTATATACGGATATTTCCGTATATAACTTATATACGGATATTTCCGTATATAACTTATATACGGAAATTATATACGGAATTTTCCGTATATAAGTTATATACGGATTTATCCGTATATAACTTATATACGGACATATCCGTATATAACTTATATACGGAAAAATCCGTATATAATTTCTGTATATAAGTTATATACGGATAAATCCGTATGTAAACTTAGCTACGATGGTATTATATACGGATTTTTGTCCGTATGTAATCCGTATATAAACACAGAATACATACGGATTTTGGGTCTTATATACGGATTTTGGCTGTATGTAATACAGTTTTTTCTTGTAGTGAGAGAGAGAAAAAAAGTGCAATCTTTGTGTCTTAGTTCAACCATCAAGCACGTTGTTCGAGTTTTAACGTCCAAGGCTTTGAGCTTTTCGATGGCACGAGCGAAGTCCTGAAAGAACTCGCCTTCATCATCGATGTAGGTGTCAACGAAGGGCTTAGTCCTGGGATCAATGAAAAGGGCAGTGTCAGTAGCCATCAGCCCCAACCCTCATCGCAAGTTGTTGAAATACATTTTGTCGAACTTCATCGGAGTTATCACGTCGCTGTAAGCCGCCATGGTAGGGTCCTTCATGTAGTTCTCCCAGAGCTTCCTCAGCCCTGCCACGTACTCGGGGTTATAGGCTGTTAGGTTAAACAAAAATATAAACTGTTTTGTTTCTGTATATATTGCTGTAAATCATTCTGTTCTATGTTGAATAAAAATTTCTCAAGAGTATTATACACAACTTAATTGTCTTCTAATCACCGGTACAAAATACACTTTTTATAACTATATTTTATAACTGTTGTAATATATCAAGTGTAAAAAGTGGTGCGATGAAATTATCATAAATAATATAAGTTTTTTTTATATTGATTATACATAAAATAGGTATTAAAAATAATAAGGTATCAAAATTGTAATAAATAACAGAAACTTTTACACCGGTTATCTTCAAAAACAGGAATAAAAAGATATGTCTATACCTATTAAACTTATAATCGGTGTAAAAATAGAGCGGTGACAAAAATGTAATATTAAATGCCAAAACCTCTTTTCCATTTGTAACCAAACCCACACCCATCGTTCTTTCCCTTCCTCTGGCCTCCGCCACCACCATGCCATTTACGCGGGTTGCCAATCTGGTTCAACTGTCGTAGGTCTCTCCGGCCTCGATGACCGCCTCCTCACCGCCCGTCCCAGCCCCAAGGTCGCCGATCTAGGCTTCGTCGGCGAGGTCGCCAGAGTCGACCCCACAATCCTTTGCTCCCTCATCAACACCAACCACATCCCGGTTGTCACCTCCGTCGCGGTTGCCGTTGAAGATTCCGGACAGCCCTACAGCATTAACGCCGACACTGTCGCTGGAGAACTGGCTGCAGCCCTTGGCGCGAGAAGCTAATTCTGCTGACAAACGTTGCGGGATCTGGAGGATCGGAACGGTTACAACAACTGGTGAAGAAGATTGACATAAATTTTACCTTTCATAACATTATGGATTATATTATACTTGTATTTATTTATGTTTCTAATTTTTAATGTTCTTTTCTGTTTATGTTGTTTCATGAAGATATGATCTATCTAATATTCTTGCGCGTTTCTTGATAGTTGGACATGATTATGCTTCTTGGAATAATTGAATTAATTTAATCAGACAATTAAAGTATTGTTTGTGAGTAACACCATGCTTTCCAGGCTATAGATACCTTGTGTTGCATTCATGCTTGATATTTTTGAGATAAATGAATCAACAAGATGAAGTATTGTTCATATTGTGCAATGAGTGTTAAGTCCAGTAATGCAGCAAAACAAAATTCTCTTTCTAGTTCATTATTGAACAATTGGATGTGTTTTTTTTTAGAGATATCCTATGTTAATTCTCTCTCTCTCATCTGAGGTAGGGTGCTTAGATTTTGATCTTATAAATGTTAGTTCCACTTTTACTGATAGTTGATGTCAAAATCAAATATGTGGTCTTTTTAACGGTTAAGGAATAAGTTGAAGCAGTCTTAAAGAGACGTTTAACCAACATGAAATAGTAAGAACTAATCTCCTACTGATTATATAAATTCCCATGACTTGGACGTGCTATTGAGCTAAAGGAATGGACTGGAAAAATATGCTATAACTGAATGATTTAAAATTGTTTAGCTCAACTGAAATTCATTCTTAGGCATCCTTTTTACTTGTTTTCAGGACTTGTGGAAAGGAATTGCATGCTACTGAATTAAGAAATTTGCACCATTAGTTTACTTGGTAACTCTCTTTCCTTATTTTTATATCTTTATTTTTCATTCTCTTCCCACTATATATGTGACGTATTTCTATGAAATTTGAAAAGCAAACAAAATTAGTGCTTGCTTATTTAAGGAGCCATTCAATTCGGCTTGTAATGAATATATGATTGGAATCTCAAACTGGTAATCATCATTAGGCACTGTTAATGGTTTACATTTACTTTTTATACACATACCTTATCATTTTTATCCAACAAGGCATTGAGAGTTATGGACTTAAAGTAACTGTTGTTACAAAACAATCTTTTGTAATATCACAAAAGTATAAATAATATTCATGTAGACCAATAAGATTCATAACACTTAATGTACGTATAGAGAGAATATAATTTATAAATTTATAAGATATATGATGTGATATAGTAGATATCCATGAAATTAAGGTATATTTCTATCATTACTTCGTATCAAATTTGATGTCTTAGTTTACATCTTATAAAGTTTCTTATACTTTGTTCCAAAGTTTGATCTAAAGTACACCAATATTATAATTACAGTTAAAAACATGATTAATTAATCTAAAATTAAAATAATTAAACATAACAAATAATAAAGGAAGGTTTAATGATAATTAAAAACATTTAGTTATATAAGAAGTGTTTCCTTGTGAGTCGAGAGAGTATTCAGATACAATCTTTTAAGTTATATTCCTTAAAAAAAACTTATATTGATTGAGCAGTTTTATTTTGTGCACGTTGATGTTAGATTTTAGATGGTCAAATGTGAGATAAAGAAACACGATTGAATGATTGCTTGGCTTCATGAAATTTGTATTTAATTTTATTTTAGCCTTGATACAGCAGTACATTTGCTGCTTATGGACTTGGAAGTCATGGGTTCAACTCCTGGAAACAACTCCTCTTTTGTGGTTTTGGAAGTCATTAGGATGCCCATTTTTTTAGTGAAATATGTATTTTCTTCATGTGCATCTCTAGAGGTTTTGACAACCATAGTTTTGGTGATTATAATAAAGGTAAGAGATATTAGTTAAGGAAACATGATTCTTTTAATTTTGAACTGATTGTAGAATGTTGTTATTTTGTAACTAATTTAAAACATGAGGCTGACAAGAGTTTAAGACTGTAAATTTCATCCTCCCCAAATTTACTGCCCTACATTGGAGAAAGCCTTCTTGACTGGTGCGTAGGAATAAGATCAGTTCATACTAGGTACCAAACTTTGTAGAAAGACACTTTCAACTACTTTATAATGCAAAATAAACTACATAAAAACTATTAAATTATGTAATATTATCTTATAAACTTGATCTACGTTTTATAAGAAGATTAAATCTACCAATTGGATTGATAAAATTTACTTTTGATAATAAGTAAGATACACTTGTTGACATGCGATATTTATCTTGGTGCTTAATCATTTTATCCACCTTTGCAAACAGGTGGTTATCTTAATTTTATCAACATATTCTTACACTATGTACTTTGTTTACAAAGGATTAAGACATTAGCTGACAATCTAGTTGTAACAAATGTGACTCTCCTTTTAGATGTTGAATTTTTATACTTTTGACTATTATCAAGGTGATTGCTTTCACAGATAACAATGGATCGAAGTTGGATAAATTTGATACGTACAACAAATGAATATGAAAGTGGAGTAGAACAATTTCTTGAATTTGAAAAGATGAATGTTCTAGACAATAACGGAAGATTCTATTGTACGTGTGTTAATATTTTATGATTGGATGTTTCAATATTACATTTTGAGTTTAGGAACTATTTTATGTGTAATATGTTAAGTAACTATGTTAGGTAAATATAGTTAGAAACTTTGTTAGGTAGATATTACATTTTGATGTGTTGATGAAAATAATATTGATTATTTTACTTGTTATTGATTATTTAAACTGTATTTTGGGATTGAATCTTATGCAGGTCTGAATATGGATATTGGTACATACAAATAAAATATTTTTAAAAAAAACCTCACTTTTTACACCTATTATAGCACTAGTAGGTATAAAAAGAAAATTTTCTCTCTGCAGACTTTTTATACCTGCTCTCATAGTATTAGGTATAAATATAAGACTTTTATACCTATTATGAATAACACAGGTATAAAAATGAAAACTTTCTACACCTATTTAAAAAGAGGTATAAAAGATCATAAACTTTCTATACCCCTTGCTTCTATACCTACTAAAAAATAGGTATAAAAAGCCTTTTTTAAGAGGTATAAAAAACCATTTTTGTACTAGTGAATGTGTGGGACGATTTGATCCTTGTGTGTGTTGTCCTCCGGTGAACAGTGTGCGGTGGCCTTGGAACTGAAGAAACCCTAGTAGAACTCCAAAAGCTCTGATCTCTCTCTAGGAACATCACACTATGTTGTTTCTCTCTCTTTCACGTGCTTGTTTCGCTTCTTTAATATCAGAAGATATTAATTGGGCGTGTAGTTGTGTTTCTGCCCCTACTTTTTCTAATATGGTATCAAGAGCTTAGGCTGGTGTCCTGGTGTTGTGTTGATATCTGGAGGTGTGTGTATCCAGAAGTGCGGAAAGAAGGGCTCTTTGACTGTGTGTAGATAAAAGATTCAGAAAGATTGTTGCAAGAAAGGATGACTGGAATTGGAGGAATTCAGGGATCACTACCCATGTTTGATGGTAAGCAATTTGCTGATTGGCGAATCAAGATGTAGGCTGTGTTTGGTTTTTAGGATGTGTTGGAATTGAAGATGGGGTGCCTATGTTTAGTGAAAAGGCAACCCAAGAACAGAAGAAAGAACACAAGATACTGGAGAAACTGGATAGCAAGGCCAGATTCTTAATGTATCAATGTGTAAGTCAAAAGATTTTCAACAAAATCTCTAATGTAGCCACTGCAAAGGAGATTTGAGGTATGTTGGTGAAAACCTACGGTGATGGAGACAGAAATGCAAAGGTGAAACTACAAGTTTTAAGGAGGCAGTTTGAAACTCTAATCATGGAGAAGAGTGAGACCGTGGCTGAGTATTTTGATAAGGTGCAGGAGTTAGTGAACAAAATGAGGGTTTGTGATGACAAGGTGACAGACGAGTATATTGTAGATAAAATTCTGAGGACTCTAACCCCCAGATTTGACTATGTGGTGACTGCCATTGAAGAAACTCGAAGAAAGGAGGATATTGATAGTGAGGAGCTGCTGCATTCATTATGGGCCCATGAGTTACGCCTCAACGAACGCAGACAGTGTCAGGAACAAACTCTACAAGCCAGATTTCAATGGAAAGGAAAAAAGGGCTTCAAGAAAGGAAGTAAAGGAGGCAAGAAAGGGAAAGACTCTCAAGACCAGCAAGGAGAAGAGTCCAGTGAGTCTGCAAAAGAAAAAAAAAAATCAAAGAAGACTGATGGAGAGTGGAAATTTGACAAGAAAAAGGTAAAGTGTTTTAACTGCCAGAAGTATGGTCATTATGCTAAGGAGTGCTGGGATGGAGAAGGGGCTAAGAATAAACTCAAGAAGAGGGCTAACCTTGCCCAAGAAGAAGAATCAGATTCAGAGACAGTGATTTTAATGGCACATGTTGATGGAAAACAACCAGAAAGCACTGTTTGGTACCTTGATTCTGGGTGATCCACTCACATGACTGGGAGAAAAGATTGGTTTGTGAAAATTCAGGGAGTAGAGCATGGGAATATCAGATTTGCTGACAATAGTAGTTTGGAGGCAGAGGGTTCTAATAGAGTGGTTTTGAGAGGTGTAGAGAAGTCGTCATAGAAGAGGTACTGTATGTACCTGAGTTGAAGACTAATTTACTTAGTCTTGGGCAACTGTTGCAGAAGAAATACATGATGAAGATGGAAGACAATTGTCTCAACATCTTCAATCAGAATGGAAAGGTTGTTGTGCAGGCACAACTGTCATAAAATAGAACATTCAAAGTGGTGATGGAGGCAGTAAACCATCATTGTTTTACTGCAACAGAAAGTGAAGAAGAATGGTTGTGGCATCTCAGATTTGGGCATCTGAATTTCCAAGATCTGTCAATGTTGAGCCAAAAGAAAATGGTGATTGGTTTACCAAAGGTAGATATTCCAGGGACTGTTTGCAAAGAATGTGTTCAATGCAAGCAGACCCATGGCAGTTTTCAGAGGTATTTACCACACAAATCTGCAAAGAAGCTTGGAGTGGTATACTCCGAGCTTAAAATAATAAAACTTAAAACTAATAAAAGGTATCTAACAAATTAATAATAAATTCAAAATAAAAAAATAGTTATGATAAATGTAAAGTACTAAAAATTTAAAAATAATAATTGAAGCCTTCAATCAATTTCAAAATTCGTCAAGGCTTTCAATAGATTTTGAAATTCATTAAAGCCTTTAATGGATTCGTTGAAGGTCTTGAAAGATTTCAAAAGGGTTAAATATGTTTTTGCCCCTTAACTTTTATGAAATTTTGAATAAGTCACTCTTCAAAATTTTAGACTAATAAGCCTCTCATTTTTAGAATAGTGTAAATTTAGTTCTTTTAAACAAATTTTGTTAAGTTTATTTAAAGTTTATAACACGTTTCTCAACTAACATTGAAAACAAAAAATGTCAAACAGTATAAACAACTCAAATATTACAATAAAATAAATTTAAAACATAAAAAAATTTAAAAGAAATTAATTAAATTTACATATGTATAAGAATCAAGAATTAAATTGACTCAAAAAAAAAATTAATTTTAACTTTTATTAAAATTAAAAGATCAAAAATATATTTAACACATTGTCGCAACCGGAATCGCGACGGGACGACGATCCGAAAAAAATAAAACGCTACAAAGTTTTGAAAAAGAGATTTGGAGTCGCAACCATAGTTTATTCTGGAAAACTACGGAAAAACCATAAAATGATAAGGCATGGTCTGCGAAACTGAGATTCTTAGTTCGGGAGTCGGTTACGTGTAGGGAAGATATTAGCACCCTACAACGCCTGCCCTAAGGCAGTACCTTTAACTAAATATGCGAATATGATGTGGTTTTCAAAATGTTTAACTTTCCCCTAAAAATAAAATTCTAAAGAAACAAAATATTTTTTAGTTTTTTGGGCCCGACAAGGATTGACCTTGCTCCTACGTATTCTCATTAAGAATGAGAAATCAGGGTTCCGTAGTTCTTTTAGAAACTGCTTGAAAATATTGTTTGAGAAATTGTTTAGAAAATTTGTTTGGAAAATGATTATGGATAAATTTGGATTTTTGGGAAAATGAACCTGACAAGGACTGGCCTTGCTCCTACGTATCTCCACTTTTGATGGAGAATCAAGGATCACGTAGTTCTGGCTAGCAAGACTGTTTGTTGTTTGAAAAATGTTGATGTTTTTGGTTTTTGAAGATTTTATATTTTTTTGGTAGTTTTTTTTTATGTAATATTTATATTTTTTTGCGTAATGAGTACTAGGCTGATGTGTACGATCGCACGAGCACTCACACAACTTTTTCCTCTTATTGTTTTGCGTGATGAGTACTAGGCTGATGCGTACGATCGCACGAGCACTCACACGGCTTTCTTTGTTTATTTTATATTTTTTTGCGTACGATCGCACGAGCACTCACACGACTTTTTTTGTTTATTTCATATTTTGGGTAATGAGTACTAGGCTGATGCGTACGATCGCACGAGTACTCATACCGATATTTATATTATTACATGTTTTTTAACGCTATATATGTTTATTATTATTATTATTTTTTTTTTGAGAATTTTTTTTAATATTATTTTATTGGTAATTTTAATATTTTATTTATTTTTTCTTATTTTGTAATTTTATATGAAACAAACTAGTCTAATAATATTGTTTTTTTGTAATTTTTAATTATGGGAATAATAAAAGCCTAAAAATTATTTTTGTGTGATTTTATGTTTTCAAATTTTTTATTTTATTAAAACAATATTTGCAGCAACGTGGTATATAAAAAAAACTAAGCTAAACCATTTTTGGAATCTCCATAAAACAAATGGACCAAAGTCCAAACTCCTTTTCCAGAGTTTCAAAAAACGGGTCACGTATTTTATTTCTTTTTTTTTATTTTTTTCCAAATTTCAGATTTGGACCAAGCCCAAATTTCCTTCTCTTTTTCGCAAGATGGGTTAAATCATATACTCTTTCTTCCAAAAACATGGATCGGACAGGAGCCCAAACTTCTTTTTTAGGGTAAAACTTTATAAAAAACCAGAAAAAGGGAGATCTTTCCTTCCCTTTTCGGAAGCCAGCAGCCAGGGGGCAGTTTTAACTTTCTTCCCCAAATTCATCTCTTCTTCTCCAACACAAAACAAGAAACCCCCACTTTCTCTTATTCTTCTATCTCACTCGACAACCACGCACAAAACTCAAATCTCCCTTTCCCAGTCGAGACCGGCCACCGCGTGTCGCCGTCCAAGTCGTCGCCAACTCAGCCGCCCACCGTCGAGCCCATCGCCGGTCGTCGCTCCAAGCTTCCCTTCTCCTCTTCGCGCGTGGGAAGTTCTCGCCTTGCACCCTGCAACCGCCACTACCCCCACCGAAGTTGGCCTCCGCGAGCCTCCGAGGCCGTCAAGGGCCGCTCTGTCAGATCACCTCGTCTGCCATAGTCACCGCGCCCAGTCGCCACCTTTCGGACCACGAACCAGGGTCGTGCCGGCAATGGAACCCGCTGCCCTCGCTGGAGCCCGCTTCCTCACCGGCGCCGTCACTTCCCTTTTCTCATTCCCCTTTTTATTATTTATTGATTAGTTTGGTGTTTCGACTTCTGAGCTTAAGAATGATGGTGTGTTGTGTCCGAAACAGTGGTGGCCCCCTTTTTTGGAATTAATCTGATGAATGTTCTAACATAGAAACATTGAAGGAGTGGGCTAATATGATAGGTTGTGTGCAGTTTGAAATGTCAATCACCCTTGTTTTAATGCGTTGGATATAGTAGAGGGTAAAATGGCTTATTCCAAAGGACAAGCTTTGAGTGTATTGGCATGGGATCTGTGATTTAATCTGTTTACTCGGTTTGATACAGGTGAAGGATGATCTTGCATAGCTACGGCCGAAATTGTTAATCAGGTTGAGGGAGATCTTGTTAGATAGAAAAAACTACTTCTGTTTCTGTTTTGCTTTGATGTTTTTATTTACGTGTTACCTGGGTGTTAAAGGATATTGAAATTTTGATGTTGAGGAGTACACACCTATTTTCTATTGTTTCAGTACGCATAAGGGAAACATATATACAAGCATATAGACGTGCAGACTAAAGGCTTTAAGTATACATATAAGCATGTAGACGTGCATGACTAAAGGGTTTAAGTAGACGAAAACTTACCTTCGCAGCTTCAAGATGTTTTTCCCTCCTCTCTTCTTGGATTAAATTTCTTTTTTCTTTTCCTTTTCTCCGTGAGGTCTATTCTCCTAGAAATGGATGATTCTCTCTCTCCCTTTTTTTAGTAAAGTACCTCCTCTTCCTCTGTGAGGTCTTCTTTTTTTTTAGAAAATCCTTCCTCCCCCTGTCTAGTCTCTGATGAAACATATTTAAAGAACACCAAACTTGCTGCACTGTTTTTTCAGGAGCCCGACACATCCCCTGAGACATCTTCCTTAATCCGGGATCTTCTTGTTTTATCTTCTTTTGTTTTCTTGTTTTTTTTCTGTTTTATTTTTTCTTTTGACAAATTTCCGGGAATTCCGAGACACATCCCCTGATTCGGGATTTCTGTTTTGGCACGTACCATATCAACAATTACCATTATTTATTTTTTACTATTTTTTTATTTTTAATTTTTTATTATTATATTTTTTATTAAAACAAATGCAACAAAATAAAAGACGAACGCCCCACTGCTTGGACGAATGTCTCAAAACAACAAACGCCGATGACGAACACCAACATCATCTAGAACGACCGTTCACTATGGACACAAAAACAAATAAAAATCGAACGTTAAATTGAGAATAAACCATAAAGACCGAACGTTCAACAATAAACACATCAAAACCGCACGTTCAAACGCATCAAGACCGAACGTTCAATAATAAACACAAGACCGATCGTTCAATAATAAAAAACATCAAGACCGAATGCTCAAACACATTAAGACCGAACGTTCAAACACATCACGACCGAACGTTCAACAATAAACACAAGACTGAATGTTCAACAATAAACACATCAAGACCGAACGTTCAAACCCATCAAGACCGAACGTTAAAATAATCAAGACCGAACGTTCAATAATAAGCACCTCAAGACCGAACGTTCAGTATACCTGAGAGGCTGAACGGTCGAACGACGAAACACTTGAGGGTAAGAGTTGCCGAACGTCAAAGAGACTAAATGACCGAACGTCTGAGGACGAACGGCCGAACGGTTGCAACGCTTGACGCTAAAATTGTCGAACGTCAATGAGACCAAATGGAGGAACGATTGAGGACGAGCGGTTGACTCTCCGCATGACCGACCGTCCTAAAGGTATGAATGGCCGAACGGTCGCGTAGTGGCTTGTGGATGACTGAACGGTTGAGGCTGAGAAATGTCGAACGTCAATGCGACCAAATGGAGGAACGATTGAGGCAAAGGACGAACGATCGCGTAGGGCAACAGTACGAGCGGTCGCGCAGGGCAAAGGACGAACGGTCGCTCAGGGCAAAGGACGAACGGTGGAGGACGAACGCTCTTTTTTTTATTTATTTTCTATTGGTATTTTATGTTTTTTTTATTATTATTTTTTTTATTTTATTTTTTTATTTTACACTCATGATGAAAATAAAATACAACAACCCTATTAGCCAATCCGGACGAAATTGGGTGTTGATAGATGCCCCTCTTTACTTAGGTATTACTGGATAATATGAAAATTTGAGATTTTTGGTATTATCGGAGTAAAAGCTAAGTAAAGAAAGAAACACTAATTTCGTCCGTATTTCAAAATGAACAAGGAACAACAAGATTTTTATTATTTTTTATTTTTCTTTTAAGAACAAGGTTAAGAGAATTGAGGTGTGTAGAGCTCGTGGAGGGTGTACCAACCCTACGGATGAAGTTGATGAGGTGTAAAAACCTCGTGGATGGTGTACCAACCCTATGGAAGTGAATGAGGTGTACCAACCTCGTGGAGGGTGTACCAACCCTATGGATGAAGTGAATGAGGTGTACCAACCTCGTGGAGGGTGTACCAACCCTATGGAAGTGAATGAGGTGTAATAACCTCGTGGAGGGTGTACCAACCCTATGGATGAAGTGAATGAGGTGTACCAACCTCGTGGAGGGTGTACCAACCCTATGGAAGTGAATGAGGTATAATAACCTCGTGGAGGGTGTACCAACCCTATGGAAATGAATGAGGTGTAATAACCTCGTGGAGGGTGTACCAACCCTATGGATGAAGTGAATGAGGTGTAAAAACCTCGTGGATGGTGTACCAACCCTATGGAAGTGAATGAGGTGTACCAACCTCGTGGAGGGTGTACCAACCCTATGGATGAAGTGAATGAGGTGTACCAACCTCGTGGAGGGTGTACCAACCCTATGGAAGTGAATGAGGTGTAATAACCTCATGGAGGGTGTACCAACCCTATGGAAGTGAATGAGGTGTAATAACCTCGTGGAGGGTGTACCAACCCTATGGAATAGTGAATGAGGTGTTCAAACCTCGTGGAGGGTGTACCAACCCTATGGATGAGTGAATGAGGTGTTCAAACCTCGTGGAGGGTGTACCAACCCTATGGATGAAGTGAATGAGGTGTAGCAACCTCGTGGAGGGTGTACTAACCCTATGGAATAGGGAATGAGGTGTTCAAACCACGTGGAGGGTGTACCAACCCTATGGATGAACGAAGTGAGGAATTTGAGTTTGATTATTGGGTTCGACCATTTCCATGCAAAGGGCCGAGATACCAATGACAGAAAGTAAAATGTTTGATTGTTTTGAATTGGAGAGTTTTGAATTTGCTTTGTTTTGTTTTTTTTAAATTTTGGGATGTTGAATTATTGATTTTTGATTGATTTTTTCTTCTTGAGATAGAACTGAGTGTCCATTTTTTTTAAATGAGGAACAAAGTTTTAAAACTTTTGCTCAAGGTCAAAAATATGACTTAAAATCAACAAACAAAGTGTTGCATTTTTGTACAAGGATTTGGAATCTCGATATGCAAGAAAAAACATGGTTGATGTAAATTTTGAAATTGGAGGAGAAAACTTTTATGCATATTGATTTTTTTGTCTTTTTGAAGGAAGAAGATTTGATAAACATTCATGAAAACAGATTCAAAGTTTATGAAAATATGTACATGATGTTGACTTTTGATCCTTGATGGAAGATTATGCAACTATGACACCCTTTTTTGAGTCAATGTGTTTCCTTTGAAATCATCAAATTTATGACCATTTAGACTTTCACTTTCTTTTTACAATTGATGTCCAAATTCTAAAGTCAAATGTTCAAAATGAAGCTTGTGCTGGACATTTTCTAATGAAATACCTGTGTATACATGCTTGATATGAGAGGTCGGTTAAAATGATAAGAAAGATTTTTGGCAGGGTTTAGAGGAGACTGAGATGACCTTTTGGGCATATCATTCCTCATACAATCATCAATGAAGATGTAATATGTGAATGTCAATGTGAAATATGATATACCCAAAGGTTATCCCTGGTTTGGTGTTTGTGAAAAGGAATGTGAGGGGATAAGTCATGAATAAGGGAGTGAGAATATCATGTGAGATTTACAAATTGCCCCAATTTTGGTGGTGATAGATTTCCTTTTTTGAAATTTAGGGCGCACCAAGATCACGCGAGGCCCAACAAGGAATGCCCCAGTAAGCTTTTGAATACCAAAGTTGCCCAATATTTTGAATGGGTCAAAACATACGAAACTCACAAAGTGCCCTAGTTTTGAAGAACGGGTGAAAAGGTTATGCAGAACCTACAAAGTTGTCCCTGGTTTGGGATTCGGGGGAAGAGTTTGAATGGGATATGAATTCGTTAAAAATTTGTGATGGATATGGAAAAGATTGGCTTGAAAGGATTGCCCCAATTGGCTTGATTTTCCTTTAATCATTAGGGAGTTCCTTTCTTCCGAGGACATTTATTTTTTCCATCATCTTCCTTTTTTTTATTTTTTTATTTTTTATAACTGCATTGTTAGTCATTTTGTCTTGTCTCAAAAATTAAGCTTTATGAAAGTTTAAGCAACCATCATTCAATCTGTATGGACTTTTATTGAGCTTGTAATGTGGCTTGGGCTGAAGGGTATTGAAAGAAAAGGTATAAAGGTCCAAATATTTTTTTTTGTTTTTTTGTTTTTTTGTTTTTGAAACAAGAGTTACCATCTATACCTTGTATCAACTATTCGTCAAATTTGTTTTTGACTATTTTGCTCATTCTTTCTTCGTCATCACTTTGTGATTCGTTCTATTTTTGCTTCACTTTTGATGAATTTTCTTCATTTGATCACTAAATGTGTTCTTTTGCAATTTGAGTTGACGTCTTCTGTGATGGTAACCCTTATTTAGGTGAATATTTTTTTTAAAAGAAATTTCTTATTGGCTCAACTTTGGTATCAATGGATATATCTTTTTTGGATGAAGAAAGATGGCCACACATCATTTCCAATTTTGGTTGTTTCATTTTCACAAGATTAAGTAAGAGACAAAACTAAATGATCCCAACAAGAGTCATTTTTTGTTTTTTTTATTATATTTTTTTGTTTTGTCCTAACGGATTCAAGGATCTCCCAAATGAAAGCCAATGAAGGTAATCTTAACATGGAAAATCCGTTCCAATGTAAAACTTTGTGTATATTTGGACTCAAGAACATGCTTGGGGTCAATTTTTGGTTTAGTGAAGGCTGAAGGATAACGTTTTCAAGCAATGCGCACACAAATACTTCTTAAGAATATGTGATTTGATCATTTGACTATAGGAGATTAGGACATCCATTACATTTTTATGAATTGTCATAAAGCGGATGACTTGCGTCGAAAATAATTGACTCAACTTTTGATATGCCCTTTTTTATTTTATTTTTTATTTTTTATTTTTTTATTTTTTTATTTATTTTATTATTTTATTTTTTTATTATTTTTTTTACAACATCCTTCAGGACTGAGCTTGTGTCGGCCGAATATACCCGTGATGCTTTCGTTAACATGCATTATTTTCATTTTCCATTATTTACCTAAAAGCTCAGCATTATATGCAGTAATTCAACGAGTACAGGATTATAAACAAGGTATTTATTGAATGATACGAAATGCAACAAGTTTTACAGGCAACATCAATATCCTTTATTGGCATCTCCTATCACGGAATCATCATGCATAAAACTTTCTGACCGCATCAGAATTAACCGGTAGCGGTAGCTCCTCTCCATCCATTCTTGTGAGAATTAGTGCCCCGCCAGAGAATGCCCTTTTGACCACAAATGGTCCTTCATAGTTTGGGGTCCACTTGCCTCTATGATCCTTTTGTGTGGGTAAAATCTTTTTCAACACCAACTCGCCTTCATGAAACTCTCTTGGGTGCACCTTTTTGTCAAACGCCTTTTTCATTCTTCTTTGGTACAATTGCCCATGGCACACTGCCGTTAACCTTTTTTCTTCAATGAGATTGAGCTGATCAAATCGAGCTTGAACCCACTCAGCTTCCTCTAGTTGGGTTTCCATTAACACTCGCAAGGATGGAATTTCCACCTCGAATGGAAGTACTGCTTCCATCCCATACACAAGCGAGAAAGGTGTTGCTCCGGTTGATGTTCGTACCGATGTGCGATATCCATGTAGAGCAAAAGGAAGCATTTCGTGCCAATCTTTATAGGTGACCACCATCTTTTGCACAATTTTCTTGATATTCTTATTAGCAGCCTCTACCGCCCCATTCATCTTTGGACGATAAGGAGAAGAATTATGATGATGAATCTTAAATTCCTCACATAACTCCGCCATCATCTGGTTGTTTAGATTAGTGGCGTTATCAGTGATGATTTTGTTAGGGAGCCCGTATCTACAGATCAACTCCCTTTTTATGAATCTGGTCACCACCTTTCTAGTCACATTGGCGTAAGAAGCAGCTTCTACCCATTTGGTGAAGTAATCAATTGCGACTAGTATGAAACGATGTCCATTTGACGCCTTTGGCTCTATAGCTCCAATGACATCTATCCCCCACATCGAAAATGGCCACGGTGCAGACAACACGCTTAGAGTCGTAGGTGGCATATTTATATTATCTGCATACTTTTGACATTTCTCGCACTTTCTCACATGTGTGCAACAATCACTTTCCATGGTCAGCCAAAAATAACCAGCTCTCAATATCTTCCTGGCCATCGAGTGCCCATTCATGTGCGTGCCAAAGGTACCCCCATGCACTTCTTTCAATATCAGCTCGGCCTCCTTTGCATCCACGCATCTGAGGAGGACCATGTCGTGATTTCTCTTGTATAAAATATCCCCACTCAAAATAAAATTGCCCGCCAATCTCCTTAGCGACCTTTTATCATTTTCGGATGCTTTCTCAGGGTATTCTCGGGTCTTAAGATAATGCTTGATATCAAAATACCAAGGCTTACCGTCTAATTCTTCCTTGATGAAATGACAATATGCTGGCTCCGCATGACTCTTCATTTTAATCATTGGTAATTTTGCATCTTGGTCAACTTCAAACATTGACGACAAGGTAGCCAGCGCGTCTACCAATTGATTTTCTTCTCGCGGTATGTGGTTAAATGTGATGGAATCGAAATACTCCCTTAATCCCCTGATGTAAGCCTGGTAGGGAATTAATTTTGTATCCCTAGTCTCCCATTCTCCCTTCAACTGGTGGATGACCAAAGCAGAATCTCCATATACATCTAGAACTCTTGCCTTAGATTCGATCGCCGCTCGAATACCCATAACACAAGCCTCATATTCTGCGATGTTATTTGTACAATTAAAACACAACCTTGCTGTCATTGGTATGTACTGCTTCCCTGGAGAAACAAGCACTGCCCCTATTCCATGTCCCATCACATTCGAAGCTCCGTCGAATAATACTGTCCATGCTTTTTTATCTCGGCCTTCTCTATTCTCTTCGAGTAAAGCCATGATGTCTTTATCGGGAAATTCAGGTTGCATTGGTTGATAATCGCTAATGGGTTGATGAGCCAGGTATTCCACTAGAGCACTACCCTTAACGGATTTCTGAGTAACATATACGATGTCATATTCTGACAATAACATCTGCCACCGAGCTATCCTTCCAGTGAGAGCAGGCTTTTCAAAAATAAACTTGATAAGATCCATCTTTGATATCAACCAGGTAGAGTGACTCAACATGTATTGCCTTAAGCGATGAGCAGCCCATGCCAATGCACAACAGGTTCGCTCTAACGACGAATATCGTTGTTCGCAGTCTGTGAATTTCTTGCTCAAGTAATATATTGCATGCTCTCGTTTCCCAACTTCATCATGTTGACCTAGTACACATCCCATTGACTTCTCCAATACAGTTAAATACAAAATAAGTGGTCTTCCTGGCTCGGGTGGACGCAATACAGGTGGGTCTTACAGGTATTGTTTGATTTTTTCAAAAGCGGCTTGACAATCCTCGTTCCAAACCACAACCTGATTTTTTCGTAACAACTTAAACATTGGTTCACAGGTAGCGGTTAATTGGGAGATGAATCTAGCAATGTAGTTCAATCTGCCCAGAAAACCACGAACCTCCTTTTCTGTTCTAGGTGTAGGCATTTCTGATATTGCTCGCACTTTGTCAGGATCCACTTCTATCCCCTTTTGGCTAACCATAAAACCCAACAACTTCCCGGATTTCACTCCAAATGTGCATTTGGCGGGGTTTAACCTGAGTTTATACTTTCTCAATCTCTCAAATAATTTCTTCAAGTTGAGGATGTGTTGTTCTTCCGATTCAGACTTCGCAATCATGTCATCCACATAGACTTCGATCTCCCTGTGCATCATATCATGAAAAAGTGTCACCATCGTCCTTTGATATATTGCCCCGGCATTCTTGAGCCCAAATGACATTACCTTATAACAAAAGGTTCCCCACAATGTGATAAAGGTTGTCTTTTCCATATCTTCTGGCGCCATCTTGATCTGGTTATATCCTGAGAAACCATCCATGAATGAAAATAGCGAAAACTTGGCCGTGTTATCAACTAAAGTGTCGATGTGTGGTAAAGGGAAATTATCTTTTAGACTTGCACGGTTCAAATCACGATAGTCAACACACATTCGAACTTTGCCATCTTTCTTAGGCACTGGTACAATGTTTGCTACCCATTGGGGATATCTTGCCACAGCCAGAAACCCCGCATCGAATTGTTTCCGCACCTCTTCCTTGATTTTCAAGGACATTTCTGGTTTCATTCTTCTTAATTTTTGCTGGACTGGGAGGCATTTCGGCTTAAGCAGGAGCTTATGTTGTACAATATAAGTATCCAGACCAGGCATATCATTATACGACCAAGAAAATACATCCTTAAACTCCTTCAATAAGACACGCAACTCTTCTCTCACTTCTGCTTTCATGATAGTACCAATTTTCACTTCTTTTATCTCATCTTCATCTCCCAAGTTGAATATTTCAACCTCCTCTTGATGGGGTTTTATCTCTTTAGATTCTTGCTCCACTAATCTCAAAAAATCTGGAGAGGTTTCCGGATCATCTTCACAATCATCTTCCGTATTATTGATAGGGTGCTCAAAATTAGGAATATCGATATTGTTATTTTCAAAACAATCATGGTCATATCTGCATTATTTAAATTTGTGGAATAAGAATAAACAGGAAAAATGATGAAGAACACCAAATAATGATAAAACATAAACAAACACAATTCGATTATCACGCTGAGCATTAGAAGTCAACCCGTAAATTCTAAATCCTAAAGCCTCGGGTAAAGCTATATGGTTAATTAAAATTATTACATTTTATTCAAATTAAGTATCACGGGTAAATCCAGGGTTTCCCAATTGTTGAGCGGTGCATCCGAGGAGCATGCCCACACGAAACTTGAGCTTTTAGATATTTCTTCATCTACCACAGCTACTATTTGGCCAGTATTGAACCATCCAGCACTATGAAATCTCTCCTTGATGTTACAAATACAAATCTTTTCCATCTTGGGTTCCCGTCTTTCTGCATGAGCTAAACTGCGCTCTCTTCTTTCTCTTATCAGCCTTTTCCTGTCCTCTTTGGTGGGCTTGTACCCTAGGCTATATCTGTTCTTATTCTCCACGACCTCTAGAGGGAAGACTTGCCCCTGCCCACGCTTGCCTAAACCTTTACCATGCGTATAGCCTTCTTTCAGCAAGACCTTGGCCATCATAATAGAAGCACGTGACGGATGCGGATTTACTGGGAACAGCTCCACGTAAGCATTTCCTACAATCTCCAATGACTGGAAAGCTGTCTCGAGAGCTTCCTCAGCTGCCTCAATATAGCGTGTGGGTGATGGGCCACTAACAAGGAGATCTTCCTCTCCTAATACTATCACCAATTTATCTCTCATGACGTATTTCAGCTTCTGGTGAAGTGTGGAAGGCACAACTCCTGCAGAATGGATCCATGGGCGACCCAATAGACAACTATAGGCTGGGAGGATGTCCATGACTTGGAATGTCACTTGAAAGACGCACGGACCGACTTGGATCGGCAGTTCCACTTCTCCCATTACTTCTCTCTTACTGCCATCGAATGCCCTCACGATCATATAGCTTGGCTTCATATGCATTCCATCACAGGGTAGCTTCTCCAATGTTACTTTTGGCATGACGTTCAAAGAGGAGCCATTGTCCACCAAAACACGTGCTATAACATGGTCCAAGCATTTCACAGAGACATGAAGAGCCTTGTTATGCCCTCTCCCCTCAGTAGGTATCTCCTCATCGGTAAAGGTGAGGTAATTATTAGCAACGATGTTGCCAACAATGCTTTCAAACTTATTCAGAGAAATACCTTGCTCCACATGGGCCTCACTAAGTATCTTCATTAACAACTTTCTGTGTGATGCAGAATGCATGAGCAACTCTAGCAAGGAGATTCGAGCAGGCATGCGGTTTAGCTGTTCCACCACCTTGTATTCGCTTTGTTGTATGAACTTTAAAAACTCGCAGGCTTCTTCTTCGGATATTCCTTTCTCCTCCCCTTTGGCAGAGGTCTCCTTTCCTTGTACACCCTTCCCTTTCAAGAACTCCTTAGTTTCACCGGCTATTGTTGCTTCCTCATCGTTGGCTCCTTCTCTTGCCAGTTCCGGTGACGTAAAGATTCGACCACTTCTCGTCATTCCCCCAATGCCCGATATATTGTCAATGGCTATGTTTGTACCTTTTCCTTCTTCTAACGCAAATGCCCCATATCTCCAAGGGACAACTTTCTCATTTTTGTAAGGGAAAGGGGATGGCACACAGATAACAACGGTCGGTTTTTCTTCAGTCACCGGTGCAGGGGTAGTTCTAGTGAAATGGATCACCAACGGTTCCGGCAGAGTTACATCAGATTCCCCACCAGTTTGTGCAAACACTTCCTCCTCTTTATTTTCGCGGCATACTTGCATTAAACTTCTGTCAAGCATGTCTTGCAGAATACCTTCTAATTCAAAACACTCTTCAATAGAGTGCTCAGCATCTGGATGAAGTGCACATGATGTACCCATGTCATAATCACCTTTCACTAGGCCCACTTTTAACAATGCCTCGAAAATAAACCTCCTAGAACTCCGGATTTCACTCACGTCTCTTATCAACTCATGTTTGTCGGCTATGATGGCGTTTGTTGAGGTACTCCCATGCCCGGATAATGGGTTATCCTTGATGCTAGGCTTATCTTCTTGAAACTTTAACCACCCAGAGTCGATTAGAGCCTGTACCTTATACTTGAAAGCGATACACCGCTCAATTGAGTGACCAATGCCTCCTCCATGGTAAATACACTTAGCATCTGCATCATAATCCCTTGGGTATGGAGGTTGTACAGGCTTCATCGGGCAAATAGCAACCAGACCCTTTTTTATGAGTTGAGCTAATAACTCCGTGTAAGTCATAGGGACGGGAGTGAATCTAACAAATTGATTCCTTCTCGGGTTGGTGTTTTGACCCGCATTCGGATTCAGACCAGCATTTGCCCCAGTCCTCCATGCTTCAGTTGGGATTCGCTGTGGTTGATAATACCCTTGTTGTTGCTGGGGTCTAGTTTGATGGTCGAACGACGCATTAGCTGCATAGGGGAGTTGGCCCAAGTATGGTCGATAATTATGGGTGGGAGCTTGACCCCTCCACACAGGCATCATCGAGGTTGCATGCACATCTCCTTCCTTCTTCTTTCCCGGATTGAAACCGGATTTTTTTAAGTTTGCAGCTGCGGGCGAGCCATGCACAATTTTCCCATTTTCCAACCCAATTTCTATTCTTTCGCCAATTATGATGACATCGGCGAAATTGACGGACACATTCCCCACCATATGTTCATAAAACGGTGGCTGGAGAGTATTTACAAACATTGCCACCATCTCTCTATCAAACAAAGGCGGCTGAACTTGCGCGGCTAATTCTCTCCATCGTTGAGCATACTCCTTGAAAGTTTCATTGTCTTTCTTCCCCATATTTTGCAATTGCAGACGGTCCGGTGCAACATGCGTGTTGTATATGTACTGTTTCACAAAGGCGTCAGCCAGATCTGCCCAACAGCGGATTCGAGATGGCTCTAAATGGGTATACCAGTTTAGGGCTACCCCAGCCAAACTATCTTGGAAGACATGGATAAGTAGCTGGTTATCGTAGGCATGTGCAACCATCTTTCTGCAATACATGGTCAGATGACTTTTAGGGCATGTACTACCCTTATATTTCTCGAAATCTGGCACCTTGAACTTATACGGTATCTTCACACCAGGAGCTAAGCTTAGTCTTGCAACATCTCCAAACCCATAGCTTTCCACCCCTTCAATAGCCCTTAATCTTTCCTCCAAAGTCTCTAGCCTGCCTTTAGCTCCGTCAACGTCACTGATTACCCCATGCATCGCGGCATGCGAAGTGGGCCTGGCTGAAGAGTCATGATGAACAATCGTATGTGGCACTGTAGTTACTCGTGTTCCTTCAACTGTAATTGCTTCATTCATGTGTGTACTTACCAAGGGAGTCGTCATAGAGACAGGTCCCTGAGTGACGACTAGCGGTACATCAACAGTTGTGGGCATGGGTAACGACGCATGTTCTCCTTCCAAGTACTCTCCTACGGGAGGAGTGTACCTCGGAGGTAACCCATACAACGGGAAAGGAACTGATGGGCCCACAGCATTGAACAACGGAGGATAAAAATGGGCATTCCCACTAGCCGGTGCAGATGAAGACTCTCCAGTAGTCTTCAGGAATTCAAGGGCCGCCAAGATTTGGCCAACCTGGTCTTTCAACTCGCTCACATCAGCTTTGATGGATTCTTGTGACTCTTTCCAGCTTTCCATGACCCTTGAATTGGCTCGAGTCCTGTAGGGATGTCACGGAGGATTGGCCGTTGTTTTTCTTACTTGTATTCTGTTATTATTTTTTGAATTTAGATAAGAATAAAAGAAAACATGATGCATGCTAGTAATAGGTGGAAATCACAGGATCACGATGACGTTAATGATGGAAATTAATACAAATCGATATCATACAAACATCCCAGGTCCTTCATATAGAGAAGTCCAATGCATTACATTGGAGGAAGAGAACAAACATAAATAACTTATCACTCTCTAGCTCGAGCGATAAAGGCCTTCATTTCGCCTACTAACCATTTACAATGGTTAATAAAAAGTTTTATCTCTTCAGGCGGGTTACAGAAGTGGGTACTGGCTTCGGCGTCCAACACCATCTTGGGGATATCTTCAATTGCTCTGTTTGCCAACATAGCCAATTGGGAAAAACTTCCCCTCTATTGCTTCACAGCCTCTTCTTGCACTGCGATGTGATCTTTCATTTGCTTTACCAAGGCGTGATGTCTCTCTTCAAACTCCATCGACCTCCACCGTTCCTCTTGCTCCTCAATGTATTCCTCCATTTGTTTTATCACGGTTCGATGCTCTTCCTCTGCCTCTGCTAGCTTCCAACGCTCTTGGTTCATATCTGTCTCAAAAGACAAGACCATTTCCTTCATCTCGTGCCCCGCTTTTTCTACTTGAACCTGCGCCTCTCTTAGTTTTTTCAGGGCCTCTCGCTTATCTCTTTTAGCTTCTTCGTAGAGATCCCTCCACTGTTTTCCCTCTTCTAATGCTGCATTCTTCTCCTTTACTCTCATGGCCAGCTCTCTGTTTGCGGCTGCAAGATCTTGCTTTAATCGGAATGTACGATCTCTTTCGGCCTTTTTCATTTCCTCGTAGGCTCGCAATTTATCCTCTTTATCATTCCTCATATTCACAAAATCGTTGCGCGTTCTTTGTAGTTCAATTTCCAACCCGACATTTCTTTCTCTTAGTTCTTCCATCTCTGCTTTTAATTGCCTCACCTCTTCATTTTCTATGTCCTGAGGTTGCCCTTCCTTGGCCAGATGATTATTGATTATCTTGAAAGGGAGTTTGACTTCCTTTACCCTTTCTAAAATCCAAGTTTGATAACTGACCTTGCTATCTACAACTCCAACTCTAACATCCTTTTCAGCTCGCACCACGCTTTCCCAAGCACCTCTGACCTTCCTTAATATTTCAGCGAAACACCCGTCCTCATAGTAGATGAACAATGTAGTGAGATAATCCGGTGAAGGCGCCCCTCTCATGGGATGCCCGAATTGCCTTTGGATTAGAACGGGATTGTAATTGACACAATATCGGGCACCTATGAGGGGTACATTGGGAAAGCTGCCACAATGATGGATGGAGGGTTTAAACTCGAGCCAAGGAAGACGCCACTTTACATTTTCCCCATTCAAGCCAGCAAAGAAATGGGCCCACTCATTTCCTCCTTTGTCTTTGAGCTTTTGGTGCGACATGCCTTTCGACGGACAACTAGCATCAACCACCCCCTTACATACACGTGCAGTCATCCACGCATACAGCACCGGCAAACAGCAAAGAACTTTCTTCCCGTTTCTTTCATGACAAAAACTCATGGTCCCATAAACATCTGCGAGAACTACTGTTACAGGGTTCTCTGATCTTGTCTTTTTTGCTACGAAGACGTCTATTGCGGAATAATCCACAAAATCTTCTACTTTGGGAAATAAAACGTGTAACATCCCAATTATTATAGCATTAAACTATAATAGAGTTCTTACATCATTGATACAATAGAACAGTTGATAGGAGGAGGAATAACAGTTTTCCTCATTATTATACAAACTCACACTCAAATTTCAAACCAAATACAATTCACACTTAAAACATAGACAATTTATAAGGCTCATTCTTATAACTAAGCTTCCGTCGATCCTCCATCTAATGCTTGCTCCACCGGCATATCACCAACTTCTGCTCCCATCCACCGGATGATCATCGCCAGACAAAACACATAACAAAAAAGAACAACCACACAACAGACAAAGCAAGGGTGAGCTAATGCAACATAAAATGTCATGGTAAATTAAATTAATAACCAAATTTCCAACTTACAGTTATATTACTCAAGAATACAATAAACATACCATAACCATCGTAAACTCACTCATTCGGATCATCGTATGAATATTGAACTCTTAGTTAGTTCTATACTTGCAGTGGTACTTTACTCAGCTACATCCTATCCTACTCTGTCCCCCAAACTGGATCTTCGGATATGGATGCACTTATTTGCTAGCCCAATTATTATATCCTACTCTGTCCCCCAAACTGGATCTTCGGATATGAATACAACCACTGAAGCTACATCCTTCCTACTCTGTCCCCCATTGTGGATCTTCGGTAAGGATTTCCCACTCTCCACTACATAGCTTTCTCTCTAAGTGAGATCGAGACTATTGAGAGCATAAGAATGAACCACTAAATCGGAGTTCCTATATTCATACGTACAGTACTTGACACAAAATCAACCAGGAGTTCCTCCTTGGAACTCTATTCCACACTTTCCATTCATAAGTACACATGTCAACATGTTATCATCTTTAGTCCTATCTCAAGAAAATAACTCTTACATATTCACACATTTCACATCCTCACAGAAAACATTACTGATTAACACATAACTCTTTATGGTCTATTAATTTGAACCCTTAAGTAGTTCAAATAGTTTAGATACCCTCACCGATGACTCCGGAAGGGTCAAAAACCCCCATATCGACCTAAAGAACGTCCAAAACGGACATCCAGAACTCCCAAAACGTCAAAAACATCAAAAACACTAAATTTGTCACGCATAACTCGCTCCAGCGAGTTGACTCATTCACTCTAGCGAATTTACTATTCCAAAATCACGAAAATTCACTTTCCGGGCTATACCGACTGTTCCTTCCATCATACTGACTTTCTTGACGTCCAAAAACTCATCTCCTTTCTCAACTCATATTCATCCAAATCTTATAAACATCTAAACTAAACCTATAACCAAAAAGGCAGCGGATAAATAGTACGATCCAAAATTTCATATCAAAAACCTGATCTCCTTTTAAATCCATAAACAGATTCAAAATTTTCGATCTATACGTATACCCAAAAAAAAACTCCCACCGATTCAAAATACTTAATGCGAACAAGATCTCTTCAAAATTATCAAAAACAGAAACACATCCCGATTCCAAACCGTAGATCAATTCAAAAGACACAACAGAAACAGAATTTCATTCTAAAATCATAAAGAGAGTCAAAATCCTAAACATATACCAAATTTAAAATCATACAGAAACAAAAAGACTCAAGGTTAGCTCCCCTTACGGTTTTCTCCTAAGCTTGCTTTCAAACGGTTCCTCGACGTTCCTCTGCCTTAGAATTCCTTCTCGTGGCTCCAAACTGAGCTCTAAAACTTCTCTGGTCCAATGCTTTTAGGTACCAGTTCTCAGATTCAACTTAGGAATTCTCTCAGCCCCAAAACCCTCTTAAATAACCAGAAAAACGTGTTTAAATAGTAAAACGCGTTTACTGAGTCAAAACGCGTTCAAAACGCGTCCAAAACGCGTACAGCGAGTGAGTCTGATTTTGACAACTTTGTCAGTCCGGTTGAACCCCTTCTCGATGTCGGAATTATGCGTATAAGTACTCGAATCGAAGCTATTCGAGTCTACTTTCTAATGGAAAAAGAATCAACTTAATATCTAATTTGTAAAATTAATTATAATTAAAATACCAAACCATGTCAACGTTGACAGCATTGTATTTTGCATATAAACTTTAACTTTTGTTACAACTTGATACATTTTTGGTTTCTTACTCTACTAATGACCCGAGATTCACATTTTCCTTTAATTTTTCAGGGTCTTACATTCTTCCCACCTTTAAAATTTTTCGTCCTCGAAAAATACACTCTTTAATCAAATAAATGAGGATAGAAGTTCTTCATTTCTTCTTCCAATTCCCATGTCATCTCTTGGGTCTTCTCATTCCACAATACTTTGACCGTACGAATATCCTTTCCTCTTAGTTGCTTCGCCTGAACATCAATAATTCGTACTGGTTTTGCATCTAATGACAAATCGTCTCTGACTTGAACATCATCCACCTCAAGTACTTGATCAGGACTTGACACATATTTCCTCAATTGAGAGACGTGAAATACATTGTGCAAGTTTGCCAGTTGAGGGGGTAGAGCAATCTCATATGCTACCGGTCCAATTCTCTTGATAACTTGGAATGGACCAAGAAACTTTGGAGACAACTTCTTGGATCTGATAGCTCTCCCTACTCCAGTCATCTGAGAAACTCGTAGAAATACGTGACTTCCCACTTCAAACTCAAGAGGCCTTCGCCTATGATCTGCATAAGACTTTTGTCTGCTCTGTGATGCCTTCATCCTTTCCTGTATCAGTTTCACCTTTTCTGTGGTTTGTTGAATTAATTCTGGTCCTAACATCACTGTTTCTCCTTCTTGGTACCAACATAGGGGTGTCTTACATCTCCTACCATATAGTGCTTCATATGGTGCCATGCCAATGCTTGTATGATAGCTGTTGTTGTAAGTGAATTCAATTAATGGTAAGACCTCATCCCAAATGCCCAAGTGATCTAAAACACAAGTCCTCAACAGATCTTCTAAGGATTGAATCGTCCTCTCAGACTGTCCATCAGTTTGTGGATGATACGCAGAGCTCATTTGTAATTTGCTACCCAATTCACGTTGTAGAGACTGCCAGAATTTTGATGTAAATCGCGGATCTCTGTCTGACACTATGCTCGACGGTATTCCATGTAGTCTTACTACTTCTCTTATATACAGTTGGGCGAGCTTCAACATTGGCATCTTTAGATTCATCGCCAAGAAGTGAGCGCTCTTTGTCAACCTATCTACCACAACCCAGATAGCGTCATGACCTTTTCCTGTCCGTGGTAAGTGGGTTACAAAATCCATAGCGATACTGTCCCATTTCCACTCAGGTATCTCTAGTGGTTGCAACATACCTCCAGGTCGTTGATGTTCTACTTTAGCCTTTTGACATGTCAAACATGCTGACACAAACTGTGCCACATCTCTCTTCATTCCAGACCACCAGAAAGACTTCTTGAGATCTTGATACATCTTAGTCATACCAGGATGCATGCTAAGACGACTTTGATGTCCTTCCTCGAGAATCAACCTTTTTATCTCAACATTATCTGGGACACAGACTCTGTCTCTAAACCTCAAAATGCCATCAGCTCCTAACATGAATTCTCTGGCTTGATCTGTACCCAATAAACCCACTGTTTTCTGCAGCTCGGCATCTAATAATTGTTTATCTCTGACTAAACCCAACAAATCACTTGATATCATTAAGTTGCTACACCTGATGAAATCCGCCTTCAGCTCAACATACAACTTCATATCTCTGAATTTCTCGATCAATTCTAACTCCCTTACTGTCGCAACCGGAAATCGCGACGGGACGACGATCCAAAAAGAAACGGGTTTTGAAAAGAGATTTTGGAGTCGCCACCATAGTTTATTTTGGAAAACTACGAAAAAACCACAAAACAATAAGACACAGTCCGCGAAAACCAGATTCTGGGTTCGGGAGTCGGTTACGCGTAGGGAAGGTGTCAGCACCCTACAACGCCTGCCCTAAGGCAGTACCCTTAACTAAATACACGAATTTGATGTGGTTTTCAAAATGTTGAACTATCCCTAAAATAAAATTAAAAATAAACAAAATATATTTTTTAGTTTTTTGGGCCCGACAAGGATTGACCTTGCTCCTACGTATTCTCATTCAGAATGAGAAATCAGGGTTACGTAGTTCTAGCTAAAAGATTGTTTGTTGTTGGGAAAAGCATATGTTTTTAATTTTTGGAGATTTTTATGTTTTTAATATTTTCGAGAAAAAGAAGGTAATGAGTACTAGGCCGACGCGAACGGTCGCACGAGTACTCTATACCTTTAAAATGATATTTAAATATTTTTAATTATTTTTGAAAAGAGAGATAACGATATTAAGCACTAGGACGATGCGAACGATCACACGAGCACTCATACCGTTATTTACTTGTTTAGGAAAACTTAAAAGTATTGAGTGCTAGGCTGATGCGGACGATCGCACGAGCACTCATACCCTCGTTTAATATTACATAAATAAGAGAGAAAGGTATTGAACACTAGGACGATGCGAGCGATCACACGAGTGTTCAACCTTTAAAACATATTTTTGTAAATTTTATTTAAGAAGAAGGAAAGGTTTTTTAGCACAAGGACGACGCGAGCGGTCACACGTGTGCTTAACCTTCAAAACGTATACTTTTTGTATATTTATTTAAGGAAGAAGAAGAGGTTTTTAGCACAAGGACGACGCGAGCGGTCACACGTGTGCTTAAACCTTTAAAACATATTTTTGAAATTTTACTTAAGAAAAGAAGAAAAGGTTTTTTAACACAAGGACGACGCGAGCGGTCACACATGCGCTTAAACCTTTAAATATATTTTTGTAATATTATTTAAAGAAGAAGAAAAGGTTTTTAGCACAAGGACGACACGAGCGGTCACACGTGCGCTTAAACCTTTAAATATTTTTGTAATATTTTTTATTCAAACTATAAATATTGTATTATTATATATATATTTTAAAAGAAATAGATATTTAAAATAAATAAATAGAATAAAATAAGACAATAAAATAAAACAAACAAAAAAATGGGAGAGGTTGAACGAACGCTGGGAAGAGATTCAGAATAACGAGCGTTCGTTAATTAAAGAACGAACGTTCGGAGGGGGGAAGGACGAACGTCCATTGGGGAACATAACGGACGGACGTTTAGAAATGTGAGCTGAATGACGAGCGTTCGTCGAGAGATATGACGAACGGACGTTGAGAAATTGAGGCTGAGTAACGAGCGTTCATTGGTTCGGAAACGAACGTTCGTTCGTTTGGATAACGAGCGCTCTTCAGGGAGAAGATTTTCGATCGGTCAAGAAGCTTAAGGATAACGAGCATTCGCTCGTATGGATAACGAGCGTTCGCTCGTATGGATAACGAGCGTTCGTTCGTTTGGAATGTTGAACGAACGGTCAAAAAGGCTTAAGGTTAACGAGCGCTCGCTCGTTTAGATAACGAGCGCTCGTTGGTGAGAAACGAACGCTCAAAAAGGCTTAAGGTTAACGAGCGTTCGCTCGTTTGGATAACGAGCGCTCGTTCATTTGGAATGTTGAACGAACGGTCAAAAAAAGGCTGAATGTTAACGAGCGCTCGCTCGTTTAGATAACGAGCGCTCGTTGGTGAGAAACGAACGCTCAAAAAGGCTTAAGGTTAACGAGCGTTCGCTCGTTTGGATAACGAGCGCTCGTTCATTTGGAATGTTGAACGAACGGTCAAAAAAAGGCTGAATGTTCCCGGACGTACGCCCATTTCTGGGCTTGGCCCAGACGAAAGCTCTCTAACCTAGAATTTTCTAGGGGTTCAGGAGGTTCACCCTCATTCCCAGTCCCCAGCTCACGTCTTCTCTGACCCAAGATCCCTAGCTCTGCACCACGAACTCACCACCACCTCTGCCATATCCGGCCACCGTCGCTTCAACCGGAACAAGCCTTGGCCTCGCCGGCGACAACTCGCGCCACCAGAACCACTACCAGTCACGACGCCACTGTCTCCGCCTTTCTCTTTTCGAAAACGGCGATTCTCAGGGAGGGTCTTCTTCCACGTTCATCTCCGATCCCTTCGCGTCATCAACATCCATCATCATCAACTTTACCATTACTAAAACCTCCACGACCACTGCCGCGATAAGGCTCCCCGTGCCTACCTTCGTCTACCTCCTCGGCCACCTCCACGGCCACCCACACGGTCACCATCACCTACCAGGACGACCTTAGCGACGCTACTGCCCCCACCACACAGCAGACTACTACTTCCAAACCGCCAACCTCAAAACAATCAACTACTCTCTTCCTCCCATTCGAGGATTTTCTCGAAGGCCGAATGCCCTCCTGCAACACCATTTTTCCCTCTCTGCCTCTCTTAATTTTTTAATGTTTACTGATGGGTTTAATGTTGGTTGAACCTCGTTAATTTGGTATTGGAAACGATGAGTGTGTAGTGTGCATACGAGCATGAGTGGGATAGATGATTCTGTGACAATGGTATATGGGCTGGCGAGACAGGGGTGCATGGAGTTTATGCAGTAAACAAACATGATGAGTCTGGATGTACAGATGAAACAGAGACTTACCTGCTGCTATGGCTGCCGCTATCGCTCTCTGTATCCGGTGACCTTCTCTAGCTTTTCGTCTTCTCTGCCTGTGCCAATGGTGAGTCTGAATGATGATTCCCCAATGATGGTCCTCGTGTGCTCTTTTTCCTTTTTTCTCTCTCTGATCCAAACCAAATTCTCCTCTCCAAAATCTTGAAAATATTCTCTTGTAACAACCTGGTCTCCCCTGCTGAAACACGTCTCCTCCCCCATTTCCCACGTTTTCTCCCTTTTTCTATTTTTTTACTTTTTCCAATTTTATTTTATTTATTTTCATTATTTTTAATTTTAATTTTACTTTTCAATTTTTTTAATTAATTAACTTTATTAAAACAAATTGAAAATAAGAAAGAAAGAAAGAAAAAAAAGAAATTGAATTAAAAGCAAATATCTAGATACATAAAAAAAATGGAATAACAATAAAATAAAATAAAATAAAAAAGGTAAAATAAAATAAAAATAATAAAAACCCATTTTTTCAACCCGGACAAAATTGAGTGTTGACACTTACCATCATAGTAGATACATGCACTGTCTTTCTGCTCAGAGCATCTGCCACTACATTAGCCTTACCTGGATGATATAGAAGTTCAAACTCATAATCCTTCAAAAACTCCATCCACCTTCTCTGTCTCATGTTTAATTCCTTTTGATCAAAAAGATATTTCAAACTCTTATGATCGCTGAACACTTGGAACTGTGCGCCATATAGGTAATGCCTCCAAATCTTCAGAGCAAATACGACAGCTGCTAACTCTAAATCATGAGTGGGGTAATTTTTCTCATGATTCTTAAGTTGTCTCGAAGCATAAGCTACCGCTTTCTTTTCTTGCATAAGTACACATCCCAGTCCTTGATATGAAGCATCACAGTATACTTCGAAAGATCTTCTTGGGTCAGGGATCACTAACACTGGAGCACTTGTCAACCTCTTCTTTAGTTCTTGAAAACTGGCTTCACATCGGTCTGTCCAAGCAAATGGATGATCTTTACGAGTTAATTGCGTCAATGGTGACACAATCTTAGAGAATCCTTCTATGAATCTGCGGTAATACCCTGCTAATCCTACGAAGCTCCTGATCTCAGTTACGGACTTAGGTCTCTCCCATTGAAGCACAGCTTCGACCTTAGCCGGATCTACAGATATTCCATCAGCCGATATGACATGTCCCAAAAATTGTACCTCTTTCATCCAAAACTCACATTTGGACAACTTGGCGTACAACTTTTTACCTCTTAATACCTCAAGAACTGTTCGAAGGTGATCCACGTGTTCTTCCCGAGTCTTGGAGTATATAAGAATGTCGTCTATGAAGACTACGACAAACTTATCTAAGAAAGGTCTGAATATTCTATTCATATAGTCCATGAATACAGTTGGAGCGTTGGTTACACCAAAAGGCATAACCACGTATTCAAAATGTCCATATCTGGACCTGAAAGCAGTCTTTTGCACATCTTCTGCCTTTACTAAAATCTGATGATAACCTGATCGTAAATCAATTTTCGAAAACACTTTCGCTCCATGTAACTGATCCATCAAGTCGTCGATTCTTGGCAACGGGTACTTGTTCTTGATAGTCATCTTATTCAGTTGTCTGTAATCCACACATAATCTAGAGCTCCCATCCTTCTTCTTGACCAACAACACTGGCGCACCCCAAGGTGAAACACTTGGTCTAATAAATTGCTTCTCAAGCAAGTCTTCTATCTGCTTTTTCAATTCTGTTAATTCAGCTGGAGCCATCCGATACGGAGCAATTGATACTGGTCCGGTGCCTGGTATTAGATCAATTGCGAACTCAATCTCTCTTTGAGGAGGCAGTCCCGGTACATCTTCAGGAAACACATCCATGAAATCATTTACCACTAAGTGATCCATGTTCCCTCCACTCTGGTTAACCTCCATGTGTGTCAACACCATGAAGCAACACGACCCTTCTTGTACTTCGCGCCACAATTTTCCCGAAGATAATATCCTCGACTCTTCCTCTTGAGGAAACAACAATCTTTTTGCACCGCAGTCTAAGAGAATGTGATTGGAAGTTAGCCAATCCATTCCTAAAATTACCTCTAAACCTTGTAGAGGTAAGCAGATAAGATTAACTCTAAACTGACGTCCTTCTACTACTACAGGACATCTAGTACATGCTAGAGATGTCTTAACAAACCAGAAGCTGGAGTAGATACTATTAAGTCATATTGTAGCTCACTCACAGGCAGTCCTAACTCTCGTACACAATCATCAGACACAAAGGAGTGCGTAGCTCCAGAATCAAACAAAACACAACAAGCTTTCCCAAACAATAAACAATTGCCGACGATAAGATTACCTGGCCCAGTTGCCTCCGCTCCAATCATCGCATACACTCTGCCCACAGCCTGAGGTTTGGTATCTGCCATCTGTTGAGGCTGATTAGTTAGTTGTTGAAGCCTTGATCCTTCAGATGTGGGACAATTCCTGGCAAAATGTCCCTCCTTCCCGCAGGTAAAACACTTCATAGGACCAACTAACTGAGGGCAAACAGACTTATAATGTGGTCCTCCACAGCGAAAACACTTCACCACGTTAGATTGCCCTTCTTGACTTGATGGACGAAACGAAGGTCCTTTGATTGCTTGAAAAGGAGGTTTAGAATACGGCTTCCTCTTGTCTCCATGACTGAACTTGGACCCAGATGGTCCACCAATCCTCTGTGGTTGTCTTTGCTGACTTTGCACTTCATTCTTGGTCTTTTCTAACACTTTGGCCCTCTCCACTAAGGTAGGAAACTCCGTAATACATAAACCTTTTACTAGCAATTTGATATCTCCTCCAAGACCATTTTCGAACTTCCTACATTGCCATTCTTCATCCATATCCAGAGTGTGAAAGCGGATCAGATGCTTAAACTTATCAGCATATTCCGTCACGGACATTCCCCCTTGCACTAGCTGAAGAAACTCCACTTCTTTGGTAAACCTTACACTGTCAGGGAAATATTCAGCATAGAACTTCTTCTTGAATAAGTTCCAGGTGATCGGGGTACCACTCCTTTCCAACAATGTCCTTGTACTGGTCCACCAGTGACTGGCCTCTCCTGACAATAAATATTCAGTATAAGCCAATCTATTTTCTTCCGGGCAGTTTTTGGCATTGAAAATCCTCTCCATATCTCTAAACCATTGGTCTGCTTCATCAGCACTAGTATTGCCACAGAATTTAGCTGGATGGTGTTGAAGAAAATTCTCTAGGCTCCATTCTTGAATTGGAGTAGGTGGAATATAAAAATGGTCAGTGGAAATTCTTGCACCACCGTTCATTAATTCCACATATTGTCTTTGGTGTGCCTCGGCTGACACCCTAGCAGCTTCCAATTGTTGTAATGCCATTGTGTTATGTTGCATCAAGGATGCATTCTGCTGCTGCATTGCGGCCACAAATGATTCCATTACTCTAACCAGATTAGAAACATCAGACCGTACAGGTGAAGGAGGAGAAGATGGTCTGGATGCCATGGTTCTGTCCAACGAGAGGAACCATTAGTCCAAAAATTAATTCCTATAGTCGAAAAACACAACTAAAACATGATATCTTCATAACCTACAGGATTCCTAAGGAAAGAACTGCTCTGATACCATTAATGTAACATCCCAATTATTATAGCATTAAACTATAATAGAGTTCTTACATCATTGATACAATAGAACAGTTGATAGGAGGAGGAATAACAGTTTTCCTCATTATTATACAAACCCACACTCAAATTTCAAACCAAATACAATTCACACTTAAAACATAGACAATTTATAAGGCTCATTCTTATAACTAAGCTTCCGTCGATCCTCCATCTAATGCTTGCTCCACCGGCATATCACCAACTTCTGCTCCCATCCACCGGATGATCATCGCCAGACAAAACACATAACAAAAAAGAACAACCACACAACAGACAAAGCAAGGGTGAGCTAATGCAACATAAAATGTCATGGTAAATTAAATTAATAACCAAATTTCCAACTTACAGTTATATTACTCAAGAATACAATAAACATACCATAACCATCGTAAACTCACTCATCCGGATCATCGTATGAATATTGAACTCTTAGTTAGTTTTACACTTGCAGTGGTACTTTACTCAGCTACATCCTATCCTACTCTGTCCCCCAAACTGGATCTTCGGATATGGATGCACTTATTTGCTAGCCCAATTATTATATCCTACTCTGTCCCCCAAACTGGATCTTCGGATATGAATACAACCACTGAAGCTACATCCTTCCTACTCTGTCCCCCATTGTGGATCTTCGGTAAGGATTTCCCACTCTCCACTACATAGCTTTCTCTCTAAGTGAGATCGAGACTATTGAGAGCATAAGAATGAACCACTAAATCGGAGTTCCTATATTCATACGTACAGTACTTGACACAAAATCAACCAGGAGTTCCTCCTTGGAACTCTATTCCACACTTTCCATTCATAAGTACACATGTCAACATGTTATCATCTTTAGTCCTATCTCAAGAAAATAACTCTTACATATTCACACATTTCACATCCTCACAGAAAACATTACTGATTAACACATAACTCTTTATGGTCTATTAATTTGAACCCTTAAGTAGTTCAAATAGTTTAGATACCCTCACCGATGACTCCGGAAGGGTCAAAAACCCCCATATCGACCTAAAGAACGTCCAAAACGGACATCCAGAACTCCCAAAACGTCAAAAACATCAAAAACACTAAATTTGTCACGCATAACTCGCTCCAGCGAGTTGACTCATTCACTCTAGCGAATTTACTATTCCAAAATCACGAAAATTCACTTTCCGGGCTATACCGACTGTTCCTTCCATCATACTGACTTTCTTGACGTCCAAAAACTCATCTCCTTTCTCAACTCATATTCATCCAAATCTTATAAACATCTAAACTAAACCTATAACCAAAAAGGCAGCGGATAAATAGTACGATCCAAAATTTCATATCAAAAACCTGATCTCCTTTTAAATCCATAAACAGATTCAAAATTTTCGATCTATACGTATACCCAAAAAAAAACCCCCACCGATTCAAAATACTTAATGCGAACAAGATCTCTTCAAAATTATCAAAAACAGAAACACATCCCGATTCCAAACCGTAGATCAATTCAAAAGACACAACAGAAACAGAATTTCATTCTAAAATCATAAAGAGAGTCAAAATCCTAAACATATACCAAATTTAAAATCATACAGAAACAAAAAGACTCAAGGTTAGCTCCCCTTACGGTTTTCTCCTAAGCTTGCTTTCAAACGGTTCCTCGACGTTCCTCTGCCTTAGAATTCCTTCTCGTGGCTCCAAACTGAGCTCTAAAACTTCTCTGGTCCAATGCTTTTAGGTACCAGTTTTCAGATTCAACTTAGGAATTCTCTCAGCCCCAAAACCCTCTTAAATAACCAGAAAAACGTGTTTAAATAGTAAAACGCGTTTACTGAGTCAAAACGCGTTCAAAACGCGTCCAAAACGCGTACAGCGAGTGAGTCTGATTTTGACAACTTTGTCAGTCCGGTTGAACCCCTTCTCGATGTCGGAATTATGCGTATAAGTACTCTAATCGAAGCTATTCGAGTCTACTTTCTAATGGAAAAAGAATCAACTTAATATCTAATTTGTAAAATTAATTATAATTAAAATACCAAACCATGTCAACGTTGACAGCATTGTATTTTGCATATAAACTTTAACTTTTGTTACAACTTGATACATTTTTGGTTTCTTACTCTACTAATGACCCGAGATTCACATTTTCCTTTAATTTTTCAGGGTCTTACAAAACGACGCCATACACAGTAAGGGCTAACACATCCATGAAAGTCTCCCACTCTTCTCTATCAACTAAATGATGCAAGTACCACTCTAAATATTTTTGCGTCAGTCCACACACTTGATTCTTCATTACCAACCTGTCTTCAAGTTCTTTAGGATGTACTTTCATTATGGCGGCAATGGTAGGGATAGAGGCGTGATACTCCAAGTGCTGATACGGAGTGGTACCCTCTAGTGGCAATCCGAGTATGTACTTGAATTCTTCTATAGTTGGCGCCAGCTGAAAATCCTGAAAGGTGAAGCATCTTAGTGGAGAGTCGTAATATTGTGCAAGGGTTGTGATAGCAGGCAATTGTACTTCTACCTCCATTAGACTCAACAAATTTCCATACTTCTTCTTGAAGGTTTCTCTCTTTATAGACTTTAACCTTTTGCCTAATTTTATCAGACTTATCAAGTTTCCGCGATGAGTCCTCAGGCGAGATTTATTTCTTAACATGACAGAATTGGTATGTTGTGTAGCACCAGATCTTGTATCGACTTCCATCTTTGTACGATACCAAGTGAACACTAGTGATTTCCCCTAAAACCAACGTATTACCGAAATGATGTATGATGCATAACAACATGACAACAACAAAAAATGCATGCATGGTATGAAAAATCATTATTTTCGAAGAAGAATAACAGCGTGAGAGTTACAAGAACATACATTCTCCCTTTCGTGCCTTATCAACGGTTGAATGACTAAAGTTCTAAGGCCAAATATATGCACTCACAAGGATATCTTCCTAATGCTTAAATCAAGGCCACCAGAGCTATGGCTCTTTTCATTGTTTCTCCACAACAGTCAGAGTAATCAACTAGATGTGGAGACACAAATGAAGAGAACAAGCTCTAGCTGGGATTCTCACGATAGCCAAACAGGAAGTACATCCCAGAGTGACACCGCTACACAACCCCTCTAATTCTAAGTTACACTCAGACCCGGGTATAGGGCCCCACTCATGATATGCATAAAGTGTGTGTGTGAAGGGAGAATGCAATTGTAATTCCCAAACCCTCACCTGCAAAACAGCCAGAAGACTCCTAGGCAGATATAACATGTTTTCTACCCTAGGGTTCAATATAATCAAAACAAACACACATGCAATTATACCAAATATCAGACAAAGATAAAGAAAAAGGGGAAGAAAAACACAAAGAAAAAAACCACCTTGAATTCGCATATCTAATTAAATGGCCTGACTTCCTGGCATCCCCAGCGGAGTCGCCATCTGTCGCAACCGGAATCGCGACGGGACGACGATCCGAAAAAATAAAACGCTACAAAGTTTTGAAAAAGAGATTTGGAGTCGCCACCATTGTAAGATCCTTGAAAATATTTGTAAGTCAGATACTAAATTAAAAAAAAAAAAGTAAATAGTGAATAGTAAATTGTGAAAAGTAAAAAGTGAATAGTAAAAAAAAAATTTTAAAAAAAAAAAATTATTTTTGGAAAGGATAAGTGTTCCACGTAGCTTTGAGATGAGAATTCACCAATTTGCAAATAAAAAATTATTTTTGTAATAGTAAAATGAATAAAAAAATGAATAGTAAAAATGAATAGTAAAATTTTTTACTATAAATAGCCAAGGGGGGAGGCTGAAAATTTACACCAAAGAACTTAGAAAATTTTTGAGAGAAGAGAGTTGGAAGAATTTCTAATTTCAAAGGGGATATTCTGGAAGTCTTCAGAGAGCGAGGAGATTAAGTCTGTAATAGAGGTAAGGGAAGCTAACCTTGAGTATCTCCTTTTGTATTATCTTGAGTCTTGAATATGCTATATTTTGCTTTTGTCTGATCTTAAATCTTGATTATGGAGTATTTTGTTTCTGTATGATTTTGAATTTAAATGAGAGTATGCTTTTGTGTTGATATCCAAGTGTGATAGTTGTAAAACGTGATATTGATTATGTTATGCCATTTGTATGTTATTAGTTGTTTATTTTTGTATTTTGGAAGGATTAGAAATTGTCTAACCGGCTCTGCCAGATTCAATTTCTTGTTTCCCCAAATGTTTTATTTCTTTACTTATTTATTTTATTACATTTTGGAAGGATTAGAAGTTGTCTAACCGGCTCTGCCAGATTCAACTTCTTGTTTCCCCAAACTATTTATTGCTTTACTTATTTATTTTATTGCATTTTTGGAAGGATTAGAAGTTGTCTAACCGGCTCTGCCAGATTCAACTTCTTATTTCCCCATACATGTTATTGTTCTTGTTATTTAATTATATTGTATTTTTGGATGGATTAGAAGTTGTCTAACCGGCTCTGCCAGATTCAACTTCTTGTTTCCCCATGAATTTTTATATTAAGATTATTTTTATGATTGTCAAATATTGTATTCTTCTATGACCATTTATTGTAATGTTTTATTATTGTTAATTGTTTATAATTATTTTGTATGAATTCTATTATGGATGTTTATTGTGATGAATTTATTGAATGAGTTTGTTGGCTGAAATTGATCTTGTTGGGAAGTTTGGAATAAGGGTTCTGTAATAACTTGTATATGGGTATTAAATAGATATACAGATACTGGTTGAGGTTGTTGTGAGAGGAAGTAAAATTAAGCATTTTAAGATTTAGAGCATAAGAAAATAAGGTACATAAATTAAATAAATAAATTGTTAATTATTGAGGACCTCCCTTTGTTGGTAGGATAGAGGAACCTTAAAAACCTGAGTTGGCACATCCCTGATCATAGAGCAGCCCTGGCCTGGTCCAGTCAGTTGTGACTAGTCATATGTGCTGGCGTCGAAGGTGAGTTTGATGCGTTCAGACATCTGGGTCCTCTCCGGTGACCAATTGGGGTAAAGAAAAATCTATAATAGGATGAAAATAAAATAAAACAAGTTGATTGTAGATGCATAATATTATCATGGTAAAAATTTCATATATATTTTATTTATCATTACATTGAGCCCAGACTTTAATATGTAGTTCTTAAGATATGTTGATATATTTTGGTTGATCCATGATCTTTGTTTGGTGAAAATATGTTGAGTTATACTCGTTATGGGCAAAATGAGTTTATAATATGAAGCATGATATCTGGCAATATGTTTGATTTATTGATACCAAAACGGGTGATTATGAATTCATGATTAAAGAATGAACATGATTGAGTTAGGTGGATAAGAGGGTATGAATTGTTGGTTTTATGAAATGTTGGGGTGGATATGAGAAATCATTACTTATGAAATGATGTTTACTACCGGGAGTAGTTTGTTCGAGTTATACCATGAGAGTTTGGTATGAGCAAAGTAACACTTGAGGTTTATGAAAGCAGGCAGAAAGTGGTCTGACCATAAGGCTTTGACATAAACATATGATTCGTAAGTTTTATAGAAGCAGGCAGAGAGGGGTCTGACCATAAGGCTTCAGAAAGTAAGACATAGTATATAAGTGAGGCTTAAGGAAGCAGGCAGAGAGCGGTCTGACCATAAGGCTTCATGAGTAAGCATGGAACACTTGTAAGATTTATGGAAATGAGAAAGATGATTTTGATAATGATGAATTAATGACATCGGAATAATGATATTTTATCAATTGCAGAAATACATGATTATAATATTTTTATTACAAGTTTAATGATTTTATGATATGGTTGGCTTACCCTTATTTGTTTGTGCTATGATCATATAACTCATGTTATATGTGAATAGATAATGTCGCAGATGCGGTTGAAAAAGCTTAGAGATGAGAGAGACGCGGGGAAAAACTTTCAGGGATATTTTGTAAAAAGAATAAATTTGTATTGGAAAAATTATGTTGTGTAAAACTTATAAGTTGAAATTCGAATTTATGTTAAGTGGTGAAGACTATATTGTTTGAAGTTTGTAAGTTTGGTATTGTACTTTGGGAGAATTGAAATAAAGTTTGATGGTTTATAAAATATATCAAATTAATTTAGTCTCTACTATCAGTAATACCCTTTAAAATATTAGGGTGTTACAACCATAGTTTAATCTGGAAAACTACGGAAAAACCATAAAATGATAAGGCATGGTCTGCGAAACTGAGATTCTTGGTTCGGGAGTCGGTTACGTGTAGGGAAGGTATTAGCACCCTACAACGCCTGCCCTAAGGCAGTACCTTTAACTAAATATGTGAATATGATGTGGTTTTCAAAATGTTTAACTTTCCCCTAAAAATAAAATTCTAAAGAAACAAAATATTTTTTAGTTTTTTGGGCCCGACAAGGATTGACCTTGCTCCTACGTATTCTCATTAAGAATGAGAAATCAGGGTTCCGTAGTTCTTTTAGAAACTGCTTGAAAATATTGTTTGAGAAATTGTTTAGAAAATTTGTTTGGAAAATGATTATGGATAAATTTGGATTTTTGGGAAAATGAACCTGACAAGGACTGGCCTTGCTCCTACGTATCTCCACTTTTGATGGAGAATCAAGGATCACGTAGTTCTGGCTAGCAAGACTGTTTGTTGTTTGAAAAATGTTGATGTTTTTGGTTTTTGAAGATTTTATATTTTTTTGGTAGTTTTTTTTTTTTATGTAATATTTATATTTTTTTGCGTAATGAGTACTAGGCTGATGCGTACGATCGCACGAGCACTCACACGGCTTTTTTCTCTTATTGTTTTGCGTGATGAGTACTAGGCTGATGTGTACGATCGCACGAGCACTCACACGGCTTTCTTTGTTTATTTTATATTTTTTTGCGTTATGAGCACTAGGCTGATGCGTACGATCGCACGAGCACTCACACGACTTTTTTTGTTTATTTCATATTTTGGGTAATGAGTACTAGGCTGATGCGTACGATCGCACGAGTACTCATACCGATATTTATATTATTACATGTTTTTTAAAGCTATATATATTTATTATTATTATTATTATTTTTGAGAATTTTTTTTTAATATTATTTTATTGGTAATTTTAATATTTTATTTATTTTTTCTTATTTTGTAATTTTATATGAAACAAACTAGTCTAATAAATATTGTTTTTTTGTAATTTTTAATTATGGGAATAATAAAAGCCTAAAAATTATTTTTGTGTGATTTTATGTTTTCAAATTTTTTATTTTATTAAAACAATATTTGCAGCAACGTGGTATATAAAAAAAACTAAGCTAAACCATTTTTGGAATCTCCATAAAACAAACGGACCAAAGTCCAAACTCCTTTTCCAGAGTTTCAACAATTACCATTATTTATTTTTTACTATTTTTTTATTTTTAATTTTTTATTATTATATTTTTTATTAAAACAAATGCAACAAAATAAAAGACGAACGCCCCACTGCTTGGACGAACGTCTCAAAACAACAAACGCCGATGACGAACACCAACATCATCTAGAACGACCGTTCACTATGGACACAAAAACAAATAAAAATCGAACGTTAAATTGAGAATAAACCATAAAGACCGAACGTTCAACAATAAACACATCAAAACCGCACGTTCAAACGCATCAAGACCGAACGTTCAATAATAAACACAAGACCGATCGTTCAATAATAAAAAACATCAAGACCGAACGACATTAAGACCGAACGTTCAAACACATCACGACCGAACGTTCAACAATAAACACAAGACTGAACGTTCAACAATAAACACATCAAGACCGAACGTTCAAACCCATCAAGACCGAACGTTAAAATAATCAAGACCGAACGATCAATAATAAGCACCTCAAGACCGAACGTTCAGTATACCTGAGAGGCTGAACGGTCGAACGACGGAACACTTGAGGGTAAGAGTTGCCGAACGTCAAAGAGACTAAATGACTGAACGTCTGAGGACGAACGGCCGAACGGTTGCAACGCTTGACGCTAAAATTGTCGAACGTTAATGAGACCAAATGGAGGAACGATTGAGGACGAGCGGTTGACTCTCCGCATGACCGACCGTCCTAAAGGTATGAATGGCCGAACGGTCGCGTAGTGGCTTGTGGATGACCGAACGGTTGAGGCTGAGAAATGCCGAACGTCAATGCGACCAAATGGAGGAACGATTGAGGTAAAGGACGAACGATCGCGTAGGGCAACAGTACGAGCGGTCGCGCAGGGCAAAGGACGAACGGTCGCTCAGGACAAAGGACGAACGGTGGAGGACGAACGCTCTTTTTTTTTATTTATTTTCTATTGGTATTTTATTTTTTTTATTATTATTATTTTTTATTTTATTTTTTTATTTTACACTCATGATTAAAATAAAACACATATTCAAAATCCACACACTACAGACGATGGACCTAAGAATGACGAGGGAGTTAGGCCAAGACGCCTCACCAAATGTTCATGGGAGGACTAGAACACTGAATATTTTACCTAATCTATTAGTAGACAGCTGTCATTCACTTAGTGGAAGTTGTTATTTTGCATGCTGTTACCATTCAGTGATGATCATCTTATATAAAAATTGCAAACTTATAATCTCATAATATCTTTTTCTTGTTTTCTTGGAAATAAAATATCTTCTCTCGGGTAACATCTAATACCATTAATGTTTGAAGATATTTTATATCCAAAGTCACACAGCTTCACTTATACAGGAACCCAACAGTTTTTTCTAATCAAACAAGACTTCTAACTAATCACATTTTTATGTTTATAGGATTGAGATTATGATCTTAAACGTGATTAATAACAGTATCAAATAGCTGGAATGGCCAAATATATGTATGCATAATTTAGTTTTCTAGCAATATACTATTTCTAATTTTAGTTATTTAAAATTTGAAGCTCTATTATAGCTAACTAATTAGAGCAACCAGTTACAAATCAACACTAAATAAATTCACGGTTGGCAAGAAATAAAGTTATGAAATATTGAAGATTATAATTTGCAAAAGAAAAGAAAGAGTTGAAGATGAAGAGGAGAAAAAGAGAGAAAGAAACAAATGGGGAAAAACAAACTAGTGGTAGTAGAGATTGGAACGAGTGCAAAAACATCAATTTAATTTATAAGGATGTTAGGAGATTTGGAGATAGAAAAAGGAGTAATTAAATAGTTAATTACGAGATAAGAAGAAGGGTTTATGAGAAGCAATAGGATGTCCAAAATTTTCCTAGGTTGATTGGAGGTGAACTTTCCACCACGCCTACGCTCAGGTGTTAGTATAAAATTAACACCCACTCTCTCCTCTCTAATCAACACAAAGTCAAACAAGGAGATGGACCCACGCTCTGGGATATTCTAGCATCCAACGGAAGAGCGAGTTTTGAACACGATATAGGTGTGGCGCGTGAGACGTGGTAGATAGCGTTTGACAACTTCAAAGCCACAAAAGAAGACTATCCCCTCAGACAGAGCCACGTGTCTCGATGTCGACCATGTGATAGCTGGGCGGGATGAAAGCACTTGAAAAATATCTGAGAGAGAGAGAGTGGGTTTAGTGTTAATATCTTAATGGGTGTCCCACAGAAAAATATCCAAATGCTCGCACACACATAATAAATTCTGATATTTTGGATTTGGATGGGAACGAAAGGAGCGAAATAATGAGAACCAAAAGAAAAATAAAATAAAATAAAAGGAGGTGAAAAAATATCCACCACCAGCACCAACCACGAGAACCCAATGGCTTTTTGGCTTTAGATCTTTGGTCTAAAATCAGATCTGATTGATGACGTGGAACATGTGGGCCACCGTCTCCAAGTGTCTAGATATTTTCTGAAACAAGGATATTTCGCTGGCCGTTGGATCAGAGGGCGGTCAGTGTTTCTGTCTTCTCCCAGGCCGTTCGATCAACTCTCTGTTAAACTTAACGGTGTCTCCCCGTCCACCCTTGCTTCCACACATGGCCTTTTTCTTGCTTTTATGTTTTTTTTACCTTCCAAATTTGTATACAAGATATGAGATTGTTACTCTCTCTTTGTGCGTGGTGAGAGAGGTTTTGCTTCCGCCAAGATTCTGAATTCTGATGCTGTAGTGCGATTTCGGTGGCTGGATTCATTCGGTGGGAATATGGGGGAGGTGGTCATGAGTGGAGAGAAGTCAGTCAGAGTGGAGAAGGAAGAGAGTGGGAGTGGGAGCAAGGGTGAATTGAAGGGCTTGATGAGGTGGGAGAAGTTTCTTCCCAGGATGATTTTGAGGGTGTTATTGGTTGAAGCCGATGACTCCACAAGACAGATTATTGCTGCGCTTCTCAGAAAATGCAGCTACAAAGGTTAGACAACCTTCTTCTATCTCCTCTGTCTTTAATTTCACCACGCTCGTTTTCTTTTGCTTCTTCTTTTCTCCTTTTTTATGAATTTCGGTTTATGTTTGTTTCTTTTAATGTATTTTTTTCTTCGATTGACTCCACCTGCATATCAGAACTCGCTTGCTTCTTTCATGGTCAATATTACAGTTCGCATTTTGTTGTTGTTAGTTTTACTGTTTGTTTTTCCTTTTTGCATTATGTTAGCTTCTGTTCCATCTTGTATTCTGTGGCTTGCATGTTCAATGGTTTTCTGTAAAATAAACATGTCAGTTGGTCTGTTCTGCTTTTTCCTCTGTCTCGGTTCCGTTTTTCGGGGATGAAACCGTGAGTTTGATTGATTGTAAACATTGGGTTCTTTTATGGGGCCTGAGTCATTAGGGATTTTATTGACCACACTCGATGAAGAAGGGGGGAGCAAGAGGAAGAAAATATAGGAAATCGAGGTCTCTGGAGTCCCAATATGAGAAAGGATTGACATATGATCTTTGGTAATATAAACTGTGCCAGCAGTCGGAAAGCTCGTGAGGATTTAGTACAGAAAAATAAGTTAGGGAGAGAAATGAAAAACTGTGTACACAAAAATGGGCCTTTATTTCTTTCATAACGTTTTAATTATATTTTCCCTTTTAAAAGAAATTATCTATTTTCTGACAGGTTATGTGATGGGGATCTGGGTTCAATGAAAGTCTAAGGAACTAATGGCTCCTTTCAACTTGCTTTAAGAGTCTTGGCAGTTTGGAAACTACAGGCTTACATGATTCAATTATTTTCTTACATGATATAATTATTTTAGTTGTCAATTTGCATAAAGAATTTCTGTTATTGACCTTTTCTTGTTTAGTGCTTTAACGTGAGAATATTAAGTACATTAAACTAACTACACACTCTTAGAACATCAAAATAACTTTGTCCATCTGTTTTGAGCAGTTGCTGCTGTTCCTGATGGGTTGAAGGCGTGGGAATTACTCAAGGGAAGACCGGGCAATATTGATCTAATACTGACGGAGGTGGATTTGCCATCCATATCTGGCTATGCACTTCTTACCTTAATTATGGAGCATGATATTTGCAAAAACATCCCTGTCATAAGTATGATATCACTGCTAAATGTTTAGCTGTTACTAAATTTTCCCACTCTTTTTAACACCTAAAGTATTTAATTTGAATTTCTTAATGATTTTTCAGTGATGTCTTCCCAAGATTCAATTAGCACGGTATACAAATGCATGCTGAGGGGTGCTGCCGATTATCTTGTTAAGCCAATAAGAAAAAATGAACTGAGAAATCTGTGGCAACATGTTTGGAGAAGACAATCAGTAGGACTCTTCTTCTCTCGTTTTCAGTTCCTTTTTCCTTAAAATATCCCATGTTCTTGGCATCTGATTGAAATTTTAATTTATTTATTTTCCCTGTCAGTCAGCCACTGGCATAAATGGTCCCCAAGATGAGAGTGTTGCACAGCAGAAGGTCGAAGCCACTGCTGAAAATAATGCTGCTAGTAATCGTTCAAGTGGTGATGCCGCTTGCATTCAGCGAAATATGGAATTAATTGAGAAAGGAAGTGATGCACAGGTTAGTTTTCCAAAGCTAGAAGTTATTATTATTGCATTTATTTGAAGACATTTGTGCAAAGGACTAAGAACAACACAATCACATACGTTGGGTATGTCACCAGATTCCGGGGGATGCAGAATTTCCATAGATCCATCTAATTATCAATATAATTTTTTTTTTCTGGCTAATTCATTGCGAATGAGAACCCAACTGTTGTTTCTTATAAGATGCTAGGATAATGTCACACTACACTCATTACAGTCTCCACTGCTGTCTCTTTTGCATGCCAGTCTCTAATCAGCTTGGAAATTCAATCGTATGTGTCTGAAATTGCCTTAGCAGTTATTTAAGTAAATTGACTTCTGAACTTCTTTGGCACACTACCAAACCGTATCACCTTTTGGTACGGTAACAGTGCTCCAAAATTTACATTTCCTAGTTGTATTTCAAATGCAACTGCATGTTTGTAGTGCTATAAACCTCTGATAGTTTAAAGAAAAAAATGCTTTCATTTTTGGTTGTTTGGATTAAGTTTTCATTGCTTTCTGTTGCAGAGCTCATGTACTAAGCCTGACTTGGAAGCTGAGAGTGGGCCTGTTGATAACATGCAGGAATTTTCTCCACTGAAATGTGGGGAAGAATATCCAAGTGGAGCAGAGACACAAGAGGTTGAAACATGCATTCGTTTAGGACAGACATTGATGATGAATGACAGTCAAGCTGGAGGTAAGTTTCTACCACTTTACTGCAAATCTTTTGTTATGCAGTTACGTGGAAGGGAAGAATGTCTAAAACTGAACCAATATTGTGCTTTTTTAGGATTAACTATGCACAGAACTGGTGAAGCAAGCACAACTAATGACAAGGATGCTGATCTGGAGCATTTGGGGAATGCTAGCATCAGTGGTGAGGCTCATGACAATCACTATGTTCAAATTAACTCATCTAAGGAAGCTATTGACTTGATTGGAGCATTTCATACTCATCCCAACTGGACGGGAAAAAGTCCCACAGTTGATTGCACTGGCAAGGTTGACCTTTCTCCTCAATTAGATCTTTCTCTGAGAAGATCTCGTCCCAGCAGCTTTGAGAATGAACTCACTGAAGAAAGGCACACCTTGATGCATTCTAATGCTTCAGCCTTCAAACGGTATCTGCTAAAATCTCGTTATCCTGATTTTAAATTTTGTTGAAGTTCCTTGTTCTCTTTAACCGGTAGAAATCAGTTGGTTGCTATATGTGTGCACCTTTCCTTATTTAATTAATTTACTAAGAAGGAGTTCCAGGGATGAAAAGGCCTTAAACAAACTATCTTGTGTGGAAATATCAGATCTCTAGTCTAAAATTATGTATTAAAAGGTTGAGTTCAGTTTTTGTTAAAATTACCTGCTGAAATATATTAAAGGATGGTGATTATTGAGTGATAATTTTGAGAAAAGCGCTAATTTCTCGGACCTAAAAAACTTTTTAAATTTTGATAACTAAAAATTCTATTGTTAGGTTTGTTTCTTCTTTGGGATGGGGAAGAATTTTGTTAGTTTATGAATTTTGTCTATTGGTCTGGTATAAATTCGCTGCCCTGTTGACTTGCTATATGCTTATCATTGAAATGGATGCAGGTATACTAACAGGCAATTGCAAGTATTGATGCCTGCAGCATTAGTTAACTTCACTGACCAACAAAGAGATCAGAGTGCAAATGGTGACAAAAGCATCTCACACATTGTTACTGGCTGCAACTCCGATAGTTCAGCACCAGGTATGCAAAGATGTATCGTGTCTCCAACTACAGTCCAATCAAAAGAGTCTGAAATTGCAACCTCACACTCTCAGCAAGGGCATTCTCTCCCAATTCCAGTTAAGGGTGTAAGGTTCAATGATCTATGCACAGCCTATCGTTCTGTACTTCCTTCAATGTTTCGTACACAATCAGGTCCACCAGTAATGCCAAGTCCAAGTTCAGTTGTGCTCCTTGAACCAAACTTTCAGAATGCATTTTATCAGTCAAACATTAAAGAGAGTAGTACAGAGCAGCTTTATCAACCTCTTGGTCCAAATGGGAACAGTTCCCAGAATCACATCGTGTACACACAGGAACACAAATCAGAACATGCAGAGGATCGCGGGCATATCTCTCCTACAACTGATCAAAGTGTGTCAAGTAGTTTCTGTAATGGAAACGCAAGCCATTTTAATAGCATCGGTTATGGAAGCAACTGTGGAAGTAGCAGCAATGCCGATCAAGTTACCACTGTCAGGGTAGCTTCAGAGAACAAGAATGAGGACCTCACAAACAATGCAAACACTCATCGATCCATCCAAAGAGAAGCAGCACTAAACAAATTCCGGTTGAAAAGAAAAGAGAGATGCTATGAGAAGAAGGTTCACCACTATCCCCGTAATATTGTTATACTATGACTACCATTGTTTCAGAAAGATGCTAACTTTTTCTTGTGCTTTTAAACAGGTTCGATATGAGAGCAGAAAGAAACTAGCAGAGCAGCGTCCAAGAGTGAAAGGACAGTTTGTTCGTCAAGTTCATCCTGATTCTCTTGTTGCAGAACAAGATGGTAAAGAATATGATCATTCACGGATTTCTGACTCAGTGGAGAGGAGAGCATGAATTCATAGTGTATAGTTGCTTCAAAATTTTGTTTTCCTGAATCCTTAAATACCAGATTTCTGTATATGCTTTCTAAAACCAATTTTCTCATTTTCCCTCGCTGTAGATCATGAATAATATACGTAATGTATTATTATATCATTGTAATTTTATAAAGTTTTACAGAGATATTTGTGCCACGTTATTTATTAACTCATAGGAAGTTGTTTCTTACAAGGACTCGCTACATGTCGATCGCTTACAAGAGTCCTTACATAATGCCATAACTTTATAATTTTTTTATAATAACTACCATATAACTTTTTATGTTTTGTTCAAGCACCAGCTATTATTTTTGTAAAATTTTGGTTTACCTAAGGTGGTTGCAGGTTTAGCAAGCAAACTTTTCTTAAAGAGTGCATATGAAAGTTTCGAAAGTGATTCCCGTCCCACCACCACCACCCATATTCCTTCCCCACAAAAGGAGAATTAAAAAATAGAAAAAGAAGTACCATTGATTTCCATTGGAAGCTGCATGATATCAGGACGCCATCTACCTTTTTAATAGCTTTTGCCATGTTATTTTTTACTTTGGGACCAACTTTTTAATGTAATTCAAAATAATGATTTATTTACTTTTTTAGAATGCATTTCCTTTCTTTTGCATCTGTTTATGTTATTGAGGGTTATTTTGTCGACTAATATTAATTTTATTTTTAAAAGAGATAAAATTGAATATTAAGCTTTATTATTATTAGTTACAAATTTTGTTTACAGGTTTTATCTAACTTTCCGAAGTCATCAAATTGATACTAAAGGTTTTTAATTAGTTTGAGAGAAAAAAGCAACACTAAAATTTTATTTAGATTATAATGTATTTATGTACAATACATGTTCATTTATGAGAAAGTAAAGTGTAACTCAATCATATATTATTCTAAAGTAGGCATTTTAAGATTAAAAAGGACTTGCTTGAAGAATTTTAAGATGAGTTCAGTTTTAAAAGAAACAAAAGCTTAATACTTTTTTTTTGCTTAAGTCCTTTCTAATTTTCTCAAATAAATGTTAAATCATGAAAAAAAAATACTTATTTTTCTCTTCAAAATTTTGTCCACACTTTCGATGTAAAACAAAAGGCAGAGCTTAAAACAATTCCCCTTCACATGCTAATATCATGTTGTAAAATTGCTGACAAAATCACGAACGAAAATTTCCTGAGGCGTGTAGAGTCACTGTCCTTAAGGACTTATCCGCGGTGTATTGCGCAAGTCCCCCAGGATACAACAGGAACTTCCCAGAATATATCTGAGGATCTCAGAACTAGCAAGAAACTCTATAAGTATATACCCAGGATAGGTTTAGGAAAGAAAAATGAGATTAAGAAGAGAAGATTGAATTGATGATTGGTGTAATGGGAAAATTGATCTCTATTTATAGAGCTAAAGTATTTTAACGTTGGAATTGGAAAAGGAACGTTGCATACCGTTGCCAAAAGGACGTTGCTCTCAACGTTGCAAAACTTTCAACGTTGCAAACCTTTTGCAATAAAATATTATTTTTATAACAATCCCCCACTTATTGCAAAAGGAAAGTTAAAAGAAAATGTCTTTGACCCAAACAGTTCTGTCTCAAAAGTGATTTCTCTTTTTGCAGGTAATCCTTTTTCAAAAGAAAGATATGTCATCTTTGTGTAAACTTGGAAAATGGTTGTATAAAGCAATAGCGCAAATCTTTGTTCTGATGGATAATCAAAGATTGAAAGTAAGATAAGAGTATTTATATCCTGGGTCTTATAAGATGTAATGCATCAGAGCTGGTATAGCAAGCTATATGAACCAGTCTTAGATCGAGAAACTTAACACACAATGTAATTGGTATAGCAAGCTATATGAACCAAAGACACTTGACGTGTGTTAGAGGTTTATCAATCACAATACACCCCTACAATTCTTGCTGTTATCGCTGTGTTGCGCTAATTAGGCCATGCGCGTGCCCGGTATTCATGAGTGCTCTAGAGATCATGCCAAGATCTCATACAAGCGGCCCCACTTGACACTCATATAGGTGATTTCATCAAGTGTATGCTGCAAGTCATACACCACCCGTAAGGGATATGAAGATCATTAAAAACTTTAAGCTAAAATTCTTTCACCACATAGAATTTTAACGATAAAGTTTAACCTCTCATAATGCAGTCTCTAGCACTTTCACTCACACCATAGGAAGGGACATAATTGATTAGAATCAATTTAGTGCTATCAGAACTAACAAGTGACTTGTTTTTACCCATATGAACCTTATTCATGGGATCTCCAATCACAAAGGTTGGGTTACCATCACTTGTTTGTTTGTCAGTGGCTTAAGTCCCATTCCCCTTGATGTTTCTAAGATCATATTTCTTTCCAAGGGTTTTGTCAGAGGATCTGCTAGATTCCTTTCTGACTTCACATAGTCAATTGAAATAGTTCCACTCTTTAGCAGTTGCTTCACCAAATTGTGTCTCAATTGCACATGTCTATTCTTTCCATTGTAATTTTTGTTTTGAGCTATAGCTATTGCCGATTGGCAATCACAGTGTATAGATACTGATGGGGTTGGTTTCATTCCTAATGGAATGTTCGCTAAGAAGTTTTTCAACCACTCAGCCTCACTACCAGCCATCTCAAGAGCGACAAACTCAGATTCCATTGTTGATCTTGCAATAATAGTTTGTCTGGCTGATCTCCATGTAATCGCACCACCCCAAGTGTGAATACATAACCACTAGTGGATTTTGTCTCATTTGAATCAGAGATCCAGTTAGCATCACTATACCCTTCTAGTACAGCGGGAAATCCACTATATTCAATGGCATAATCCATTGAACCTCTTAAGTATCTCATAAGCCTAGAAAGTGCATCCCAATGTTCTTGATTTGGACATTGAGTGTACCTACTCAGTCTACCTACTGCATAAGCAATATCAGGACTAGAAAAGCTCATCAAGTGTAGTAAGCTCCCAATTATCTGGGCATACTGAGGCTGAGATAATGAGTCTCCTCTATTTTTCACTAATTTAGAGTTAGCATCATAAGGGGTACTCACTGGTTTTAAGTCATAAAATCCAAACTTCTTAAGAAGTTTCTCAATGTATTGTTCTTGGGATAGTAGTATACTATCTCCCTTCCTTATGATTTTAACACCTAAAATTACATTGGCTTCACCCATGTCTTTCATTTCAAAGTTCGATCCTAGAAATGATTTAGTTCTAGTAACAATCTCATTGCATGTACCAAAAATTAACATGTCATCCACATACAAACATATAATGACACAATCACTATTTTCAAATTTAGAGTACACACATTTATCAGCATCATTAGGTGAAAAACCATCACATAGCAATACATTATCTAGTTTTTCATGCCACTGTTTTGGTGCTTGTTTCAATCCATACAAAGATTTTAAAAGTTTACAAACTTTATTCTCTTGACCGGGTACTACACACCCTTCAGGTTGAGTCATATAAATTTCCTCCTCTAAATCACCATTCAAAAAGGCAGTTTTAACATCCATTTGGTGTATCACTAGTTTATGGATAGCTGCTAGGGCTAACAACACTCGAATAGAGGAAATCCTAGTCACAGGGGCAAAAGTATCAAAGTAATCTATGTTGGGTTTTTGAGTAAAACCTTTTGCTACTAATCTTGCCTTATATTTCTCTATGGATCCATCAGGGTGATACTTTTTCTTAAAGATCCACTTACAACCAATGGGTTTTGCTCCTTTAGGCAAATCTACTAAAGTCCAAGTATTGTTTTTCTGAATTGATTCAATTTTAGTCTTAATGGCCTTATCCCACTGTTTTGCATCAGGAGCACTAATGGCTTCTACAAAGTTACATGGATCATTGTCAACAAGATAAGTATAAAAGTCATCTCCAAAGGAAGTTTCCTTTCTCTGCCTTTTGCTTCTTCTCAAATCCTCATTTAAGGTATTACTATTATTATTATCAACAGGTTGAGACATCTCACTAACCTTTAAGGGAAACACATGTTCAAAAAATTCAGCATTTTTCGTCTCCATTATAGAATTTCTCTCAAGTATATCACTTTTAAGAACTAGAAACCTATAGGCAGCACTATGTTCAGCATAACCTAAGAACATACAATCAGAGGTTTTAGAGCCTATTTTCCTTTTCTTAGGATCGGGTAACATCACCTTAGCTAGGCACCCCCACACTCTTAAATATTTAAGGTTAGGTTGGTAACCTTTCCACAACTCATAAGGAGTTTTACTGGTTTTCTTATGGGGTATTCTATTTTGTAAAAAACATGCAGTAAGCAAGGCTTCTCCCCAAAGGTTATCAGGTGCACCGGAACTAACAAGCATAGCATTCATCATTTCCTTAAGGGTTCTATTTTTTCTCTCAGCTACTCCATTAGACTCAGGTGAATATGGTGGAGTTACCTCATGGATGATACCTTCTTTAACACAAAAGTCATTAAACAAAACATATTCACCACCTCTATCTGATCTAATCCTTTTAATCTTCTTATTCAATTGATTTTCAACTTCTGCTTTGTAGGTTAAAAACACATCAAAGGCTTCATCTTTGTGTTTGATTAAGTATACTTTGGTATATCTAGAATAATCATCTATAAAGGTCACAAAATAATTTTTACCTCCTCTAGACATGGTTTGTTTCATATCAGCTAGATCAGTATGAATTAACCCTAATAGCTCAGTTTGACGTTCTACAGAGAAACATGTTTTCTTTGTTATTTTAGATTCTACACATATATCACATTTACTACTCTGTTTATCATGCATATTAATTAATCCTAGTTGATTTAATTTCATAACATAGGAAGAATTCAGATGTCCTAATCTAGCATGCCATATATCATACGAGTCAACAATATAAGCAGAAGAAGATGATTCATTAATATTTTCAGAAACATTTAGAATGAAGAGTCCTTGATCACAATATCCCTTCCCCACGAAAACATTATTTTTTGTCATAATGATCTTGTCAGACTCAAAAGTCACTTTAACCCCCACTTTTCCCAGTAGTGATACAGAGATTAAATTAACTCTGATTGATGGCACATGTAGCACATCACTCAAGGCCAGAGTCTTTCCAGATGTGAGTTTGAGAAGAACTTTTCCTTTTCCCAGAACAGGAGTGGTCCTGGAATCACCGAGGTAGACGTGTTCTTCTCCATCCCCTACACTAGTGTAAGAGGTAAAAGCACTTCTGTTTGCACAGATATGCCTGGTAGCACCAGAGTCTACCACCCACTTGCTCACATTGGTCATCAGATTTACTTGAGAAACGACCGCAGCAATAATGTCATCTCCTTCGACTATATTAGCCTTAGGAGGATTGTCGTTTCTTACTCTGCGCCTGCACTGTGGTGCATGATGGCCTGGCTTCCCACATACGAAGCAATTTCCTTTCTTTTTAAAGTTGGGTTTAGATTCATGGGGACGAGATTTAAGAAAATTATTTTTCCTTTTGTGATCAGGTTTGTATTCGTACCTTTTTGGAGCAGGTTTTCCTTCTACTATATTTGCTTTCGCAGATAAAGCTTTGGCCCTTGCAGTAGCAGACTCCTTCCTGTTGGTATCTTCAATTATTATGTGTGTAATGAGTTCTGGTAGAGACATTTGCTTGTGCCTGTGTTTCAACTGTTGTTTGTAATCTGTCCAGGATGGCGGCAATTTCTCGATCAGAAGTTCTGAAACAAATTCATCCGGTAGTAGAATGTTTTCTGCTTTGATGTCTTCGAGCAACTTGTGGTATTCGTTGATTTGAGTTTTTATGTCCTTGTCTTCAATCATTTCCCAACGGTAGTAATTTCCTATTACAAATCTTTGTCTGACGACATCTTCGGCAGTGTATTTGAGAATCAACGAGTCCCAAATGTCCTTTGCTTCCTTGTAGGAACAATATACATCGAACAAATCATTAGAAAGTGCACTAAGCAGAGTGTGTCGGCATACCTTGTTTGCATAAGTCCACTCTTCAAGTAGTTTTGAGTTTGAAGGAATAGTGGAGTCGGGCTTCGGAGATGAAAGAGCAGCAACAACTCCATACATGTCTAAAAGTGTGGAAACACGTTCTTGCCAGCGTCGGAAATTCTGTCCAGAGAAAATCTCGATTTTTGACACGTCCGGAAGAGATTTTGCGAAGACTGTCTGGGTTCCGGAAACAATATTCTGAGTCTCCGGGATTGAGTTGTTGTTGTTGTCAGCCATAAGTCCTTAAGATTGTTGTAAAATTGCTAACAAAATCACGAACGAAAATTTCCTGAGGCGTGTAGAGTCACTGTCCTTAAGGACTTATCCGCGGTGTATTGCGCAAGTCCCCCAGGATACAACAGGAACTTCCCAGAATATATCTGAGGATCTCAGAACTAGCAAGAAACTCTATAAGTATATACCCAGGATAGGTTTAGGAAAGAAAAATGAGATTAAGAAGAGAAGATTGAATTGATGATTGGTGTAATGGGAAAATTGATCTCTATTTATAGAGCTAAAGTATTTTAACGTTGGAATTGGAAAAGTAACGTTGCATACCGTTGCCAAAAGGACGTTGCTCTCAACGTTGCAAAACTTTCAACGTTGCAAACCTTTTGCAATAAAATATTATTTTTATAACATATCAGAGTTCGGATCCTTATCACTTGAATTTTTGAATTGCGTAAGTAGAAATTATGGACTCGTATTTGCTTCAAGAATTGCAGGTAGCAATAAAGCATTTTGCATTCTTTTTTAAGTTTGTGGATAAAATTTAAGAAGAAATGTGTGCAGACAGAAACAGAATACATAGTTTAGAAATGGACAAATGGTAGCAGCCAAAAATGCTTCTATTCCATGAGGTGACCCTTTGGCATTCTGGAAATAATAAAAGAAAAGAAACATATATAACTAGAAGTGTGGAACTTTTCTTTTATCTCCCAAAACTAAGCAAAAAATTTCCCCTTATATAATCCATTAGCAAAGAAATAAGGAAAATAAATTGAGAAACAAAGGTGAGAAGAGGATAAAGCACTTGATCATGGGGTCATCAACACTCAATAATAACAGAAAAAAGGTACTTTTAATGTCAAACGTCTCTGCTACGGTTGTATCTAAACTTCTAACAAGACGGGTCATATGAAGGACAAATGACCCAAAATTAAAGCAATCAAATGGTCCCCCATTACCATGTATTGATGTGCATGATGGAACTTCACAAGGTAATCCTTTTACTTAACTACCACTATAATTATTATTTATTTGGTTAATCAACTGCTTAAAAGTTGATCAAGATTATTCTTACCAATCTAACCATGAAACTGAGATCATGAGAACCAAAGTCTCTGCAATTTTCTGAACAACACATCACACTATGCCGCTAGGATATAGTTTCCAATGGGCACAAGCCAGAGGCATGCCACTAGGCCATTTTTGCCATATCTCCAATCATGAAAAAAAAGTCTATTTAGCCTATTTCCTCTACGTCTCTTTTTACAAAAGAAGCTTTGCTTTTGCCTTTCTTTTCTAATCACCCCATTATTGCTTAAAGACCTATCATCTATAACCGTATCCTCTTCCTTCAATCATTTGCATATATAATAATAATAATAACTCAAATATTAATTTAAGTCCAAATAATAAAGTTAAACACAGCATAAAAAAACTGATAAAACGAATTATTTAAAGTTTTGGATTAAAAGTAATATTGGATTCTCTGTGTGGATTAGATTTATATAATTTCTCCTGAAAAAGACCCATGAAAATACTATCATTTTAATTTGCAATTCCCATAAGTTATCCTTATGAGTTATCTTAGGGCAACAAGGCATCCAATATATTTGATGTATTTGGGAGGAGGAACTGGGGCCCACTGAATTATAGTGTACCCTCTTAGGTCTCATGTGTCCTACTTCTGTGATTACAGTTGGTAATAGCAACCAGTGACGTGCACTTCATGGGGCTATTTGGCTTGTTCTCTTTACATTGTTATTGTTGCTTGTTATTAATTCTTCGAGCTACATACATAACTTTTCAATGTCTAAGAAATGAAGCAGTATACAAAGAACACATTAAAGATACTTCCTTTACTTGGAAGTTTTGATTGGTAATTTTTCCCAGAGAAGTAGAACCCTTTTAATTTGGTGCTAATTCAAGTAAAACCTTTTTATTGAATGTTTGAGAGAATCAAATATCAAAGTCGATACGAATTAAAGGAGGTTGGATGTTCAATTCAGGTTGCACTTTTATTTTTTGGTGTTGCTTGAATTGCTCAAACAAAGTTTTGTCTGAATTAAGATCTTTTGGAAAAGTAAGATAGTGCAGACCCAATTGCGCCAAAAAGAACAGGTTGGATAGGGGACAGTTATTGCCACATATTTGGTTCTTAGCGTTGTGTGGCAGTCTCAATCATCTCATTACAGAAAACGGTGACAACGACCATAGCGGTTTACGGCAAAAAGAAAAGTAGTGAGTACCGTCGAAACAACGTAAATACCTATTACATTAACACAACTCGTTACATTCTAGGATTTCTACACTCTATCTCTGTGAACTTTAGTGCTCTGAACATTCTAACTATGAACTTGCAAATTTTGTTTTCAAGGGAAAAGGCTAAAGCTTCCCCTGTACCACTGAAACTTCGCTAATATTTCTTTGCAAAAGATTTTGGAAAAATTAAAGAGTTTGGTAAGAAAAAGTGATGGAAATGATTCGGTGACATTCGGATGCACCAAACTACAGGTTCAAAGTAGTTCATTCTGTGTGTCCCAAAGTGCACACACAATCAAGGAGCGTTTTCCTCATCTTTCACGGGTTACCAAAGTCTCAAATATTTTAGTTTTAAACGTGAAAGGATGATGACTTTAAAACAACAGACAAATTTATTGTTTTTAATCATTTTTTTAATTGTTTAAATTGCTCAAGAATCTTGTGAATAGGGTTGAAGAAGAAAGTATATACATACTTCTTTAGTTGTAATTATATTGGAAAACGCAAAGTGAAAAAGAATGTTAGAATATGCGTTTCTTACTTTTTTTTCTAGTTTTACTTCCAAAGTAAATAGTAATATGTTATCTGAATTGATGTCCATACTTAAATAACACTGTCATTCTTTTGAAAAAGGGTATGATTCAGAAACATAAAAAAGTTTATGTAAATTTTCAGCAAAGTGAACAGCTGAATTTACCCATGCCAGTTAGACGCGTATGCATCTGAGCCATTACCAGAATTTCCTTACAATGTTTCAAGAAGTTTTCTGCTTTAACATCTGATAATAATAATTATTAAACACTAATCAGCACAATGAGAAGGCGAGTGCTACCAGTCAAAAGCATGCTAGCAGACATAATAATTGTGACTTTCTGCTCTCTTTATAAACAACCCCACCCCCTCTTCCTTAACGTTGTGAGCATCCCTTCTTCTTTGCACTTTCTCTCTCTCTCTCTCTCTCTCTCTCTCTCTCTCTCTCTCTCTCTCACACACACACACTCTTTCTCTCACAAATGTCTAAAATCACAATAACCTCTCCAAAACACTGTGCTGCAAAAGAAGGATTGAAGATTAAGAGCAACTACAAGAAGCTCTACTTCACTTTGTCAGCATTTTTTACCTCAATTCTACTGCTAATACTTCTTATTTGGCTCATCCTCCACCCTGCCAAGCCTCAATTCTCCCTCAAAGAAGTTGACATCTACCAGCTGAGTCTCTCAGGCCCCAATCTCAACTCCTCCATCCAACTCACCCTCTTCTCCAAGAACCCTAACCAGAAAGTTGGCATTTACTACGACGAGATTCAAGTCTATGCAGCCTACAAGGGGCAGCAAATTACCGGTGACACGCCTGTGCCACCCTTCTACCAGGGCCAAGAGGAGAGTAATCTCATAACAGCCTCTTTGGTGGGAAACATTTTACCTGTGGCTCCCTCTCTTGGCTTTGAACTGGGTCGTGATCAAACTGTTGGAAGACTGGTTTTGAATCTCAAAGCCAATGGAAAGCTTCGTTGGAAGGTGGGAACTTGGGTTTCTGGGCGTTACAGGTTCAATGTTAATTGTGTCGCTATCAATGCCTTTGGACCCTCTATTCCTGCAGCTCCTCTCACTTCCAATCGAGGAGCGCAGTGCTCTACCACACTCTAAAATCAGCATCATCTTGCTAACTTCAACGTATAAATGGTAATGGTATAATCCAGTACTCCTCATATCAAGAAGCTTTCTTGTTTTGCAGATTTTTGTTGGCTTTGTATTGAAACGTGTTTTTGCAGCCGCTAAGTGATTTGTAAATAAAATATATGTTAATGGTAGGACATAAAAAAGTTACACTTTGTGAGTGAAAATGAAAAGAGAATGCTTATTATCGATGCTCGTCTTATCTCTTTAATTTGCCTTTTAGTTTCATCTCTTTCTCTTTCTTTTCTCTCTTTTTCCTCGCACTATCTATTGAAATTTGTTTTGCTTGAGCCGCGATGGTAGAAATAGAAGTGAAAAGGAGTTTAGTGTTGGATTTCATGGGGTCTCACTGGAGGCTTTTGGAAGTGGATGCATGAGTAGATGTTGGGTCACCTTTGTTTCTTTGGTTTGTTTTTTGGATGCGAAGGAAAAAACACTTTGATTGAAGAATCTGTAGATGTGATTCGGAGAAGAGAGAAAGAAAGAAAACTGGTAGCTTTCTTTGAAGAATCTGCAGATTTTACATGTCAATTCCTTGCCTTTAAGAATCGTGTGTGGTTTACTTTAATCAAACTTTTGGTAACTATGAATCAGCTTACATTTTTCTGTCTTTTTTTTAACAAAGAAGAGATGATGCTGGCCATGCATGTCTCAAACGAATATACCAGGGATTCATAGTTAAAAACTTGATTACTTCTTTATTTACTGCATTTTTGTCTCCCGCATTCATTGTCAAGAGCTACTCCTTCGTCAATGCAACCGTAACCATGGCAGCAATATTTTCGGAATTCTTAATTACATGCATATCCCGAAGCTCGCAGTTGAAAAACTTTTACTTATAATATATTTATTTAACCAAGTCAAAAGGTCTGACTGGAGTATTTTAAAAAATTTACATGAAGATTCCAGGTTTGATTAAATTAGTCCTTCTGAAAATAAAAACCAACTTAATTTTATATTTCTGCTGATTCTGTGTTCATCTTATAAAGGCTGTAGTATTTTGAGATATTCTTACAGTCTAAAAAAATTAGTATTATGAACTATGAAGGAGAGAATTCTTTGAACGACACGTGTTGCTATTGAAAGCGAATGGCTCACGAAACAGATGCGTAAAACGTAAACCTACAAAAGTTAAAGCAGCAAGTTTGGTAATTAGTTTTAAGCTGAGATGAGATTATGATATTATAATATAAAATTATAGTGGCTCAAATAATGTAAATTCAGATAACTTTTTGAGGATTATAAAAGCCAAAAATCTCTACCTACCGGTCCCTACAAATTGGAACTGATATTAACGTGAAAAAGGGCAAGGAAAAACAAATGAACTTGACAATAGCAAACACTTCCATTAAAAAATTCCAGAGTCCCAAACGATGTATGCAGATAAAGTAATTTCAATTGGTCTAACTTTATTGGCTCCTTTCCTAAGTGTGTAGAATAGGCCCAAAATGTGTACCTTTAGGTCTTTTTAGATCAAATTGAGATAGGTTAGATTAGTGGAGCACGTTAGTATTATTTGAAAAGAGGTAAAAGCCAAGTGAGAGAAAAAGAAAGAGAGAAAGTCATTCCTGTATAACCCTAAACTTGAACAAGTGTTTTATTCACTGTGAACACCGTTGGATCGAGCTGAGTTTTGGACAGTAGGTTCCAGATATATGATTCTTCATTCTCACCATTCGGATCGTCAATCGGAGGTCTAGATTGGAAGAAATCGGTCCCGCACCAGCAGTCCTGTTTTGTGGAATTTTCATCTTCTTGGTTCTCATTTGTAAGCATTTGTGCTTACTTAAATTGGCTTATTGAACACATTATTTGGTGTTATTATTAGAGATTCTTTTGTATCCTATTATTGATCAAAGTGGATTTTTCTTTGGTCTGGACGACTCGTGGTTTTTACCCTTACATTGAGGGGTTTTCCACGCTAAAAATTGTTGGTGTCTCTTTGTGCTTTGAATTCTATTTTTGTTCTATTTTTTTGGTGCTCCTCCCAAATTCTCGCAAGAAGGGGGATTGAATTTCTGCTGCGTTATTACCGTTTGATAAGTTGTTATATTTTTTGGCCATTTCCCCATCAGAGTGGTATCAGAGCTCTTTGGTTAAGGGACTGTTTAGTTTGCATGAATGGTGGAGGAACATACAAAATTGATTCCTTTGAATGGAGAAAATTATCACTTATGGAAAGTCAAGATGAAGGATTTGCTATTTGTGAAAAATTTGCATCTTCCAGGTTTTGCTTCCAATAAACCGGAATCCAAGTCAGATGAAGAATGGGATTTTGAACATCAACAGGTATGTGGATTTATCAGGCAGTTTGTTGATGATAATGTTTATAATTTTGTTGCTAATGAGACACATGCGAGAAGCCTATGAGATAAGCTTGAGTCCTTGTATGCCTCTAAGTCAGTAACTAATAAATTGTACTTGTTGAAAAAAATTTTGGAATTGAAGTACAAGGAAGGAAATCCTGTTTCGAATCACTTGAGTGAATTTCAAGGGTGCTATGATCAATTAGCAGGAGTGAGTATAAAATTTGATGATGATCTATTGGGTTTATTCCTGTTAAACTCTTAACCAGATTCATGGGAGACATTTCGGGTTTCCATGATAAGTGTTACCCCTAATGGTGATATTTCCTTGCAAATGGCAAAGAGTGGTTATCTTAATGAGGAGATGAGAAGGAAGACACAGGGTACTTCATCTCATTCAGAAGTGCTTATTACAAAGAATAGAGGGAGAAGCCAAAAGAAAGAACAAAATAGTGGTAGAGATAAAACCAAGAGCAAGTCCAAGTCTCGGTACAAGAATGTGGAATGTCATTATTGTCACAAAACAGGGCATATAAAGAAGAACTGTTTTTTGCTGAAGAAAGAGAGCAAAGAAAAAAAAGTTAAGTACAGAGAAAAAGATACCGATGATGGTGATCGTGTTACTATTACTACATGTGGTGACCTTATTTGTCTTCGTGATTATGACACTATTAATCTTGTATCTGATGAGAGCATGTGGATAATTGATTATGGTGCTACATTGCATGTTACATCTAGGAAGGAGTTCTTCACATCTTATACACCTGGTGATTTTGGAGTATTGAAGATGGATAATGATGGAGTGTCTAAGGTTATTGGTGTTGGTGATGTTCACTTGCAAACCAACATGGGGATGCAGTTGTTGCTTAGAGGAGTTAAACATGCTCCAGATGTTCGCTTTAACTTGATTTCTGTGCAGGTACTTGATGATGGTGGATTTGATAACCACTTTGGTTCTGGAAAGTGGAAGCTCACCAAAGGAAACTTGATTGTGGCTAAATGGGAGAAAAACTCTAAGCTTTACTGGACAAAAGCTTTGGTTGCTAAAGATAGTGTGAATGCCATGTATATGGAGTCATCTTTGTGGCATAGAAGGCTTGGGCATATTAGTGAAAAAGGACTTAACTGCTTCGTTAAAAAGGATGTTCTCTCAGGATTGAAGAGTGTAGAGTTGGAGAAATGTTCTCACTGCATGGCTGGTAAACAAACCAGAGTATCCTTCAAGAAGCATCCTCCTTCCAAGAAGTCAGAGTTGCTTGAATTGGTGCATTCTGATGTTTGTGGCCCATTGAAGGTAAAGTCTTTTAGTGGTGCACTTTACTTTGTTACTTTTATTGATGATTGTTCTAGGAAGCTTTGGGTTTATGCTTTACAGAGAAAGGACCAAGTGTTGGACAAGTTTAAAGAATTTCATGCTTTGGTTGAGAGACAGTCAGGCAAGAAGCTGAAGCGCATTCATACTGACAATGGTGGTGCTTATTGTAGACAGCATGGTATTGCACATGAGAAGACTCCTCCCAAAACTCCTCAGTTGAATGGTTTAGCAGAGAGAATGAACAGGACATTGATTGAAAGAGTTAGGTGTATGCTTTCTTAAGCAAAATTGCCTAAGCATTTTTGGGGTGAGGCATTGTTTACAGTAGTGCATGTTATTGATCTAAGTCCTGCATTCGCTTTGAACTCTGAGGTGCCAGACAAGATTTGGTTTGGCAAGAATGTTACTTATGATCATTTGTGTGTCTTCGGTTATAAAACATTTGTTCATGTTTCAAAGGATGAAAGATCCAAGTTGGATGTGAAGACAAGGCAATGCATCTTCATTGGCTTTGGTCAGGATGAATTTGGCTAAAAGTTGTATGATCCCATTGAAAAGAAAGTTGTTAGAAGTCGTGATGTGGAATTCATGGAATATCAAACCATTGAAGATATTTATAAGGTGGAAAAGTCTACACCTAAGGGAGATGGTAATGTGGCTGATTTTGATCCAATTCGGTTGTCTATTAATGATTTGGATATTGATGTTCATGTTGATGAACAACATGGTGATACTAATCAGCAGATTAGAGATGACTTGGATGTTCCTATTGATAATGTTGATGAAGAGGAACATGGCGTGTCACTATATGAGAGTCTTAGTGATGTACCTAAGTTATCAGAAGCTCAACCCAGAAGATCTGATAGGCCAAAACAACCTTCTAAGAAGTACTCTACCAATGAGTATGTGATGTTGACTAATGACGGAGAACCTGAATGTTATGAGGAGGCCATTGAAAGTGAAAAAAAACAAAAGTGGTTGGATGCAATGCAAGATGAGATGAAATCTCTGCATGATAATCACACTTATGACTTTGTGAAGTTACCTAAGGGTAAGAGAGCCTTAGAGAACAGGTGGATTTTCAGGGTGAAGCAAGAGAGCAATTCTACATCTACCAGATATAAAGCCAGATTAGTGGTGAAAGGCTTCAGACAAAGAAATGGTGTTGACTTCAATGAGATTTTCTCACCTGTGGTGAGGATGACATCCATAAGAACTGTGTTAAGTTTAGCTGCTACTCTAGATTTGGACGTTGAGCAGATGGATGTGAAGACAACTTTCCTTCATGGTGATTTGGAGGAAGAGATTTACATGAAGCAACCAGATGACTTTCTTGTTGAAGGCAAGGAAGACTATGTGTGTAGGCTATGAAAAAGCCTATATGGTATGAAGCAGGCTCCGAGGCAGTGGTATAAGAAGTTTGAGTCTGTTATGTGTGAGCAAGGCTATAAGAAGACTACTTCTGACCATTGTGTTTTTGTTAGGAAATTTTCTAAGAATGATTTCATTACACTGTTGTTATATGTTGATGACATGCTTATTGTTGGGAAAGATGTATCCAAAATTGACAGGTTGAAGAAGCAACTGGGCGAGTCATTTGCCATGAAAAGCATGGGAGCTGCTAAGAAGATTCTTGGTATAAGTATCACTTGTGATAGAAAAGAGAAGAAACTTTGGCTATCACAGGAGCACTGCATTCAGAAGGTGTTGAAAAGATTCCAAATGGAAAATGCTAAAGTTGTAAGTAGTCCTCTTGCTACTCATTTTAAGTTGAGTATTAAACAAAGTCCTTCAAATGAAGCTGAGAAGATGGATATGAGCAAAATTCCTTATGCTTCTGTGGTGGGTAGTTTGATGTATGCAATTGTATGTACAAAGCCTGATATTGCACATGTTGTTGATACAGTCAGTAGATTTCTGCCAAATCCAGGTAGAGAGCATTGGAATGCTGTGAAATGGATTTTGAGGTATCTTCGTGGTACTAGTGGTTTGAGGCTTTGTTTTGGAGGTGATAAGCCTATTTTGGTGGGTTACTCAAATTCAGATATGGCTGGAGACATTGATTCCAGAAAGTCTACTTCAGGGTATTTGATTCATTTTACAAGGGGAGCCTTGGCTTGGCAATCAAAGTTGTAAAAGTGTATAGCGTTGTCTACTACTGAGGCAGAATTCATTGCACTTACTGAAGCATGTAAGGAGTTGTTATGGGTGAAGAAATTCTTGCAGGTTTTGTGCAAGGGAAATGGTTGTTGTATTGTGACAGTCAAAGTGTTATTCATCTTGGTAAGAATCCAACTTTTCATTCTAAATCCAAACATATTGATTTGAGGTATTATTAGATACGTGATGTTTTGGATGCTAGGTTGTTGGAATTAGCTAAAGTTCATACAGATGATAATGGTGCTGATATGATGACAAAGGCATTGCCAAGAGAAAAGTTTGAAGTTTGTTGTGAGATCGCCAGTTTGGCAGATATCTCCACATAGTCGTGAGGGGGGAGATTTGTTGGGTAATTGGGCTCCCTTCCTATGTGGAGAATAGGCCCAAATAATGTGGACCTTTAGGTCTCACTAGGTCAAATTGAGATGAGTCAGATTAGTAGAGCACATTAGAGTCATTTGAAGAGAGGCAAAAGCCAAGTGAGAGAAAAAGAAAGAGAGAAAGTCATTCTCGCATAACCCTAAACCTGCACTGGTGTTTTATTCGCTGTGAACTCGTTCACCGGTGGATCGAGCTGATTTTTGGACAGTAGGTTCCAGACATATAGTTCTTTATTCTGACCGTTTGGATCGTCAATCGGAGGTCTAGATTTGAAGAAATCGGTCCCGCACCAGAAGTCCTGTTTTGTGGAATTTTCATCTTCTTGGTTCTCATTTGTAAGCATTTGTGCTAATTTAAATTGGCTTATTGAACACATCATTTGGTGTTATTATTGGAGACTCTTTGTACCCTATTATTGATCATAGTGGATTTTTCTTTGGTCTGGACGACTCATGGTTTTTACCCTTACATTGAGGGGTTTTCCATGTTAAAAATTGTTGGTGTCTCTTTGTGTTTTGGATTATATTTTTGTTCTATTTGTTTGATGCTCCTCACATATTCTTGCAAGAAGGGGGATTGAATTTTCACTGCGTTATTACTGTTTGATAAGTTGTTATATTTTTTGATCATTTCCCATCACTAACAAGGATGTTGTACAAAATACAAATGCAAGTCTTCAAAACGAGAACCCTCTTCCACATTGAGTAGAATTGTAGAAACTAAGTATTATGGCAAATACTTGTCGCACTTAGAATTTTGATAAACAAAGTCAGCCAACAAGGAAACCTACCTCAACAGAAATTCTTCACAAAAAGTAACTTTAAACTCGTCTACTTTGAGAAATTACAATGTCTCTTCAATTAACATTATTCAGACCATGAATATTACGCAAGTTATTGCTATGTTATTTCTTTGAGTGGAAAAAGAAAGAAAATATAAAATCATTCACACTTTTGTCTTTTTTTTTTCATCTAAATTACAAATGAGACTTAAGTGCTATAAGACTTGACCTAAAAAAAGTGTACATTGACGTTGAGGCAAAAGGTGACCCAAAAATTGGATGTTGATTTCTTCGATGAGAAACAGCAATTTGGAGTTTGAAAAAATTGATGTGCAGTGGCTTTAATGGACATGAAAGTCGCTTCCAAATGTTAGGCAACGTGTTGGTTAGTGAGAACCCCGAAAATTCAACTTGGTTTGCTTGAACAACGTGTAACTTTTTGAAGGTATCTAACAAATTTGTCAAAAAGTTTAGTTGAGTACATATTATTTGTTTGCTACATACGTATAGCTTGCTTCTACCATCTCCAACTCCAAACCCCTACTCATCCATTATTAGTATATACTCAAATGAGTACGTTACTCATCTATCATAGACTAGGAAGTAAACCTTTTCTTTTATCTGTGAATTTCTGAAGCAGACTTAGTGCTTAAGGGAACCATCTCTCTTAAAATAACTGTTAAATCTGAAAATGGTGCTGGTTTTAATCTGTGATGCGATTTCACTAGAAAAGTTAGAAACTGGGACCACGTCATGAAGAAGGACTTTTGAACAGTGAAAATTAATGTACGGTAATTTGTTTCATGTGATGAAACAATTTTGTTAAAAAATATACAGAAAGTATTGCACGTTTGATGTTTAAAAATTATTTTGGCTCGGACTAATCTAGGTTGAGACAAGTGAACTTAATAATAATAAGGCAAAACTCCTCACATTTTTTCTTCATTAAGAAGACTTGGAACACCTTGTTTAATTTCAAGGAAAACAAATTCCTTAAACTTGGACCATTATGCGTTATTAACTGAGTTTTTTTGTTTCCTTTCTCTAAACTTCTACGCCAACGGTATCAAATATTTGTCTTTATTAATCATTTACGTATTCCCAACCGCAGGCCCTTTATTTTGGTTGCAGAAGACTCTCAACTTAATTTTTCCCAAACATGTAGGCTAGTATTCCAAAACCACAATGCAAATTTGGATAGAAAAAATGGTTGGCCCAAGCCAGTCTTAGGCTTGGCTTACAGGCTGGTCTTGATTCTCATGAAATCAGTAAACACTATTGCACTAGTCACAGGTGGAAATTATATTTATATCTAGTTTGCATATGGAGTTACCATGACTAGTTTGGAGCCAAGATATTAGATATTAGTGTGCTTGATTCCTGTTCACGTTATGAGTAAATAGGAGGTTCTGAAATGCTTTCTAACAATTAGAGTGCAATAGCCGCCTTTAGACTGATACAGCAACTGTCATGAAAAATAGGGGATGGGTCATCCTTACCAAATTCTTAGAAATTTCTAACCTTGCTTGACTCACAAATAATACAAGATTCATAGTCATCTTTTCATGATAATGGGAGTAAGGAGGGTGAATGAATGACGTCCATTATCCTCTGCATCCTCCCTTGGAATAATTTCATTCACCATATAATCTCATTATTTACTTAGATATGATTTTTCAATCAAGGATAAAACGCATTGAAGTCCTCCATGAGAAAACGAAGATGGAGAGAAACATCACAAATACAAACACAAGCTGTGCATTAGCAACAACTTAACAGCAACTCATTCAACCCATTATCTGATTACCACTCCTGTTTCTGAATTCATTTGAACAAAATGAAGTGGTTGGCATTCAAGAAGGAAACAGCGACACACCCAACTCAGAAATTTGGCAATTCACGTGTAATGAAAACTAAGAGAATAAAGAAACGCCACAATTACAGCAAATTCTATACCCGTGCTTTATTGACATGAATCAAGTAGCAGCTTTACTCTCATGATCTGCCCCCAGCTTATTATCTCAAATACTATATTACAAGTAAAACAAAAAACCGATGCTATCAATATTTCATATGATATCCATAAAAACTTCCAACATAAAGAAAAAAATTGTCAGCTCAAACTCAACTATGAAAATACAAAAAGGTATGTATGAATCAAGTCTGGATGGAATCAGCACTGACCCAAGTCCAATAATGTTTCTTCACAGAGACAGCCCTGTCCGCAAGATTCTTCTCCTCAACAACCCCCTCGTACTCATCAACCTCGTACGTGCAAAAATCACCTTCGGGTAAACCCTCAACCGTAGCGCTTAGCGTGTGCAAAACGTAGCAACCGGGCAAACCCGGGTACGAACCCGAATCGCGCTCCTCGACCCGCATCTCGTACGAATTGGGATCGATGGTGACAATGTCAGCGATTTCGGGATTGGGTCCGGCACCAACAATCGCAGAGCCAAGCTCTTCGAAAATGCCCCTGACGGCGGCGGACTCGGGGTCCTCGTTGGGTTTCATCTTCTCCGACAAGGGCCTGCCGCGCTTCCGGACGTTGCCATCGGACAACTCCTGGTGCGACTCGACGAGGACCTTGCCGTGTTTGGCGGTGACACGGACGAGAACGACGTGGACTGTCCGAACCGGAGGAGTGGAATCGGCGAGGGAGGTTTCTCCCTGGGAGAGTTCGAGCCAGAGGTTGTGCACGTTTTTGGTACCGGGTTTGACGCCCCACGAGGCGAAGGACTCGGAGGGGAGGCGGGGTCTGAGCCAGTCGGAGAGGGATTGCGGAGACGCGAAGTTGTGGCGGCGCGGGGGTAGGGTGTTGAGGGCAGTGGCGGTATTTTTGGAAGGTGTTGCAGTGAGGGACATGGCGGGGAATTTGAGGAAGCGGCGCGGGAAGGGGCAGCGGGTGGAAGCGACGTTGGGCTTGGAGGAGGAGACGAGGAAGCAGACGGATAGAGCCGTGAGGAGGAGATCCGGCAGGGAGGGGAGGGTGGTCAGTGGCTGAGGAGGCGGTGGGAACATCTCAAGCGCGGCGGGGGTTTGGGGGGCGTTGCGCCGTATGAGGGGTGAGGTCCATTGTGGGTGAATGGGGTTGGGTTGTTGTTGGTCAATTTGATTTATTAAGTTGTTTTGTGGAAAGAAAAATAAAATAAAATAAAATAAGAGGTGGGGATGGGATTAGATATTCATTCCTCTGCTTATTCTCTCTTATATTTTGATTTGTTTTTGTTTTTAGTTCCTCTGCTTCCCTCTGTGGTTTGGGGCCTTTGGGCTTTGTTCTCATCACGTGGCTTCCCTCTTCTTCATTCACTCTCCACTCTCTCTATGGTTCTCATTTCTTATGGTCCCACTTTCTTTCTCTACTTGGACTCCACTGCTACTACTGTGCCCTGCATCTTCACAGGCCCAACCATTTTCTTCTTCTGTTTCTTTGTTATTATTACTTCCCATTTCGCCAATGGGTTTAATACCCTGTTTTGTTCCCAGTTTCGTTCGAAAAAGTTAAATTAGTCTATCTTTTAACAAATGCGTCAATTACGTTCTCATTTAATTAATGCCTTTTGTATGGATTTAACGGATTTCATTGATACAAATTTTATTAAGTGAGAACGTAATTGACGCATTTTTTAAAGGATAGACTAATTTGACATTTTCAGACTGGGAACAAAATAGGATATTAAACCTCGCGAATGCCTCAAATATTTCTCAATTAACATTTCAATTCTCAATTAAATTAAATAATGGAAAATGTTTTTTAACAACTTTTTTTAACAACTTTTTTATAACAACTTATATGGTACCTCATCATTTATCTGTTTCAAATATACAAATCAATAAAATAATAACACATAATCTATTATAAAAAAAATTGTTAAAAAAAATTATTAACATATCATAGCCTTAAATAATATCATTCCAATTACTTTACTCATCATCGTCATTATCAATTGAACACTCTCTTAATCTTTCACTTTTCATCCACTTCCAAAAATTTCATCATTACCCATTTCATTAATAATAATCTATTTTCAAACATCGATTAAAAAGTTTACAAATTTTAAAAATAATTAAAACCTTAGCCTTTTGAAAGTCAATAAAATCTTAACTAGTTTTTAAAAGTTGATTAAGTAAATTTTTTAATGGGCTTTAAAAAGTTGGGTAAGATTTTTTTCTTTTTTTTCTAATATTTCTTAATTTATTTTTTATTTAATAATAATAATAAAAAATATTACAAAATTAGAAAATAAAATTTAATATTTTAAATTGCAAAACAAAATTAAAAAATATTAAATTAAAAAAATTATTTTTTTAAAATTTAATAATAATAAAATATTTGTTTATTTAATAAATGTTTAATTAATTTAATATATATTAACATTTTAATTTAAAAAATATTATTTATTAAACAAAAATAAATAAAACATATTAAAAAATTAAAAAGAAAAAAACTTAAAAAAATATATTAACCTTTGATACATTAATATTTAAATCGAATATGTTAACCAAATTTCTAAATATAATTAGTATAGTTTTCTTAAATTTTTTATTTTTAGTTTTTTATTATTAAATTAAAATAAATAACTTTTTTAATTCATTTTTTAATTTAAAATATTAAATTTTGTTTTTAATTTTTTTAATATATTTTATTATTATTTTTATCAAATAAAAACGAAAAGTAAACTAAAAAAATTTTAAGAAAAATCTTAACCGATTTTCAAAAACCAAAAAATTGATTAAAAATTTTACTTAACGAACTTTTGAAAATTAGTTAAAACTTTATCGATTTTCAAAAGTTGGTTAAAACTTTATCAATTTTCAAAAGTTGGTTAAAATTTTATTAACTTTTGAAAATCGATTAAATAAATTTCTTAAACTACTTTCAAACTGGTTGTTATTAATGAAATTTGGAGTTGCAGAGAATGAAAAGTAAGAGGTTGAGGGAGAGCTGCTCTCGTCATTTGCTTTTTAGTTACTAAATACTGTCTTCGTATCGGCATAAGGCACCAGAAATTAGTTACAAAAGATTGTCACAAAAACATCAATCAACACCATTTTTTTTAGTTTACATCCTTCGTAAGCGAATACATTAACCCTTTTACATGATTTGGATGAAGAAAGCAAAGAGAATTCAACAAAAACAAGTATGCTGCTGCTACTGTGTATCGTTCCTTTGATGGAAGATTATACTTTTGTTTACTTGGAACGTGTTTTGCGCTTTCTCTTTAAGCTTTTACAGTATCAGAGTTCTCTTTCTCTCCCATTCCTTGAATTGGAATCAACGGCATTGTTAGAATACAGTGTGGAGCATCCATGACTGTGAATCTAAACACAACACTAAATCCCACCAGTTTCTATTATGCGCATTGAACCAGAATCCTACCACCATTCAGTGGAGAAACCATTAATACTTTGACAAGATTGTTTGATTTCAAAGAATAAATATGGGTCCATCCATGACATCATTCGAGTATCATACGTAATTATAAAGCATGGGAGAAATACAAGCAACAATGTCTCGTCCAATCCTAAATCCGACATTCGTTGTCACCTTCGATCAATCAAAGTATAATTCATATAATACATGCTGCTATTGATGTGTAGAATGATTTGAAAGAGATATTCTCTCGAGGAGATCTCATTTGAATTGCTTGAGTTATGAGACATAATAAGTAGTTCGGAGCAGTTTGTTGAGACGAGGAGCATCCGTTATCTATAGGACTTTTTAATGAAGTAGTTTCTAATTCGTAAACATTTGTTAATGCATTCAAGACCAAGAAACCGACAGGTAGAGATAGAGGTGGAGGATAACTGCTCAAAAAGGTATGGCGGTTATCCAACAAGTGTACACTTTGTTCCCTTAAACGGATTTGAATGAGAGTGAATGAGTGAATTTGAGAGGATTTGAACATAAATTTTTTTGTTATTTATTTGAGTGAATATGAAAGTAAGTGAGAGTGAATTTATAAACAAGTTTTGTAAATATTACTGCAGGATTTGATTGATGTGACAAATTAAAAAAATTTACTTCCAAATCCACTCTTACCTACCTTCAAATCCACTCAAATAAACAACAACAAAAAATTATTTTCAAATCCTCTCAAATTCATTCAATCACTCTCTCTGAAATCCATTCAAGTGAACAAAGCCTTAAGGATAATAATAATAATAATTGAGAATGTACCATGTTTTACTAAAGAAGAACATCAGGCACTGTTGGCTGATGTACCAAGTACCGTTTCATGCAATTTTTAGAGGCTTATGGGAAAGAAATTGGTCATAGATCTAAAAAAAGCTACTCTCATTTGTGTTAAAGTAAACTACTCCTTATCTTAATTGGCACGACATGTAGGGAATTTTCTCCAACAGACAAGGCGCCTAGAGGAATGAAGTTATGAGTACAAGAAACTTTAAACCAAAGGGCCTGTCTTCCATAGAAAAAAGGACTATAAAAAACGTCAAGTCATGGGCCACGGAAAAACCACAGAGACATGTGGGTCAACACTTGATTCTTTTGAAAATGTATTCATCTCCCCAGCATTTTAACCTCAGACAAATTTGCAGTCAAAACATAAACACCTCAAACAAATTTAATATTGTCCCCAACTCCGAGAAACTGGATTACAACTAGAAAAATATGAAGGCAACGAAGTTACTTGGCCCTGTACCAGAATTTCAATAGCAGTAATCAAATATTCCAAAATATTACCAACCAGTAATTCAGTTTATTTTACCATTGCCGTGGGGGAAAACCAAAATCAGCCTCACTTCTTAGTAATGCAAAGCGTTTAAAAACATCCTAACAAAAGTACTAGGACATGCAGAGAAGGCGTTCACGAATGTTTATAAGTTTGCTTCTGAATGAAAAGATAAGCATTGCATATATGAGTACAAATCACACACATCCAACTTCAAATTAATTATGAGCTCCACTGATAAGCGATCCCATCATTTACAAGTAGCAGAATCATCAGCCAACAGGACTCGACATGTATTAGAAATGTACTATATCAATACACAGAGTAAATTCATTTACTTCAAAATGCCACAGGTAACATCAGAACAGTTATAGGAATAGGAAAAAAGAGCATGGCATTGGATTATGTTATTATTAACGGCGTTATCAACTAAGTCAAAATAGCTTGACATCAAATAAACTCCCACACACACCTTTTACATTAATATTGCAACCCAATTTGAAAGGGGGTGATAGACTGCAGGTATAAAGCTAGTTAAGCTCCAAGAATTGACTTTAAAACGGGAAGCTTAAGATCATGCGACTAACTCAAGCAAACCACACGATTTGAAGGGACGATCAAAACATAAATGTAGAAGACCACTAGTGCTCAATGAAGCAACAGGTTCAAGTGGGTCATAATTAAAAAAAAAAAAAAACAGGAATTTGTCATTGAAATTGCTCCAGACAAATGCCTGAATTTAACACCAAACCCCCAGCAATACCAGACGGACCTCACTAAGAATGATATCCTTAATGAGCAACGACTTTTAGGCTGGGCCACAAATGAATTGCGAAAACCAATCATTGAGTTGCAGTTAGTTCAAAAAACTGATAATCTTATTGTGGTCTACGAACATCATAATATTCAGAGGTCTAAGAAATGAGATTATTACAGTTAGACGAATAAATGTTTATCAAGGACACTCTAAGTGATAACAAACAACAGCATCAGCAAAGCAAAGTGATGGAGGCGTGAAAGCAGATGCTCAAAATCACCGATCCATTCGTAGCAGGAGCAAGGTGCTTGAATTTAGTAACGATCAAATGGGAATACATACAACATTTTACAACTATAACAAGTGAAACATCGATTTTTCCCCCAAGAGAGGAAGGCAAACTAGTCTGTGCTAACTGGTATACACTAACTCACTCATACTGTAATCCACAAGCTAAAAACCCCAAAGAAAGCAAGTGAGAACTGACAAGTTGCAGCAGCATTCGGCAAAAGAGTCCTATCTATCACACAACCAAGTTAACTATGTTTGTTTCTCACCTCACCTCAAACCTTCAAAAGCTGCACTTTGTTGGCGAAAGCAATAGCAATCCAATCAGGCTGAGCAGCGGACCATTGGAGCTGGTTGATTTCACAGCCAGCAGAATACATGCACATGGGATCAATCCCAGTGGGAGCAGCCAGAGTGGGCAATTCCCAGATAAGAGCCTGAGTATCATCCCCAGCAGAACAAATATGCGTGGAGCTATGAGGAGCCCAAGCAATGGCATTCACACTACCACGATGCCTCTCTAATTCCGCCACAGGAGTAGTGGGGGACCTAATATCCAATATCACAACTTTATTACTATCCATCAAAATGGTAGCCATGTACCTGAGATCCTGCTTATTCCAAGCCAAACGAAGCAAAGGGGTATCAGGGTGGGGGCTTTCGTAGATGATGGTGGAGTGTTCTTTGTCACGCAAATCGAAGATTCGCACGGAGCCGTCAGCGGACACGGAGGCGAAGACTCTTGCCTCGCCCCAGGCGATGTCGTAGACCTCCTTGTCGTGGGCGATGAGCTGCGTCTCGACGACGGTGCGCTCAATGTCCCAGATGGTGCAGGTGGTGTCGATGCTGGAGGTGCCGATGCGGTTATGATCGATGTCGTTCCAGTCGAAGGAGGTGAGGGGGGCACAGAACTCGCTGGTCTTGCTGTTGTTGAAGAGGGAGAGGGGCTCGACGGAGTTTTCGCGGACGTCCCAGAGGCGGAGATAGTCGCCAGAGGTGGCTAGAAGGTCGGTGGAGGAAGAGGGAGAAGGTTTGCGAGGATGGAACATTAGCTTGGTTGGAGGGTAAGGGTGATCGAAGGAGAGGGAAGGGTGTGGGGAGAGTGAGAGGGTTTCAGGGTGGAAGGAGAGGATGTGGACGCGGTTGGTGTATTCTTCAATGAAGCTTCCAAGGGCGAGACGGTGGGGGTGGGAGGGTGAAAAAGCCATGGCGTAAATTGGGTATGGCGATTCATAGGTGACGGAGTTCTCCGATCGCAAGAGAGAATCTTGGGTGGAATTGTCCATTTTGTTTTGGAAGGGAATTGAACGTGGGATTAATGATACTGTTTGATGTTTTTAATGATTGGGATTTGAGGTTTGTGGTGTTTGGTTTTTGATTGATGGTGTTGGAGGAAGGTGAACTGAAATGTTAGGTGAGAGTGGGAGTTGAGAAACCATACCAGACCAATTCTTGTAACTTTGTCTGTAACTCCAAAAGTCTCACGTGAGGGGCGTTAGCTGTGGGCGTGATATGGCTTACCACAATTGACGAGACAGGTCAAACCCTCAAATTCATAACACAGCCCACCCACTCCTTTACACCTTACTTTATGCTTTTAATTATTTTTTTCATCATCCTCATACCTACGGTAAAAACCTCTCACTTCATGTTTTTTTTTCTAGATGTTACTAAAAAATGCAAACAGGAAATTCATCATTTTAATTTGACATTTTAGTTGAGTTGTATTAGTGTAATTAACAACAATAATGATTTAAAAAATTAGTCTTTCTTATAACAGAGCATTTGGTTAAATTGTCACAAAATGTCATGTGTGAGTGAAATTGTTTGGATTTTTGTATTTTGAAGTTTTGTCACAGTTTGTGTCTATTACAATAGTATGCTACAAAGATCTAGACATTATTATTTTGACATAATCTGGTTTCTCGGGCCGTTTCCGAGGCTGTCCTTCTGAGGTCGGATGTTCTTTCGTGGTCGTTCTTTCGTGACTCTTTTCTTGAGGTCGTTCTTCTGTGGTCATCTTCTCGTGGTCATCCTTTTAAGTCGTGTCCAATGGTAATGATTCATTAAATCCCTAATGCAGATTAAGGTGTGATTGAGTTGTCATTAGGCCAACAAAAGGTAAAAGTCCATTACCAACTAGTATAAATAAAGGTTCTAGGTATGACTTTAGGATCACAATGCACATTATATGCATGGCTTGCTTAGCTTATCGATCGGTTATATTACTAACTTGAGCGTTGGAATGCCTTTAACAGGTACCAGCCCACACTGCTTTGACGAGAAAGAGGGAGAGCGAATACAACTTGGAGGATAGAGGACCACTAAGAAGCTTATCTGGTCTTCAAGACGACTTGTATTGCTTTGAGTAAGGGACTTCCATCTACCCTATACCCGAAACATTTTGGCGTCCACCGTGGGGTCGAGCTAGTATCCCCCATTGTAACAATAAGGAACCTGTCAACACTCAATTTTGTCCGGGTTGTAAAAAAATGTGTTTTTTTTATTATTTTTATTTTATTTTATTTCACCTTTTTGTTTTATTCTATTTTTATGTATTTAGATTTTTGCTTTTAATTCAATTTCTATTTTTCTTATCTGCAATTTGTTTTAATAAAATCAATTAATCAAAATAGTTAAAAAAAAATTGAAAAATAAACTTAAAATTAAAAATAATGTAAAAAATAAAATAAAATTGAAATAAAAATAATAATAAAATAGAAAAAAAAGAAAACGTGGAAAATGGTATGAGAGGCGTGTTTGAGGAGGGGGGACCAGGTGGTTAGAAGAGGATTTTCCCAAGATTGTGGGGGAGCAGGATTTTGTTGGGATCAGAGAGAGAGAAGAGAAAGGAGGAGGGCATACGAGGAATGATCAGTGTGGGAATCATCACCCAGATTCACCATCTTTGGACCTGAAGAAAAGAGAGACGCCAGCAAAAGGAAAAAAAGGATTGGAGACGCAAGGTTGGCAAGAGTAATCGAGAGGTAAGTAATATCTAACACTCCAGGGTCTACTGAGTTGGTTGCTTGCTCATGAACATATCTCCGATTGTTGTTAAATTTGTATGTGAATATTGTTGAATGCACTGGATATTTGTATATGCTCATTATCACCAAACATCTTCAACACCTCCAACACTTGATTTCCAATATCCGTGATCATCTTCATTCCCTGCTGCATATCCCACCCATCATCACGGTCTCGCAAACTTTGTACTCCTCCATTTACTCAACCAAACCTCATTCCCTCATTCACTCATCAACCATCATCCTCAACCTGCATTATACAAAGCCACAGTCTAGAACAATGACCAATTTCCAGCATCCAAACACAAGCCCATACTTTACCTTCACTGAGCCAAAACAGGGATTGGCCACTGTGTCGTTCACTGTCGCCTTCAACCGCGCAACACGAATCTCCCTTTCCATTCATTCTTGTTCAATCTAGGAAGAGGCACACGCCACCACCTTCAGGCTCACCATCCCGTTGTAGAACACTAGATTAGGATAGTGGTGTTGAGGGGAAGAGGAGAAGGTTCTCTGTGCTATTCTCGGTGAATCGGACGACGGCTTCGGCGGCAGGCGACGCTACTGGCAACGCCATAGACGACGTTTCGCAGTGATCGATTTGAAGAAGTATTGGCACATGTGCGGCGGAGAAAGACCCTCCCTGGAGATCACTGTTTTCGAAAAGAGAAAAGCGGAGAAGGTGGCGTCGTGGCTGGTGGTGGTTCTGGTGGTGCGAGTTGTCGCCGGCGAGCCTAAGGTGTGTTCTGGTTGAAGCAACGGTGGTCGGCCATGGCAGAGGTGGTGATCAGTTGTGGTGCTGAGCAAGAGACCTTGAATCTCTAGAGAAGGCGCGAATCGGTGTGAAGGAGTGGGAATGAGGATGAATCTCTGAAACCCTAGGAAATTCTAGGTTAGAAAGAATTCGACTGGGCCAAGCCCAGAAATGAGCGTACGTCCGGGAACATTAGGCCTCTTTTGGAACGCTCGTTATTTGGCGTTCGTTCGCCATCTCCCCACAACGAATGCTCGTTATCCAAACAAATCAGCGCTCGTTAAACTGAGGCCTTTTCGACCGTTCGCCCAGCCTTCTCCCTAACGAGCGTTCGTTATCCAAACGAATGAGCGCTCGTTAGCTAAACGAATGAGTGTTCGTTAGCCTTAAGCCTTTACGTCCGTTCGCCATTTCAATAACGAACGTTCGTCCTTAAGCTTCAATTTTTGAACGTTCGTTCGTCTTTTCAAACAACGAGCATTCATCATTAAGCTTCCATATTTGAACGTTCGTTCGTCATTTCAACAACGAACTTTCGTCATTAAGCTTTCATTTTTGAACGTCCGTTCGCCATTTCAACAACGAACGTTCGTCCTTAAGCTTCCATTTTTGAACGTCCGTTCGTCATTTCAATAACGAACGTTCGTCCTTAAGCTTCCATAGTTGAACGTTCGTTCGTCGTTTCAATAACGAACGTTCGTCCTTAAGCTTCCATAGTTGAACGTTCGTCCGTCGTTTCAATAACGAACGTTCGTCATTAAGCTTCCATTTTTGAACGTCCGTTCGTCATTTCAATAACGAACGTTCGTTATTAGGTCCCTGTTTAAACGTCCGTTCAATAACGAACGTTCGTCATTTAACCTTCGTTCCCAACGTCCGTTCGTTATATCTTTAGACGAACGCTCGTCATTCAGCTCACGTCTAAACGTCCGTCCGTTATATCCCCCAACGAACGTTCGTCCTCCCCCAACGAACGCTCGCTATTTTGAATACTGTCCCCAACGTTCGTTCAACCTCTCCCATTTCTGTTTTTGTTTGTTTATTTTATTTTCCTTTATTGTCTTATTTTATTCTATTTATTTATTTTAAATATCTACTTATCTTAAAATATATATTTAATAATACAATATTTATAGTTTAATTAAAAAGAATTTACAAGAATATTTTTAAAGGTTTAAGCACACGTGTGACCGCTCGCGTCGTCCTTGTGCTAAAATCCTTTTATTCTTTCTTATAAAAATTTACAAAAATATTTTTAAGGGTTTAAGCGCACGTGTGACCGCTCGCGTCGTCCTTGTGCTAAAAACCTCCGTTTCTTTCTTATAAAAATTATTACAAAAATATTTAAAGGTTTAAGCGCATGTGTGACCGCTCACGTCGTCCTTGTGCTAAAAACCTCCGTTTCTTTGTTATAAAAATTATTACAAAACTATTTAAAGGTTTAAGCGCACGTGTGACCGCTCGCGTCGTCTTTGTGCTAAAAAACTCTGTTTCTTTCTTATAAAAATTATTACAAAAATATTTTTAAGGGTTTAAGCGCACGTGTGACCACTCGCGTCGTCCTTGTGCTAAAAACCTCTGTTTCTTTCTTATAAGGATTTACAAAAATATTTTTAAAGGTTTAAGCGCACGTGTGACCGCTCGCATCGTCCTTGTGCTAAAAACCTTTTCTTCTTCCTTAAATAAATTTACAAAAAAATACGTTTTGAAGGTTAAGCACACGTGTGACCGCTCGCGTCGTCCTTGTACTAAAAACTTTTTCTTCTTTTCTTAAATAAAATTTCCAAAATACGTTTTAAAGGTTGAACACTCGTGTGGTCGCTCGCATCGTCCTAGTGTTCAATACCTTTCTCTCTTATTTACATAATATTAAACGAGGGTATGAGTGCTCGTGCGATCGTCCGCATCAGCCTAGCACTCAATACTCTCAAGTCTTCCTAAATAATTAGATAACGGTATGAGTGCTCGTGTGATCGTTCGCATCGTCCTAGTGCTTAATATCGTTATCTATCTTTTAAAAAATAATAATTAAAAATATTTAAATATCATTTTAAAGGTATGGGTACTCGTGCGACCATTCGCGTCGGCCTAGTACTCATTACCTTCTTTTTCTCGAAAATATTAAAAAAACATAAAATCCTCAAAAATTAAAAACATCTGGTTTCAAACAACAAACAGTCTTTCAAGCTAGAACTACGTAACCCTGATTTCTCATTCTGAATGAGAATACGTAGGAGCAAGGTCAATCCTTGTCGGGCCCGAAAAACTAAAAAATATATTTTGTTTATTTTTAATTTTATTTTAGGGATAGTTAAACGTTTTGAAAACCACATCAAATTCGCGTATTTAGTTAAGGGTACTGCCTTAGGACAGGCGTGGTAGGGTGCTAACACCTTCCCTACGCGTAACCGACTCCCGAACCCAGAATCTGGTTTTTGTAGACTGTGTCTTATCATTTTATGGTTTTTCCGTAGTTTTCCATAATAAACTATGGTGGCGACTCCAAATCTCTTTTTAAAACCCGTTTCTTTTTGGATCGTCGTCCCGTCGCGATTCTGGTTGCGACAGAACCAGTGACGGTGTTTTAAAGGACGTCAACCTTTCGGCCTCACAAGTACTTAACCAAATTTGGCATCGAGCATCCGGTCATCCGACTTCAACTGGTCGTCCATCCAGCCTCACAGACACTTAGCCAAATTTGGTATCAAGCGTCCGGCCATCCGGCCTCAACTACTCAGCTACCCGGCCTCAACTGCTTGGCTATCCGGCCTCAACTGCTCGGCCATCCGGCCTCAACTGCTCGGCCATCCGGCCTCAACTGCTCGGCCATCTGGCCTCAACTGCTTGGTCATTCGGCCCTAGAGGTACTTAGTCAAATTTGGCATCAAGCATTCGGCCTTCTAGCTTCAAAGGTACTTAGCCTAATTTGGCATCAAGCATCCGGTCATCCAGCCTCACAAGTGCTTAGCCAAATTTGGCATCAACCATCCAGCCTCAACTGCTCGGGCATCCAGCCTCACAAGTACTTAGGCAAATTTGGAATCGAGCATCCGACCATCCGACCTCAACTGTTCGGCCATCCGGTCTCACAGGTGCTTAGCCAAATGGGGGCATCAACCATCCGACCTCAACTGAACGACCATCCGGCCTCACAAATACTTAGCCAAATTTGGCATCGAGCATCTGACCATCCGGCTTCAACTGCTCGGGCATCCGGCCTCATAGGTACTTTGTAACATCCCATAATCTCACACTTGATAATTCATAATTGATATATTGTAGCATTACATTTAAGGTAACATCCCATAATCTCATACTTGATAATTCATAGTTGATATGTATATATGTTTTAAACTCAGATTTCAACTACAAACTCATAAAAATAACTCGAGTTCTTCTAATTTATTCTTCTATCTCTTTCTTCATTGACACTGAATCAGACGACATTCCTTCATCTGCTCTCGTATAACGAATTATACAATCATCGCACAAACACAAACATAAACAAGTAGGGTGAGCTAACATGCAACAAATCATTTATAAAACATGCATAATTACTTTGATACACTCAACAAACATCAAATAATAATTATGTCAGACACCCACATACCATCATACAACAATCGCACCATAGATACTCATCCCATCATACCACAATTCCTAATAGACACTTATCCCACAATACCCAATAGACACTCATCCCACAATACTTAATAGACATTCATCCCACAATACTCAATAGACACTCAGTCCACAATACCCAATAGACACTCACTCCACAATACCCAATAGACACTCATTCGGATGATACGTTGATGAGCGGTCACGGGAGGTTATGCACTTGTGATGACTTCTACTTCTTCTTACAAATACATTTCCAAAATACTTCATACCATCCACAAGGTTAGTCCTCAACACTATGTCCAAAATCGGCACATAGACCAGGACCTCCTGCCCCTCTCACAACATAATTCATCATTCTCTACTTGAGACTGAATGATTATTAGAGTATCAGGATAACCTCCAACAACAGGACCCTCAACATCAACATATACACTAATACCATATCATTACATAATCTTTCCACGAGACTCATGTCATGTTCATATTCATCAACTCATACCATGCTCAAATTCCTAATTCCATATCCACCACAATAACATGAATTCATCAGAAACTTTCATTCCAACAAGATATATTGCACAATAATTTAACAGTACATAATTTGTTCAATAAGATTTAAGTTAAAAACTTGTCGAGTAGACTTTCAGGAAAGAGAGGTGCGTCACAATGGATAACTTAAGTACCAAGTCTTTCCTTAGCCAAAGTGTTCCTCAACTAGTTTTAAACAAATTTCTTATTTACAGATTCAAAACAACAACATATAATATTAACACAAAAATTCAATATAGATAGATATATAACAAGCACATATGTTTTTCATTAACAGTATTCATACAGAATTTCAAGACATGAATAGTAATAAAACAATACTAAATCATAATATAAAAGCTTAGAAAATTTAGCTCCCCTACCTCTATTCCAGACTTAGTTTCTTGATATTTATAGGCCAAAATTCTAGTCCTATTTGGATTTTTTTTTTGAATTTTATTCACCTAAAGTTATTTTGTCTTCTTCTTCATTCAATCAGCACCGAAAGTCCCTTGTCCAAGTGTTACAAGATGTTTACCATCTGAGCTACTGTATATTTTTGTTTAACTTATCACATTTTATTTATATAAGCTTATTAATTATATTTCCATTCCCAAAGAAATTTATTACTACTAGTAATAAAATTGTTACTATTAAGGTAAATATTTTTCATGGGTCTTACATACTTAGCCAAATTTAGCATTAAGCATCCGGCTATCCGGCCTTAACTGCTCGGCCATCGAGCCTCAACTGCTCGGCCATCGAGCCTCACAAGTGCTTAGTCAAATTTGGCATCAACCATTCAACCTCAACTGCACGACCATCCGGTCTCACACATACTTAGCCAAGTTTGGCACAAGCATCCGGCCATCCGGCCTCAACTGCTCGGTCATCCGGCCTCACAAGTACTTATTCAAATTTGGCATCAAGCATCCGGTCATCCGGCCTCACAGGTGCTTAGCCAAATTTGGCATCAACCATCCGACCTCAACTGCTCGACCATCCGACCTCATAGGTATTTAGCCAAATTTGGCATAAATCATCCGGCCATCCGGCCTCAACTGTTGGGTCATACCTTGGCCTCAAAGGAATCCCGGTTAGCCTCACCGAAGGTCGGCGACCGTGGATGTTCACCGAAGGAATCCTGACCGGGCTCACTAAAGGTCGGCGGCCGTGGATCCTCACCAAAGGAATCAATATCGGCCTCATTGAAGGATCAATAGCTTATCCAATTCAGCCGATAAAGGCAAGACCTATTTTTCCATCATGATCAACGAACAAAGAGGACATAGAGACAAAAGGCCAACCGGAGAACCCGTCCTTATAAAAAAGGTCATGTATAGAACCCCTTCGCAGAATAACATCATGCTCGAGCTTGGGGGGCTTGTGTATCGTACGGTCCTCACGGGGCCGTCCTCCCGAGGTCGTCCTCCTGAGGCCGTCCTCCCGAGGTCGTCCTCCTGAGGCCGTCCTCCCGTGGCCGTCCTCTTGAGGTCGTCCTCCCGAGGTCGTCCTCTCGTGGCCGTCCTCCCGAGACCGTCCTCTCGTGGTCGTCCTCTAGTGGCTATCCTCCCGAGGTCGTCCTCCCGTTGACGTCCTCCCGTGGCCATTCTCCCATGACCATCCTCCCGTGGTCGTCCTCCCATGGCCGTCCTCCTGTGGCCATCCTCCCATGGTCGTCCTCCCGTGGTCCTCCTCCCGTTGTTGTCCTCCAGTGGTCGTCCTCCCTTGGTCGTTCTCTCAAGCCGTGTCTAGCGATAATGATTCATTAAGCCTCTAATGCAAATTAAGGTGTGATTGGATCATCATTAGGCCAGCGAAAGGTAAAGATCTATCACCAACTAGTATAAATAAAGGTTTCAGGTATGACTTTAGGATCACAATGCACATTATATGCCTAGCTTGCTTAGCTAACCGATTGGTTATATTACTAACTTGAACGTCGGAGTGCCTTTGACAGGTACCCGCCCGCACGACTTTGACGAGAAGGAGGGAGAGCGAATACAACTTAGAGGATAGAGGACCACTAAGAAGCTCTTCCGGTCTTCAAGACGACTTGTATTGCTTTGAGTAAGAGACTTTCACCCTATACCCGAAACACTTGGTAATCTTTGTAATGATATTAATAAGATACATATTAAAATGAAACATGTTAATTAATTTGTTATAACTAATCTCAAACAAGATTAAAAATTGTAATTTACAAACATTGCAAAAAGTTTATATATGATGTGATATGACATTAAGTTTCATTATTAGACCAAAAATGCATAATTAATATGTTAAGAATGTAAGTCGTTTGAATATTAATAAGAAACTTTTACATGCATATATTTTTAATTCATTGGAGAAAGACATTCTTATGTAATACGTTATGAAAAATAATATATTGATTAATTAATCTAATTACATCATGCAATATATAATTAAATAGGATTAAGAATTTCTACCATATAATATTATTATTATTATCCTCGTCATGACTCATTATTAGGGAGACTTGTCTATCAATGAGTCTAAGTAGACTAGTAGGGCAAGCACACTATTTTTGTCACACAAAAAAAATTAGAAAACTTAAACAAATTATATGTCGTTAATGTTAACCATGTCTGACAACATGATAGGATGAATAAAGATGGTGAACAAAAACCTTAAGAACAAGATCCTTAAGATCAATACCTAACCATTGTATTGACAACAATAGACCATAACCCTCAGTCACCATGATGCTTAAATGTTTTCACAAATTTGGAGTGTTAGGAAGGATTAGTTAGTTTGAGAGGATGAATGAAAGAATTAACACTTTGGAACAAAAGTTTGATGATTCTCTCAAATGATAGATATGATTGTTCTTTTTATTTTATTTTATTTAAATTATTGTAATTTAACTATTTGTATGTGTAATATGATCTATCAACAAAATTTTTACATATTGTTGTTTAAATCTTTTACAGTTACTTCAATTTAGATTGTATTTCATTTTACTAAAATTATTTTCTGACATTTTATTTTAAATTAATTTCATGGATTAAAACCATTTTTTAACTAATCACACACATTTCATTTTAAATTAATTTTAACCAATATTTCAATTCATATTTTATTTCATTTTATAAAAAAAATCAACAAATGTATTGAGTACGTATTAGTATTAAATAAGTGTAATATTCATAAGGATTTATTATAATTATCTAATATTTAATTATGAATTAATTTCAACGGAAAACTGTTTGTAAATTTGTGATGATTATAAAAACAAGGCTTTATAAAAATTTGAAAAATATTATAATAAATATATATTGAGGTTGAATTTCATTTATTATTTTTCTTGTATATTTAGTATGTAATTTATTCAATGTCTAGGAAGTACTTTAAGATAATTTTAGACCCATTCTTATATTTGAAAACCTAAGAACTTCCTAGCCAGTGGATTTCTCTACTCTACTTATAGTTGAATGAATCATTATTATCTTTAAGTGCATGACTTTTATACCTAGTCAAAGCTTTTGAGCATGCATGTACTAGCCTCTAATAAGAATGAGATGCTTTGATTAAACTACAATTTAAAATGACTTTTTCAACTCAATCCAAATCAGGAAAATAATATGACTAGTTAATTCACCCAAACAATAAGCATAAATCAAACCATAAATAATTGAATAAAAGCATACATAAACAGTAAAGAGGAAGCACTACAAAGAACTAGAATCAACTACACCCAACATCAACATAGGAAATGTTAAACTCTAGGAGTTTGTTGTACCTCCCTTATGCCTCTAACTAAGATATTCTACTTCAATACAAAGAGAGTGCCTACAGTAGCTAAAATGAGATGAAAAAAATCAGAGGCGAGACCTTGTATTTATAGATAATTTTGGGCAATGCTCAACTTCATTTTTTGGTGATTAACAACATAGGTTTTCTTCCGTGATGAATTTTCTTTCAGCTCAGCCCTCTATTTTGATTACCAACATTTGAGTTTTCCTTCTTTTGAGGATGTTATTGGTAACTTAAGCCCTTTACTTGGTGTTTCATGTTTTCTTATGCAAGGGGTTTTATTTTGTGGCTCAACATTATTCTACATCTCTTAGTTGTAAGGTTGAAATTCATATTTTTGTTGTTGTTTTATGTGTTCATCGTCAATAGTTGTAACTCAACTACATCATTTATGTTTCTCTCTAAAATTCACCAAAATATCATTAAATTTTAGAAATTTTAATTTTCCGTACCTTATTTTGTCTTTTTAAACTAAAGAGAATTGTTTATTTCTAAAATATGAACAATTCATACACTTATGTTAAAATCATATGAAAATTTACGTATTTTAAACATTTATCACTTGTTTTGTGATATATTTTAAATTAAATCCTATTTTTATTTTGTTGTAAAGGTAAAAACAAACTTTTGGCTTGGATCTATATGCATATTAACACGGTAACATCGTCAATATCATATCTATTTAACAGACAAAATGTAGAGGTAAATGACATTGCATTTATTCTCCAATGAAAGTTACAAGGTTGTATATGATCAACAAGATGAAGTTATATCATCATATATACTTTTATATGATAGACCAAATTAAACTTTTATTCTTGATACAACTTTGTCAGATATATTTTTATTACTATTGTCAATTTACATGTATACTTTTTTATTACCATTCTAAATTATCTTAATTATTTGAAAATTTTGATTTATTTTTTTAAAATAATTGATTTTTTTTCCAGATAATGATGTTAAATAAGATATGACATTAGGATATAAATTATAATATTACAATATTCAATTTAAATTGCCAAGATAACGAATTTTTGAGTCTAATCCAAAATAAATGGTAAAGACATATAAATTAATATTTTAGAAGTGGTAGAAGTTTAAAAATAATGAGACTCAATTATTTTAAAATTAAAAAGTTTTAATATAAAAAGTTTTATGAGTAACTGTAAGCAATTTTTTAATTTTCAATTGAATGAAAAACACACACGATCTTGAATTTTCATGATACTCACTATTCTTTCATACACAGTAGAAAAGAACTTACCTGCATTCATTGTATAGTTCCTTCCTGTCAAATGTTTTCCCTTCTCTTACTCCTCTTTAATGCTTTTTTGATGATATAGAAATTCTCCAGGATGTTTTTCTTTATCAAAGTCACAGTTTTATCTTTTCAGAGAACGTAACTTGTCTTTCTCTCTTTTCAGAAACTTAACCTGTCAACAGTCGTAAAACATTTTTCCTCTTTTATGATATTTAATCAACTTTAATAAAATACCAAAATGTCCTTTATTGAAGTGAGAAGAGAGGAATTAATTTTAATAACTCTAAAATAATCCCTATAACTTTAATACTTTATATTCTAATAATCATCATATTAGAATCTGTAAATCAAAGTTATACTTTAAATTACATGAACCAATCTTAAATTAATATAATTTAACATTCTCCCACTTGGTTCATGTGATGACTTGAAGATCTAAAACTAAACTTTAAGTGCGCACCATTCATTAGAATTATCAAGTCATCATCCTTATATGAATTGAAATGACCGGATCATGGCGGGCAAAAGTTATAAACGACAAGATTCCTTCCATGTATTACATAATCAAAACAACTCAACATAACTTTAAACAATCTTATAACTTTCATGTATCTAAAAGAGATATAAACATGTTACCACACTCAATAATACATGTATATAACTTAATGTGGATAACAATAGAATAAAGAGAAACATAACTTTAATTGAATTCACAAGTGTCATGACAGTACAAGCATATAACTATACATATCCATATAGATAGATAACATCATCATGTTAATATTGACTTATCCATAATGCCCATACTTTCAACATGGAAAATAAAAGTTTTGGGCGGTAGTCCTTTAGTTAACGAATCTGCTATCATCAAATTCGTACCAATATGCTCAATTAACACTCTATATTTCTGCACTTCTTCTTTGACCGACAAGTATTTCAAGTCCATGTGTTTAGCACCTTTTGAGTACTTGTCATTTTTAGAGAAGAAGACAGCTGCGAAATTATCACAATAAATCCTTATTGGTCTAGCAATATTGTCAATAATGCCAAGCCTTGATACAAAGTTCTGCAACCACAAAGCATGAACCGTGGCCTCAAAGCATGTCACGAATTTAGCCTCCATGGTGGAAGTAGAAATGACTGATTATTTTGCACTTTTCCAAGAAATTGCTCCTCTAGCTAATAGATAAACATACCCAAATGTGGATTTTCTTGAATCCACACATCCAACATAGTCTGAATCCGAGTAGCCAATCACCTCAAGATGATCTGACCTTCTATAGGTGAGCATGTATTATTTGGTACCTTGTAAGTACCTAAGAACTTTCTTTGCAGCTTTCCAGTGATCCATTCCGGGATTACTTTGATATCGGCCTAACATTCCAACGACAAAACTGATATCTGGCCGAGTACAAGTTTGAGCATACATCAAACTCCCAACTACTGACGCATAAGGAATCTCATATCTTTCATTTCAAAGTTGCTAGAGAGAAACTTCTTTATATCATGTAACATACCAACATCATTAGTAGCAAGAAGAATGTCGTCAACATATAGAACTAATATAACAAACTTACTCCCACTAATCTTTATATATATACATCGGTCAACGGTGTTCTCTACAAAACCATATGAAGTTATGATATCATTAAATTTTAGATACCATTATTGGGAATCTTGTTTCAGTCCATATATTGATTTCTTCAATTTACACACCAATTTTTTTTCCTGTTATTGTGAAACCTTCTGGTTGGTCCATATAAACTTCCTCTTCTAAGTCACCATTCAGAAAAGCGGTCTTTATATCCATTTGGTGAAGCTCTAAATCATAATGAGCCACCAAAGCCAAAACAACTCTCAAAGACTCCTTCTTAGAAACAGGAGATAAGGTCTCTTTGTAGTCAATGTCATCCTTTTGAGTGAAACCTTTGGCGACTAATCTAGCTTTATACCTTTCAATATTGCCTTTTGAGTCATGTTTAGTCTTAAAGACCCATTTACAACTAACTCTTTTTGAACCCTTAGGCAATTCAACTAGATCTCATACTTTATTGTCATCCATTGATTTCAATTCTTCTTTCATAGCATTCAACCAAATCTCTGAATTATTACTTTCCATGGCTTTTTTGAAAGAGACTGGATCCTCATCAATGCTTAAGTCATATTCATGTTCAACAGAGTAAACCATATAATCATTCGAAATAACAACTCTTTTCTGCCTTACAGACCTTCTTAATGTTGCTTCTTGTGGTTCCTCTATCAATTGCTCATTTATGACTTGTTCATTTGTGACTTGATCATTGTCAATTGGCTTAACATTTATATGTTCATTTTGTGGGATTGGAACATTAACTTGTTGTCTCTGCTTATTGTGTGATTGTGATACAACAAGAGGGATAACAACTTCAGAAGAGACATTAGATGTAGAAAACTATCAGTATTCTCTTGAATGTCCACTATTCGTGATTCCTCACTCCCACTAAATTGACCATTTTCAATGAACCGAGAATTTCCAGACTCAACTAGTCTTGTACTATGGTTAGGGCAATAAAATATATATCCCTTTGATTTTTCAGGATAACCGATGAAGTAACTACTAATGGTTCTTGCATTTTCATGTGGATTATACAACCTTACCTCTGCCGGACAACCCCAAACATGAAGATGTCTCAAACTGGGTTTCCTTCCAGTCCATAGTTCATAAGGAGTTTTAGAAACTGCTTTGCTAGGAACCTGTTAAGCAGATATACAACAGTCTTTAATGAATACATCCACAAAGATAAAGGAATATTATTATGACTTAACATACTCCTAACCATATCCATAAGAGTATGATTCCACCTTTCTGCTACACCATTTTGTTGTGGTGTACCGGGCATTGTATATTGTGCACATATACCCCGACTTTCAAGAAACTTTGCAATGGACCTGGACATTGTCCACTCTCATCAGTTTTACCATAATATTCACCACCTCTATCAGATCTCACCACATTTACTTTTCTATCTAATTGACTTTCCACCTTATTTATGAACATCTCAAGGACGTTCACTGATTGAGATTTTTCATGCAATAAATATATATAACAATAACGTGAGAAGTAATCAATAAAGGAGATAAAATATTTTTCACCACTCCAAGATTTAATGTCAAAAGGACCACAAATATCAATGTGTATTAACTCAAGAAGTTGACCGATTCTTGTGGCAAGATATTTTGATATGTGTTTTGTTTGTTTACCCTTAATACAATCAATACATACATCCCAGTCATCAAAATCCAATTGAGGTAAAATTTCATTTTTCATTAACCTCAACATCCTTTCTTTGGATATGTGATCCAATCTTTTATGCCATAAGAAAGCAGAACATTCTTTTCCTGCACCACAATTTCTATCAACAACATGTTCAACATTAAACAAGGATTCAGAAAAATTAACATCAAGATTTAAACGATATAAACCATCCAATAATGTACCAGAACCATAATAGTACGAAAGTTTATATAAATGAAAAATATCATTTTCAATCTTAAAGTTAAAACCTAAATAATCCAACTTTGCAACAAAAATTAAATTCCTAGCACAACCAGGAATATAGAGACACTTTTCAAGATTCAGACAATAACCAGTGTCTAGGATCAATATGTAAGTCCTAATTCCTTTTATTTGTGCCTTCATTTTGTTCCCCATATATAAATACTTTTCAGTTCCTTTTATGGGCTGAATTGAAAGGAATCCCTGCATAATATTATAAGCATGAGTAGTAGCTCTAGAATCCAACCACCAGGTATTATTAGGAACTTCAATTATATTTGCTTCAAAACTTACAGAAACATAAAAAGTACCTTTCTTTTCGAACCAAGATTTTCTTTTCGAACAATCTTTCTTGAAGTGACCTACTTTCTTGCAAAAGAAACATTCCTGGTCCTTCTGGATATTGCCCTTATTCACTTTCATTGGGGCTTTGTCCTTCTTGTTCTTCTTTCCTTATTTGACTTTACTGAAGCTAACACCTTCATGAGTTGTGAGATGGATAGAATGATCTTTCATTTTCTTCAATCTGCTTTCCTTTTGTACCAACATGGCTTTGATTTCTTGAAAGTTCCATTTATCCTTAAGAGTGTTATAGTTCACTTGGAATTGGCCAAATTCAGGAGGAAGAGAGTTCATGATAAACTGTACTAGAAAAGACTCATTCACATTGACTTCAATCTTGCTACTATATTAGCCATTCCAGTTACATTTTCATATATGGGTTGTGACCAGTCAAACTTTTTGGTTGTCAGCTCACTCATAAGAGTTCCCACAATAGACTTGTCAGTTATGTCTAATTGTGAGTACTCCTTGATCATTTTCATGAATTCCTTTGTGTTTCCGTTTTAGGCATAGAAGGCTTTACATTTTCTGCCATAGACATGCACACCAAGTTTAGTGAAAACCTGTTAGACCTATGCCAAGCCTCATAAAGAGACTTTTCATCACTTGTACTGGTCTCTGTAATGGCCGCAGGCTTTTCATCCATCATAATTGCCATATCCAAGTCTAACACACCCAGTTGGAACTGAATTTATTCTGACCAATCAGCATAATTAAGCCCATTAAACTTGATCACATTGTTGCTCAAACCTGATAAATTCACGTAAGCTGGAAATAATACACAAGCTCATGCATTAATGCTTTGATAAAATTAATGGATTCAAAAAAATTACTACGCTAGTCATAGATTCAAGTTCACCTTTGGGTGACACTTAAACTGATAGGTAATAATTTAATTCATTCATTTAAGTTCACCTTTGAGTGATTCTTAAACTGACAAATTCCATATATACTTTAATAAACAATCAATCATACTTAAGTCTATATGTATGTTATCTATGTTATCTTTGGATATACAAACATATTTACAAAGTACATGAAATGTCTCACTTTAATGTCATCAATTCTAAACAATGGTTCACCTTTGAGTAATCCATAACATCCTTATATCAATTACTAATAACTATATATATATATATATATATATATATATATATATCTATATATATTCATAATTTAACATCTTTTATATTATGAATAATTTTCAGAATAACATAAACAATTTAAAAGAACAGTGAAATTGCTAAAACTTTTAATTTTGATTAGAATTATAACTCGCCCGAAATTCAACTTAATTGAATTTCCTTCATCCAATATTAATAAACAATTACATATAATTCATAAAAAAAATTTATACCATGCATGTCACTAGATGCACTTTTCAAATTAAAAAAAAATTAAAACCTTCAAACTTTTAATTCATGTTTAATTTTCATTCAATGCACAACAATGTTAAAAATTTAACATAAGCACAACAGTAAAATACTTTACTGTGAGAACAGTGTCGCAACAAAGTTCCTTTATGGTAACAACCAAATTAAAAGATTTATAAGCGACTTCACGGGTTAAATTCAAGGGATTGAATTTTGATCATGCGGGATTTAATTTGGTTACTGCGCACGAAATTTCAATTTTGGCATAAAACAACTTTAATGAACTTTAATATTATGCATAGATCAAAATCACATTAATGTGATAATCAAATAATAAAAAAAAAAATAACTTGTTGCTTCTAGGATGAAATTCATGTTACAGTGAATTGCTTTTCTTTCATCAATAAAACAATTGATATCATAAAATTTAAATTCATACGGCTTCTAATTTCCTTTGATGCCAATAAACAAATAATTAAACATCTGAAAATTTAAAATCCTTAAATTTTATAATTCAAAAAATTAGGGTTTCAGAAAATTGAAAAAATTATCATTCATGGAGAATCATAAAATTCAGAACATGGCTCTGATATCACTTGTAAGCAATTTTTTAATTTTCAATTGAATGAAAAACACACACAGAAGCATGAATTTTCATGATACTCACTATTCTCTCATACACAGTAGAAAAGAACTTACGTGGATCCATTGTATAGTTCCTTCCTGTCAAATGTTTCCCTTCTCTTACTCCTCTTTAATGCTTTATTGATGATATAAAAATTGTCAAGGATGTTTTTCTTTGTCAAAGTCACAATTTCTTTTCTTTTCAGAGAACGTAACTTGTTTTTCTCTCTTTTCAGAAACTTAATATGTCAACAGTCGTAAAACATTTTTTCTCTTTTATGATATTTAATCAACTTTAATAAAATACCAAAATGCCCTTTATTGAAGTGAGAAGAAAGGAATTAATTTTAATAACTCTAAAATAATCCCTATAACTTTAATACTTTATATTCTAATAATCATCACATTAGAATTTGTACATCAAAGTTATACTTTAAATTACATGAATCAATCTTAAATTAATATAATTTAACAGTAACGAGTTTCGTTGATTTTAAAACACAATTTTTAAAAAAATCACTTTAATAGAGTTCTCATACTTCTCTTTAAGGGTTTTCATCATCTATTCATCTATTTGAAAATCGGAGACTGCTTGAATAATCCTCGTAGTAATATCTTCAAGTCTAACCGATAAGTTTCTACAATAAAATAAATTTATTTATGCTATTTTTTCTTAGTCTATTTTCTTCTCCTTTGCATGCGTATCATTTGTTGTTGCATGTATCATATAAGTTTTCTACAAGATTCTCTATTAATTAGTGGTCCTAACGGTGTACGCCGATCGTGTTTCTGTGATTCGTAGAAACAAATAGGAATTTCTCTACATTGGAACTATTTTAGGTTTTCTAAGCGGTTTGATCTCCTGTCAGGTAAGGGAAACTAATATTTGCTTTAAATTTTGTATGAGAAGAATGAATTTGTGTTTGATAGATAGTGAAATTTATGCTTGGTTGAATATGATATTAATTGAAATGCTTGTTAATTGTGATGTTGTATATTGACCAATGCATAATTTCCTATTTATGACTATTTTGGTGTATGTTTGTAATTTCATATTGGTGTGAACTTTGGTTTCTGTTGTTTTGAAGTTCTATAGGTTCAAATCTGATGTAAAGTTGAAAGTAGTAAATGAAGAGTGTTGTTGGACTAGTTTTTAGTCTACATTGAGGTGTTGATAGGTAAATTTCTAGACGAGGGGCTTTAGAGAGATAATAAATGTTTGAGGTATGTTTTTAGATCATTTTAAACTTTTCTAGAACCTTAATTAACCATAAATCTAATGTTGTGATGATAAGTAGTTAATATGCTGAGTTTTAGGTTACTTTCGATCCATTTTAGAGATTTTAACAAGTGAGATATTAGAAAAATGATTTTATAAGTAATGATGTTGTTTGGTGGTTACTTTGAGGTCATTTAGGACTTAGTTTGCTAGTTAGTTCATTCAAAATTTGATTTAAAGTATTAGAATTTTGATTCATGAGTTTTGAGTAATAGGTTGATTGATTGAACCTCGATTCCTAACCAAATAACCAAATTAGTATCTAATTTAAGTTATAAAAATGTTTTTGAATCATTTATTGTGTCTATGATGCCATTTTGATAGTCTAGATAGGTATTGAGGGCAACCAAAGCTAGTTTTGAGTTTGTTGTCATCTAATATAACTTTGAGTGGCTTTGTATGTGCTCAGTGCTACCAAAACCAGTGAGCCTCTGGGCTCCAAGACACTGAGGGCCACTTTGGGCGTTGATCGTCACAAAGTTAGTGAGCTCTCTAACTTTAGGGAGTTGAGCGGTGTGTTTGTGTGTTGAGCACCACTTGCCTATTGCAAGTATGGTACAGAGCGCTAGGGTTCTAGCGTTGGGCGCCCTTTATGCAGTTTTGGTTTATGTATTATTTTTTCTCTTATGCCTTGTAAGGTTTAAGTTGTATCGGTACTTTGATTCTTGTTTGGTACTGTCCATTGAATTGTATGATGATGAGGATGAGTTCGTATTGATCATGTGCATGGTAGATGGACGTGATTCCATGACTCTCGTGGAGAGATTCTATGGTGGTGCCCTGTAATTTAGGTGTTGATGTAGGAAGCTTAGTCTTGGGGGTTATCTTGACGTTCCAATAATTGCTTCATCTTCAGTAAAGAAGGGAATTATGTGGTGAGGAGTAGCAAGAGATCTTAGTCTATGTACTTCATCTTGGCCTAATACATGTAACAGGCTAACCTTACGAGTGTAGTAGGGTGAAACTCATTGGTAATGGCTCTGCAAAGTAGTAGAGGTCATCATAAGTGCATGACCCGCCATAGTTCGACATCAATACTCGTATTCGAATTTGCCAAGTGTAGAATATGGATATATGTTTAGGTTCTTATCTAATTTTAAAGTGAAATATGTTGTATGCTGATTTATAATTGCATGATTTGATTCTTTTGAATATTAGCTTACCTTTGTTGTTTTTGTCTATTTGTATATTTGTTTTCTCTTTTGCAATGATCATCTTAATAGTGTGAACTTAGGAGGATGTCAAGAGTGAGCAAGTACTAGGAAATAGTGGAGCTAAGGCGTAGAATAGGAAATTTGGTTTCAATAATCTTGATTTTGTAAAGACCTTATTATGTTTTTGGTTAAGGGTAAGAATATGTTGGGATGTTACATAAATATGGAAGAACTTTCATATAATAAAAAAAAGAGGGCTAAAGATGTTTATAGTTCTTAAATTTGGACATGAAATTAAAATTCGTCTATGTCCTAAATTTTGATATATTTTGGACTTCAAATTTAAAAAATGAATGAGTGTAGTCTTTTTAACTAAACAACATTAATTTTTTTTACATCTTAAATGAAGTTTCTAATTTAATTTGTTAAATTGTATAAAACTCAAACGTCAAACTAAATTGTCATTTGATATATAAAAAAAATTTAACTCACTTTAATTCTGAGAACTGTATCTATTTATTTTTAAAATTCAACTATCAAACTATATCAAAATTTGAGATCAGAACTAATTCTAATTTTGCATTAAAATTTAAATTTAAAGAAATAAAAATATTTTTAACCCGTAAGAAAATATTGTAAGTTATAACAATATATTTAATCAATTTTTAAAATTGTAAGTTATAAAGTATAATATATTGCATGCGAATTTTCAAAAGCTTTGACGTAGAATTTTATTAAACTGGTGTTAGAATTGACTTGATTACTCTTAATTAAAATATACTAATTAATCTTATTGTCATACACGTAAAACTATCTTATGATAAAAGTAAAAATGCCAAACAATAAATTGGATAGAGTTTGAATTGAACTATAGTTACGAAATAAAAGTAAAACAAATTCATCTATATCAGTTAAACCATGTCAAAATTCAATCTAAACGCAACAACTCAATTTAAACTGTACAATATTATTTTATCCAAAATTACAGTTTTATAATAAAATTTAATATTTATAGAATTTTGTTATGTGTAATTACTTCTTCTAACTTTGTTGACTTGTCTCTTCAACTAATTCATATAATAATATGTTTACATTTAGTAAAGATATATATATATATATATATATATATATATATATATATATATATATATATATATATATATATATATATATATATATATATATGTATATATATATATATATATATATATATATATATATATGTGTATATATATATGTATATATATATATATATATATATATATATATATATATATATATATATATATATATATATATATATATATATTTTGAAGTTAGAGTTCTTGATTAATTTCAGCAAAATCATCAATATGTAAATATTTCTAGAATTATCTATCTCTTTGTAACAATTTTGCTTACAAAATTAAGTATGATTATTTATATTTTCCGTTCTTAATTTTATGCTATATTTATATTCGATTCTTAGTAATATAAATCTTACTTGGACTCCTACAAATAAGTATGGGTTTTACGAGTAAAAACATTAAGTGACAATAAGTAAACTTGTATGTCGCTTTCAATTACTAGAAAATTTATTTCATAATCTCCTAATACCTTTGTTTAGGCTTGCTTATTTATTTACTAACCACACTATATGGTACATTTGGCCTAGGTAAATTATTGCATGAAACATTCGTATCTGACACATTTTTCATACTAAAAACATCATCCACGGTCTTCGATAAATTTTAATGAGAACCACGAAATGAGGAAAAAGTCACGATGGAGTTAAGTAGATTACGATTCTAGACGTGTTGTTTGTCTGCCTTTAAAAACAGCATAATATTCTAGATGCGTGAAGTAGGTGTTATGTGGGATTATACTATGTAAATACCTAATTTCGTCCGGGTAAATCAATAAAAATAAAAAAAATATAATAAGAGAATAATAATTAATGATGGATAAAAAGGGATAAAATAATATCAAACATAGTATTTTTGAAATGTTAGTTTAATATGGTAATAATTTGAATTAATATTATGCTAATAATTATAAACAATAATTAAAATGGTATATTAATATGATTTATTGCATAGTTGCTTTTAAAGAGGAAAATATTATTTTCTGACGATAATGATAATCAATGTTTTGATAATCAATGTTTTGAATATTATTTTATTTAATTTGTTTTCTCGCAATCATGACCATTTCTTTCCCTATTTTGTTTTATTGTCAATTAAGGCAAGATTTCCATAATATTTCAATGTTTGTATATAAATACACACGCCATAGAGAGGGGGGGACGAAAAAAAAAGGAGAGAAATATTTTGGAAAAATAGAGAGATAAGAATATAGAGAAAAGTAAGTTCTCAAAAAGTAAGTTCTCAGGTTTGAGGAACTCTGCAAAGAAGAAAGAAAGCTAAAAAGGTATGTCATCTCAACACCATTATTTTTCCTCTTTTCATTGTACTCTTTGAAGTTTTCTTAAAAATATTTGTTTTTCTTTCTACACACAACTAATGTTTTTTTTAAATCAAAATTTCTTTTTATAAGTATGTGTCGGCCTATGGTCGGTTTCTTTCTTTTTTCCCACCATTTTTCAAACAAATAAAAAAAATACAAAATCTCCAAAAACCAAAAATAATGTCAATCTTATTTAAACCAAATCTTTTTCAGATTCATTGTTTTCAAAAACATCCAAATCAATCCATAATAATTTTCAAACAAACTCACAAACCTTTTTCTACATAAAGAACTACGTGATCCCTGATTGTCCATTATAAATGGATGTACGTAGGACCAAGGTCATTTCTTGTCGGGTTCATAAAACAAAAAATATTTTTTTGTTTCTTAATAGTTTGTTTTATTTTATTTTTATTACTTTGTTTAGGGAAAATTAACATTTTTGCAAGACCACGTCAACTTTACATATTTAATTAAAGGTACTGCCTTTGGGCAGGCGCGATAGGGTGCTAACACCTTCCTTACGCGTAAACGATTCCCGAACCTGAAAATCTCTTTTCGTAGATCATGTCTTATTTTTTGGTTTTCCATAGTTTTTCCATATAAATTATGGTGGCGACTCCACGAATCTATTTCCCAAACATCGTTTGTTTTTCGGGTTATCGTCCCGTCGCGATCCCGGTTGCGACATATGATATAATTTATTATTATATTATAAAATAATAATAAAAAATAGGTTTCTATATTAATAATAATATTAATAAAATAACTATAATAATAAATAAAAACAGTAAAATAAATTTATATAATAATAATAACAACAACATAATATTAAATTAGAATTAATAAAAAATAATAACAATCAAGTAAAGTTATATAATAATAGTAATATGATTACATAATAATAATTAAAAAAAGTCATATAATAATATCACTGATATTCACAATAACAAAAATAAATACTAATAGTAATAAGATTAATGTTAATAAAATTAAAATTTTTGATTTAATATTTATTTGAAATTAATTTATAAGGATAGGAATAATTTGACTATTTAATAAATATATTATTTTATAATATATTTATCTAAATTTTCTTCATCTTTCTTTACATATATTCCTTCTACATTTTTTCCTTTAATTAAAATTTTTTGTTTTTCATTTTTTCTTTCTCTTCATTTCTTTAGTTTTCATTCTGAAAGTCACTGCGTAGTCCAGGCACACTCTCATTGATCACTAGCAGTACCTTATATATATTTTTAATAGTCTATACAAATATAATATACTTTACAGATATTCTTTTCTTATTGAAAACTTTCATATTCTTTATTCTCCACACGGCCTTTACTTTCTTTTCTTCCTCCTTATGGTTGCAAGATGTAAAACAAAACAAAAAAAATTGTATTTAAGAAGTGGTGGTAGTCTAAATATAGTGAGACCCAATTATTTTAATGTTAAATGATTTTATTAAAAATAGTTTTGTTATAAATGAGTTTCATTATTTTAAAATGTATCATTTCTCTAGAAACCATTTTTATAGAATTCTTTACCTTCTCTATAAAAGTTATAACTCTGAGTCATCTCTTTGACGATCAGGAGATGTTTAAACGATTACGGCGTCAAGGTCTACAAATCCAACAGATCAATTTATGTTTTAGAACAAGTAAGTTTCTACTTGTTTTTTTGTCCTCTTTATTTCAGTCAATGATCATGCACAAAACTGTTATTCATGTATCATTTGGTTCATTTTTCGTGCTCTTGGTGAATTTAGAGTTCTAGAAACTTTGTCCGTTTCAATTTTTGTGCCTCATAGGTCCGCTTAGGAATTTCTTGCGTTTCAAGCGAACGATGAGACGCTTCCGTGGGTTGAGATGTTATTTTGAGGTAAAGGAAACTAATTTCGTTTTTCATATATGAAGTAGGAAGTTTTAAATATGATGTTGATGCATTTAATGTGGTTCATGATAACTTGGATATGATAAATTAGGTGAATAAGTGTTTATTGTGCTTTATGATGTGTGCTTGCGTTTATGTATATGTATGTATGTATGTTGTGTGAGTGCTTGTATATTGAAATTGGTATGGTAGTAAATGCAAAACTGTATTGGAGAGGATATCAATGAAGAAAAATGGTTGAGGTACTACTTGGTGGTTTAAATTGATGGGTGTTGTTATGTCAAATTTTGAAATAATTTGTTTAAAGAGAAATCTACAGTTTGGTAAAGGTCATATGGTCTAGTATAATTGGTTTAAGTTCTAAAATAGTTATATTATGAAGTTAGATTGAGAAAGAACACTTGAGTTCATTTTTCTACTGCTTTTGGAGTGAAATTAGGGGTTTTGATAGGTGAGTTTTTGAGGGAATGATGGTTTGAGAAAAGTGGAAGTATGTGGACTATTTTGCTAACATTTAGGACTTGTGGGAACTATCAAACCAATAAAAATCTAAAGTATTATGCAGGAGAGGGTTGTGAGGGTGGATTAGCATGATTTTGGGTATAAATGAGGGTTATTGAGTAGTGAAATTCCAAGGGAGTGGGTTTGGGATAAATTGGTGAGTCTAGGGTTTGTTGTTGAGTTATTTAACACTTGTTCATATATTTAGTGTGCAGAGTTTTGGGTTAGAAAGTGTAAATTTGGGTTTGGGTACTTTTGGAGTTGTCATATGGGTTTAATGCATCTAGTTTGGATCTAATGATCAAAGAGGTACCTTATTTTAGTTATTAACGTGTTTTCATATCAATTCTAGTGTGTAAGAAACCCTTGTTATCATTAGAACAAGTCTCAAGTGCATCAAAGTCCATGAAAACAGTGTGTTGTCAACTTATATGACGCTAAGGGACAGTTTCTAGCGTTGAGTGCCACCATTCCAGGGGTGCCAGCTTTCTGGCACTGAGCGCCACCATTCTAGTGGCTCTGGCGTTGAGCGGTAGCTTTTGGGCGCTAAGCACTACCGCACCAGTTTTGGTTTTTTTTTTCAAGTTTTGGAAATACCAAATTTGGGGTTCTGAGTATCATTTTTGGATGTTCTTTAAGTCGTTTTGGGGGTTTTGGAACCTTTTGGAGTTGTTGGTGATGGTTTCATAGATGTTTTCCTTTTCAAAGTATGAGTTTAAAGGGGTTTTGTGTTGTTTAGTGGTTTTTCTTGGACTGTTATTGTGTATTAGTGTATATGGAATGATTTCATGTGATTTTTGATGACTTTATGGGTTGTTTATGGTACTTTGATGCATGATAAGTGATGATGGATGTTGATATTCAAATGTGAAAGTGTATGGACATATGTATACAGTTTCAAATGGATTCAATGTAAAGGTGGAGAGATATCAATGGTTTCAAAGTTGTGAAAAGAGTTCCAAGGAGGAATTTCTTATTGGGGGTTTCATGTGGAACTAGTATAAATTGTAAGAAGCTGATATGGAGGTTATCCTGAAACTCTAATAATCATTCATGCTCAATTAAAGAGTGATGAGTCATGTCGTGAGAGGAACATGATGTCCTAGCTTGGTGGCCTTTCTTCATGGTGGCAAAGGGTGTATTTCAAGGACTAACCTTGCGTGACAACTTTTAGTGAGTCAACTGTTTCACCATACAAGTGCATAACCTTTCCATGGCTCGACATTTATACTAGATTGTAAAGGCTTTGGCCAAGCCTGAGTAAGTGGTGTAAATATGGAGAATGTATAATATTTGCGTGATTGGAATTGTTTGTTAAATTTTGTATTATTATGCATAACTGTTTTATCATTAACTTACCCTTGTGTTTGTTTTTGTTTGTATGTGTGTTTTCTCTTTTGCAATGATCACCTTGATGGGTGTGAGTTTAGGGAGGATATCTTTCGAGTTGTCTCAGCTTAGGAGTTGGTAGTGAAATAACAATATAGTTAACCCTTTTTACTTTTTAAGTGTAAATTTTTCTTCTCTTGAAATCTCAAATTTATTATAAGTTATCTTCTTTATAACTCCTATTTTAGTAATTTTATATCACTAAAATGGGATGTTACACAAGTATCATTTGCGTAAACAAGAAGTAGTTCATATGTTCACCATCCTTAATCCTTTATAATTATACATAACTACATTACTCACTTCTTTTATAATTAATATGCACGATAAAAGAGCGAAAGAAAGTAGATTCAAGATTCATTCCATGTATCAAGTTCCCTTTACGAAAAACATATTATTCTTTCTGAATTTTTTTAAGAAGCATTTTTGTTGACTTTAAAATAATAATGACTCTGGTTGCACATATTTTATTTAAAAAAAAATTCTTTTTACATGTACATATAAATAAATAATAATAATTTTTTTTATATATATATATCAACATATATCTACGAATACGATTAATTTCTAAAACTTTTAAATAAAATTCATAATTCTATAAAATAAAAACTCAGATTAAATTTTGATCTTAAAATATAATTCGAATAAAATCATATTAGTATAAATAAATTTAGTCTTTTAAAATAAAAAAATTCAAACAAAAAAAATCTTTTATAAAGAAAAATTAATTTCACAAGTCTAAATAAAATATAAAAATATATAAAATTAACTTTTAGATACTTATTTGTAATTTTTTTTTCACCAATAATTTTACTTTTTATAATAATTTGTAAATAAATATCACTATGTGTATCCATATATGTTGGAAAGTATGATATTCATGCTTCTCCAATTAAGGAGCTGAGTTAAAATTTGTATGATTAGCCATAAACATTACAATTTCATATCTATTGTGGATTTAGGAGTTAATAATAGCATCATGAACGTTTTAAGTCATGTGAACTTTTCTCCTCTATCAACTCTCCCAACAATGAAAAAACTTAATCAAATAAAACAGGAAGATATTTAAGAAGCACTTTGAGCCAAATCAGCGTTTTTTTTTTTCTAAATTTTTAGTTATTCTTCCTCATCTTATTGACACATTTTTTTTACTTTTGGAAAATATTTAGATAAAACATTTACTATATCTTCATTATTTTTCCTAACCGTATTTTCGCTTTCAACCTTCATAAAGAAACTGACTAATTTTCGGATTCTGAAAAATGTAGACAAGCCCAAAAGACAGTCGGCCCAAATCTTCTAAAGAAAGCCCATTCCTAATAGAGGACAATGGCGAACCATGGTGCCTTACAAGTAAGAGGGTATTTCTTTCTGCACTCACCTATTCTTTCTTCACTTTATGAATACGAAAATTCTTATTTGGTCTCTGGTTTAAAGGTTTTTTTGGAGGAAGTCTTCCAAATTATATAACCTGAAAGTCATGTTTTCCATAAAAGAAGTTTCTGTACGATCCAAAAATTATGATTAGGAATTGAAAGAATTTTCATCAAAATATAATGTAATATTTTGTTAAGTAGAAAAAACGTAAAAGGTAAAAAATGTAGATAAAAAAGAAATAGAAATGGGGTTGTGATATAAAAAGAGATGGTAGAAGTTTATACATTTTTATATTTTACGGATGGCATGCGATAGGAATAAACCATTGGGTGCATGAGAAAATACTACAAGTAAGAACGCCAGTAGATTATTCTCTTTTCTTGAATTAGTTTAAGGAAAACTAAAGTTGGACTATTTCTAACATCCCAATTTAATAATATAAAACTACTAAAATAACATTACATGGATAATGATATAACAAGTACTACAGATTTATTATGAATAAAATTCTTCACCTGAAGAATTAAAAGTATAACCTAAATTGCAAGCTTCACTCTCAACCTCCTGTTGAGTCAACTGAAAGATTGCATCCCTAAGCTTATACCATTAAGGTGATCATCGCAATAGAGAAACAACAAACAAAGACATACCACAAAAATGTAAGGGTAAGCTAGATACAAAACAATACATCTTAAAGTTTAAAGCATTTCATACATAAATCATCTATATATCACATATCAACCTAAAACATTTTAACATGCAAAGACTTAGACTGACTATCTGAATATTGTATGGAATGTAGAGTTATGGTGGTTCCTGCACTTGTGTTTGGTCTTTACTACTCTACAGAGCTCTTGCCAATTGGTTTCACCCTACCAAACACAAGATTAGTCCTCAAATGCCCTTTTACTAAGTGGAGAAAGGCCCCTCAAGCTCGGACCTCCTACTATTCTCACCACATGACTCATCACTATCTACTTGATCATGGATGATCATTAGAATGTCAGGATAAACCCCCGTGTAACTCCGGCCACTTATACTATCAATACTTGAAACCACATACTTTCACTTTAAATCACAACACAAGGCACCACTATGTAACCTCTCCGTGAGGATCATGAAATTACGTCCATCAACCATTCTTTCAATACATACATAACCTCAAGAATCAAACATTATTTATTTCAATTCATATTACAATTTAATTCATACTCATACATAGTCCCAAGTAATTCACCACATCATTTAAATCAAACAAGAACAAATAAGAAAAGAGTAAACTAAAATCTGGACCATTCGCTCAACGTATGTCATTCGCTAAGCGAATAAAACTAACAGTGCTCCCAGACCTCAACAATTCGCTCAGCGCATACCATTCGCTAAGCGAAAGTCCTCTGACAGTAAACCAAACTTTTGACGTCTCGCTGAGCGAATCCATTCGCTCAGTGAGTCTGCATAATTCTGCAGCACGAAAATTGTAGAATTATCACCCAAAACTGTCCTAGACATATTTGATATAATTTTCCCAACTTCTAACCTTCCTAGATTGTGTTATACATTCAAATATACTCAACCAAGGGTGTCTAAACTCTTCTAACATCAATCTAAACAAGTAGCCTCAAGATCTTTTCCAAAAACTTACAAAAGTTCAACTTAGAGACTCAAATTGAATTTGACCATTTGTGACACAATTCCAAACGACTTAAGGACTCTAACAAGTCCCAAATGACTTACCAAGACTCTTCAAATTGACCCTTTGCACACAGAACTCCAAATTCTAGTTTTCATTACCCCACTTCTTCCAAATTGAGTTCTAACACAAGTAGAACTCTACCTCATTACCAATACACTCTACTAACCCAATTCTCTAACATTGCAAATGTTAAACAAAACCCAAATCAGTTCATAAACAACCTAAATTCAACCAATTCAGTTCAACAACCCTTTCTCACCTTTTTACTATCTTAAACCTTCATTTTATACCAAACCACCAACAACCAAGATTACTCTTCTATATAACAGTCCCATTTTGGAACAATTCAGCTCAAGCACATAAACTAGAACATCATAACACATATATAACAGATTCCACACATTATCATCATCAATCAACATACAAAGCATGCATCCATCCATTTTCTACCAATAAAATCACACTTTTCAACTTAAACAGCTTAATTATAATAACTCTCAAATTCACACAGCATATTACAAGTTTCAAAAGAGCTAATTGGCTTCCCTTAACTCAATAAAGTTGACACAGTTCAATAAAACCCCGACATTTCTTCCACTGCAAGAAACCTTTAGAACAACCTACGAATCACCGATTGAGGATTAGAGACAAACTTTAGAACCTAAATTAAGTCAAGAATTGAAGAAGGAAACCACTTGACACATGCAACTAGATTTCTTTGCATGATCAAGGATCAAGAAAATACCAAGAAAAAAGATGAAAACTTATTTGCTCTAAATGACAAACTGATCGGTTGGATTAGAAGACCTAGATGCCATGGTCATCTAGGCACCTCCTGATCCTAAAATAGATGACTTAAGATAAAAAAACTCTTAGAGAGAAGGTAGAGAACTCTAGAAAAGTAGTTTCTAGAGGGATGATACATTTTAAAATATTTAGTATGAATCATAGTATTAAGATTTTTAGAATCTATTTTCTATATTCCGTGCTCCAGATACTAGATTAAATATCTGACGGAATAAAACCATCTCTATCAAGATGACAGACCCATTTTATGTTCTGTACTTTCAATAGGACCAATTAAAACAAGTCACACACTCATATTCCGGAAATACAGAAACAAATAAATTCTAATATCAAACTACCATATCAAAATGGAATAGACTAAGAAACAATAAGAAACTTAAATGTTTCACTTTCTATAAACTAATTATTCGATTCTTGTTGTACCAGGGAGTACCGGGCGACGTACGGACGGACCGTCCGCGAAAGGACCGTCCGCCCATTTCGATGTACAACTTATAAACGATAATGCCCATACGCAACCGTAAGGTGCTCATACACCGAAGTGGAAGGTATGCCATAAGAGACCGCCCGCCCAACTGGATAAATGTAAAAGATTGAACCTAGAGCCGTATAAACTCTCCTGCATTAGTGAGGGCCGGACACCGTACGTAAGGACGCCTACGACAAAGGCTGTCCGTCCACCTCGCCCAACTAGGCAGAACCTCATAGAATAATCCGAATCCGTTGAACAGGAGGCCTTCTACCCGCTTTCTGAGAGCGCTGAATCATTCGGTTCAAAAAAGGTTACTCAAAGTCCTACGTCCACTACGTGCACTAGGACTTGGGGGGCTTGTGTATCCGCAAGGGCCGGACGCCGTACGGAAGAACCCACGTGGGCGGACGCTGCCAGCGAAGCCGGACGCCGTACGGAAGAGTCCATATGGGCGGACGCCCATATCACACGGGCGGATAAGACGCTAGCATCCGAGCTCCATGCGTGCGGGGCGGACGCCCATATCACATGGGCGGACGCCCACACCCGCCAAAACACTAATCAACGTGACTTAAGGTAAAGTAACCTGGCTTAAAGGTAAGTAGAAATTAGAAGCTATTGGGCTGTTTTGGGCCGTGATTAACTTTTCACTAATCCCAAGCCCATAGCGAAAACTATAAATACAGGTCCACGGTGAGTGGTAGATAGGTTACATTCAATGCACATTTATTGCTATCCCTGAGAAAAGCCATTGCTCTGAAGCTGACTTTGGCATCGGAGAATCTTTTGCAAGTCTCCACCCCTCGGGATTGAGAAGAAGACTGAAGATTGGAAGAGAAAATCAGCTACCAAGACAAAACGGAGAGGAGGATGCGGAGGTTTGGAACAACACAGCCCTACACATCCGAAACACTTGTGAATCTAATTGATAGAAATTCCGTCCAATAAAATGGACGAATTATAAATCTCCAAAATAATAGATAGAAATATCGCAAATAGAGCCATTGCAACACCCATCAAAGGAGTAGTTCCCCACCCCGGGGCTACTTTACCATATTCTGAATTTAAAGGTTTCAATAAATTCCCTACAACAGTTCGTCTTGGACCAGATCTAGAATTATCCTCAACGGTTTGCGTGAAACTTATTTATAACAAATTTATTTATAATAAAACTGTTTAATATTAAAATAATCGAGTCTTACTATTGTTACACTACCACCACTTCTAAAACACCATTTCGTAGGGTTTTACACTTTTCTAATTTTGTTTTTGTTGGTTTTTACTTTTATATAACAAAAATTTGATAAATAAGTAAAATTTTAAATATAAAAATTATATTGTAATTTTATAATAAATAATTTGATACTAAATTATTTAACCTGTTTACCCCCACGCGCTTTTTAGGAGACAAAAGACTATAAAGTCGCATGTGGTCCCTGCACCAAACTACTTGTCATGTGACATGTTTAGCTTAATATTTGCCATTATAATTGGAAAAGTTGTATTGTTACGTTATAAATATAAGTAGTTATTTTAAGTGATTAATTTTAAAAATTAATTTTGTTGTTAAATTTTGAAGAATTTCTGCCATACTGATTTTTTGTCTTTTGTTTTCTTATTCATCTACCTTTTATATAAGCAGAGTATTAATTTACATCTCAACTTTTATTTTAATACTTCTTTTTGTGCTCATCAGAATTTAACTTACTACTATTTTGTGACATATAATATGGTTAAAAGCCTAATATTCCCATGTGAAAAGTATTTTTTCTTCAGATTGTTTCCAGAGATTTACTGGTACTTAATTAAAATTAGAAACTATGGGTTGATTTTGTCTGCATGGATAAAAAACTATTTTTATTTATTGGCTTCTATCAAAGGCCAATCTTATTCACTTAAAATAATAGGAATAGTTATATTTGTAAAGTTCTGTAATTTTTTTTTATCTCTTTTATATATAGAGAATAATATTAATATGAAATATTTATTGGAGTAGTGTTATCTTGACACTTATTAAACAAAATACACCCATTTAATAACTCGATATAATAATATTATAATTATATAGATATATTTAATATAACAATTAATATATATTATTATATCATTATTCAGAGTAATAAACTAATAATATATTTTTTAAAGAGTGAAAAACCATTATTTTTCTATTTATTAATATGAAAGATTTGATTAATTATAGTTATTAAAAAAAATTTCTTTTAGTCACTTCTTTCACTATTTTTTTCATACTATGGAAGTCTTACAATGACGTTCTAACCTATAATTTACCTTCTTTAAATAATATAAGTCCTCTTTCATATGTATTAATAAATAAGTAAAGTGGTCAATCAAATCACAATTTATTATAATGAAGGAAAAATCTTACACTATAAATATTAATAAAACAATAAATTAAAGTGGTTGCACTTTATAGTATAATATTGCATTAATGTCTTACATGGTAATTATTAATATTATATAATTATAAAAATTATTATAAAAAGAGAAAAATAAAAATTAATTCTTAAATTTTTATTATTATTATTATTAAAATCGCAGAGTAAAATAATAAAACTACAATAATTCTTTTTAAATCTCTTCTAATAATAATAAGAGAGATGTGAGTAGATTAGGGATCTTGTTTTTCTATATGCACTGTCAACTTCAAATCATCTCAACTAACACATCCTACATTTCTATCTTCTTAAATCTTGGGTCACAGAAAATCATAACAAGTGAACAGAGCATTAATGGTTTATTGGACTCTCAACTGAAAATTAGAAATAATTTTTTTAAGATGTTAAAATTTATTTATAAATCATTTTTTTAATAATGATTTTTATATATTTTAACACGAGTTATTCGTCTACTCATTAACTTACGAAAATTTGAAGTGTATTTTTATGCTTCTTTAAAAAAAGCTTATAAAAAGTTGAGTAGTGGAAGATTTGACCAAAATTGATTCATTATTTTTCAAATTTTTTCAAAATAACTTGAACTTTTTGATCTATTTTCTTTTTTTTTTTTCAACTATATACACACTCTTATTATGTGAAAGTTAAATTTATTTTAAACAACACTGTATATATCTATACACAACAGTTTTCAACAAAATTCATTCTAACAAATAATTACTTTTTTAAATAATGAAATTTCTGTACCTATCTCTTATTTATTCATTCTTGGTTTATTTACTTATTTGTCTAGATTAAAAAAAACTGATAAATAAATTTTTTCATATGAAATATTATTTGTTTTGAAATCTAAATTTTTATTACGATTTTATTTTTTAAAAACATATTGAAGAATTAAGAAAAAATATAGACTTTGATGTCGATTCTAAAAAATAATATAAAATTATTAAGTATATCATAACATATCACTTAATCAAGAGTTAAGAAAATTTTTGTCTCTATAAATAATAGTAATGTTTTAAATCAATCATTACATTCAAAATATTATTTATTTTAAAATATAAAACTCATAATTTTATACTTAAAAAGTATCTGAAACAATAATATATATATTATATATATAAAGTAATTTGAATCTTAAAATGATATATAGAATTATGAAATATGGTACAAGAAATCAAATGTAGTGGAAATATATAAAAGAATTAAATTATGAAATGTAACTTAAATAAGGGAAAGGTGAGTTGGTTGGTGACTTTTATGAGCCTAGGTATGAACACAAGGTCCCCAGTGGACTTTGTCTACACTTATATATGTCATATTATCGTCACCCCATGACGTACATTCCATGACGTCACAGACGTTTCACGTGAATCGATGTATATATGTCTGTATTACCAGTCAAATATTAAATGAATTGGATATACTAATTTAAAATATCATCTAAAATAATTTATTATAATATTAATATCCATCATCTCAAACTTATAATTTATAATTGATATATTATAATATTCTCATTTTCTTTATTTATTTATTATTTATTTTATTAATTCATTTATTTATTTTATAAAAATGTATTTTTTTTAAAAAATATATTTTATTAGGATTGAATCCATGTCCCAAGAGTTACAAGATGTATATTATCTGAACTATTAAAATTTTTATTTAACTTATCATGTTTTATTTATATAAGTTTATTAATTTTATTTTTCATTCACAAAAAAAATTATTACTACTAGTAATAAAATTGTTACTATTAAGGTAAATATTTTTCATGGGTCTTACATTCTTCCCAACAACAAAAACTTTTCGACCTTAAAAATTCTATACTTCAATAAAAATATATGATAATACGATATATATATATATGTGTGTGTATTAATTTATTTATTTAGTTTCAAGTCAGTTACAACTTCTAATAGTTAAGTGTTAATACATAATGATTATGGTAATATATTTTGATTCCTCAAATAATTATTCATAACTAATTTAAACAAGATTTTCATAAATATGTAATTACCTCTTTTACATTGTGCATTTCAACATCATAATTAAATTTAGAAATACAACATTTTTATGCATATGAGAGTGGTTCCCGTTGGGTAACACATCACTATTTATTAGATTCTATTAAATTAAAGATGGAACATTTGTATTGGTGTAGGGTACAATTGTATAATCTGATCCGAATAACATTATACTTTCCTTAAACAATTATATTACATATTCTGCATTAGTCAAACCACAAACCTTTCAAAGCCCATACCTACTATGTATGAATGATTTTTACATGAATTTAATACCAACCATTTCATGTCAGTAAATTAAGTAAGGCATTTAGACTTCACAGGACAACATTCAATCCACGCATGAATGTTTACGATATTATACTAGGCATAAACAATTTAGTACTCAGTTCATTTTTACATTTCAACTAATTAAATTCTGAATTAAAAATTAATATGCACTAATAGTACTTTCATACACATGATTTTAGCGTATAACATTTTCCATACCAATTCACAAGATTATCATCAATCATGACCTAGTCATATTCATTATTAATTTCCTCCTTCCGGACAACCAAAATCATACCGACAAAGTATATATATAATTAACCTTGCGCCTTAAAAGTGCGTAACACTATTAAACAGAGTATGCATTTCAGACAACATCTATTATTGAGATAAATGCATTCACATAAGTCATACTATGAGTTATATATATATATATATATATATATATATATATATATATATATATATATATATATATATATATATATATATATATATATATATATATATATATATATATATATCAGATGTACTGTATATCACTATGGGTTACCTAGTCAATTCAGTTTATACTAATTACTCTACATATGATATTATGAGTTACCTAGTCAATTCAATTTATACTAAGTACTCTACATATGATAATTCACAAATACCAAAGCATTTGTTTTTATTCTAAAAAAGATATAACAAATATCTAGCCCTTTCACAAATCAAAATACCATACACAAGAAATTTATCCAATAATTTCCCATACTTCTCACGTATACCAATATTATTATTATTATTATTATTATTTAAATAATCGACACTGTGAAACAACCGGTAGCAACAACCGAAACTGTTGTTACAGTGAAAATGTTTGGCTATAACTAGAGTATTCCTCCACGTTGGGCGACACTTGAGTCTCATAATGGAGCGTGAGTTTGCTCTCCTTGAGTGTCCTTCGAGAGTGTCCTTCGAGAGTGTCCTAATTTTGTGAAGAGCCTCTCTCTCTAAGTGTGCCTTTTGTTTTTGCATTCTTATAAGTGTTTCATCCTCTCAATCTTTCGTTTTGTTCCTTCTTTCCTTTAAGCTTTCTTTTAATCCATGTTCTTTTACATTTACGTTCGTTCCTTGTTCTTGTTATACTTGTTTATTTGTTTTGTTATTTCACCACTCTTCACTTTTTTTATACTAATAAACTAATAATGGGGTATATAAGCTGGAAAACCGTTGTTAACCTCCCTTCATTTGAAGGTATGATAGAGGAATTCGGGTAGAACAATGCTACGTACCCTAAAAATTATTTTAACTTAAACAAATCATGGATATAAACTTGTTGGACTTAGATCTAGTAAGATCCTTTGCGATGACTAGAGGATACGTCTAGACTAGACTTCAAACTAGACTATGGACAAAATTGAGTTAAAAGAAAACTAATTGTATCAACTCTCTTTGACACAAACATAATATTCCTTCACTTTTGTCTCTTAGAAAAATGAAGAAAAATTTAAAAAATTTGGAAGTTCAAGACAAGCTGGGATATAAATGATGGAGTCCTACTAAAGAACAAGTTGCCCTATTAGAGGCCCTTTTTGCATATGGGATACGAAATCCAAATAGAGAGCAAGTGCACGAGATTGCAACGAAACTTAAAATTTATGGGGAAATTGGAGAGTATAGCGTTTATTGTTGGTTTCAAAATTATGGGTATCGTGAAAAACAACGATGCTTTAAGCAAAGCACCACCACCACATCTTACTCTCCACTACCCCTTTTGCCACCTTTTATAAATGGTAAGATATGTTGTATATTTTTTACTTTTATTTATTTATTATTTTTATTATTATTTTAACCTTTCTAATTTTATTTATTTGGAGATCTTGCATGGATAGCGTTGTCGGTTCCAGATCAGGTGACGTTGGATCTTTTCCCAATCCCTCCCATTCCTGATGAAAGAGAGATTTCTCCTCCCCTACTATTCCAGGTGAAAGCTCCTTCCATTGAGTTTTCCTTATGATTGCCTTCCGTTGAAGAATAGTCTTCTCGAGGAGACTACAATTGTCTTTATTTATTTCTATTACTATGGACTGTAATCTTTAACGACCACTTGTGATCGACTTTTGAACATCTTTATTATTATTATTATTATTATTAGTATTATATATTTATTTATAGACTTAAATCTAACATAAACTAGCTAACCATAATTTTTTTTAAACATGGTTTAAAGTTGATTCCTTGATTCACGGTAAAGTAACTTTGCGTCCTTACTGTCAGATCTGTCGGTTTGGTTTTATCTAGGAGCATTAATTTGTTTATTTATTTTGTTTAAGTAGTGTAAGATAGATTTTATTTATCACAAGGGTAAGACCATCTTCGGTGTAATAGTTAAGACATTTGGTTTTTCAATAACTCTACTCATATTGGTGTTTCTTCCTCAATAATTCTATAGATGTTCAATCTTCCTTCCTCAGTCTATACTAAGGTAAAATTGGACACTTGAAGAGTTGTATTGATTTTGGGTATTTACGAGATTCAAGCTAAAAGTGAAATTTTCAAAGACTTAGGAAGGAAAATTATTATTGTAAATTTTTAATTTGATGATGAAATTAATTAAATCTTATGTTTTTCCTTGATTCATTCATTTGAAAGCGGTTAAACATATCCTACTTACCTATATATATGTTGTCAGTAGCGGCTGCAGCGGAATGGTTAGCGTGGGATAACAAACCAAGAGGGTTTTTAATACAAAAGTGTGCCTTTTAATTTCTACTCAATTAAACTTACTTAACAATTAATAAAGACAAATAAAGCAAGAGTAAGGTTGAGAGAAATTTGCACAGATGATTTTATCCTGGTTCGGATCTTACCAATCCTACGTCCAGTCGTTTATCTCAAACAAGATAAACCTTTTTCACTAACACAAAACAATTACAAATTACAATCACAAAGAAACAATTTGTAAGAGTTTAGAAACCACCTCTCTTGATACCACAAGAGATGAACCTACACCTCCTTTGAGTCTTCACAAAGGATGAACACCTCCTCCGAATACTTCACGAAGGATGAACACCTCCTCCGAATACTTCACGAAGGATGATTCTCTTCCGAACACCTCCTTAGACACACCAAGGATGAACCGGCTATTTCCTCTGTCACCGTAGCAGCACTTCACCAGCTCCACAGACAAGAGTTTCACAAGCCGAACAAGAACACACAAGTCTCAAGAATTTCTGAGTATTTGAGCACAAGGGAAGAGTTTCTGTGTCTCTAGATTTTAAGAGGAAATGAGAGTCTATTTATAGACTCATCCAAAGTCTCTTCCATTCACTAAAAGACAAACTTAACGGCTAGTTTGTCCAACGGCCATAAACGGCTAGTTTGTCCAACGGCCATAAACGGCTAGTTTGTCCAACGGCCATAAACGGCTAGTTTGTCCAACGGTCATAAACGGCTAGTTTCTTCAACGACTAGTTTCTCCAACGTCCGTGTTAAGTGCGATACTCTTACCGTTAACCGTCACTATTCACGTGAATAGTGTTACTATTCATATGAATAGTACTATAGTGTTTTGTTGCAATGATTTACTATAGTAATTTTACAAAACACTTTTCTTTTTCTAATTTAAGTCCTATACATATTTCTAAGAGTATTACAAAAGCTTTCCATCACAATATAAGTCTTCATAACATCTTGAATCTTGATTTCTCTTGACTTGATTTGGACATCATCAAAACTTCATCTTGATCATTTTGCTAACAATCTCCCCCTTTTTGATGATGATCAAAAACTCCTTGATTTAAAGCTTTTGGTAATAATCTGTATTTAAAACACAACTTATGGAAGAAAGAGTGCATTAGTGAATAAGCACAAATAGTACAAATAGGCAAATAAGCTTTAAACATTTTCTCCCCCTTTTTGATCATAATTAAAAAGTTGTGTTGATGTTCTCCCCCTAAGATAATACTCCCCCTTAATAAAAGCATGTATGCATATGAGCTAAAAATATTTCAAATTTAAAGATTCATTCAAACATGCACAATAGGATATTTAAAGCAAATATTTTTAGGAGAAAGATCTTATAAAACATTGTTTAGATCTTTATCTTGAGGATTGTCATCATTATTTGCTTCATTTGTTGTCTTCTACAAATCTTCGTCATTGCCTGCATGTAATTCAACTGACTCAAGAGGTTTTGCCTCAAGGTCTACAATTTCATCAAAGACAACATGCTCACATAAAAATTTTTCCGATTGAAAACTATATATGCTTTGTATATTAGAAGATATAAAAATAGTTTTACCGGTCTTGAAAAAATTTTCTTAAAATTTGTTTTAAAGAAATTCTTAAATTTTTAAACAATAGGTACCCAACTACTTGTATGGGTCCTTTGGGTTAGATTTAGAAAAAAGAAATTATTTTATAACCCAAACATATCTACCACTTGGAACACCATAATGCTTAATTTTACATTTATTAGATGTATGACCCTTTTTCATACAATAAAAGCATGATACAACATTTGTGTTCCTATAAGTTGTTCCTTTTTCTACCCAAGTTCTACGGGTTCTATGATTGTGTTTATTTTTAATTCTACGAACATACTTATTTTTAACAACCTTATTTTCATTATTTTTACTACATTCTCCTGAGGTTGTTTCATCTAGTAGTTTCTTATAATTAACACAAGATGCACATTCATTACTACTAGTAAATTTACCCTTTTCAAAAGTTAAAACTTTATTTTTCAAATCTTTATTTTCTTCAAAAGTATTTTCAAAATTTAATTTTAAATTCTTATTTTCTTCAAGAATATTTTCAAAATTTAATTTTAAATTTTTGAAATCCTTTTTCAACTTCTGATGGGCTTTATCTAACTTTTCAGATTCTACTATTAAAGCAGCATAAATTTCATGCAATTCATTTTCACTAATTTGACTAGAATTATCAGAATCGCTAGATGTACTTACTTGGCTTCCAGCGTCGTCGTTCACCACTAAACAGATGTTTGCTTCTTCATCTGAGTAGCTTGAATCTGAAATGGTCTCATTGTCATCTTCCCATGCAATGTATGCCTTCTTTTTCTTGAAGAATTTCTTTTCTTCACCCTTCTTTTGATTTGGGCAGTCTACTTTTAAATGTCCCTTTTCTCCGCAACCGTAGCATCGGTAATTTGAGGAAGATACTGGATTATCTTTCTTTTCATATCTAAATTTTCCTTTACCTTTAGACTTCATGAACCTATTGAGCCTTTTTATCATGAGTCTCAATTCTTCTTCTTCGTCTGAGTTTTCATCTTCCGATTTACCTTTGCTTCTTTCAACCTCCGACTTTAACGCCAAACTCTTCTTGTTGTTTTTGGCTTTTGATTCTTCTTCATCAAGTCTTCCGAGGTCAAGTTCATGCTCTCTCAACTTTCCAAATAATGCAGCCATGGTCATTGTGTTGAGATTTTGTGACTCAGAAATTGCAGTCACTTTTGGTTGCCAAGACCTGTCTAAAGATTTCAAAATTTTTATATTAAGCTCATCAGTATCGAAAGACTTACCTAGTCCAATAAGATGGTTTACGATGTTGGTGAAGCGTTTCTGAACATCTACTATTGTTTCCCCTTGCTTCATCCTGAACATCTCGTATTCCTGGATTAAGGTATTCTTTCTAGCTCTCTTAACATCATTTGTACCTTCATGGGTTACTCTTAGTACTTCCCACATTTCTTGTGCAGTTTTACAAATAGAAATCCTGTAAAACTCATCAACAGTTAAAGCAGATGAAATAATATTACGAGCTTTTACATCATTACCAAATTTTTTCTTATCTTGAGCAGTCCATTGGTCACGGGGCTTTGGTTCCTGCATATTGTTAGTTGGAACAAAAGGACCAGATGCAACAACATCCCAAATATCTATATCAATAGACTCCATAAATATTTGCATTCTTACCTTCCAAAATGCATAATTCTCACCAGTGAATAGTGGTGGTCTATTGATAGAAGCACCCTCTGCGAATGTTTGAAACGATCCCGCCATTTGAATGACTATCAAAGCAAGCTCTGATACCAATTGTCAGTAGCGGCTGCAGCGGAAGGGTTAGCGTGGAAACAACAAACCAAGAGGGTTTTTAATACAAAAGTGTGCCTTTTAATTTCTACTCAATTAAACTTACTTAACAATTAATAAAGACAAATAAAGCAAGAGTAAGGTTGAGAGAAATTTGCACAGATGATTTTATCCTGGTTCGGATCTTACCAATCCTACGTCCAGTCGTTTATCTCAAACAAGATAAACCTTTTTCACTAACACAAAACAATTACAAATTACAATCACAAAGAAACAATTTGTAAGAGTTTAGAAACCACCTCTCTTGATACCACAAGAGATGAACCTACACCTCCTTTGAGTCTTCACAAAGGATGAACACCTCCTCCGAATACTTCACGAAGGATGAACACCTCCTCCGAATACTTCACGAAGGATGATTCTCTTCCGAACACCTCCTTAGACACACCAAGGATGAACCGGCTATTTCCTCTGTCACCGTAGCAGCACTTCACCAGCTCCACAGACAAGAGTTTCACAAGCCGAACAAGAACACACAAGTCTCAAGAATTTCTGAGTATTTGAGCACAAGGGAAGAGTTTCTGTGTCTCTAGATTTTAAGAGGAAATGAGAGTCTATTTATAGACTCATCCAAAGTCTCTTCCATTCACTAAAAGACAAACTTAACGGCTAGTTTGTCCAACGGCCATAAACGGCTAGTTTGTCCAACGGCCATAAACGGCTAGTTTGTCCAACGGCCATAAACGGCTAGTTTCTTCAACGACTAGTTTCTCCAACGTCCGTGTTAAGTGCGATACTCTTACCGTTAACCGTCACTATTCACGTGAATAGTGTTACTATTCATATGAATAGTACTATAGTGTTTTGTTGCAATGATTTACTATAGTAATTTTACAAAACACTTTTCTTTTTCTAATCTAAGTCCTATACATATTTCTAAGAGTATTACAAAAGCTTTCCATCACAATATAAGTCTTCATAACATCTTGAATCTTGATTTCTCTTGACTTGATTTGGACATCATCAAAACTTCATCTTGATCATTTTGCTAACATATGTGTCTAGCCGGTTTAACGTGAAATGTTAGTTATACATTAATTCACTTAATTAGTACCTACACCTATAATATTAAGACCTATTCTAATATAATTTAGTACACTATCCAACAGTACCTTACGTTTATAACTCCTAATCTTATAATGTATCCACATCATTCAACAAATCAATGACCAATAATAGTTGAGACTGTATCAAACATGTTTATAGAATTGAAGTTCACTCAAAACAACCATGAATCGCTACACTGATACCATAAAAAAATGACAAGTAGTATTTGTTTATCATGTGAATTATGAAATCATGATCAGCCCTATACTAGACATAATGTATGTAAATTCCACATAGACTAATAACCAAAGATAATATCATGTGGACATCAATAGCAAAAGATTGACTTCATTTACCTAATTAATTTATAATTGATTTCAATAAACAGTCAAACATATACGCATCGTAATGCCAAAGTAATTAATTTCAACTTGCTCATTCGATACACGTATTAGAAACTAGATGAGCTCACTCCCCAAAGCCCCAAAATCATTGCTATGATACCATTAATGTAACATCCCGTAATCTCACACTTGATAATTCATAGTTGATATGTATATATGTTTTAAACTTATATTTCAACTACAAATTCATAAATATAACTAGAATTTTTCTAATTTATTCTTCTATCTCTTTCTTCATTGGCACTGAATTAGACGACATTCCTTCATCTGCTCCCGCATAACAAATTATACGATCATCGCACAAGCACAAACACAAACAAGTAGGGTGAGCTAACATGCAACAAATCATTTATAAAACATGCATAATTACTTTGATACACTCAACAAACATCATATAATAATTATGTCAGACACCATCATACCATCATACAACAATCGCACCATAGACACTCATCCCATTATACACAATTCCTAATAGACACTCATCCCACAATACCCAATAAACACTCATCCCACAATACTCAATAGACACTCATTGCACAATACCCAATAGACACTCATTCCACAATACCCAATAGACACTCATTCAGATGATACGTTGATGAGCGGTCACAGGAGGTTATGCACTTGTGATGACTTCTACTTCTTCTTACAAATACACTTTGAAAATACTCCATACCATCCACAAGTTGGTCCTCAACAATATGTCCAAAACTGGAACATAGACCAGGACCTCCTGCCCCTCTCACCACATAATTCATCCTTCTCTACTTGAGACTAGATGATTATTAGAGTATCAGGATAACCTCCAACAACAGGACCCTCAACATCAACATATACACTAATACCATATCATTACAGAATCTCTCCACGAAACTCATACCATGCTCATATTCCTCAACTCATATTATACCATTACAAAATCTCCCCATAATACTCATATCATGTTTAGATGCATAAGTTCAAATCCAATATAGTAAAATACAATCATAACAGAAATCATACAAAATGAATATATCACAAAATAAATTAACAATACTAAGATTCCTTTATCCTACCATCACAATTATGTCCACTTTCCCATTCCCTTTATTTATTTATTATTTATTTTACTTTATTATATTAATTCATTTATTTATTTTACAAAAATGTATTTTTTTTTGGAGAAATGTATTTTACTAAGTGTTACAAGATGTTTATCATCTGAGCTACTATAAATTTTTATTTAACTTTTCACGTTTTATTTATATAAGTTTATTAATTATATTTTTCATTCACAAAGAAATTTATTAATATTAGTAATGAAATTGTTATTATTAAGTTAAATATTTTTCATGGATCTTGTTCACAAAACCAATATTTTTAAATTATTTAATTAATTAAGTATTAGTACAGTGATTCGTTGAATTTAAAAAATGATTAATAAATAATTTACAATTTGTATATTTTTTTAATAAATGTATTCAGTGGCATCTTTTATAACATCTTTTTCACATAATTTATTTATTTTATCAAATTACTTTTAAACTATTTTGTAAGTTTTGCTTGAATAAAAGTATTTTATAAACTTAAAATTATTTGTAATTTTGTACAACTTTTTGAATTAAATTAATTCTTATTAAAATTAAAAACACATTTTATTCTTAAGGCCCACAGAGAGGCATCTATGACACATAATTAAATCGTATCCTTATTTAGTACTGATGATAGAAAAGTGATGTCTCGAGCTTCGACCCTCACCTTAAAAAAAGTACTTTTTGCAGCTTTTAACTTAGGGTAGTACAGTAATACACTTTAACACGTGTTGAAAACTAAAAGTTAACTTTTAATAACTTTTGCTTTTAAAAATTTAGACCTAAGATCACAGTATAAAATTAAAATAGAAAAATGGTAAACACTACAAAAATACATTATATAAAAATTTAGACCTAAGATCACAGTATAAAAATGTATTTTAAAATGGCACATTTTTTCATTCATGCATAATATAAAAATGAAATGGATATAAAAAGTTAAATTTTTATATTTAAAAAAAAGTAAAAAATAATAAAGAATAATATCATAAAAAATTTATATATATCATAATATTATTATTGATTAAAATATATTATATTTTATTAAAAAGCTTTTGATATAAAAGTAAAATGGTTGTAAAAAGTAAATTTTTGTATTTTTTTTAAAAATAATAAAAATGAAAAAGAACTGAAACAAAATAAATGAAATTACTGACAATGAAATATTTAAATAACGTGCATAAAGTGTGTGTGCACTAAGTTATAATCGTGTAGCTTTTGTGACCATAGATTCTTAATTGCCTGAAATATATAATATTACAACCAAGTTAAATGTCAGATACTATATATCACAAAACAATTATGAAATGAATATAAAGAAATAAATTATTCAAATTAAAAATATATTGTACTAAATATCATGATAAGTTAAAAAAGAAAACATTTAAATTACTCTAAAAAGTACATATGCATATTCAAACAGTAAAATTCAATTTTATAATTCAAGGACATAGATTACTTACCTCACAATGCATTTAGATTATATACGCCTACTTTATGAGAAATAAGTAAATTTATTTTTGAATAAAAACAATTTAAATAACATGAATTCTAAATATTGTATAATTTGAACTAAAAGGTTATAAATTGGTACTGTTAATTGTCAAATTTTTATATTTTATAAAATTTATCACTTGTTAAAATGCCTGTTTTGATTAAATTAGTAATTTGATTATATATTAATGTTTATTTTGGTTAAATTAGTAATTTGATCATTATAAGAATCTATAAAATAGGGTATTAGAGTAGATAGGTGTATTAAAATAATGAGAGCGAGTATTTTATTATAAAATAAACTTATAATATAAATAAAAATGTCTAAAGCTCGTCTTATTATCTAAATATCTTCTATTTCTCTAAAACACTATTATCTTTCCTTTCTCTAACATCTTTCTAACTTTTCTCACACTTGGATCATCTATTCAACGATCATGAATTGTCTAGACGATCCTTGCGTCAAGGGCTACCAATATGATCGATCAATTTGTTGAAACGAGTAGGTAAGTGGTAAATCCATTTTCTTAGTAGTTAGGGTTATTGATTTTGTAAAACAGTTTTGTTTTGCATGGATCAAGAGTTCCTCTTCCTTGATTCCTAATTTGTTTGTGATTCTAAGGTTGGTCTTCAATCACCAATTGGTGATTTGTAGGTTTTCTAGAAATTCCTTGTATCGCAAGCAATCGGCGAAGCGTTTAGAGATTCTGAGCTGTTGAGTTGAGGTAAGGAAAGCTAGATATTTGATTTGTACTTTTTAATATGTGGTATAAGTTAATTATATGTGAATTCTGAATGACAACAAAGTAGTGAAATTGATGTTTTGTATGATGATGATGGATGTGTGTAAACTGATGAATTTGTTTGTGTGTGAGTGAGATGTTGGATTTGCATTATTAAAGTGATTTTGTGTTGATTGAATTGTTGAAAGAAAAGGGTAACTTTGGTTGTAGAGTATTTTGGTCTAGAATTGAGTTCTTGAGTAAGGAAATGGTTGGTGAATTGCTTCTATACAATTGAGATTGAGTATGAGCTGAGTTATGGCATGTTCTGGCATCTTAAATGGTAGAAATCTGAGTTGTGAGTGTATGGTGGTGATAAGATAGAGTTTTACTTGGTTTAGAACTCAATTTGAGGAAGTAAACTAGTGAAAACTTGAATTTGGGGTTCTTTGTGCAAATGGTCATTTTGGAGAGTTTTGGTAAGTCATTTGGGACTCTGTGTTTCTTGAAATTGTGGCATAAGTGGTAGAATTAATTTGAGTCTCTAAGTTGAGGTTTTGTTTGAGATCTTGAAGACAATTGTTAAAATTGAGTTTAGAAAGGTTTAGACGCACTTGGTTGAGTATGATTAGGTGTATAACAAAATCTATGAGAGATAAAAGTTGGGAAAAATAGTTTCAATTGGTCGTTTTGGGTGCATGTTCATAATTCTGTAGTTTAGTGCTGCAAAATTATGCAGACACCCTGAGCGAGTGGAATCGCTCAGCGAGTGGATGAGAGGTGAGGCACACTGTTTGAACTTTCGCACAACGAGTAGTGTCACTGAGTGAGAGATTGAGGTTTGAGAGCATTGTGAGTTTTATTCGCTCAGTGAGCTGGGTCACTAGTGGGTGCCTGAAGGGTCTAGACCACTACGTCGAGGATCCGCACAGCGAGCTAGGTCTCTGAGCGATGGGTTAAGGTTTGATATCACTATAAGTTTATTCGATTGGCGAGTTAGGTCGCTGAGTGAGTCATTTGGAGTCTTGAGGTACTACTTGTGGATTCACATAGAGAACAAGATCGATGAGCGAGAGAACTTTGGGGTCGCTCAACGAGTGGGTTCGTTGAGCGACTGGTCCAGGTTTTTGGTTATTCTTTCGTTCTTTGTTCTTGATTGATGTGTGTGATATTTTGGATTTATTTGGAAATGATGTATGATTATGTGTGTGTTTATATGTGTATCAAAGTCAAGTGTCGAAATTCAAAGTGAAAGATTTGTGGTTTCAAAGCGGTGAAAGTAAGTTCCAAAGTGAATCGTCTTGGTGAGGTTCAAGTATGTTTAGAATGAATGCAGGAGCTTAGTCTTGGAGGTTATCCTAAAATTCCTATGGTCTTTCATTCTCAAGTAGAGAGGATTGATCCATGTTGTGAGGAGTAACAGGAGATCGTAGTCTTTGAGGCTTTTAGTACGCTCCAAGGCCCAGAACAGACTAACCTTGTGAGTGTGGTAGAGTGAAACTCATTGGCAATGACTTTGCAAGGCAATAGAAGCCACCACAAGTGCACAACCCGTCATAGCTCGACAATCATTCTAAGTCCGAACTGTCTAAGTCAGTGTAGTGTCATGCATAAAGTGTTTTGTGATGGAATGACTATGTATGATTGTATGAAATGTAGTGGATGAATCTAATGATTATTCTTTTATTTAAACTAGCTTACCCTATTGTTTGTGCTTGTGTTTTGTATGTGTTACGTTCTTTCTTTTGGAATGATCATTCTATGGGTGTGAGCAGAGGGAGATGATGTTTCCCTAGAGCAAGCGCTGGATGGAGGTGACGCGGAAGTATAGTTTAGTTAGGATGTTATTGTACAAAGTTTTGTAATAGATAGGTTGTATATAAAATTTTAAATTCTATGGTTATTTTGGATGACTGTAAAGGTTATGCTTTATATTCTAGTCTATAATTGTTCTATCTTATTGATTATGTGACAACTATGATATGGTTAATCGCTATATTTTGGGATGTTACAATTATGATTCACTTTTATTTTTTTATATTTTTTAATTAATTAAGTCTAAATATTTGCTAAATATTATTTTCTTTTTAAATGTTATTTTGAAATATGTTAAAATCTATATATTTTTTAATTTAAAATTCTATGCTTTTTTATCACTTTACTTTTCATTATCTCCCACTATTTTTCTCCACCTACCCCACCTTCATCGACTCTCCTCATAGAAAATCCCTAGCTCACTTATTTTTCAGCTTGTACAATTCAAAACCCTAACATATCTAAAATGTCTTCACTTTAATCATTGGTTGCTTTGAATGTTTTCTTTGCTATGAATGTTTTCTTTGGTTTCCACTGGTGCAAAAACAACGTACAATGTCGAATATTTTTGGCTTTGAACGATGTATTTGTGTTCGACGTCATATCGTGAGACGTAGTTTTGACGTCGAACACCAACCGTTCAATGTTATGCTTTGATATCCACGTCTACTATACAGAGTTCGACGTCTAATATCTGAATAACTAGTTACAATTAAGGGAAGATTTGGCATCAAATGTATGGGAAGGGGACGTAAAGTTGACGTCAAGGACAAAGATGTATGATGTAAAGTTGACGTCAAGGACAAAGATGTATGATGTAATGTTGACGTCGATTTATGTAGGGCGACGTTACTTGTTGTTTATAAACACGTCTAATATTAAAGTGTTTGACGTCTAATATTTGAATAAATACTTATATTTAAAGCAAAATTTGATGTCAATTGGAAGGGAATTGACGTAAAGCTGACATAACTTTGACGTCATGTTTTGTTGATATACACGTCGAGTAGTAGAGAAAGGACGTCTAATATTTGAATAAATTGTTATATTTGAATGAAGATTTGATGTCATACATGAGGAGGCTTGACGTAAGTTTAACGTCGAGTCCAAAAGAGTTGGACGTTTTATGGTTGGTTTAAAAGAAAAAAAGGAAAAATAATGAAAAAGAGATTGACCCTTTGGCTTCTGACTGGTCAATAAAACTTCAAAGCCTCAAAAGAATATGACGTCTAATGGAGTTACTTTGGCTTCATGCACATAATAAAACTTCAAATTAGGAAGTTGTTCGTCATTAAAATACAGTAGGACGTCGATTTCTGCAAGGATTCAACGTAAAACTCCTATAAGGATTTCTATAAGAAATCAATTTTTACAAAACGTATGTTCATAAATGAAATCAAAACAAAAGAAAGCATAATAACACTAAACATAGGAAAAAAAGTGAAAATCTAACCACGAAAAGATCCACGAGATAGTTAAAATGTAGAAAGATTTTGGTGAATGGAGGTTGTAGCGTTTTTTTGAAAGGGTGCGAAATTCAAATCCCTCAAACTTTTTCTTTGGATTTCTATCACTCCTTCAAGCTTTTCACCATGCATAAAGAATCAAACCACAAGAAAATGACTCGCTTTTGAAAGAGATGATAGAAAAACAAAGAATAAAGTTAACACATTGTTATGAGAAATTTCATGAATGGAAGTCGCAACATTTTGAAATGTATCAATCGTTTTCGTTGAGTTTGTATAATTCCTTCAAGGTTTTCAACATAACAAAGAATCAAACCTTGAAGGAGCTAATACAAAATCAAAGAAAAAGATTAACACAAAGAAACCTTGAAGGACCTATTACGAGAAATTTTATAAATGGAGTTGTAGAGGTTATCCTGGGCTCTGAAACTATATTTATAGAAAAAAAGAATAACTGGGAGCCCATCACGTCCAATCCCCACAGAGTTCGACGTTGTCAGGAGCGGCTGCAGCGGAAGGGTTAGTGTGGAATAACAAACCAAGAGGGTTTTTAATACGAACGTGTGCCTTTTAATTTCTACTCAAATAAACTTACCAAACAAATAATAAAGACAAATAAAGCGAGAGTAAGGTTGAGAGAAATTTGCACAGATGATTTTATCCTGGTTCGGATCTTACCAATCCTACGTCCAGTCGTTTATCTCAAACAAGATAAACAATTCACTAATCACAAAACAATTACAAATTACAATCACAAAGAAACAATTTGTAAGAGTTTAGAAACCACCTCTCTTGATACCACAAGAGATGAACCTACACCTCCTTTGAGTCTTCACAAAGGATGAACACCTCCTCCGAATACTTCACGAAGGATGATTCTCTTCCGAACACCTCCTTAGACACACCAAGGATGAACCGGCTATTTCCTCTGTCACCGTAGCAGCACTTCACCAGCTCCACAGACAAGAGTTTCACAAGCCGAACAAGAACACACAAGTCTCAAGAATTTCTGAGTATTTGAGCACAAGGGAAGAGTTTCTGTGTCTCTAGTTATTTTTAAGAGGAAATGAGAGTCTATTTATAGACTCATCCAAAGGCTCTTCCATTCACTAAAAGACAAACTTAACGGCTAGTTTGTCCAACGGCCATAAACGGGTAGTTTGTCCAACGGCCATAAACGGCTAGTTTTTCCAACGGTCATAAACGGCTAGTTTCTTCAACGACTAGTTTCTCCAACGTCCGTGTTAAGTGCGATACTCTTACCGTTAACCGTCACTATTCACGTGAATAGTGTTACTATTCATATGAATAGTACTATAGTGTTTTGTTGCAATGATTTACTATAGTAATTTTACAAAACACTTTTCTTTTTCTAATCTAAGTCCTATACATATTTCTAAGAGTATTACAAAAGCTTTCCATCACAATATAAATCTTCATAACATCTTGAATCTTGATTTCTCTTGACTTGATTTGGACATCATCAAAACTTCATCTTGATCATTTTGCTAACAATCTCCCCCTTTTTGATGATGATCAAAAACTCCTTGATTTAAAGCTTTTGGTAATAATCTGTATTTAAAACACAACTTATGGAAGAAAGAGTGCATTAGTGAATAAGCACAAATAGTACAAATAGGCAAATAAGCTTTAAACATTTTCTCCCCTTTTTGATCATAATTAAAAAGTTATGTTGATGTTCTCCCCCTAAGATAATACTCCCCCTTAATAAAAACATGTATGCATATGAGCTAAAAATATTTCAAATTTAAAGATTCATTCAAACATGCACAATAGGATATTTAAAGCAAATATTTTTAGGAGAAAGATCTTATAAAACATTGTTTAGATCTTTATCTTGAGGATTGTCATCATTATTTGCTTCATTTGTTGTCTTCTACAAATCTTCGTCATTGCCTGCATGTAATTCAACTGACTCAAGAGGTTTTGCCTCAAGGTCTACAATTTCATCAAAGACAACATGCTCACATAAAAATTTTTCCGATTGAAAACTATATATGCTTTGTATATTAGAAGATATAAAAATAGTTTTACCGGTCTTGAAAAAATTTTCTTAAAATTTGTTTTAAAGAAATTCTTAAATTTTTAAACAATAGGTACCCAACTACTTGTATGGGTCCTTTGGGTTAGATTTAGAAAAAAGAAATTATTTTATAACCCAAACATATCTACCACTTGGAACACCATAATGCTTAATTTTACATTTATTAGATGTATGACCCTTTTTCATACAATAAAAGCATGATACAACATTTGTGTTCCTATAAGTTGTTCCTTTTTCTACCCAAGTTCTACGGGTTCTATGATTGTGTTTATTTTTAATTCTAGGAACATACTTATTTTTAACAACCTTATTTTCATTATTTTTACTACATTCTCCTGAGGTTGTTTCATCTAGTAGTTTCTTATAATTAACACAAGATGCACATTCATTACTACTAGTAAATTTACCCTTTTCAAAAATTAAAACTTTATTTTTCAAATCTTTATTTTCTTCAAAAGTATTTTCAAAATTTAATTTTAAATTCTTATTTTCTTCAAGAATATTTTCAAAATTTAATTTTAAATTTTTGAAATCCTTTTTCAACTTCTGATGGGCTTTATCTAACTTTTCAGATTCTACTATTAAAGCAGCATAAATTTCATGCAATTCATTTTCACTAATTTGCCTAGAATTATCAGAATCGCTAGATGTACTTACTTGGCTTCCAGCGTCGTCGTTCACCACTAAACAGATGTTTGCTTCTTCATCTGAGTAGCTTGAATCTGAAATGGTCTCATTGTCATCTTCCCATGCAATGTATGCCTTCTTTTTCTTGAAGAATTTCTTTTCTTCACCCTTCTTTTGATTTGGGCAGTCTGCTTTTAAATGTCCCTTTTCTCCACAACCGTAGCATCGGTAATTTGAGGAAGATACTGGATTGTCTTTCTTTTCATATCTAAATTTTCCTTTACCTTTAGACTTCATGAACCTATTGAGCCTTTTTATCATGAGTCTCAATTCTTCTTCTTCGTCTGAGTTTTCATCTTCCGATTTACCTTTGCTTCTTTCAACCTCCGACTTTAACGCCAAACTCTTCTTGTTGTTTTTGGCTTTTGATTCTTCTTCATCAAGTCTTCCGAGGTCAAGTTCATGCTCTCTCAACTTTCCAAATAATGCAGCCATGGTCATTGTGTTGAGATTTTGTGACTCAGAAATTGCAGTCACTTTTGGTTGCCAAGACCTGTCTAAAGATTTCAAAATTTTTATATTAAGCTCATCAGTATCGAAAGACTTACCTAGTCCAATAAGATGGTTTACGATGTTGGTGAAGCGTTTCTGAACATCTACTATTGTTTCCCCTTGCTTCATCCTGAACATTTCGTATTCCTGGATTAAGGTATTCTTTCTAGCTCTCTTAACATCATCTGTACCTTCATGGGTTACTTTCAGTACTTCCCACATTTCTTGTGCAGTTTTACAAACAGAAATCCTGTAAAACTCATCAACAGTTAAAGCAGATGAAATAATATTACGAGCTTTTACATCATTACCAAATTTTTTCTTATCTTGAGCAGTCCATTGGTCACGGGGCTTTGGTTCGTGCATATTGTTAGTTGGAACAAAAGGACCAGATGCAACTGCATCCCAAATATCTATATCAATAGACTCCATAAATATTTGCATTCTTACCTTCCAAAATGCGTAATTCTCACCAGTGAATAGTGGTGGTCTATTGATAGAAGCACCCTCTGCAAAGGTTTGATGTGATCCTGCCATTTGAATTACTATCAAAGCAAGCTCTGATACCAATTGTCAGAGCGGCTGCAGCGGAAGGGTTAGTGTGGAATAACAAACCAAGAGGGTTTTTAATACGAACGTGTGCCTTTTAATTTCTACTCAAATAAACTTACCAAACAAATAATAAAGACAAATAAAGCGAGAGTAAGGTTGAGAGAAATTTGCACAGATGATTTTATCCTGGTTCGGATCTTACCAATCCTACGTCCAGTCGTTTATCTCAAACAAGATAAACAATTCACTAATCACAAAACAATTACAAATTACAATCACAAAGAAACAATTTGTAAGAGTTTAGAAACCACCTCTCTTGATACCACAAGAGATGAACCTACACCTCCTTTGAGTCTTCACAAAGGATGAACACCTCCTCCGAATACTTCACGAAGGATGATTCTCTTCCGAACACCTCCTTAGACACACCAAGGATGAACCGGCTATTTCCTCTGTCACCGTAGCAGCACTTCACCAGCTCCACAGACAAGAGTTTCACAAGCCGAACAAGAACACACAAGTCTCAAGAATTTCTGAGTATTTGAGCACAAGGGAAGAGTTTCTGTGTCTCTAGTTATTTTTAAGAGGAAATGAGAGTCTATTTATAGACTCATCCAAAGGCTCTTCCATTCACTAAAAGACAAACTTAACGGCTAGTTTGTCCAACGGCCATAAACGGGTAGTTTGTCCAACGGCCATAAACGGCTAGTTTTTCCAACGGTCATAAACGGCTAGTTTCTTCAACGACTAGTTTCTCCAACGTCCGTGTTAAGTGCGATACTCTTACCGTTAACCGTCACTATTCACGTGAATAGTGTTACTATTCATATGAATAGTACTATAGTGTTTTGTTGCAATGATTTACTATAGTAATTTTACAAAACACTTTTCTTTTTCTAATCTAAGTCCTATACATATTTCTAAGAGTATTACAAAAGCTTTCCATCACAATATAAATCTTCATAACATCTTGAATCTTGATTTCTCTTGACTTGATTTGGACATCATCAAAACTTCATCTTGATCATTTTGCTAACAAACGTGTTATGCGGTGACCCTTTGGCTTCAACAGCATAATAAAACGCCGAGGCCTCAAGTACAAGGACATTTTATGGGTTGGTTTAAAAGAAAAAATAAAAACCATAATTTTGGGCAAATAAAACACCGAATTGATAAAAGAGTTCAACGTTCTATGCTAAGTTAAAAGAAAAAAGAAAAAAATAATAAAAAAGGACTGAGGCTTTGGCTTCAGGCTAACAATAAAACGTCAAAGCCCTTACCAATTCGACGTTTATGGGTTGATTTAAAAAAAAAATAAAAAAATAATTGTTGGTTGTAATATACAACGTCCAATGTTTTTACGGTTGACATTATATTTATTAAATCACTATTTAGTAGTTATTTATTTTGTATTTGACATCTGTTGTTTCCTTAGATGACGTTATATGATTATTAAGGTCATTGTTTTACGTCGACTTTGGTACGATTTAACGTTATTTCCTTAAAGACGGTGGCAAAGAAATCCAATCGACATGGTGTGAATGAATTTATTTACAACAATGCTACCAGTCATTGTTAACGTTGGTTGTTCTGCTATGGAGCATTGAACGCGTGACGTTATAGGCGATTTTTTTACTAGTGTTCGTTATTTAAAGAGTATCAAAATGTTGATGTAGTAGTAATTGTTTTGATAACTTTGTTTCAGTGTTTAGATTTTAATTTTTTGGAAACTTATAGTTTGAGAAGTGGAAGAAAATAATGAAAGGTGAAGAGGGAGGAAAGTGAAAGGAGTTATAAAGTAAAATATGACCTAAATTTTAATATTTAATATTTTCAAACGAAGTTAATATCAAGTTAAAAATTAAATTATTTCTATTTAATAAATAAACTAAATTGAGTTAGAGAAAATTCAAGAATCAAAGCAAATTATATATCTAAATATAAAGATGAAATTAATAATTAAGTATTTTTTCTCTTAATTGCTAAAGAAGAAAACACAAATTATTAATTATACTTTTGTTTAAATATTTTTATTGCTATCAAAATGGGTAACTCGACCTGATCCAGCTCGGCATACTACAAGTTGATGGGTCAAACGGGTTGATTCACTTGTTCACTTAATTATAAGTTTTTTTTTTTCAAATAAAAACTATTATAATTTTTTTGTAATTAAAATCTAAATAAATTTCACACACGAAAATGATGTTAAATTCAAAAGATAATTCAAAATAAAAAAATATCATACAATCTAAATGTAGTCCAAAAGCAAGCACAAAAAGCAAACAAATTATAGTTTTTATATTGATCATTTTTTTTTTGTCATTCATCCATTTATAATATTAGAGTGTGGATAAATCCATAATATTTTGCTCTCTTGAAACATCTTTATCTTTATTCTCATCCACAATACAATAAAAAAAAGTGTTAACTAATGATATTGAAACATAAAGTAGTAAATAATTAAACTAAATTAGTTGGGTTGGTGAGTCAATCTAATTTGATGAATCGAGTTCTAAGTGAGTTGAGTTAAAAATTGAATCGTATAAAAAAATTACATTTTTTTAAACTCAATCTATTCGAACCCGTGAAGGATCGAATTGCTCTGCATGTTTTGAGTCATTTTGACAACACTAAGTTTTTTTTTTTAATTGATTGCATGAATGCTCACTATATGTTCTTGTAGTCTCTCATAAGTAATGATCAATATTTATTGGTTTAAGTTTGTAATGGTATCTTCAGTTTGATACAAAGTTTCTTGTTAATAGTAAGTTTAAATTTTGGTTTAAACCCTCGGATGGTCCTCGTATTTATATGGGAATCTCAAATGGGTCATCGTTTTTTTTTCGGTCTCAATTGAGTCATATTTTTTGTAAAAATGAACCAATTTTACCCTAACCGTTAAGTTCTCTCAGACGGCGTTTAAGTTTAGCTGAAATGTATTTTATATTTTGATGGCGTGGCATTGTTTATTAATATTGAATGGCTGATGTGTTTTAAAATTGTTCACATCACACCTCAAATCAACTTCTTCTTCTTCTTCTGTCTTATCACTTTCTCTCTCCCCCATCTCTTCCAACGCTCAAAAGCTGCTATTTTTCTTTGTTTTTTCCTCTTCTACTTCATCTTCCACGTTTTTACAGCTCAGCTAAACTTAACGCCGTCTGAGAGCACTTAACGGTTAGGATAAAATTGACTCATTTTTACAAAAAATATGACCCAATTGAGACTGAAAAAAAAACGATGACCCATTTGAGATTCCCATATAAATACGAGGACCATCCGAGGGTTTAAACTTTAAATTTTCTAGATAATTAAAGAGCTATTTGAGTTTTGTTTAGTAGCGAAACTTTTAGGTAAGGAAAAATATTATTATTATTAACTCTTTTTGAAAGAGTAAAAAATATGGAAGCTAGGAATGATTTATAAAATGATAAATTTTAAATTGTATTTTACTTTTTATTTTGTTTAAAATTTAAAAATTGGTTCTGTACTGTGAAACCTGATTGAATGGTATAAACGTAAATATAGTGCTGTAGATGGTTAAAGTTAGACATTTAAAACTTCTTGAACAAATATGATATTTAAAATGATATTATAGTTATTTAAATACAATATTTATCCAATATTTTATTAACACTAAATATGTATGAAAGTTTGAGATCACTAGTTTGGATGATTTGTCCTAAAAAACCATGTTATAACATAAATTACTAGTTTCATTGAGACTTTTCATCACACTTAAGATATAGTCAGTGGGATTCTAGAAGAAAATTTATTACATTATCAAGACATATTAATGAATGCATTTTTATAAATTTTCAGACATGATTTAATCGTAGTTTTATTGTATGATAATTGGGCTTAAATTCATTGACACTACTCCATCTACCAATCACTTTCTTCCATCATTATCCATCACTTTCCTCCATGTTTTGGATAGTATTCCATGGAAGATTAATTCCTGTGATCGATTCTGTTATAATTTCATATTAACTATGATGTTATGTACAATTAAATAGTTTCGTTTTTACTATATTTTTCAGGGTCTATTTTCATCTATTGTTATATATAAAAGCTCGGAAGATAATATGCATGTAGATGTTATAGATGTTAATCGTTTATTTTATGATCTAATTGGGACTAGAGTTAGAAGTTCGAAGAGACTGGTTCAAGAGCACTGTGGATAGCGTATGTCCGGGTTTGAAGACCAAGTCATAGGAACGGGAACATCAACAGCAATACCACACGATAGCTTCGTCAACATATTCTTTAGATATTGATAAAAATATATATTCTCGAACTAGAAAAATATTTATTTATTTATTTATGTAATTTAGAAAAAGTTATTTATTTTACATCAGTATATATTGCAAAGATTTTACAAAATTTAAATCTTAATTTTATGAGTGAGTATAAATAAGCAGTGAAAGATTTGATTTACGAATTGTGATTTCATGTGCGACAAACATGTTTTTTGAATGGTTGGTTTTGATGTAATGGAGGGTTATATTACTGTACATCATTTTGCTTAAGTTTAATTTTCATATAAATATCAAATCATGTGAGTTTGATTTTTCTTTCCTTTCCCACCTCACAACACAGAACTCAAAGACTTGGTCGTGATAATGGTTGTAGCAGTGCGTCTTCATGGGATTTGGACACCACCATCGGTCAGTGAAAGAAAAAGAACATAACCCCTTCTTTCGGCGAATATGAAGATAAAAAACAGACAAAGACACATCGATCACACAGATATGTAAGACTCAGTCATATTATGATATTTTAGAATTAATTAGCATGGTTAAAATCAAGAGTAAAACCATTATGTCGTGTACAAGATTCGATTCATATGATTGAAATTCAGAAGAATACAATTATATAATTGTCATGTTCCAGAGACAAAAGTTTTAATTGTGCCAACGATAGATTAAAATATCGTATTTTAAATTAATTTACGAACACTTTTTTGTAATTGATGTATTTTTTGTACTTATTCATTTAGATGAGTAAAGAAAACTTTCTCTACTTTTCTCCTCCATTAAAAAATAATGTTCGTATTTTATTTTTGTTTCTTTCATTTTTGTTTTCTAGTCTACTCCTAATTCAAACGAAACATTAAGAACAAATTATTAAAAGCACTCCCCTCGACCAGTTTTTTAATTACTGGTCTTAATTTAAAAATTATAAATTATTAATACCATGTATAACAATATTATTTTCAGTAAAAAAAATATTTTAAATTTTAATTATTTTATTTTATTTTTTATAAATAGGATTTCATAAGTTCGTTAACTAATGGAATTTTTTTTCTCCTCTGGTATTTCTTATCATGATTTTAACATTTTACTAACGTAAAATTTTATATTGTAATTGAGTAAATTAAATAGAGTTTGAAATCAAATAGAGGATTCCTTTTACTACCATGTCGGTAACTAGGTGTGAACATTTTATTATCAATTTTATCTTTATTAATATACATTGTTTTATTAATTATATTATCTTTTAAATTTTGTATCTATGTTTTATAATCATTTTTAAATAATATATTTTTTTATAAATGTAATAAAATTTTTATTTTAATAATAATAATAATAATAATAATAATAATAATAAAAATAATTAATATTTTATTCTTTTATAGTCTTAAAATAAAAGTTCCACCAGTAAAGAATAAACAGGTTAAAGAATTTCCATACGGGTGAGTTTGTTCGAAAGATATTTAAATAAGAACAACTTTTTGTAATAAAAATTTCTTAACTCACTTAAGCATAAATTTTACAAACAATTTGATCATAACAATACAAAATAGATGATTGAAACAAACATAGAACACGATAATATTTTGTATTAATTCAACTTTTTAAATTTATATTTTAGTTAATTTAGAAAAGATTCTTTCATTTAGTTAAAAAATGAAATTGAAATTAACTTAACCTTACAAAATTGGTGTATAAAGTGAAGTTTATACTTAGTATATGCAAAATCGTTAATATACCCTATTACGTTAAAACATATAAATCTAAACATTAATGGTGATTCGATAGTAGATGAAATAATAAACTTAACAAATACCACATTTTATTAGGATAATTTTTATATTAGTTCAATTTTTCTAATTTATATTTAACTTCAATCTAAAATGAGAAATTTTTTCATCATATTATAAGGTGGACTTTAAACTTAGTCTAACTTTAAATAAGATTGATCTTTTATCATTTAATTTTCAAATGTTATTATTTTATAAATATCACCACTATACTCAAATGAGGTCATCAAACATGAAAGTTGTATTGGAGATTGAATTAAATTAAAAATTCACCTATTAAGATGATATCAAAGTTAAAGCCTATAATAAGAAAGTTACTTATTGGTAAGTGCAAAATTCACCTTATAAATTGGATATGTCTCATTGAATTAGACTTCAAAAATCTATTTCTTAATAACAAATTGAAATATATCTAATCAAAGAACTAAAAGAGTGCTTACAAGAGTAATACTTAGATCTACTTGATAAACTACTTGATAAAAATCTTTGGTTGTAAATAAGTCTACCAAGTCAAACAAAAATAATAAAAAACACTAAAATGACATAAAGCAACGCGTGTTGTAAAGGTATTAAAAACAAAACATACATTAAAAACATATTTAATCATATTTAGTTGACTAGTTAATATCTCTAATTAAATTAAATAAAAGGATTATTGTTTTTACATATTAACAATTTAAATTACATTAATATTGTATATTTATATCGTTCAAATAATATAATAAAAAATTCTATTCTTTTAAATTAAAAAAAAGGTATATCACAACATTAGAACACGCTGAAAAGTAATTAATGGATCAAAGCATATTTGAAAAACAATCAAAGTATTTTCCAAATAATATAATACAACTAATTTTAAAAGAACGAAACAAAAGAAATTACTATTACAGAATTTAGATGTCACTTGATTAAGAACAGTTCTCCATTGACGTAACTAAAACAATGTTCTAAAGATGAGATAAACTTGAATAAACGTTTAAATTATTTATTTTTTTAAAAAAGTAATTTTAATTATCTTTCTATTTGAGATGAAACACAAAAACAGATTAAATCAATTAATATAATAATAATAATAATAATAATAATAATAATCACTTATATTATTCTTAAATAAATATAAAATTTATTAAAAATCATTAATAAGTCATTTCGGATAATAATTAGTCATGAAAGTGATATTCGAAAAGCCTTTCAATAATTAACCATTTTTTACGCAATTAATTATGTATTTGCAATGATTAATTATAAACTCAAATTAATAAATTATTCACAAGATGATGTAGCCGTTTAAGTTTAAGCATCTCAGTATAATTGATTATATCATTTTTTGAATTGATTAAATTGTTCTTAAAATTCTAAACAATATTTTCGGAAAGCATAAATATGTATACATCTATTAAAGAATTTAAGCTTATCCAATTTGTTTAGGATGTCCAATGCATTTTTAATTATGTGAACACTCTTCAAACTATTTCTAACAAAGATTTATTATTTTTCAAATCGAGATAGTTTATGTCTACGCCTCTTTAAGATTGAGAAGGAGTGCGTAGACAAAAGATATTTTGACGTTTAAGTTAGTTGAGTGTATTAACGTTGTAATGATGAATTTCAATATTTATCTTGATAATTGTACTATTTATAGGATAATTATGACATATGTAGGACCTTACCTATATGGATCTGGGTTGGTCGTGTGACTCATTTACCTTATGAGTCAATTGTTTGATTTAGATTATGTTAAGTCACAAAAATATTACGCCATTAGCTTTATTAGTTCGAAAGGTAGTTAGATGGGCCGATTTATGGTCAGGTAGTGCTAGTTATACAGGCCAACTTATGATCGAATATAAATAGTTATAAGGTTGGCTTACGGCCAAGTAGTTCACCATTAACTCTGGTAGTGTTGCCAAAATGGGCCAACCAACCTAATTCGACTTGACTCAGCATAGGTTGACTACTTACTGAGCTAACCCATTTCAACTCACGTATGCACGAGCCAAAAAAATTTGAACCTAGCCTGACCCATCACAGGTTGGTAGGTTAAATGGATTGACTCACTTAATTTTTTTTTCTTTTTCAATTAAAACAAATAACAAAAAAATTCTAATTCAAGTATAAATAAAGAAAAAGGGTCTTAAATTATATTTATTATCAATCAAACATAATATTTCATTCACACAAAGATATCACAAAATCTTTTCAACAAAAATTTTAGTAGCTTCATTAGCAATTCAAATTTATTTTTACATAAAATTTGAGTTACTAAGTATATATTTGTGGATTTTTCATTTGTCTAATTATTCCGTACAAAAATAATTAGTGAGACAAATTCAAAATTGACTCGTATCAAAATTTCAAAAATAATTTCAACCCAACCTAGGTTGGCTCACAAGTTCCAACCCATTTTAACAACACTAAGACGAAACATAGTTCTGGTAGGTGACACTTAGTCTTGGTAGGTGACACCTAGCTTTCGGTAGGCGAGACATAGTTTTGATAGGCGTCGCCTAGCTCTCGTTGGGCGCCGCCTAGTCCTAGTAGGCAACACCTAGCTCTCGGTAGGCGACACATAGGGTGTGTTCTGCACTAAGTTGTCCTAGAACGAGAACAATATTGATAAAACCAAAGGGTACTTGACCATATACAATACACCGGCTCGCTAGTCTTTTCTTGATTTGAAGGCATGTAAAGATCTTATGCAAAACAATAGTAGTCGATCATTAGTTGACTTGTAAAACCATGATGTTGGTATTTGATAGTTGTCGTACGGAGTTTTACAAAGAAATTTTGTATCTTTGGTTGTAACGTCACTAGTATAATAGTTCCTTAGTCTCGAGGAGTATAGTGACGAAGAGGTTTGAGTGATGGGATGTAAGGTCAGACTAGATGTGAGTAGTGAATAGTTATCATGTTGCACAAGAAACGAAGCTAGGAGACGGAAAGTTGTCTTTGTTCAATAATTGTCTCTTCCTCTTGCCTTTCATAACTTTTATTTTTAAATCGACGTATATGTAAGCAAGCATAACCCTGCTTTTGTACAATGTCCTTAATGACTGCAAAAAACAGTAAGTTATCTGTAATCATTCGGGGCCTAATAAGGTAGGCATTATACAAATTTGAAAGTTGTCCAACATAGTTTGACAAGGTAGGTGAAACACGAGGGTTGTTAATCTTAGTTGTTCAACCGAGGTCGGCGAGGTAGGCGACACATAAAAGTTGCTCAACCGAGGCAAACAAGGTAGGTGACACATGAGAGTTGTTCAATCGAGCACGACATAGTAGGCAACACATGAAAGTTGTTTAACCAAGACTGACAAGGTAGCCGACACACGAATCAAAGAGTTGTGAAACTAAGACCGACAAAGGAACTGCATAAAAGGTCAACTGGGACCACCTAGGCAAGCAGTAGGGAACTGCATGGAAGGTTCAACAATAATCGCATATGTAGACCATGGGGAACTAATTGCATGAGAGGTTCGACGAGGACCTTTTTTGTAGGTGACATGGAACTATATGGAAAGTTTGACCAGACCCGCCTATGTACGCGATAGGGAATATTATGGAAGGTTTGACCAAAACCGCCTAGGTAGGTGACAAATAACTACATCGAAGGTTCGACTAGGATCGTCTCGGTAAGTGACAAAGAACTTACTTACTTGGAAAACAATCAAATTGAAGTTTGAAACTAAGAACCTTTATTTTATAAATGAAGTGTCTCATTAAAAGAAGTTAATCATAGGTTGGGATGTTCCAAGCCATCTTAAGTCACTATGTTTCAGGTCATTATAGACTGAGATGTGTCAAACCACTATAGGTTAAGATGTGTCAAACCACTATAGGTTGAGATGTTCCAAATCAACATAGGCCGACATATAAAAGCTGAAAAGTTGAAGTTGATAAGTAAAGGCTGAGATACTAAGACTGAGAAGTCAATGGCGACATGTAGAGGTTGAGTTGTCAAGACTTAAAAGTCAATTAATTTTGTGGCAAAGAGGTCAAAGCCAACATATCACGACTAAAGAGTCGACATATTTTTCGGTTGAGAGGTCAAGAAAGACATGTTGAGGTTGAACGACGCCAAGTTGTTGAGGCCAAATGAAGAGTCCAAAACTGAAGAGTCCAAATATTTTGTAGCCGAGAGGTCGAGGCTGACATGTTGAGGTCGAATGACGCCAAAATATGTTTAGGTCGAATAAAGCAAAGCGATGCTCGAGGCCAAACAAGGCCGAGCTATGGTTGAGGTCGAGAGGTTGAGGTTGAAAGGTAGAGAGCGAGAGGTTGAGACTGAGAAATAAAGGCCAAAGGTTGAGGTCAGGAGGTAAAGGGTGAGAGGTTGAGGGCGACACATAGAGGTTGAGAGGTCGAGGTTGAGAAGTAGAGGCCAAAAGGTTGAGGCACTAGTGCAAAAAAGGCCATTGACGTCACCGTTTAGATGTTTGACCCCTAAATATCAAATGTAAAAAATGATAGGTGGCATTTTTGTAATTAAAGAAAAGCAAATAGACGTCTGATTCTAGGGGGTCTAACGTTTATAGTCTTTTTAGACGTCAAACAACTCCATTAGACGCCAAAAAGATACGTAAAAGTAAAAAAAATGAACTTTTTTAGGGTTAAATATGTTTTTAGTCCCTATTTGAAAGTTTTGTTCATTTTAGTCCTTGTAGCTTTGAAATTGTTATAAATAGTCCCTAATTTTGGATGGCGTTAACTTTTGTTTGACATGGCTAACGGCCAACCCACGTTTGATGCCAGTTATGACTTTATTCTCTGCCACGTTTTCTTTTTTTTATATTGATGAGATTAAGTCATTGGCACGTGAGATTTATGAAATCAGATTAGCAATTAGGGTGCATAACTTACTTTTTTTCAATTGGGGAAAACTAGGTTTACTCCAACCATTATATTCCAACCATTGTACTGGAAACATTGTACTGGAGTCATTCTATCAAGGTGGGCGTTGCGGTGTTCCTTGCGGTGGTCGTGAAAGAAATGTTGGGTGTTATAGATAGGGGTCAGCAATCAAGGTAAGTTATTGTTTTTGTTTTTCACTTATGGTTGGTCCAATTTGAGCGTAAAATGTTGATGTTTGAATGTAGTTCTAGAAATGGTTTTCGACGTCTCTTTGCATCACATGGGCAACTTTGTTAATAATAAAGGGCTACAATATGTTGGAGGAGAGATACACGTGATGGAAGGAGTTGATCCGGATCATTGGTCGTATTCTGAAGCAGTTGAATAGTTAAAGAATTTAAGTATGATGCAGACTTCAAGCTATCGTGGAAGGGGTCGAAAGAAAAGCTGATGAATAATCTCAGAATACTAAGTGATGACAAGGAAGCACTATACTTAGTTAACTATGCAGAGGAGAATAAGGAAGAGGTAGAAATCTATGTTCAACATGTTCGTAGTGAGGCAGTGGAAGTTCAATTTCTTACTTGTGATGAAGAGGCAGATGAAGGACACATAGAGGAGATGTGGTTTCCAAAGTGGGTGATGAAGAGGTTAATTTACATCAGGAAGAAGTGCTTGAGATTGTAGAAGAGGGTGGAATGAGTTTGGAGGTGGGTAATGGTGCTGAGGAATATGATTCAGAGGGTGAATGTGTTGAGCAACAGAGTTCACATGTTAATGTGCATGTAGAAGAGGTTGAAATGGGTGAGGAAGAGGAAGAGTGTGATGGTGGTGAGGAACAAGATTATCTTCATGAAGAAGAGGAAGGGGGGAATGTGGTTGAGGGGGAAGTTGAAGCTTCAGCTGCAGCATGGCTGGATGACAGTGAAGAGGAAAGAATGTTATGATGATGGGTTGGTGTTGGCAATGATATGGTGGACCAAGTTCGTAGAAACATTAATCCAGTTTTGGATAAGTGGAATAGAATGAAAGAAAAGAAGAAACGTGTGAGTAGAAGAGTCAATGTTGGGGAAGGTTCATTTATAATGAATGAAGAAGTTGGAGAGCATGATATCAATGAAGAATACAATACTGATGAATTGGATTCATATGTAGAAAGTGATGAGGATGTGAGGTTGAAAAGGGGCAACTTTCAAAAGTATAGACAAGATGATATTAACAAGAACTTTAAATTCAAATTGGGAATGGAGTTCTATTCATTAAAAGAGTTTAAAAATGCACTAATGGAGCATAATGTGTTAAATGGAAAAGAGTTGAAGTTTGTGAAGAATTATCTGAATAGAGTAAGGGCAGTTTGCAAAAACAATTCTGGCTTTCTTATTATGGCTAGCAAGGTAGGAGGGAAGGAAACAATTAGGGTCATCACCTTGGTTGGACAACACAGATGTGGATGAGTTTTTGGAAACAAAAGTGCAAATGTAAACTGGATTGCACAAGTATTAGTAGACAGGTTTGTAAATGTGGGTAACATGACAGTCAACCAAATGATTGATGGCATTAAGAAGTTGTTCAGTATTGAAATAAGTGCTTAGAAAGCTGGAAAGACCAAGCAAATTGCTTTGGATTCTTTGATTGGTGATGGAGAACGACAATATAGTCGTCTATATTATTATGTGGGTGAATTGTTAAGAGTGAATTGTGGGACCTTTAAAATTAAAGTCAATCAACCCCAACCAAGTTTGTCACCAAGGTTTGGGTCATTTTATATGTGTTTAGAGGGCTGTAAGCAAGGCTTCTTAGGAAGTTGCAAGCCCTTCATAGGGGTAGATGGTTGTCATCTAAAGACAACATATGGTGGTCAATTGTTGGTGGTAGTGGCCAGAGACCCCAATGACCAGTATTTTCCACTAGCTTTTGCTTGGTTGAAAATGAATGTAAAGAAAACTGGAGATGGTTTTTGACACTACTTCTGGATGACATTGGTGGCATTGATTGTCAACGTTGGGTTTTCATTTCTGATCAACAAAAGGTATTTTCATTTTCATGTTTTCCTATTATTATTTGTAGCAGTATGTTAGAATACGTTAAATCGTTCGGTCCTAACTGTTTTTTATTCTTCCTTTCATATCCACCACTCGTCCTTCAATACTTAAGACCGTTCGGTCCTAACTGTTTTCTATTCTTCCTTTCATATCCACCACTCGCCCTTCAATTCTTAAGACTGTTCAGTCCTAACTATTTTCTATTCTTCCTTTCATATCCACCACTCGTCCTTCAATAACTAAACCGTTCGGTCCTAACTGTTTTCTATTCTTCCTTTCATATCCATCACTCGTCCTTCAATACTTAAGATCGTTCGATCCTAACTATTTTTTTATTCTTCCTTTCATATCCACCACTCGCCCTTCAATACTTAAGATCGTTCGGTCCTAATTGTTTTCTATTCTTCCTTTCATATCCACCACTCGCCCTTCAATACTTAAGATTGTTCGATTCTAACTATTTTTCTATTCTTCCTTTCATATCCATCACTCACCCTTCAATACTTAAGACCGTTCGGCCCTCTTATAAACTTTCAGCTTCCAAACACAATCACATTATTTAATATTGACCAAGACATTTTGGGTTTTGTAGGGACTAATGACAGTTTTTTATGACATTTTGGATGGAGTGGAACACAGGTTGTGCTTAAGGCACATGTATAACAATTACAAGAAGAAATTTGGTGGAGGAGTGCTTATTAGAGATCTTATGATGGGGGCAGCCAAGGCCACATTTCAACAAGACTGGGAAAAAAAATGGGTGAGTTAAAGAATGTTAACATTGATGCTTACAATTGGTTGCTAGCTATTCCAACTAAATGTTGGTGTAAATATGCATTCAATACTTATCCTAAATGTGATGTGTTGATAAATAATTTGTCAAAGTCATTTAATAGTACAATCTTACTAGCAAGAGACAAACTTATCATAACTATGATGGAATGGATTAGAACTTAAATTATAAGTAGGTTTGCAACACTTAGAGAAAAATCAAAGACATATCCAGGAGATGTTATGCCTAAACCAAGAAAAAGGCTAGATAGGGAGGTTGAGAATAGTGGAAATTGGATTCCTGTTTGGGCAGGGGCTGCAACATTTGAAGTCACTCACGGCTTTAGAATGGACAAATTTGTAGTTGACCTAAGTAACCATTCATGTAGTTGTTACTTTTGGGATTTGGTAGGAATACCTTGTAGGCATGTTGTGGCTGCCATAAATTACAAAGTACAGAACCCTGAACAGTATGTACATCCTTATTACAAGAAACAAGCTTATGAAACTTGTTATGGCCCTGAAATTGTTCCAATCAATGGACAACAACTATGGTCGACTTCAAGATCTTGTGCACTACTGCCTCCAATTTACAAAACACCCCTTGAGAGGCCTAAAAAACTAAGAAGAAGGGAGGATGATGAATATGTGAGTCATACAAAAAGAAGAATCATGTTATGAAGTGTAGCAGTTGCAATGAATTTGGTCATAATGTAAGAACATGTAAAAGGGGAAAGAAAAGAAAAAAAGGTACAAAATCACTCTTTTACAACTTCAGTTATTTAGAAATTCATAATTATTTACACAACAATTGACTGCAATGTTGCTTACTCCATTGACAGAACACAAGGGACACTTCAAGTGCAGGACGATCTGGTAGCAGCAGGGGAACTTCCACTGCAGGAGGTTCTGAAGCACAAGAAGCTCCATCAACGTCACAAGGTGGAGGAACATCAACAATGGGAAGGGGGACTTCTCAACCAACAGGACCTCCAACAACATCACAACCTAGAACAAGTGGTAGTGGAGGACGACCTGCATCAACTAACCAAGGTGGAAGAAGAACATCTTCACGACTATTGCCTGCACAATATCTAGGGTCCCAAGCTAGTACCAATTGAAGATTTAGTGTAACTGAATGTTATTTTTAATGTATTTTTCAAGTCACTGTCACCCACATAGGGAACATTAGTAGTGGGTACAGTCAGTTTTTATCATCTAGCAACATATGTAATTTTGGGACCACTTAGGGAATAATAGTAGTGCTTGCACAATTTTTTTGTCAGTGGTAAGGGACCACTTAAATTACTTATCTTATTTAATAGTATGGGACCACTTCAATTACTTTTAATTTGTTGAATTCCAACTTTATTTATCATGTGTTGTCTACTGCTATCTTTTTCCAACTTTATTTATCATGTTGTAATTCAAGCAGGATACTATGATGTGTTGCCATTGTGATACAATTAAACTGATTCCATTAGTAATATATCAAGGACAACAGTAACATCATCAAGCACAATTTGGAGACATACTAAAGTACTTCATTTTATTGAACCATAATTCTTAACTACAATTCATCTTAAACAAAAACATAATACAAAAGAAAATTGTTAATTTTCTCAAATTTTTTCTCTTGCTCTAATTGTTAATACAAAACAACAACAAAATTGTTAATACAAAACAACAACAAAATCATTTTCCCAACTTTTTTCTCTTGCTCTAATTTCCTCTTCAGCTTGTCGTTCTTCTTCCTTAGATCCAGTACAAGTTTTTCATTTTCCAAAGACATTTCAACTTCTTCACGTTTTATTTCAAAGATTCCTTCAATTTCAGAATGTCCTTTATGAACCCATTGAAAGTAATTACAACTTGAATTACTTTGCATAAAAAAAACACATCATTAATAAAAAATTCAGCACGTAAACTGGAGGATTGAGTCGCTTACTGCCCAATTTCTACATCAGTAAAAAAATTTTCCTTTGTTCTTCAAAGTAGTTGCCTTCAAAAGCAACAATGTTTCCCGACAACCACACAATCTAGCTGGTAACCGAAAAGAAGATCCACAACTTTGCGATTTTCCCGAACCAATCGTCCTTCGCGTCCAACCATTTCCTCCACTGTCACCTTTCATTTCACTACAACAAAGAAATCCCTTCATCAACTTACTTCCCATTATTCCCACGAAAACCCTATATCCCCAATCGATATATTCCCACGAAGAAGACCAAAACAAAACGTATGAACTTACATCCTGAACAAGACAAACTCCAACCTTCAGATGTTCAGCTTTCTTCAAACCTTCAAATGTGATTTCGTGTTTTCCCCCAACCTCATATACAACACACTTGCTTCAAATCACATTTATAAGAGATGATGAAGATAGGTTGAACCAAGTAATACACAATGCACGAGCTTACCATACTTAATCTGAGTTCTAAAATGAAAAAACCAACGTGGCATAGAATAAAAAGGGAACCTGGCATCAAACGTGGGTTGGTCGTTAGCCACATCAAACAAAAGTTAACGCCGTCCAAAATTAGGGATTATTTATAACAGTTTCAAAACTACGAGGACTAAACTAAACAAACCTTTCGAATAGGGACTAAACCCAGAATCGTGTGATAGTTAAGGGACTAAAAACATATTTAACCTTTTTTTTTATTACTATTAGACGTCTGGCTTGGGGAGGGGGGTCTGACGTCTATAGTCTATTTTAGACGTCTATTATGGGGGGAACAAACTTCTAAATACTCAACCTAGAAATTTAAAAAGTCACATTTTGACTTCATTTAGACGTTTGATCCCGTCACTTCGACTTTTAAAGTCATTTAGACGTCTGTTATGGGGGGAACAAAGTTCTAAATACTCAGCCCAAAAATTTTAAAAGTCACTTTTTGACTTCATTTAGACGTTTGATCCCGCCACTCCCACTTCTAAAGCCATTTAGACGTCTGTTATGGGGGAATAGACTTCTAAATACTCAGGCCAACAATTTAAAAAGTCACTTTTTGACTCCATTTTTAGACGTCTGTTATGGGGGAACCGACTTCTTAATGTCTGCATTAAAACTCCGTGCACGCGAGGAAGCCGTTACGTGCAGTCACTGTTCATTATCTTCCTCACGTTTTCTCTCCACGGGCTACGTTTTTCAGGATCATTTTCTCACTTTTTTACCATTTAATTTAATTTTACTCTGATTACATTACTCTTTGATGAATTATCTTTCATTTGAACCGATTAAAATGTGTTTACGTTGGGTTTTGGTGTAGTTTTGCTCGTGTCCTTGGGCGGCAATTTCTTGCGTTTTGCACTCCTCCAATTCCCTCCACTACGTTTTTAAAACCATCCAATACAAAAAAAAACGTACAATTCATTCTCTTCAACTAAAATATAAAGTTGTAAACTCGAATCCCCATGAACTAGAAGCAACCCGAGAGGCCTCAAGCTGTGAAAGATCCAATCAAATATAGTGACAGTTTAGACATTTGATATGTTCAGGTCAGACATTTATATAGAAGTCTGATCTGTACAGGTCAGACGTCTATATAGACGTCTGACTAGGGTCCGACGTCCCATCAACATCACCGGAATAGACGTCAGGTCGAGATCAAACAAAAAAAGTCCAAAATAACATACGTCTAAAGCCTTTTCTGCACTAGTGAGGTTCAGAGTTTGAAGTTGAAAGGTAAAAGATGAGAGGTTGAGGTTGAGACGTAGTGGTCAAGAAGTTGAGGCCAAGTAGTTGAGAATGAGAGGTAAAGGCAGAAAGGTTGAGGTTGAGAGGGGTTGAGGTTGAAGATGGTGGAGATGCAAAGGCAGAGAGGTTGAGGCCGAGAGGTTAAGACCAAGAGGTTAAGACTGAGATGTCAAGGCCAACAGGTAGAGACTGAGAGGTTGAAGTTGAGAGGTTGAGGACGAGAGGTTGAGCCCGAGAGGTTGAGCTCGAGAGGTTGAGGCCAAGAGGTTGAGGCCAAGAGGTTGAGGTCGAGAGGTAGAGATAAAATGGTTGAGGTTGACACTTAGTGGCCGACGAGGAGAGGCTGAGAGGTTGAGGTTGACAAGGAAATGCTGAGAGATTGAGGCTGACAAGGAGAGGCCAAGAGGTTATGGCCATTAGGTAAAGGGTGAACAAGGATTAAATGTAGAGGCTGAGAGATTGAGGCTGAATAAGGTTGAGATGTTGAGGCCTAGAGATAGAGGCCGCCAACAGGTAAAGGGCAAAAGGTTAAGGTCAAGAGGTTGTGGTTGAGAGGTTGGGGCCAAGAGGTTGTGGTTGAGAGGTTGGGGCCAAGAGGTAATGACTAAGGTTTTGAGGCTGACATGTCGATGCCGAAAGGCTGATGCCAAGATGTCGTGGCCAACAGGTTAAGGTCGAGAGGTTGAGGAACATACACATGTGCCCATAATGGCACCAAAATAAAACAATAGGTCGAACATACTTAACCCTCAATGCTCTCTTATAACTTAGAATTTTGACTCTACTTCTTAAAGACATGTGTATTGCATAAACTTAAAGATCTTGCATCTGTCATACATTATGTTGCTCCCATAAAGTAATAAATGAATTAAGATTAATGTCATCCACCAACATCATAGGTTAAATTCCTTATATACTTGTGAGGTTTGATCTTTTTCGTATCGCTGGATTATAGGAACCTCCTTTGACTATCAATATCAAATATCTTCCTCTATGTGACTTGAGTATTAGTAGAGTGAGAATAATCTCATCAAATCATTGTTTAATACACCTCATAATCAACTTAATATAACTTTCCTCCATAGAAGTCATTATACTCTCATAATAAAAAATAATTCGTACAACACATATCTCATTGATAACAGTTGAAAAATTGTTATTTTCATGCTTAAAATTGATACTAAAAGCAACCTTTATACTTAGAAACTAGCTTGAAATCATGTTTTTATTCATATTTTCATAAATAAGAGAGCTGGACAGGTTTATGCTTGATTTCGGTGTTTTTGAACAGGTTTTAAGGTGAATTTAGTGAAAGAAGTGAAGAAGGAGAGAGATGGAATCAGAAAAGATATCAAAAAGTGCAAAAGGAGAAGCCGAAGTTACCGCTGAGCGGCAGTTTACCGCTGAGCGGCACTCAGAGCTTACGGGAGGTCCGCTAAGGGGAAGAAACTACTCACGCACTCACCGATGAGCGGTACTTTACCGCTGAGCGGCACACTTATGGGCTTGGGCCTAGATTTTCTGTAATTTTAGAATAATATATAAGCTTTAGGACGTCCTAGGGTTTGTATCTTTGGCAAAGACGAAGCAAACACTTTCTCTTCCACCCCTTTGAAGGAGGATCTTGGATGCTCAGGCTACCTCTTCACCTTTCTAGGGTTTTATCTTTCATTCTTTCATTATTGTTCATCTAGGTTCACCATGAATATGGTGAACTAAACCTTGTATGTTTGTTGGGGAATCAATGTAATATTTTGAAGCTCTCATATATGGAATTTGTGCTTGCATCTTAATCTAAGACTTATGCTTTCTTTCATCATTAGTTAGGGTTTTTCCTCTTTGCTCAAGGCTTGCTTTGTTTAACTCATTCAATGCATGATTATTGATTTTGACGATACGGGAACGTACGGGGAAGTCTAGATCCGGGGAATCTCTCCCAATATTATATTGGTTGTCGTTAAGCTCCTGTGCTAAAAGAACTAATTACTAGGAATGCTAGGAATTGTATGAACTCGTAATTGGGGATAGACCTTCTTGACAAGGTAATTTAGAGAGTGACATTAACAATGATGACTTGAATGTCGAATTCCTAAAATATACGAGAGTGGATAAGATGAAATTGACCCCCAACAACATATTCATATATACATTTCATTGAAAATGCTTGTCTTTTGCTTTTGCCATTGATCAAAACCTCATGCATACATGTTTATTTTCTGTTTTGCATATTAAACTTCACTTATTTCGCTCTTAAGTCTTAGCTAATCAAAGAATCACATAACTAAACTAGGCCGTGAGTCCTTTGGGAGAACGATACTTGGTCTTACCGAGTTTATTACTTGAAACGATTCGGTCATACTTGCCGATTGTTCAACAAGTTTGTGACATCATATTTTGGTGATCATAAATTTGTCCATCACTCATCTTAAGCAATTACTCAAAGATACAAACTTAAAAGTTGTGCTATGGAAACTCTCTAGATAATTAACTACACAAAGGAAATTCAAATTAATTATCTGAAAACTCTCTAGTAATCAAAAAAGAACATAGATTCATTTTGAGCTATGTATAGTCACATGCTAGCACCAAATATTGACTTAAGGAAAAGAAAAAATGAAAAACTTACTTTATTCACACTTCTTATCGGATGGTTTTGTCACTTTTTGTATTAGAAATCTTATGATGGATTCTAATTCTTAGATATGTGAGAAATTTAAAGAGAAAAAAAAGATATAAAATAAATATTTTGAAAAGATGACAATTTTTATAAAATAAAACATGATAAATAAAAAAATTATTTAAACTTTAACTTTTTAATAATAAAATAGTGATGCGTCATTTATAAAATTATTCTTAAACTATTTTTAAAATAAAAAAAACAAATAAACATTTTGATTTTATTACTAACACGTTCTCAATAAATTTGGTGACACTAATTTAAGAACTACTTTTACATCTCATAATTTGTAGATATATTGTAATAACTTTAATAAATTTTTCACTTTAAGAAAATCTCATTAAAGTTTATTTTAAAAAAAAACATGTTAAAATAGTACGGGTGGGATGGATCTGTAAAAATGTTGTCTATCTCAGTATCATTCCGAAAAGTGATTTTCTAAATCAGTGGAAATGACTTCACATGTCTTGGACAAATTAATCCCATAGTTATCATCTGCACCGACTCATATGACTTTGATCTTCGGAGTAAACGAGGAGATTCTAAAATTCCAAAACTTCAATAATTCAAGTCAAAGTCTTTTGTATGCTTCCTAAAATTCATGTGCAAAGTTATAATAGTAGATTAAATGTGACACTTGTAACACTTTAATTATAAGTCCGACATCAGACATGTCAAAACATGTAAACGACACTATACATTGTATTCACATCAAATTTAATACATTTTGAAAATGTATTTTCTTTTATGAACTTTAAGAAGTAATTACTTTCCTAAAAATACATTTTGCACTTATCCTCCAAAAGATCTACTGATTAATAATTCTAGTTCTTCTTTTAGTTTTAAGAAACACGTTGATGTATTTATGTTTTTTAATAAAAGAATATTCCTAATATAAACATGCATTTCTTTGCTTTTAATAAATGATAATTAATCTTTTCACAAATTCAACTTAAAGTTTGCATCTACTTTTATAATATATAAATATATATATATATATATATATATATATATATATATATATATATATATTTAATTAATATGAAATATGTAATAATGAAAGGGTTCTTATATGTAATACGATAAAAAATATATTATTTGAATAAATAATGATACAATATCTATTCTTCTATATAGACAACTTTGGTATATACATTTATATTTTTAAATTAAAATAATTATTTATATATATACATATTTCAAATTTATCTAATTTTTTTTATATTACTGCCTTTTTCGATTTAATAAATTTTCTATATTAAATGACTATTCAAAGTTAAAAAAATTCGATAAAATGAATAAAAGCTATCTATATAAAAAATACATATTTTTGTAATATATATATATATATATATATATATATATATATATATATATATATTTATAATAATAACAGTAAATGCACACACACAAAACACACACAAATTTATTTTTATTTTTTAATTTTAAATTTTAATCTTTATAATTTTTATTTAAATTATAGTCAATATAATATTTCCAAATAAAATATAAAAATAGGTATTATTTTATTAAAGTATAAGAAAAGTAGATGTAATGTATTAAAATAATAAAAGATATGTTATTTTAAAATATATATTTTTAAAACACAAAAATCATCAAATATATGTTTAAATAAAAAGTAATTCTAATTTTTGTGAAAAAAGTATAAAGTAAATAATTTGGTGAAAGAGAATTACTAAATATGGAAGGAATGAGTGGTGGTAGGCATGGGTCGTCGTTACGAGGTAACTGGATAATCCACAACCAACGTCGGCAGAAAATTATTGGCAAACTACCAATAAACCTCATTCATTTCTGCTTATAATCACATTATTAAGTCAACTGACTTTACAATTACAAAATAATGGAAAAACTATCTAATTTTAAAATTAGATAATCTCTATAAGCTTACTAATTTAACTCTCATTTACTTTTAAGAAAAATAGATTTAAATAAATGTGTATGTTATTATTATAACTATGGTTAACATTTTAATTATAACAATAATTAAGTTTTATTATTAGTGTTATAAGATGACGTTATTGTATATAAAATTAAAAATTTACAATTTATAAAATCATATTAAATTATAATAAAATTCAAAAAAATATTATTATTATTATAATAGTTATTATTAATATTGAATTTAAGATGAATTTAAATAACACTTAAGTAATTAATATAAATCTAATAAAATAAAGAGAATCATTCCAATATATATCATTTCATAGAAAACATTCTTCAATATTCATGAATCAAATATTATTTCTTTTCACCCCACTAAAACATATGTAAATTTTATGTCAAAATTGCATGTTGCGATTTTTGTTAACCAATTTTTTCTTACTCTATCGATAAGTGAAATTTGATATATTTGAAGTTACTAACCAAGTACAAATTGGTGGACTTAGGAGTTTATCTAAAAGTGATTGGGAATCTCACACTTTCAACAGTATTGTGGAAAGTGATAACACAGATGATGATGGAGATGGGTATGAGGATTTTGGGATTTTTTCAATGCCTAAAAGTATGGAACAATATAAATGGGAAGTTGGCATGTACTTCTCTCAAAAAAAGGATTTTACAGAAGCAATAAGAACTTATAGTGTAGAGAATAGTAGGCAATTAAAAGTTTATAAAAATGACAAAAAAGAGTTCGTGTTAAATGTTCCGGGGCAAAAGGAAAATGTTCATGGTATGCATATTGTGCATATAAGGCAGCTCAGAATACATGCCAGTTAAGGAAGATTATAGACAAGCACACATGCAGTAGAGAATTTAACATCCGTTTGATGACTTCAAAATGGTTAGTGGGAGGTTAGAGAAAACCATGAAGGAGAATCCCAATATATTTGAAGTGTTTAGGGTTTAGAGAAAACCATTAATCTGTATAACCTACAAAACAAAGTTTTTAAGAAGTGGAACATTGGTGTTTCACGATCTACAACGTGTAGGGCAAATGCAATGGCTTTTAAACAAATAGAAGGTGATTTTAAGGAACAATATAAAAGACTGTATGATTATGCAAATGAGTTGCTTTGGTCAAATCCTGGTTCTATTGTCAAACTTAATGTTGAACCTAATGACGACACTCCAATATTCAAGAGACTATATGTCTGTTTGAAAGCGTGTAAGGACAACTTTGTTTCATGTAGGCATATCATAGGTTTGGATGGGTGTTTCTTAAAAAGAAAAATATGGAGGTGAGTTGTTAATTGTAGTTGTAAGAGATGGGAATGAGCAAATGTGTCCTTTGGCATACGCTGTTGTGGAGGTGGAGAATAAGGACAGTTGGACTTGGTTTTTACAATTGCTTATTGATGATGTTGGTGGTATGGAGCTTTCTTCAACAATTAAATATATTTTAGATCAACAAAAAGTGAGTAATGTTTCCCATTGTTGTTTTTTATCTTTCAAACATTCATTTGCAATATTTTAACTTGCATAGCTTCATGATTTTACTTTGATAGGGACTTCTACCATAATTACAAGAACTTCTACCTAGTGTGGAGCAAAGGTTTTGTGTGCGCCACATTTATGCATATTTTAGGAAGAAATTTCCCGGTCATATTCTAAAGCGTCTATTATGGAAGGCAACATCATCAACTCACCCTCAAGCATGGGAGGCAGTCATGAGAGAAATTAAAGATGTCAATGCAGATGCGTTTAAATACTTGCTAGCCATTCCACCAAGGTATGTTAACCCACAACAATTATTTAAATTCGTTGTGCATGTTTACTTTTGTTTGCTTTGCTGCCTCATATGCTTGACTTGTTATTTCTTTTACTAGATTTTGGTCACGGTCAAGGTTTACGGATAAAGCTGTTTGTGACACCTTAGTCAATAATATGTCTGAAGCTTTTAATAGTGTGATAATAAGTGCAAGGGGTAAACCCATCATCACAATGATGGAAGACATTCGTATGTACCTCATGAAGAGATGGGCAACAAATAGACATAAAATAACTACATATGAAGGATATCTTTGCCCAAAGATTAAAAAAAGATTTGAAAAGGAATTGCACATGACTAAATATTGGATACCTAGGTATGTGCACATCACTACATCACAATATGAACTTGGTCATTGTTTAATTTGTTTACTGATATAAATTGGTTATGATTGCAGTTGGTCAAGACTTAAAATTTTCCAGATCAAACACACTGTTAGCAAAATGATGAAGATGAAGTTTTGATGATGTCCAAATCAAGTCAAGACCAATCAAGAATCAAAATGATTTGAAGATTTGTATTGTGATGGAAAGCTTTTGTAATACTCTTAGAAATATGTATAGGACTTAGATTAGAAAAAGAAAAGTGTTTTGTAAAAAGTACTGTAGCAAAATACTGTAGCAAATTACTGTAGCGCATTACTGTAGCACGGTACTGTAGCAAAGTACTGTAGCTAATCGATTAACAGAGGCTGTTAATCGATTGTTCCAGAGAAAAATGGAAAAATTCAGCAGTGCAGTGTTAATCGATTAACAGAGGGTGTTAATCGATTAACGTTAATCGATTAACAGAAGGTGTTAATCGATTAACACAGGGACCGTTTGAAAAACTAGCCGTTTTTATAGCCGTTGGACTATCCGTTGGGGTGTTAATCGATTAACCACTGTAGCTAATCGATTAACACAGTGTGAAAGGCTGAAAACGAAAAATGGAAGAGCCCTTTGGATGAGTCTATAAATAGACTCTCATTTCCTCTCAAAATAACTAGAGACACAGAAACTCTTCCCTTGTGCTCAAATACTCAGAAATTCTTGAGACTTGTGTGTTCTTGTTCGGCTTGTGAAACTCTTGTCTGTGGAGCTGGTGAAGTGCTGCTACGGTGACAGAGGAAATAGTCGGTTCATCCTTGGTGTGTCTAAGGAGGTGTTCGGAAGAGAATCATCCTTCGTGAAGTATTCGGAGGAGGTGTTCATCCTTTGTGAAGACTCAAAGGAGGTGTAGGTTCATCTCTTGTGGTATCAAGAGAGGTGGTTTCTAAACTCTTACAAATTGTTTCTTTGTGATTGTAATTTGTAATTGTTTTGTGATTAGTGAATTGTTTATCTTGTTTGAGATAAACGACTGGACGTAGGATTGGTAAGATCCGAACCAGGATAAAATCATCTGTGCAAATTTCTCTCAACCTTACTCTCGCTTTATTTGTCTTTATTATTTGTTTGGTAAGTTTATTTGAGTAGAAATTAAAAGGCACACGTTCGTATTAAAAACCCTCTTGGTTTGTTGTTCCACGCTAACCCATCCGCTGCAGCCGCTCTGACAATTGGTATCAGAGCTTGCTTTGATAGTCATTCAAATGGCAGGATCACATCAAACCTTTGCAGAGGGTGCATCAATCAATAGACCACCACTATTCACAGGTGAAAATTACGCATTTTGGAAGGTCAGAATGCAAATTTTTATGGAATCTATTGATATAGATATTTGGGATGCTGTTGCATTTGGTCCTTTTGTTCCAACTAACAATATGCAGGAACCAAAGTCCCGTGACCAATGGACCATTGAAGAAAAGAGAAGATCTCAGAATGATGTAAAAGCCCGGCATATCATTTCGTCAGCGTTGACTGTTGATGAGTTCTACAGGATCTCTGTCTGTAAAAACGCTAAAGAAATGTGGGAAACTTTAAGAGTAATTCATGAAGGCAGAGATGAAATCGGGTGTGCTAAAACGAATACTTTAATCATGGAAGAGAATAATTCAAGCTCTTCATCAAGCACAACATCAAGTATGGGTGATTCTGATGAGCAAGCATACATCTGTTTAGTAGTGAACGACGACACTGGAAGCCAAGTAAGTACCTCTAGCGATTCTGATGATTCTGATCATATTGATGAAGATGAATTACATGAAATTTATAGAGAATTATTGATAGAATCAGAAAAACTAGATCTTGCTCATAAGAAATTGAAAAAGGATTTTAAAGAATTACAAAAGAAATATGAAAAATCCTTAGAAGAAATAGAAACTTTAAATAGTAAAATTTCAAATGTAGAAAATGATACAAATATATCTGCTGAGTGTAAATTTTGTGATAAACATAAATTGAAAGTTGATAACGTTGAAAAATCAATAGCAGATGAAAATAAAGAATTAAAATCAAATTTTAAAAATATTTTTGAAGAAAATAAAATTTTGAAAAATAAAATTTTATTTTATGAAAAAGGTAAATATACTAGTAGTGATGAATGTGCATCTTGTGTTAATTATAAGAAACTACTAGATGAAACAACCTCAGGAGAATGTAGTAAAAATAATGAAAATAAGGTTGTTAAAAATAAGTATGTTCCTAGAATTAAAAATAAACACAATCATAGAACCCGTAGAACTTGGGTAGAAAAAGGAACAACTTATAGGAACACAAATGTTGTATCATGCTTTTATTGTATGAAAAAGGGTCATACATCTAATAAATGTAAAATTAAGCATTATGGTGTTCCAAGTGGTAGATATGTTTGGGTTATAAAATAATTTCTTTTTTCTAAATCTAACCCAAAGGACCCATACAAGTAGTTGGGTACCTATTGTTTAAAAATTTAAGAATTTCTTTAAAACAAATTTTAAGAAAATTTTTTCAAGACCGGTAAAACTATTTTTATATCTTCTAATATACAAAGCATATATAGTTTTCAAACGGAAAATATTTGAAATAGAAGAATATGTGCATGTTGTCTTTGATGAAATTGTAGACCTTGAGGCAAAACCTCTTGAGTCATTTGAATTACATGCAGACAATGATGAAGATTTGAAGAAGCAACAAATGAAGTGAAGAATGATGACAATCCTCAAAGATGAAGATCTAAACAAAATGTGAAAACAACCTAGAGGATTCTCATTACAAAATTGAAGGCATATCTAAAGGGGTGCTTTATGTTTCTATGTTTTTATTAGTATATGCTCTTTATATTTTCTTGCATGCTTACCTCTTTAAAAATTCAATAAAATATATATTGTTTTTCCTTAATATGCATACATGCTTTTATTAAAGGGGAGTATATTTTCTAATAAATTTAGGGGGAGCAATTATTCATCACTTTTTAATAATGATCAAAAAGGGGGAGAAATATTTAAAGTCTTAAATCTTAAACTTATTTCTAAGTTTACTAACAATTGTTTCTTCCTTAAAGTTGTATTTTAAATACAGATTATTTTCAAAAGCTTTAAATCAAGAAGGTTTTGATCATCATCAAAAAGGGGGAGATTGTTAGCAAAATGATGAAGATGAAGTTTTGATGATGTCCAAATCAAGTCAAGACCAATCAAGAATCAAAATGATTTTAAGATTTGTATTGTGATGGAAAGCTTTTGTAATACTCTTAGAAATATGTATAGGACTTAGATTAGAAAAAGAAAAGTGTTTTGTAAAAAGTACTGTAGCAAAATACTGTAGCAAATTACTGTAGCGCATTACTGTAGCACGGTACTGTAGCAAAGTACTGTAGCTAATCGATTAACAGAGGCTGTTAATCGATTGTTCCAGAGAAAAATGGAAAAATTCAGCAGTGCAGTGTTAATCGATTAACAGAGGGTGTTAATCGATTAACGTTAATCGATTAACAGAAGGTGTTAATCGATTAACACAGGGACCGTTTGAAAAACTAGCCGTTTTTATAGCCGTTGGACTATCCGTTGGGGTGTTAATCGATTAACCACTGTAGCTAATCGATTAACACAGTGTGAAAGGCTGAAAACGAAAAATGGAAGAGCCCTTTGGATGAGTCTATAAATAGACTCTCATTTCCTCTCAAAATAACTAGAGACACAGAAACTCTTCCCTTGTGCTCAAATACTCAGAAATTCTTGAGACTTGTGTGTTCTTGTTCGGCTTGTGAAACTCTTGTCTGTGGAGCTGGTGAAGTGCTGCTACGGTGACAGAGGAAATAGCCGGTTCATCCTTGGTGTGTCTAAGGAGGTGTTCGGAAGAGAATCATCCTTCGTGAAGTATTCGGAGGAGGTGTTCATCCTTTGTGAAGACTCAAAGGAGGTGTAGGTTCATCTCTTGTGGTATCAAGAGAGGTGGTTTCTAAACTCTTACAAATTGTTTCTTTGTGATTGTAATTTGTAATTGTTTTGTGATTAGTGAATTGTTTATCTTGTTTGAGATAAACGACTGCACGTAGGATTGGTAAGATCCGAACCAGGATAAAATCATCTGTGCAAATTTCTCTCAACCTTACTCTCGCTTTATTTGTCTTTATTATTTGTTTGGTAAGTTTATTTCAGTAGAAATTAAAAGGCACACGCTCGTATTAAAAACCCTCTTGGTTTGTTGTTCCACGCTAACCCATCCGCTGCAGCCGCTCTGACACACACTTCAACCATTGGTGAAAAGTTTGTGATTGACATAGATAAAGTTGAATGCAGTTGCAGAAAGTGGACTGAATAGAGAATTCCATGCTGCCATGCACTGACTGCCATGTCATTTTTGAACATCAATGGAGAAGACTACATCTCACATTGGTTTACAAGATCAACATATCAAGAAACTTACATTCCAATTATATACCCTGTGAACGGTCCTCAGCTTTGGAAAATGACTTCTCATCATGATGTGTTACCTACACCTAAAAGGGTGTTGCTGGTAAACCAAAAAAGAAAAAAAGACTAGAGCCTTGGGAGCTAAAGAAGGATGACACACAACTGAAGCAAGGTGGAACTCGTAAGAAATGTGGCATATGTAGACAACTTGGTCATAAAAGAAATACTTGCCCACAAGGTGGTCCAACAAACCAAACTCAATCTCAATCAAGCCAGGCCACTGAATGCCAAACAACAAGAGTCTAGAACTTTTTTAGGTCAAGTCTGTTACACCCCAGTACGGGCTATTTATTAAACTTTTATGTGTAATTTCAACTTCAGTTTCAATCCTGGTTGAGTGTGAATTCTGCCATGAACAAGAATTTTCTACATTTCAATCTGAATTTGAAATCTAGTTTCTGTTTTGAATCATATGTGTTGTGTGAAATTGTTATTCCAATTTCTGTTTTGGATCATATGTGCTGCAAATTGCCTAATTTATTTGTTGGTGTTAGGTTACCGTTCGGTATTTTGTTATGTACCGTTCGATATTTTGTTACAATTGCCAAATTTACCATGTACCGTTCGGTATTTTGTCACAATCCTTTCGGCCTCACTTTCCCCTGCCTTATTGTTCGGTATTTTGTGTCAGAATCCTTTCGGCCTCATGTATCGTTCGGCCTCATGTATCATTCGGCTCACTAACCAAGTTTGACAACCCTTTTTTTGTATTCCTGGCACTTGAACCCAGTACAAGTTTCTTAGTCCTTCTTTTATATTCTCGTTTTATTGTTCACAATAATAGCACATCAAATGTATATTCAAACCAGAAATTCAGATGCAGAAATTGACATTTTTCATTCATTTCAAAATTGACAATATAGTCAATCTCCTGTTAACAACAACTTTGTAATACAACACATTGTAACACCCAAACATTTTAAAAGGTATTACTGATAGTAGAGACTAAATTAATTTGATACCTCATATAAACAATCAAACTTTATTTCAATTACTCCAAAGTACAATACCAAACTTACAAACTTTAAACAATATAGTCTTCACCGTTGACATTTCAACTTTTAAATTTTACACAACATAATCTTCCCAATACAAATTTATTCTTTTTACAAAAATCCCTGAAAGGTTTTCCCCGCATCTCTCTCATCTCTAAGCTTTATCAACCACATCTGCAACATTATCTAATCACATATAACATGAGTTATATGATCATAGCACAAACAAATAAGGGTAAGCCAACCATATCAAATCAATCATTAAACTTATAATAAGAATAGTTCAATCATTTATTTCTACAATTACTCAAATATCATTACCCCGATGTCATTAATTCATCATTATCAAAATCATCTTCCTCAATTTCATAAACCTTACAATTTATACTATGCTTACTCACGAAGCCTTATGGTCAGACCGCTCTCTGCCTGCTTCCTTAAGCCTCACCTGTATACTATGTCTTACTCTCTGAAGCCTTATGGTCAGACCGCTCTCTGCCTGCTTCTATAAAACTTATAAACCACATATTTATGTCAAAGCCTTATGGTCAGACCACTTGCTGCCTGCTTTCATTAACCTCAGGTGTTACTTTGCTCATACCAAGCTCTCATGGTATAACCGAACATTTTACTTCCCGTAGGAAACATCATTTCATAAGCAATAATTTCTTATATCCACTCCAACATTTCATCACATCAATATTTCATACTCTCTTATCCACTCCAACATTTCATCAAATCAACAATTCATAACCTTTTCTCCACATAACTCAATCATGTTCATTCTCTAATCATAATTTGACAATAACTTATTTTGGTGTCAATAAATTAAACATATCGCCAGCTATCATACTTCATATTATAAACTCATTTTTGACCATAACGAGTATAACTCAACATATTTTCACCAATCAAAGATTCATAGATCAACAAAACATTTCATCATATCTTAGCCACTACGTATTAAAGTCTGAGCTCAAGGTAACGATAAATAAAATATATATGAAGTTTTTTTTTTTTTTTTTTTTTACCATGATAACTTTATACATCTCCAATTAACTTATTTTATTTTAATTTCATCCTATTAGAGATCTTTCTTTACCCCAATTGGTCACCGGAGAGGACCCAGATGTCTGAACGCATCAAACTCACCTTCGACGCCAACACATATGACTAGTCACAACTGACTGGACCAGGCCAGGGCTGCTCTATGATCAGGGATGTGCCAACTCAGGTTTTTAAGGTTCCTCTATCCTACCAACAAAGGGAGGTCTTCAATAATTAACAATTTATTTATTTAAATTATCTACCTTGTTCTCTTATGCTCTAAATCTAAAATGCCTAATTTTTAATATTTTTACTTCCTCTTACAACAACCTCAAATAGTATCACTATATCTATTTAATACTCATTTCCAAGTTATTACAGAATCCTTACTCCAGACCTTCCAACAAGATCAATTTCAGCCAAGAAACTCATTCATGATAGAATTCATACAAGATAATTATAAACAATTAACCATAATAAGATATTACTATAAATGGTCATAGAAGAATACAATATTTGACAATCATAAGAATAATCTTAATATAAAAATTCATGGGAAACAAGAAGTTGAATCTGGCAGAGCCGGTTAGACAACTTCTAATCCATCCAAAAATACAATATAATTAAGTAACAAGAGCAACACATGTCTGGGGAAATAAGAAGTTGAATCTGGCAGAGCCGGTTAGACAACTTCTAATCCTTCCAAAAATGCAATAAAATAAATAAGTAAAGCAATAAATAGTTTGGGGAAACAAGAAGCTGAATCTGGCAGAGCCGGTTAGACAACTTCTAATCCTTCCAAAAGTGCAATAAAATAAATAACTGAAGCAATAGAAAGTTTGGGGAAACAAGAAATTGAATCTGGCAGAGCCGGTTAGACAATTTCTAATCCTTCCAAAATACAATAAAAATAAATAAGGAAAACAATAGAATGTTTGGGGAAACAAGAAATTGAATCTGGCAGAGCCGGTTAGACAATTTCTAATCCTTCCAAAATACAAAAATAAACAACTAATAACGTACAAATGACATAACATAATCAATATCACGTTTTACAACTATCACACTCGGATATCAACACAAAAGCATACTCTCATTTAAATTCAAAATCATACAGAAACAAAATACTCCATAATCAAGATTTAAGATCAGACAAAAGCAAAATATAGCATATTCAAGGCTTAAGATAATACAAAAGGAGATACTCAAGGTTAGCTTCCCTTACCTCTATTACAGACTTAATCCCCTCGCCCTCTGAAAACATCCAGAATATCCCCTTTGCAAAATTTGAAATTCTTCCAACTCTCTTCTCTCAAAAATTTTCTAAGTTCTTTGGTGTAAATTTTCAGCCTCCCCCCTTGGCTATTTATAGCAAAAAAATTTACTATTCATTTTTACTATTCATTTTAACTATTCATTTTTTTATTCATTTTACTATTACAAAAATAATTTTTTATTTGCAATTTGATAAATTCTGATCTCAAAGCTACGTGGAACACTTATCCTTTCCAAAAATATTTTTTTTTTTACTATTCACTTTTTACTATTCACTTTTTACTATTCACAATTTACTATTCATTTTTTTTTCTAGTATTTTAACTTACAAATATTTTCAAGGATCTTACACACATCATGGACTTTTAAACAAAATACAAACAAGGATGATGTTTATGAATCCCATAAAACATAGCATTCATATGAAAATCTTCTCCCTTTTCTGATAACCCATAACAGATTTTTCCAGGCTATTAATCTTTCTTCTATGCCTCCCAATAGTACTACCAGCATCATCTATAGTTTCTTCATTACGCCATTTAAAGTAATTGCATCCTTGAAGTTCTTCATTTCTTGTCCGCTGTTCAAATTATCCAACCATAAACAATTCATTAATCACCAAAATAGTTTAACAAAATTAAACTACAAACCTTGTAATTAGGGCAACCCCAGAATTGCTTCCCCTCGTTCTTTACTGTTTTTGCCACTCTCAACACAGTAAGCTCCCCACAATGGCATATTTAGCTTCCAACCAAAGCTCTGGATGAAGCACCACAAGAGCTCCCTGATGAGTGCATATTTATGCCCATATTTATGCTTTAAAATTAAAATTTTTGATGGGATAATTGTGCTTAAATGGTTTATTTAAGTGAATTTGTGATGATTGGAATTGTTGGGTTTGGGAAATAAAGAAACGTAAAAAGTGAATTTTAGCACATAAATTATTATTGGATGTTCTAATGTTTATTTGTGCAGCTGAGAATATAAGTTTTATTGGTCCAAATGGCAATTCAAGGCCCAAAATCAAATTTTATGTGGAAAATTCAGAAGGGGCTAAAGTGCAAATAGAGGAAATTTCAGCGTATTTGTGCAATTTTGGAAAGTCAGAAAATCTAAAAGATAAAATTCAGTTGTTGAATTTAATTTGGGAATATCAACAGAAAATATCTTCCAAATAATTTTATCATTATCTAAATCTGTTAGTTATTTGGAAGATATAAGATATAAGATAATTGAGTTAATATCTATCAAATATTCTTTAAAACTGATTTAATCTAATGAATATTTGAAAGATATAATATATCAACAGAAAATATCTTATCAACAAACTATTCAAAGTCCAAGCCCAATCAAGCCTATATAAAGAGACCCAAGGGAGGCAGAAAGGGGGGGACTTCACTTCATTCATTCTCTCATACTCCTCTCACTTTTCTTTCATCTTGTATTCAACTCCATTCATGAAGAGCTAAGCATCTAGGGCTATTCTGCTGTAATTCCAAGACGAATTCTGAGGTTATGTTCAGTTAATGCAATTGTTTACTTTGATTATTGATTTAAGTTGTTCTCTCTATTTCTTTCATCTCTCTATCTTGTTAAAAGCAAAGATTTTTGCATCATAATATGTTTGAATCTACATGCATATTGATTATATGAGTTTTAGGGTTTCTAGGTTTAAATTGAGAATCTACTTTGATTTAATTTAGGAACTTTCATATGATTAAATGGTTTTTACTATCAATTGAGAATGTACTTTGGTTGGTAGTAATAATTTCAACTATAATCAATTGAGAATTTACTTTGATTGATTAACTTTTAATTTGGTTAGGAGATTTAAGAATAGACATGATTAAACACAATAGAATTTGATTGAGAATGTACTTTGATTGAATTTATTGTGAATAATCTAGAAAGGTTTTGCATTTGATTGAGAATTTACTTTGGTTAAATGCATGATCGCCCTCAAATTAATTGAGAATGTACTTTAATTAATTTGAAACTTAAACAATAATCAATTGAACAATTATCCATGAATAACCGATGACGAATTTATCTTGGAAAAGCAGTGGAATTAGCCTATTTAATCATAACTGTTTTTAAGTTTATTATTTGTTCTTTAAACATTCTTAAACCATTACTTTTATTCATAAGCATTGCATTCATAAGAATCATATATTCGAAAGCAATTCCGTGTTCGTTGGGAGACGACTCAGGGTTACTTTAGCCCTATCTACCTTCTTGAATACTACTTGGCAATACTGAAGTTGCCTTGAAAAGTAGTATTAATTTGATAGCTGATAACAGTTGAAAAACTGTTATTTTCATGCTTAAAATTGATACTAAAAGCAACCTTTATACTTAGAAACTAGCTTGAAATCATACTTTTATTCATATTTTCAGAAATAAGAGAGCTGGACAGGTCTATGCTTGATTTCGGTGTTTTTGTGCAGGTTTTAAGGTGAATTTGGTGAAAGAAGTGAAGAAGGAGAGAGATGGAATCAGAAAAGACATTAAAAAGTGCAAAAGGAGAAGCCGAAGTCACCGCTCAGCGGCACTTTACCGCTGAGCGGCACTCAGGAAGTTGCGGGAGGACCGCTGAGGGGCAAAATGGCCGCTGAGGGGAGAAAACAAGTCACGCAATCACCGCTGAGCGGTATTTTACCGCTGAGCGGCACTTTAATGGGCTTGGGCTTGACTTTTTGTAATTTACGAATGATATATAAGCTTTAGGGTTTCCTAGGGTTAGAGATCTTTGGCAGAAACGAGGCAAACACTCTCTCTATCACCCCTTTGAAGGAGGATCTTGGATGCTCAGGCTACCTCTTCACCTTTTTGGGGTTTATTCTTTCATTCTTTCATTGTTCATCTAGGTTCACCATGAATATGGTGAACTAAACCTTGTATGTTTGTTGGGGAATCAATGTAATCTTTTGAAGCTCTCATATATGGAATCTGTTTTTACATCTTTTAATTAAGACTTATGCTTTCTTTCATCATTAGTTAGGGTTTTTCCTCTTTGCTTAATGCTTGCATGGTTTAACTCATTCGATGCATGATTATTGGTTTTGTCGATACGGGAACGTACGGGGAAGTCTAGATCCGGGGAATTTCTCCCAATATTATGTTGGTTGTCGTTAAGCTCCTGAGCTTATGAACTGATCATTAGGAATGCTAGGAATTGTATGAACTCGTGATTAGGGAGAAGCCTTCTGGAAAGGTACTTTAGAGAGTGGCATTCACAATGATGATTTGAATGTTGAATTCCTAAAATATATGAGAGTGGATAAGATGAAATTGACCCCCAACAACATATTCATCCATATATTTCATTGAAAGTGTTTATCTTTTGCTTTTGCCATTGATCAAAAAACTCATGCATACATGTTTATTTTCTGTCTTGCATATAAAATCTCAATTATTGCGTTTGTAAGTCTTAGCTAATCAACAAATCACATAACTAAACTAGGCCGTGAGTCCTTTGGGAAGAACGATACTTGGTCTTACCAAGTTTATTACTTGAACGATTCGGTCATACTTGCCGATTGTGAAACAAGTTTGTGACATCATATTTTGGTGCTCATAAATTTGTCCATCAATAGCTTCGACGACAGCTTATCAAATTTGGCGCCGTTGCCGGGGAATACGGTTAGTATTTTGAATATTTAATTCTTATTTTTATTTCTATTTTTATTTTTATTTTTATTTTTATCTTTATTTTTATCTTTATTTTTATCTTTTATTTTATCTTTAGTTTTTTTTACGCACATACATTTAATTTAAATTGAGTTATTTTGTAGCCTTTAGTCATTCTTGTTTTAGGAAAAATCTTTGTTCTTGTTTTTATTAAGAATTTCTTTTGAGAAATACTTGAGGCTAGTTTGAATACACTCTGGCTAGGAAAGACTTGGTACTTAAGTTGTCCATTGTGACGCACCTCTCTTTCCTGGGAGTGGATCCAACAAGTCTCTCTTATCTCTTATTTGAAATCTTTCTCTAAAGCAAGAACAAAAGAAAAAGAGAAGTCAAGAGAAACAACTTCAAGCAGATTACGTAGTGCATGACCAGAGCTAACCCGGGAGAATTTTATCAAATTAACCCGGAAGTCGAAAGGAATTTGCGTAAGCTGCGGAGAAGATTGAAATTTGGGTGTTCTACTGAGGGAACACTTCCTACATCTGAAGTCATTCCACCTTCATCATCTCCAATCACAAACATACCATTCAATCCTTTACCTGATCCTAACCCAAACAATATGGCACAAAGAACCATCAGACAGTTAGCCACCTCCCACAATACAGCTATCCGAAGTAACATTGAATATCATAATGAGGAATGGGAGCTGAGACCTGACATGTTAAATGCCTTACCAAAGTTCAATGGGTTATCAAGGGAGAATCCACACAAGCACTTGAGACAATTTCACATGTTGTGTGAAAACTTTAGATCTCCCAGGATCACAATAGAGAGCCTTAAAATGAGAGCTTTTCCTTTTACTCTTCAAGGCGCAGCTCAAGATTGGTGGTATTATCTCTCTGCACGAATTACAAATTGGGAAACTATTGAAAGACTCTTTCTTGAGAAGTATTTTCCTGCATCTAGATTATCAGCTATCCGCAGAGAAATTCAAGATATAAGACAGAGAGATAGAGAGAATCTTAGTGAATATTGGGAAAGATTCAAGAAACTATGTTCTTCATGTCCTCAACTCCAAATGGAAGATTTTATTCTAAGCTTTTATGAAGGCTTAAGTCCTACTGATAGGTCATGGGCAGATGCTGCAAGCGGAGGATCTTTCTTAGACAGGTCACCAGAAGATGGTATAGATCTAATAGAACAAAAGGCAGTAGACAATCAACAGTATGGCACAAGAGAAAATTCAGTGACTTTGTTGAAGGGAGTGCATGAAATTGATAATGGTGCAGTTGATGGAAAGAGGATAGATGAAAGATTGAATAAGCTAGAAAGCAAACTCGACGAGATTGCAAGTTTGTTTAAAACCTCAACTCCACAAATTGCTAAGAAGTGTGGAATTTGCATTTCAACTAACTATTACACTGATGAATGTCCTAGCTTGGTGGAAACTACTGTGGAAAACTCATCTCAAGCTTTTGCTGCAAACATGATTGGAGGAAATAGACCATACCAGAATTATCATGATTCGTCCCCCAATAGATATCGGCAGAACAGACAACCTTATGTTCCACCTCAACAAAGGCAACAATCTCAGCCTGAAATGTCAATGCAAGATTTCATGAAAACAATAGTTGAACAAAATTCAGAAATAAAGAAATCAATTGCAGAGTTGACTCAAAGGGTGGATAAGTTAGAGGCTAAGGAATCAAATAAACTACCTGCACAAACAATAATCAACCCGCAAAATGTAAGTGCTATTACTTTGAGAACGGGTAAGCAAGTAGAAGGCTCTGAAGGAGCCCAAGAGGATGAAGATAAGGAGAAAGAAGGAGCACAAATTGATGACAATGGAGGACCAAGTGAACCATCACCTGAGACTACCACTGATAAATCCAGGTTAGTATCCTCTAACTCTTCTTCTAACAATTCTTCTTCATCTTATTCTCCACCTCCTCCGTATCCAAATCGATTGAAACCGAAAAACAAAAAAATGGAGGAATTAGACCAAGAGATCTTAAATACTTTCAAAAAGGTGGAGATCAACATTCCCTTGCTAGATGCTGTTAAGCAAATCCCTAAATACGCCAAGTTTTTGAAAGAAATTTGCACAAATAGAAGGCGTTTTAGGGATAATGAGGTTGTGAATTTGGGAAGAAATGTGTCAAGCTTGATTAAGAAGCATATTGAAATACCACGAAAATGCAAGGATCCAGGTATGTTTTCTGTTCCATGTGTTATTGGAAATTCAAAGTTTGACAATGCCATGCTAGATTTAGGGGCTTCCATAAATGTAATGCCTTTATCAGTGTTTACTTCTCTATCTTTGGGACCTCTTAAGACTACTGGTGTGGTCATTCAACTGGCCAACCGTAGCACAGTTAACCCTGCAGGTGTGCTTGAGGACGTCCTTGTTTGAGTAGACAAGTTAATTTTTCCTGCAGATTTCTATATCTTGGACATGAAGGATGATGAAGGAATCAGTCCAACAACTGTTATCTTGGGAAGACCTTTCATGATGACAGCACGAACCAAGATAGATGTGCATGCAGGATCATTGACAATGGAGATAGGAGACGAGAAGGTGCGGTTCAACGTGTTGGAAGCTGGGAAGCACCAGATTAAAGATCATTCTTTGTTATGTATTGATTTATCAAGTGATGTTGTAAACAGTTTTTCTTTTTCAAATATGTCATCCCAAATTTTGGACGAAAAAGGAAACTGTAAAGCAGGTGATATTGAGGACGCGGTATTAATAGATGATACCTCAGTGGCGTCCGAGTGTGATGTTGAGGTGGCTGAGATGACCTTAGGCAGTAAAATTTTGCCATCTGTGGTGCAGCCACCAATTTTGGAGTTGAAACCTTTACCATCCCATTTAAAATATGCTTATCTTGAGAAGGATGGGAAACTCCCTGTTATTATATCTGCATTGCTTACTGATGAGCAGGAAAAACAGCTATTACAGGTTATCAGAGACCACAAGAGAGCAATAGGCTGGAGTTTAGCAGATATTCCTGGTATTAGCCCTTCTTTTTGCATGCATAGAATACTTTTGGAGGAGGATGCTAAACCAGTGAGACAACCTCAAGGAAGACTGAATCCTCAACTGATGGGGGTTGTAAAGAAAAAGGACACCAAGTTGCTACAAACAGGTCTTATACATTCAAATTCTGACAGCACTTGGGTAGGCCCTATACATGTGGTTCCCGAGAAATATGGAATCACAATGGTCAAGAACGAGAAGGACAAGTTGACTCTTATTCAAGACAGAAGTGGGTCAAATAATGTAGTAGTTGACCATCTTAGTAGGATTGAAAAGGGAAAAGATAACATTCCTATCCAGGATGACTTTTCCAATGTAGTCCTACTAGCATTCCTTCCACCATGAACGAGGTAAGTTCCCTCATACTTTTTCTTTGCATTTTATATATAAGGCATACATTGAGGACAATGCATAGTTTAAGTGTGGGGGTGTGGGGAAACAATTAATTTTGTTCCCTATTTTGTTTGTCTATTTTGTTTGTTTTTAATAAATATTTGCATTGGATTTGAGAGTTTGAATCGGTAACTGGAATGATCATGAATTCAAGAGAGAGAAAAATGAGTCATGTTGATATGAGTGGATTACTTCTATAATTTGCTGATTGAGTTAACTAGAGAATTTCCTGATTAAATATTTTGTGAAAGAAAATTGAAACCATGTGAGTTTTGGGCTTAATGTTAAGGATGGACCACCATGTACCATACCTATTTTTTTTTTGTGTGATTTGCCCATGATTTGTTGATACTCTAATAGTTAGCTTGATTCTGTGTTGTGCAACTGATTTGAATATGCATGATTTGATATGATTGAGGCATTTCTTGTTTTAGCTACTTGGCCAAATAAACTTGTCCTAACATTAATCCATTGGAACCCTTTTTGAGCCTTAAGCCTATTTTTCTTGTTTCCAGTCATTGTCAAATGAGAAAAGAAGAAAAATCATATGTTCCTTACCTTAGGAAAGAAGAAGGAGTAATGGATTCTGTTAGAAGTAAAGTGATGAATAAGTGTGTGGGTGAGTACCTCACCCACAAAATAATAAAAAGGGAAAAAAGGAAGATAAAAAGTTGAAATGAAAAAAAAAGGAGCTAAAAAAAAATCTTCCTTGAAAGAAGCAAGAAATAAAGTCGTTTTTGAAATCAAGTATCATTACTCTTTCTATATCAATTTCAAAAACTCCGAAATTCCAAGAAAATTCCCTACCTTTGCCTTGGCCGCAATAAAACCTTAAAAAGTCCTCATGATCAATAATTGCATGTTTTCTGAAGTGTGTGAATGTTAGAGTCTTGCTAAATATCAAGGGTGTCTACTTACATGGGTATTTTGAGTGTAAACACAAGCCAAAAACACTTGAGAGAATTGGAGAGAAATAGATACATGTTGACTTGAGTGTTGTCTTTCATATTTGATTTTCTTGGGAATTCAAAAAGGTTAACTCATGTGTGAAGAATAAAGTGATTCCATTTGCATGTCCATGACAAAGTAATGCCTAAATGATTGATCTATGTCTAGTGCTACTCATTCTTTTGATCTAAATGCAAATATGAAATAAAATGACTCAGAACAAAGTTTTGGAATTAATCAATTTTGTCCAGGAGTGCAAAAGGGTAAGTGTGGGGGTGTGATGAGTGCATATTTATGCCCATATTTATGCTTTAAAATTAAAATTTTTGATGGGATAATTGTGCTTAAATGGTTTATTTAAGTGAATTTGTGATGATTGGAATTGTTGGGTTTGGGAAATAAAGAAACGTAAAAAGTGAATTTTAGCACATAAATAATTGTTGGATGTTCTAATGTTTATTTGTGCAGCTGAGAATATAAGTTTTATTGGTCCAAATGGCAATTCAAGGCCCAAAATCAAATTTTATGTGGAAAATTCAGAAGGGGCTAAAGTGCAAATAGAGGAAATTTCAGCGTATTTGTGCAATTTTGGAAAGTCAGAAAATCTAAAAGATAAAATTCAGTTGTTGAATTTAATTTGGGAATATCAACAGAAAATATCTTCCAAATAATTTTATCATTATCTAAATCTGTTAGTTATTTGGAAGATATAAGATATAAGATAATTGAGTTAATATCTATCAAATATTCTTTAAAACTGATTTAATCTAATGAATATTTGAAAGATATAATATATCAACAGAAAATATCTTATCAACAAACTATTCAAAGTCCAAGCCCAATCAAGCCTATATAAAGAGACCCAAGGGAGGCAGAAAGGGGGGACTTCACTTCATTCATTCTCTCATACTCCTCTCACTTTTCTTTCATCTTGTATTCAACTCCATTCATGAAGAGCTAAGCATCTAGGGCTATTCTGCTGTAATTCCAAGACGAATTCTGAGGTTATGTTCAGTTAATGCAATTGTTTACTTTGATTATTGATTTAAGTTGTTCTCTCTATTTCTTTCATCTCTCTATCTTGTTAAAAGCAAAGATTTTTGCATCATAATATGTTTGAATCTACATGCATATTGATTATATGAGTTTTAGGGTTTCTAGGTTTAAATTGAGAATCTACTTTGATTTAATTTAGGAACTTTCATATGATTAAATGGTTTTTACTATCAATTGAGAATGTACTTTGGTTGGTAGTAATAATTTCAACTATAATCAATTGAGAATTTACTTTGATTGATTAACTTTTAATTTGGTTAGGAGATTTAAGAATAGACATGATTAAACACAATAGAATTTGATTGAGAATGTACTTTGATTGAATTTATTGTGAATAATCTAGAAAGGTTTTGCATTTGATTGAGAATTTACTTTGGTTAAATGCATGATCGCCCTCAAATTAATTGAGAATGTACTTTAATTAATTTGAAACTTAAACAATAATCAATTGAACAATTATCCATGAATAACCGATGACGAATTTATCTTGGAAAAGCAGTGGAATTAGCCTATTTAATCATAACTGTTTTTAAGTTTATTATTTGTTCTTTAAACATTCTTAAACCATTACTTTTATTCATAAGCATTGCATTCATAAGAATCATATATTCGAAAGCAATTCCGTGTTCGTTGGGAGACGACTCAGGGTTACTTTAGCCCTATCTACCTTCTTGAATACTACTTGGCAATACTGAAGTTGCCTTGAAAAGTAGTATTAATTTGATAGCTTCGACGACATCTTATCACTCCCCCATGAGCAAGACGAACAACCTTGATTCAAAGACATTACCACTTCAAACCCAACACCAAAACGATACAACCACGACCACGAACCACAAACAACGACCACGAACCACCACCAACAACCACGAACTACTTCGCCAACCACGCTATTGCCAACACATAACACTTAAATCCAAACCCTAAACTACAACAATAGAAACGAGAAGAAGAAGGACAAGATCAACAACACCCACCACTCTATTGTGTTCGCAACTCCGTTCTCTGGCAGAAATCAAAATGGCCTGTGCCCTAACTCAATTTTTCCCCAATTTTAATAACAAACCCAATGTCTAGTATCCACCTCAACATGTAATTGCTTGTCACGTTACCACGCAGACAACATTAAAATGGCACGATATCATTATGTACTACCATATCATCAGACTGTTAACTCCGTTTGTTTCTTTTTAACAAAAGGGATGATGTTGGAACAAAATTTTTTAAGGACCAACTAAACGCTATTTTTAAACAAGTGACCAAATTGACATAACCGAGCACAACTATGGACAAAAGAAGCTATTTTTAATATCAAAATGATGTATTATGGTTTTTCAACATCAAATGTTTACAAATAAATTATAAGATATACATTTCAAATTAGAATACCAAATAAACTTTCATTAGAATCAAACAAATTATTAAATTTGCAAATGTAATAAAGTTAATAAAAAAATTAAAAATATTTTTAAGAAATTATAAAAATAAAATATTAATTTAAATTTAAAAATATTTTAAATGTCTTTTTACTCATGTTCTTTCAATTGTAATGAAATTTCTTTTATTATACACAAAAAAAATTATAATATTTGAAATAAAAAAAATAAAATTAAACTAATAAAAATTGAAATTTAGCATACTTCAATATATGTTAGATAATCATAAAAAGTATTCAAAACAATAACATTAAATTATTATATTATAGTAAATTATTTTTTTATACAATTGTAATAATAAAATTTTATTTATGATAATGATTTAAAAGGTAAAAAATAATTATATAGAAAATATCAAAGCGATATTCCACATGTAAAAATAAACAACAAAAAAGAATATTAAAAAGAAGTTAAAGTAATATAATTGTGTATTAGAAAAAATATTAATACGTCATTGAATAAAATCGAAAAAAAGAAAAACAATGTATAATTAAAGATATGATAAGATGAAAAATACCTTGAGATTTGAGAAAACTTTTTAGATATCAAACTAGTCAAAGTGTTGAGAGATAATGAAAATTATTTTTACACAGTTCTTCAAATGAAACAAATATTAAGTATAAAAAAATAAAGAAGACAATTTTTTATATATTACCTAATAAATAAAGTATTTAAGTTATTAAAAACTTAAATTAAAATGTAAACATTTTCACGTAAAAAATATAATAAATAAAAAAATTAAAAAGTAGTAAAAATATTTAAATTTGAGACATAAAAAATATTTAATTTATCTTTATCATTTGAACTTAAGTGCATAAAGCATATGATAAGAGGGAAAATATAAAATGTGAATTAATTTCATGGTAATGCAAATAATTAGAAAAGAGAAAATGTGTAGCTAAATGAAAAAAAAAAGTTATAAAAATAAAAACTAAGAATTATAATATATATATATATATATATATATATATATATATATATATATATATATATATATATTAGTAATTAAACAAGGACGAGAACGAGAACGAAATGGGTATTAACGCAGGTACGGAGACATGATATATATGTGCAAATCTATTTTCATTCCTAAACTTAATCGAAAAACTTAGGTATTGTTCATACCCAATCAATATAAGAATTTCCTGCCACGACAATGAAATTCTTTTTATGTCCTAAAATGATATATAATAGTGCTAAATCTATTAACCAGAGCAAAAGCTATGATCATCTACAAATTTGCAATAACTGACTTTTCCAGATAATTTTTAAACTTTAGATGGACCCAAAATCAGGACTCCTAGGACTCCTGAAGTTTTGTCCCTGAAATACTAGTTTGGAGTGGTAAAAATAATTTTCAATTATAACTATCAAAACCAAGAAACGTAAATAAATAGTTAGTATATAATATTCCCTATAACAACATTCACTATTACTATTGCTATAACACCGCTACTGACATAAATAGTAAGGATTGACAAAATGACAGATCTTTTTTCAGGTGATAGTGCATACAAATCGATGCTACCCACATTCTCATGTTTTTTTTTGTTTTTCAAATTTTTACTTGTGATAACTTTAGCTTATAGTTTTTATTATTTCATACAAATTTGAAAACGTTGGATATTTGAAATGTCAAAACTGAGTTACATTTGTTAGTTTTTTACTTTTCAGGTTTGGTAAACTACAAAGATAAATCATTTAATAAAAAAACAAAAGATGAACATCAAAAAATACACTTTTGACATCAATTAACGTCTAAAATTGTTATTTCCAACTTCAATTAACGTCCAAAATGACCAATTCTAACGTTAAAAGTTACTCAGTCCTCAACTTAAACTTATGATATATTTTCCCATACAAAGGAAATTGAGGAGTATGATCAGAATAAAAGAGAAATTTTTTTATAGTATTGTGGAGAACACTTTATTTTGAAGCAGTTGCTTTTGAAATTTTTGAACGAGGAGGTATAAATGACAAATAAAGGACCATATTGAATATCATTTAGGCTGTGTTTGCATGAACAAATTTTACTATTCATGAGGATTTGCGAGCGACGAATAGATTACGCTGTGGTGTTCGTTTGAGCGGATAAGGAGGGATCAACGATGATGGATTTGCGGGATGCATTCGATTTTCGTCACTCGCATAAACGAAGAGATTTGCGCGGATTGTTATGGAAAAGTCATGTGTGCCCTCCACTTATTACATGATTTATGTGCAACGTATTTTGATGTATGTGCAACCATTGGTTTTGGTTTTGATTTTGTAGGTTTGTAGACTGAGAGGAAGAATGACGTTGTGCGTGTTGATAGCATGAAGAAGCAGTTGAATCCGCGTGTGTGAGAGCCGAAGAAGATGATGAACAGTAGGAAGAGGGTGGCGTAACCAGTTACGAAGTGTAACCGATTACAGCAAAGTCGTAACCGGTTACAACACTATGTTCGTTTGGCTGGCACATGTATAATCAGTTACCCAAACGGGTAACCGGTTAGAGGGCTATGAGAACATTTTATATTATAAGTAGGGACATTTTGGTAATATTTTATTTTTACTAATTAAACTATTTTTTTAAATCTATCACATCAATCAAATTCTACAATAATTCTCACAAACTTTACTTTCAAATTCACTTTCAATTACCCACAAATCCACTCAAAAAAACAACTACAAAATTACCCTCAAATCCACCCAAATCATCTCCCCCAAATTATCACCTCCAATTAACCCTAAAAGACCAAAGCCTTAAAGATACCCAACCAACTTCTGATTCGTGTTTCAGTTGATAAAAATATATAAACTTATGAGTCGAAAAATGTTGTAGAGGTAGATTTCTCTTCATTTTTTACCAACAACTCAATGACAAATCATTAGAACTATCAACTCCACTCCCTCAAACCCTGTCTTTTTCACCTCAAAAGAATAACATTCTCTTTCCTATAATAACACTAATTAATTGGTAATAGTCCATCTTATTTTTAATTATTTTCGTGCTTCTTCTATTTTTCTTTTCTCTCTGTTAACAAATTATCAAACGCATCTCTAAAATAGAAAAATGAATATAAATTTTATTAATAGTAGTTGTATAAAATTGAATATAATTTCTTACATAAATGTTTTTCAAAATTTAAAAAATTATATCTGGAACTAATATATATTTTTATTAATAAAAAAATGATGTAATTTTTTCCATTGAAGATGCTTTGCATAGGTTGTCTTGCTCTTTTTGTGCACTCTGGGCCACATACTACTGACAAACATGTGCATGGTCCAGAGAAGATGCTCTACTATATTCACGAATGGATCATGGGTTACTTTGAGCTGCTCTGCAATTTGCCATCATCGTGTAAAATTGTCCAACTCTGCTTCATTTTCTTGGGACCGGTCCACTCTTCAGAACATCGAACACGTGCCTCCATATTTTAAATAGATCTCATCCACGTGCCCTTTGTCCTTCCAAATTAATGGTTTTTAAAAGGAAACAACATTAGTTTCACCCGTGATACAGAAGTTACTAGTACTTATTATAGTTTTTAAATAATTTATATGTTTATTAAACTATTAAAATGAATTAAGAATATATTTTATTAAACATATATATAAAAATATTATATAATTATTGTTTTGGATATGAGCCTAAATTGTGATAAGTCATCTAAGTTATGAAAATTGTTCTGGTTGAACTTGTCTTTTAAACTGTTAGAAAGACATCTGCATAAATATTTTATTATCAAAATCAGTTCAACATTGATAATTAAAAATTAATGACATAATAAATATAAATCATCTATGTTTTCATCTCGTAATTTTATTTATGGATTTTAGGTGAAATCTAATTTTGTCAAATATGTTCTTCCTTTAAATTATTTAATATTATGGTTAACGTAATATGATTAGTGATTAGCTTATTTATTTGGTAACTACTCAAAATTAGAATAACTCGTTAAACTATCCGAGTTATGATGGACCGTATAGTAGGTGACTTACCAAACGGTGATAAAATATAATTATATATTTTTAATATAATTATATAGTTCTTTTTACAGTATCCAAGATTCGTCTCTTTACGTTTTGAGAGAGGTCAATTCTACGATACCAAAGAGGTCTACTCAATTAATATTACAATAAACGTTAGCCTCTCTTTGCTTTCCTCCTTCCATGGCTACAAATTCTATCACCGTACAATCTCATCACTGTTACACATGTGACATTATAGGACTTCATTTTATGCAATATATATACATATATATATATATATATATGTATATATATGTATATATATATATATATGTATATATATATATATATGTATGTATATATATATATATATGTATATATATACATATATATATATATGTATATATATATATGTATATATATATCAGTTTTTAGATTTATAAAAAAATATTGATAAAGAAAGGAGGAGCTCTACTCGATCAATTTTGTGAACTGGTAATTTAAGTTTATTATTCTAAAGAATTTTCTATGGGAAGAATTTATGGATTCGAATGTCTTTTCAAACTACATTTTGTACATGGTAATGTTGTACAAGATTTCAAGATATAAGGGAACTAAAGTTTGAGTAAAAATATTTTTGTTTGAGAAAAGGAACTGCCAAAATCCAGGTTAAGGAAGTTGCATTTAAATAAAATAATAAATAGGATGTATTATATATTTTTGTTGTGAATATTGTAAACTTATATGTTTGATAAGATCTTACTTTTCTGTTTTGCTTTCATGCCTAAGTGAATATTTGTTTGTCTGGTAATCTTTTATGAAATTTTTTTTTGTTGGTACAAAAATGGAGGTTTTCTTCATAACCTGTTCGATACGAGTCAGAAGAATTATTCTCATTCAAGCGAAAGTGTGGTGATATTGATGTCTAGGAAATTATCTAACTTGGTATATTTTGCTCAAATAAAAATCTCTTGCTCAATAACAAATTAATCATATTTGTTGCGTGTGTTTTAAGTTTTATCAAGATAAAATTAAAGGATTATTGCATAATTATTTACTTTTACTTTAATGTAAGTGTACCATAAGGTCTTCTAGACATCACCAAGACATCACCAAGTCGACCATCCATGTTGATCAACCACCCAGACCAACAACATGGTTAGATTATAAACGATGATAACTCATTAAAACTCTAATGCAGGTTAATGTGTGATTGGACCGTCATTAGACCAGCAAAAGGTAAATACCCATCACCAACTAATATAAATAAAAGTCCTAGGTATGACTTTAGGATCACGATGCACAATATATGCATTACTTGTTATGCCAACTACTCGGTTACATTACTAACTTGAGTGTTAGAGTGCCTTTGACATGTACCTGCCCACCGATATTGGACAAGAAGAAGGGAGAGCAGACAAAGTAACTTGAAGGACGGAAGACAACTAAGGAGTCTGTCCAGTCTTCAAGACAACCTGGAGTGCTTTGAGCAGCGAATGTCTAGTCTTCAAGACAACCAGGACTGTTTTGAGCAGGGTCCGTTCGATCTTCAAGACAACCTGGAGTGCTTTGAGTAAGGGACTTCAACCCTATACCTGAAACAGTAAACAATGTAAGACTTAGTACAGTTAAAGGTTATAATCAAGTATATTAGATTGGTAGGATCAATACAACCTTGTAGGTAGAGAGCTTAAGAGTATCATTACACTAGTTAATTATAATATGATCCATACATATGTTTAGATGTTAAAATAGGGTTTAATATGTGAATCAACTCGACTCGATTTGAATTAGATTGGGTTAAAAATATTTATATTTTTTAAATGTGGGTTAAATTAAACTCGATTTACTTAAACCCATCAACAAGAACACTTTATTAGCTTTTTTTTTACCATTTTTTATAAGTTTTTTATTATAATTATTTATAACTCATAATTATATAAATTTACAATTTGATCTTTTTAAATGTTGTTCAATAATGTTGAAATAGTTTAAATGTTTAATTAATTTGTTTGTCAAATTACTTACCTTCATAATTTAATTTTCAAGTTTATAATAATATTTGGAAATTTTGGTGAATACTTTGATTTCACTGTTATAAAGAAATGAATTGAGTCAATCAACTTTCATTTTACTACAATAAATATATAAAACAAATTGCAAAAACAAAATATTCATAAGTAACCTAATCCAGTAACCTATCAGCCTATGATGAGTTAAACCGAAATTATAAATTTTTGACGCACTAAAAACTGAGTTAGATTGAATTGATTTTTTTAACTCAATCCATTATGAGCTAACTCATATGTGACTCAAATTGGCTTACTTTGACACTCATATCTACATGTGCCAGTAAATGAGTTTATAACTTTTATAAGTTATTTAGATTTGATAATGTGTTATGTGATTGACGTAATAGATATGATGAGATGAATGTGAATTGATTATCATTGTTTTATGATTTTTATATATGTAAAATCTCATTTTAATAGTATAAAAGTACTAAAATAAAATGTTACAAAGATGATAATAAAACAACCAGGTAAAACAAACCTACCATAAAGAAAAGATCTAAACCTGTAGAACCACATAACTACACATTTTTTTCACCTTCACCCCTCACTAAAGTAACTTAAAAGACATTCTTATCTGCTCTCACCATTAATGTGATCATCATAAACAAGAAAGTGAAATACAAAAGACACAAACACAAAAGCAAGGGTAAGCTAATATTGTAAAAGAATCAATTCATGCAATTATAATTCAGCATACAACACATTTTACTTTAAAATCAAACAAGAACCTAAGCATATATACAAGTATTAATTCCGAGCTATGGTGGGTTGTACACTTGTAGTGGTAGAACAACCGGTCCCCCTCGAGCTACCACACAAGATTAGTTTGTTAACCACCTATGCATAAACAACACTAGACCATACACTAGGACCTCTTGCTACTCCTCGCCACACAATCCCCTTCTCTACCAGAGATGGAAAGATTATTGGAGCATTAGGATAACCCCTAAGACCGAGCTTCTTACATCAATACCTACACTACAGGGTACTGCCATGGAATCTCTCCACGAGAGTCATGGAATTACGTCCATCTACCATCGACATGATCAATATATACTCATACTCAAACAAGCATTAAAGTATTGATACAACTCAAATCTAGAAAGGCACAAGGGGAAAGAATACACAAACCAAAACTTCACATATGGCACCCAGCGTCAAAATCCTAGCGTTCAACATTGGCCAACTAACCTAGTGAGCAGCTCTCTGTCGCCCAGCGAGAGTACAAACAAAGATCTTTGCCAGCCAAGCGAGAAGTCTCGCCCAGCCTCTAAAACCCATTACCAAAACTCAATAAGCTATCTACTCGCCCAACTAGCCTGCAAAACATTAATTCTACAGAATTTACACCCCAAAGCGTACACATTCTAACTTTTACACCTCCACATGTGCCTACAATTCTTCTTTTCTATTCCAAAACTTACATTGAACTAACCCCAATGTTTATAACTGAACTTAAATGTTATTAATCTCATTTTCTCACAAGTTTCCAACTTAAACAACTAAACATCATTCTAAGAGCTTAAAAGTTCATTCCTACTTATTCTTAACAGCAATTTGGTGAACTTAACTTCTAAACAAGTCACAAATAGTCCATAAAAATATTTTAAAACTCAAGATTTTCCATTCCACCCTTAACTCCAAATTTCACTTATCAAAATTCCCATTTAGCAATAAACTATCCTACAAGTCTTACCAATTAACAATTTCTCAATTTTTATTTAAGGACTTATACAAGTTGTTTAAGAACTCCAAAGTTGTTTCTCTAGAAATTCACCTATCAAAATCTCAATTTAGACTAAAAATCAGTCCAACAACACTCTCTATTTCCTACCTTCAACTCTACTTCAGATTTGTACCTATATAGAACTTCAAAACAGTAACATCCAAAGTTTACACCATTATAAAATCATAAGCATACGTCAAAATATTCATAAATAGGAAATTATACACTCGTCAATATACAACATTACATAACAAACATTTCAATTAATATCATATTCAACCAAGTATAAATTCTACTACTTATCCAACAGTATTTCATGCTTCTCATACAAAATTTAAAGTCAATATTAGCTTCCCTTACCTCTTTTAAGACCATACCATTCTAGAGAACCCTATTCTGCTCAACAATCTACATACACACATAAACCCACTTCAAGAGAATATTGACCTTATCCACTTTGATTATTCAATAAGATGTCTAGCAATATCCATTCTATAACAACCTACCCAAAAAATACTACTAGAACAACCAAGAGTTAACAACCCAACAATAAACCTAAAAATAATTCTAGAAATAAAATCTAGAGAAAAGTTACCAACATAGAAACCCTTTGAACTTTTTCACACAACAAAACTAGGAATGACAAATAAACATTGCCCTATGAGTATTGTCTGGACTCATCTTATTTCAATGGAGAATTTACTCATTGACAATGTACGAATATGAGTTTGGATAATTCCCAACTTTTTCAATTGAGTATGAGGATAAAATGTGTATATATATATATATATATATATATATATATATATATATATATATATATATATATATATATATATATATATATGTTATCAATGAGGAGCATTGGTAAATTTGAAGATAAATGATTTTGATGATGCCGAAAGACGATAGATTGTTATACTTGTTTTAAAAGCACTTTGTAGATTATTAATGTATTACGAAAAGCCTTAAACATGTAATACTTAGAAAAATTCGTATTTCTAGAACTGTTACGCATTTAATCGATTATTAGAAGCTATAATCGATTATCCTGAGCCCTTTTGAGAAACCTCGTTGCTCTGGAATAATCGATTATTACTCCAAATAATCGATTATCACTAGTTCTAATGAGAACTGCCAAAGTCTCTGGAATAATCGATTATTCCTCAGTATAATCGATTATCGCTTTTGAAAAACCCTGTAACGGACTCAAATAATCGATTATCACTAACAATAATCGATTATCTGTGGCAGTTATAATTCATCTCTGCGAACTTAGACCAGTTGGCTATATAAGTTAGTTCCAAAACTCTTAGAAAAAAACTATGAGCTTTTTAAGAATGCAGTTTGTTTGAGGAAGTTCTAAAAAGCTAGCTCAAGTGTTTTTCCTGGTCTCGTGAATAGGAGAAGCTCGCGTTTCAAGTGTCGATAGTCGGAGCGGTTCTCTTCGAGTTGGCAAGGTGGTCATCTTCCGGGTCTGTCGAAGGAAGATTTTAATCTGCACTGTTCTGGTTCGTTTGTCGAAGGAAAGTGCAGATTACCCGCTTTCGGTTCATTGGTCGAAGGAAGCACCCTTCTGGTTCGTTCGTTGAAGGAAGGTTTTTATCATTATTTTTATTCACTCTATTGCAAATCTTTAAATTGATTTTTAGTGAAAACGTTAATCACTTTTTATAGTGATTAACAACTGGACGTAGATTCTTTTGAATCGAACCAGGATAAAAATTCTGTGTTGAATTTTCTTGTTCTCTATACTATTTACATTTTACGCATATCATGTTTGATAAATTTTCTCTAAGAAAATTGATTTTCTAAAACGGACCATCTTATTACGAGTTTGACCGAACACTTTCCGTTATCTATATTTTATTCCGCTACGCGACTCTATAACGATACCGATTGTTTCGACATATATTTGTCACATCCTCATCATTATACCAATCCTAATACCACTTTCATCCTTATCTCTTTCCCATTTAAATTACTAAAATAGTCATACTCACCTTTTATATATATATATATATATATATATATATATATATATATATATATATATATATATATATATATATAATATTTTTTATTTCCCACAATTAAATTTAAATATTATTTCTCTTTTTAATGTTTTTATTTATATTTTAATGTTTTCACATGATAATAGTGAACTATCAATTTAAGTTTAACATGAAAAATATTCATTTACTAAAAGTAATATAAAAACCTTTTTTAATTTCTAAAATACGTTTTAATATAATATAATAATTTAACGTCATTATTATGTGTTTTATTTCTTAACCTCAAATATATATTCGGATTTTAAAACGTATTTTAAAAAGACACGAACATATAATCAATTATGTTAAATGATAATAAAATTTTACTATGTGTCTTTAAAATCATTTAATCGATTGAACATGTTCATCATTAATTGTATTTATTGATTAATAAATTATAAATAAGAACAAAATGGGTTATACTACTGACACTATCGAAATTTTTAATATTACCGACGGATTTTTACCGACGGATATATTTTCGTCGGTAAATTTTCATTACCGATGGATTTTGAATTTTATTTACCGATCACCAAAAGTCTTCGGTAAATCTGTCGGTAACTGACATACACATTATCAACGGTCAAAAGCCTTCAGTAAATCCGTCGGTAATGTTAATGTCACTTACCGACGATTTTACCGAAGGCTTTTGGCCGTCGGTAAAAAAAGCAGGAATTTTCCCGCTCATTATTTCACTTACTGACATTACCGACGGATTTACCGAAGGTCCACGTCCGTCGGTAAAAAGATGGGGAATTTTCTCGCCCAAATTCTGCCTCCAGTGTCAATATATGTGGCAAAGACGCTCATTACTCCTCATTTTCTTTACCAACTCAGTTTCACACCACCACTACTCATTTCTGGTTGCTCTCCACCGTCTTGTGGCTTCAACTCTCTACCATTGTTGGTTGCTCTCCACCATCGCAGGATAATCTCTACCATCACGGGATGCTCTTAACTTTTCCTGTGAGCTTCACTTTTCCGGCAAGCTCAAGTTTTTTGTTGGGCTGTTGTAGAGTTCATTTGTGCGATTAGGAACATCACTGGTGCTAAACTTTTCCGGCGAGCTCAACTCTGCATGATAAAATGACACAACATCACCGGTCCTAAATTTTTCCGGCGAGCTCAACTCTCTGTGATAAAATGACACAATATCACCGGTCCTAAACTTTTCCAGCGAGCTCAACTCTCCATGATTCCCTATGGTTATTTGCGTGATGCGCTTTTGGTGGTAGAGTTCATGGAAATGAAAAAAAAAAATGACACAGTGACGAAGGAAGAGGAAGAAGATGAACCAGGTCGCGACATTTATCGACGGATTTACCGAAGGCCTAGGTCCTTCGGTAATTACCAAAGGCTTTACCGACGACCAAAAGCCTTACCGACGGACAAAAGATTCGTCGGTAAAGTTTACCGACAACGTTTTTACCGACGGTATGTTGGCCGTCGGTAAGTCGTGAATAAATGCTAATTACCGACGAATTTTATACATTACCGACGACTTATAACCGTCGATAATCTCAATCATTCTTGTAATGTGAGAGCATTAAAAGCTAAAAACTCACGATGTTTTAATAGCTAAAAAGTCATGATGTTTTAGTAGATTATTTTTTTGCATAATTAATTATTTTGTTCTTAGAAGCTCTCAAGAAAAATTTAACCGAGACATGGTTTATCAAAAATATTAATTTTCTACGATCACTTGAGAAAGTGAGTATTATGCTACATATCTACTAAAAAGTCTATTTATTAAAAGGAAAAATTTTCTTTTGGCAACAACTTTTTGTCAACTTTTTGACAAGTACATGTGGTGCATATTTATTGATGTTTTTGAATTTTTTTAAAAAAGTGATATTTGTTGTTGAGGGTCTTTTGGGAAGGAAAAAACTTTTTCGTGGTTTCATTGCGTTTTGCTCGTCCTCCCTCTCACGAACAACAACATTGCTTCAGTGAATATCTCAGTCTTTCTCGACTATTTCTTTCATTGTCTCTCACCAAATATCTCACTTTCTCTTTGTCTCACTCTTTCTCTCTCCATCGACGACAAAGTTGGTTTGCTAAGCAAGGTTCTTACTGGCATTTCCCCCTCTCTTCATGTCTATATGTTTTTGTTGATGCCATTTTCCCCTTCTATTCGTGTTGCGATTTTGACCTCCCCCAACATTCCATTCGGCCTCTCCGTCTATATTCAGTTGTCCATCAACGAGTAAAGGTGTGTCCTTTGTCCAAGGTTTATGCTTTTCGCAGTGTGGAGGTTGTTAGCACCTTGAACTCAAGGTTTATGCATGTTGTTACTGATAATGTTTTTGTTAGTGTCTGGGTTGTGTAAAGAAAATGGCTTTGGTGAAATCAATTAATATTAATAATCACTACATTGTTTATACTTTCAGCATCAAAATTCCTTTTTTTTTACCTTTGGTGAAAATTTACGATATGGATTGAAATGTTAAACCCCTATAATAAGACCTTAGTGACATTGTATTATGATTTCTTTGTCTTTTGTTAACTTTGTTAATAACTGTTGTATTGTATATTTAATAACTATTGTATTAGTAGGAAAGTGAAGAGGTTCATGTGTATTGTATATTAATAATTGTTGTATATTTATTAATTGTTGGTAGATGATATGTTATTGTAGGTGAATTTGATCGCATTGGTGAAAGTTGTGATTTTAGTCTTTACTAGATGGAGTATTGTTATTGTTGTGATACATCAATGGAAGGATCTCTTAGTAATGTAAGTATAAATTTAGTTATTTTAGTTTTGTGTGCTGTTATTGAGTAATGATTGTTATTGATAATGTTTTATTGATTTTGTATAGTGGCACCAACTAACATGGATGGAGTCATCCCATATCATGGAGATGAATGCCTTACTACGAGATTCCCATCGTGGACGCATCTCGACCAATCCATTCAAGTGGTGTTTGGACAGGGATAAAACATTAGAAATATCTTTAAAATTGCTTAAGGAGATGGTAAGTCGTTGGGTTGAGCTTAATCAATCTTTTAGAGATAGAGAGCAGATGGTGTAATTCATTGTTGTGGATGTATACATATGTTTAGGTTTAGAAGTGGGGATTTAAAGGGACCTTAGATAGGTTGGGTCATTATGATTGGGCAAGTCTTGTACATAAATATATAGTACATAGTGAGTATTAGTGGCAATGTTGTTGTGTTGTAGGTAAGATGAATTACAATTGATTATGTTACTGGAATTGAATAAATTGATTGTTTCTTAACAATTTTTGGTGATACTGTAGCTTTGGGTCTTTCAACGCCTTTGTTTGTGTGTTTGTTCTTCTGATGTTTCCTTCCCCCGCGTCCTACAATGGCCTTCCTTGAACTTAAGGTACCAAAAAATATAACTATTTTTTTAGACAAAAGATGTAAGTGTGTGAGCATGTTTTCTTTTTATGTATTTTGTTATATATTGATCTTATTTGTGTAATTATTTGTCTTTGATTGTTATCGATATATTGGGATTGGTATCTAAGTCAACAGGATCGTGCAAACCCACTTATTCACGCTGCTTTCCATTTGGATGTGGGAGCAAGGCCTAAAGGAGCAAGGCTTGAAGGATCAGGACGTGGTGATGAAGATGTAGACAATTGGGAAGAAGTTGTTGTGAAAAAAATGGGAAAAAACAACTAGAAGCTAAAAAAAGCTGAAAGAGAGGATTTTCACTCTTAAGGAGGAACTTGGTCATCAGTGAAGGTCTGCAAACTTAAAAGAGGATCACCCTTCATTTCATGATTTATGTGTTGATGATGAAGGTGAGAGGAATGAACAACCTCCATGTGAAGCTGAAGACCATCCACGAGTTGTTATTGATGTTGATGATGATGATGATGATGATGATGATGATGATGATGAAGGAGAGGTTAATGAGTAACCTCCATCTCACCATGATGTTTATGGTGTAGTATTGTTGAGACCATCATTGTCGAGTTATTTTGGTGATCCGACAACGATTGTTGATTTATATAAGTTGTACCGCTCAATCATTCGATTTGGAAAACCAAAAAGGTAATAGATCGCTTGAGTAATGCATTTTGTTAAAAATTTTGAACGAACATGTTGTAATTTGATTCAATAGGCTTGTTTTGTCAAGATTGTATCTGAAAATTTTGGTCCAATCTTGTCCACAATTGAATGTTTCTCTTTGGCGTCAACGAAATATGTAGACAACTTGGTAATGATTTTTTAAAGCGACTTCAATTAATAATTAACCTATTTAATGTACAAATTTGAGTGTATTAATGGTAATTTTTGGTATTGTTTATGGGCCCTGCTTTTTGCTATAACAATTTTTATGTATTTTTAGAAAAAGGTTGTTTCGAGTGGTGAAGAAGATTGCATTTAGTCCTTTATATGTGGTACAAAAAATTTTTAGGATAACTTGTCATTATAATTTATGTATACGACATTGTTTTTTGATGAATTTCAAATTGATTGCGGACCCATGTCCTCATGACTCTAGAAGATGCCAGGTGATTCAAAGAGTTTGGACGTTGGGTGATTACAACGCAAATTTTTGTGGTGATCTAATTAGATTGGAAGACATAATAACAACTGACTTTATGAGTAAGTTGTAACTCCTAATGAAAATGATGTTGGATTGTTGTTTATAAATATTTTGACATATGTATCTTTGTGTAGTTATTTCTCCCAATGGTACATGACGACCATTGTTGGTGCTATGTAGTGAAGGTTCATACATTAGAGTTATTTGTCATTGATTCACTGAGCACCGGTTATAAATCACTTAAAAGGATTGACAACAACATTGTATGATGAATTTGATTGGTTTTGTGAAGTTGGGAAAAGGAAAGTAGTTATGATGAATTTGATTACAATGATATTCAAAGTCTCTATGTAACACTCTACACACCTCCTACCATATATAAACACGTAACATATTAAATAATGTTTTTTGGAAAGGTTACTTTATGAAATAATAATTTTTCATTTATTTAACCAAATAAGGACTTTTCCTTTATTTAACTTCCATTTAATCAAGGGAAGCTAAGTTCAGTATGCCAAGTTACTTTATGGCACATTTTTTTTTGTATATAAAAAGATTTTTTTTCTTTAGTTAACTTGCATTTAATGAAGGTAAGGTAAATTCACTTGGACATGATACTTTATGCCACATCACACCTACCAAAATTTAATGAGGCAGACACTAGTGCAAAAAGGGCTTTAGACGTATGTTATTTTGGCCTTTCAACGTCAGATCCAGACCCGACGTCTTTGTGGGTGACGTTAATCAGACGTCGGACTGTATACACCAGACGTCTATATAGACGTCGGACTGGATATACTGGACTTCTAAATAGACGTCGGATGTATCCATATCCGACGTCCATAGGCCCCTGGAACGTTTTGTCCAATGTAACTCAATGGACGTCTGTTTGTGCACTGACAGACGTTTATAGACGTCGGACATAGCATTAACAGACGTCTACTGGGTTTTTTTTTTAAAAAAAATTAATTTATTTTTACAATAAAACCACACCTGTAAAAATAGAAAATTATCCTAGAACAGTATATTATAATATATATATATATATATATATATATATATTGCGTTTCAACTAAAGGAAGTTCTACTTAATCTAAAAAACAATCCAATACCAAAACTATCAAAATATAAACTTAAACTAAACCTAAGTAATGTTCAACAACAAATATAAATTTTCCTAGCTCCATCTTTGTAGAAGATACAATGTCCACTCTTGCCTTATTTGCCTAATTGTGTCCTCTAGTATAAGAGATGTATTCTTGAAGCGCTGCAAAATGAAGAAAGATTCATTATGATTTCATATATGTTCAAAGATGAATTTTATTTGTAATGTATTGAAGATATGCATCATTACCTCATTCCAGTCATCTGTAATGGTAGCTCAAATGGTGGTCTTAATCCAAGACATGACATAAAAGCCACATTCCCATGAATCTAGCTGCTTGTTACACTAAAATGACAAACTAAATAGTCAAGAATTTAGATCATTCAATAACATAGAAAATGAATTAGAACTATAAATGACTTACAACCTTTGGATACAAAACTTGAACTAGTTGACCTCGAGATTTACCCATAACTCTATTTAAATTGAAAACACAAAGTAAAATTAATATAACTGTAGTTATCATAAAAATATAAGGTCAACATGAAATTCAAAGTCATTTTTGGAGAAACACTTACCCTTGAAGCATGCTTCTCAAGTCATTTTTCATCTTCTTGTGCAACGAACAAAACCAAATAATCTGAACCCAAATTTTATCAAATCGTATCCATAAACTCTAACGTACATGTTATAACAAATTATGAAAAATAATTTTCCCAAACTGTCCAATCGGACAATTCAAAATTTAATACAAATGATTAAAAGATTAATCGTTTGTGTTAAATTTCAAACGGGAACTAAGTTTCACTCAATGATTTTATACTTTTAATCTAACATGCCATTCATAATAACACAACAAAACTTTATCACATGCATATTCAAAAGCCAATAAGATATGCATACCTAAAAGCCAATAACATGCATACGCAAAAGTCAATAATATGCATACACAAAAGCCAATAACATGTATACACAAAGCCAATAACATGCATACACAAAAAGTTTTCAACAAGTAAGCTAACATTTTTAGCAGATTAAAAACGCAATGGAGGGAAATAGAGGAGTGCACGTCAAAAACGTAGGCCAAAAAGGGTAAAAAACGCCGCCCAAGAACACGCTAGAAACTGCACTAAAACAGATTTTAATCGGTTCAAATGGAAGATATTTCATTGTAGAGTAATTTAATCGGAGTAAAAGTAAATTTAAACGGTCCAAAAGTGAAAAAACGCACCTGGAAATGCAATGCAGCAAAGAGAAAACGCGAGGAGGAAGACGATGAACATTTAGCGTAACTCCTTGCGGGTTCGCGTTTTCTTGTATAATAGGCTATAGACGTCGAGCGCTGGGAGGGACCGACGTCTATAATAGTATAGACGTCGGGACCCTCACTAATATGACATCTTTCTGATTTAAAAATTAATATGCGCGGTGCGTATAGACGTCAGTTCGGAGGGTGCCCGACGTCTAGGTTAACTTCTCACCTACCTTGTCAGCCATATAGATGTCTGTTACAGGGGGGCGGATGTCGATAATTGTTTATAGACGTCGGGTTGGCGGGATCAGACTCTATATGGCGAAAAAAATGACTTTTCACCTACCTGTCAGGCATATAGACATCTATTAAGGGGCCCCGACGTTTATAGTATTCTAGACGTCGGACCCCCCTTAACAGACGTCTATATGTCCAACTTATTTACGAAAATGCCACCGCTCAATAATTTACGTTGGTTATTTTGTGGTCCGAAGTCTACGGAGGTGACTTTAAAGGCCAATTCTACACTAGTGAGGGAATTATGACAACACAATTAATGTTTGTTCCTTAACCAATTCAATAACCTTTCTTTTGAATCAAGGTTGTGTTAAAGAACTTGTACGAAGGCAACTTGGTCTTCTTCACTTCCACCTACACTTTGTTTGTTCCCCCTTCATTTAAATCCATATTAATTGCAAGATCCGGCAAAATATGAGATATAATTTTGATGGATTTAGATATTTAAAAGAGATATTAATATTATTATTAGATATTGTAGAAATTTTAAATGATATATTGAGATATTATTGTATATAATTAGATATTATGGCTAGATAATAATAATATATATTATTGATAGACTCATTATAATAAATTAAAATAAAAAGTATTATTATAAGTGAGAAAATATTAGATATAGAGTTGAGTAGATTCATAAATATTAAGATATAGAGAAAGTGGTGGTGTGTTTAGAAACCCTAGAAACTCTAAATCAGAGAGAGAGAAATAGAGGAAAAAAGAAGATTGACATTTTGGGAGAAAAAGAGAGAGAGCGATGGAAAACTCTTAGTGTAAATGAAGAGTGGTGATATTTTAGGGTTGTAGATAAAACTTTATGATTGGCCAAGGTTTGGGGAAGCTTACCTTTGTTTGTTTACTGTTGTATGTTATATGTGATCTTGGTTATTTGGGATTGGTAATACTTGTTGATACATGTTTATATGATTATGATTATGATTATATGCTGTTATTGTTGGGCAAGGGTTTGTGTATGCATGTGCATAGGGTTTATGTAATATTTATGCTAGGTTTTCCCTAGGAATGTATGTATGGTTTGTTGGCTTATCCCAATAAAGGGTTTGATGCTAAGGAAGAACAAAGTTATGATGTTTGAGGGTTTCCATGCAAATATATGTTGTAAGTGTTGGGTTATTAGGATCGCTTCCTATGTGGAGAATAGGCCAACTAATGTGAACCATTATATCTCACTTTGTTTTAGTAGATATGGGTTAGATTAATAGGGCACATTAGATTCATTTGAAGAGAGAGAAAAGCCAAGTGAAAGAGAAAGGAAGAGAAGAAATTATTCTCGGATAACACAAAACCTACATAAGTGTATTCACCATTTTGAATTCTTTCACTAATTTTTAAACAATGGATTTAGTTTGGGAGACAACAGCCTCGCATCAACAATTTTGTTTTTGAGAATTTTCATCTTCTTGGTTCTCATTTGTAAGCATTATGCTTAGTTAGTTTGGTTGATCGAAAACCCTATTTTAATGTTTTTATCGAAGAATCTTTTGCACCCTATTATTGGGGTATAACATGTCAATGATTGGATTTGGATGATTCAAGTGAGGTATTATATGTTTCAGTATGTTTACATGGGTATATGATGCTTAAATGCATGTATGATATGTTAACTATGTTTTCACGTTATCTAGGGTTGATGTATGTTTTTTTGAATGCTTGGATCATGTCTAGAATGTGTTTCGATTCAGAAATAATCGATTACCATTAATTATAATTGATTATCTACGCGTTGGTTTGGAGTGTGGTTACGAGAATAATCGATCATCTGGAATTATAATCGATTATCCCTTCCTGCGTGATGTTGTTCAAGACTAGGAAGTGATCCAGTGTGGTGGCGGTGATAACCTTAAAGTCAGGATCTCTCTTTCACGTGTGTGGCAGGGGAAGATTATGGGTTACGAGAAGAGCGGTAATGGTTTTCTGTGATCATTGGTTAGCTTAGTGAAAGAGTCACGGTGTTGAACCCACCATGTGGTGTGATGGTGGGTATGTTTTAAGTATGGTTTTCTGGCTATGCTTAGTTAATATGGGGTTGTACCTTTCCTCCTTTGAGAGGGTAGAAATGTAGTCACCTTTCCTCTTGTGAGGAAGCAGAAAGGTAGATCTCTTCGTCTTTAAAAGGCAGTGGAAGAGATAGGTCTCTTTGTCCATGATGGCTGGTGGAAGGGACTGTGATTCGAGTATTGCCTTTCCTCTTTCGAAGGGGTTGAAAAGTAGTCATATTTCCTCTTGTGAATGGGTATAAAGGTGGGTCTCTTCGTCTTTAAAAGACGTTGGAAGAGATGGGTCTCTTAATCCATGATGGGCGGTGGAAGGGACTAAGATTCGAGTTTTGCCTTTCCTCTTTCGAGGGAGTAGAAAGGTAGTCATCTTTCCTCTTGCGAGAGGGTAGAAAAGTAGATCTCTTCGTTTTTAAGTGGTGGTGGAAGAGATGAGTCTCTTCGTCCTAGAGGGGCAGTAGAAGGGACTGAGATTCAAATGCTGCTCTTTCCTCTTTCGAGGGGGTAGAAAGGTAATCACCTTTCCTCTTGTAGGAGGGTAGAAAGGTGGATCTCTTCATCTTTAAGTGGCAATGGAAGAGATGAGTCTCTTCGCCCTGGAGGGGCAGTCGAAGGGACTAAGATTCAAGTGTTGCTTTTTCCTCTTGCGAGACGGTAGAAAGGGATGGAGGTCTCGGTCGAAAGGTTTCAACTCGTGTTGAGTTTAGTTCTATGGTGAATAGTTGGGAATAGGGGAGACATGTCTAAAGCTGGGGTAGAGCACCACTAGAATAATCTTGTTTTAATAGACAAGAATGATACAAAGTTCACATACATTTATAATGATGGTTGGATAGACATGAGTTGCCTTAAATAGACAGATCTTTCAGAGTTAATGGGTTGAACATGATATCGTTTAAGGGAATGTAGGTGTGGTTATCGTATTGGTTGTTATAGTCTTATTATGAATTGATGTTGTTTGGTGTGATGGAATTTTAATAAGGACTTAACTATTGTGATATAAATATTATATTGGTGATTTGGTGTTTATTTTGGTGTTATTCTGAATGCATTGATCGATTTAAGATAACGTTGTAAGGGGAGCTAAATCTCAATGGTTATGATTGTAGATGTTGTGTATTTCCTAAATTACGTTACTTGGTTTAAACGATGGGGTTTTTGGTAGTGTAACTTATGCATGATGGGTAGAGTTCTCTACCGCTGTAGGTGTGGTTCTTCGGGTGTGTTGCTTTAATTTTACTCATTAGTGGTTTGGGTAGTAACAAATTGATTATCTTAAGTGATAATCGCTCATCAGAATGCATTTTGGTGAAAAATGGCAAATTTCATGAAGAATGGACGTGAACCAAGCCTGAGGAGCTCTGGAACATGATGATAATCAAATATTGAGGTTAGTGGTCATGTTTAGGGTCAATTTGACTTGTGATTGAGAGTGGAGCATGAGTGAGTGTTAGGATGTACCTAAGTATGTGATTGATGAGCATGAGAGTGAAGGATAAGTCTACTTGTTGTACCTCGTAAATCTTGGTTCTATATGCGGATAGATGCTTCCTTTTGTCTTGTGTGCATTAGAAAGAGATTATTTGTAGTAGAGGCTATAGATGTCCTGTAGGGGAGGCTACAGGTGGACTGTAGGAGCGGTTACATTCGGTAAGGTGGGGTACATGAGTGGGATGAACGCTTTCCACTATGATATTATGGTATAGTGACGATCATGATGTTGTTCTTGACTAGGATAGTCATGAGTATGGTGTATTTATGACGATGATGCTCCAAGGAATGTTATATTGGTAGTAATGGGATTATGTGGTGTAGCCAGCATAGGTGTTGGTGAACGAATAAATTGCCATCTAGATATGTGATTATCGAGGATCAAGGATTGGGGTTCGAGGATTTAGTAATTTATCATGATTGATTGTTGGTATAGAGGTTTAGGAATCCTTAGGGAGACTAGAAATTAACAAATTATCTGAGGATGTGTCTTCGTTTGTAAATTTCCTTAGTCTTTCTTTGATGTAAGTTCTATCTTTTTTTATTTTACTTTTGGAACAATTTAGCATTATAATTCTCTGGAAAGATCATATAACTTTTACCTAACAGATTGGTTATTGACTTAAAAATCTGTAGTAATGTATCTTACAAAAATTTAGTTGGTGTTATTCCCACATGCAACAATTTTTCAAGGTTTTCTCCTGGTAGGTTAGGCCATTTCCTGGTGAATCTTTTATCTGTATTGCTTCTAATTTTCAACTCAATGTAGCTTTCCATTAGTATGTTCTTTTGGATTCATTGATTGTTTGATGTCACATTTTATTTGCAGTTTCATTGGAAACCCTGGTCTATGTGGCTATTGGCTGGATTCATCTTGTCAAGGGTCTCACCCTACCGAGCGAGGTTAGTTGAACTTTCTAGCAGAATACCATATTGCTCGTTCACATTTTTGTTTTATGGTTATATAGTAATTAGAAAATCTCTAGTCCTCAAAAGATCTTCCCATGTTAATTTTGGTTGTTATTCTGTTGAGAATATGTTGGGTAATGTAAGGGATTGATAATGTTGGAACTCTAAGATGGGAGAATATGTCCCATTCCATCTATGTTTTGTTGTATGGTTTTATTGTATAGTTTTATAAGCACCTAAAAGTCGCTAGTTCCTCCCCTAAAAGATATTACCATCAATGTTTTGTTTTTATAGTTTTGTGTTGTCTAGGTTGCTAATCCGATTCTTCTGCATTTCCTGTGTAAGTAAAAGATTTACAACGTCTTAGTTCCTGTCTTCATTGAGATTGAAAATCATGGGCATTTTCCTACAATGTTGTTATTTATATTTTTTTTCCAAATTTTTCTCAGTTGCTTTATCTGTCAGCATGTTTAGTAGAATCCGTTAATTAACTCTCCATCCATCCGTTTATATAGCAGTAATAGATCATGTAACTGTAATCTATATTTGGAAGTTGGTATTGTTGCTTCTCCACCCATGTTGGTATCTAGAAATTTTGTGCACACTTACGAAAATTTGAAAAATTAATTATAATTAGCTCAATGCTTTAAATTTATGAATTTATAGTCATTAGAGATATCTTTGAGTCTACTGTCCAACCAAAAAAGAATTAACTCATTTGGAATTATGTGCAGAGAGTTATAAGAAAATCAATCAGCAAATAGCTGAAAATACAGAAAAACGTGATTAAAATGCTGATCTTAAAATTTTTACTGCAGCTAACTCTGTGATCTAAAATTTACAAATCTTGTCTCCATAGAAAGATATTTGAGTCTAGATTCCAACAAAACAAGAATAATCTGATTTGGAATTCTGTGAAGAGAGTAATGAGTACAATAGTGAGTAAAGGTCATAGTTGAAAATACTGAAAAACGTGATTAAAATGCTGATCTTAAAATTTTTACTGCAGCTAACTCTGTGATCCAAAATTTACAAGTCTTGTCTCCATAGCAAGATATTTGAGTCTAGATTCCAACAAAACAAGAATAATCTGATTTGGAATTCTGTGAAGAGAGTAATGAGTAAAATACTGAGTAAAGGTCATAGCTGAAAATACTGAAAAACGTAATTAAAATGTCGATCTTAAAATTTGTACTGCAGTTGACTCTGTTGTCTAAAAGTTACGAGTCTGGTGTCCAAAGAAAGATCTTTGAGTCTAGATTCCAAAAATATAAGGATCATCGCATTTGGAATTTTGTGAAAAGAGTAATGAGTAAAATAGTGAGTAAAGGTTATAGCTGAAAATACTTAAAAATGTAATTAAAATGTCAGATCTTAAAATTTGTACTGCAGTTGACTCTGTTGTCTAAAAGTTACGAGTCTGGTGTCCAAAGAAAGATCTTTGAGTCTGGAATCCAATAAAACAAGAATCAATTCATTCGGAATTATGTGGAAAGAGTAATGAGTAAAATAGCGAGAAGAGGGCATAACTAAAAATACTGAAAATAATTAGATTTATTGTTTCAGGCGAGAGAAGGTCAAACGCAAGAGAGTACAAGCAACAAAAGAATCTGGTAGTAAACCGCAAGATGCTATTAAGCAGAACCAATAATAGCCAGATATGACTGAACTCGCCAAGGGTGGGTCTCCCAAGTAATTGGCAGGTGTGTTTTCATTAACCTTTTTAATGTGCTCTTTACAATCATCATTGATGACAATCAAAATTTAACATTTTAAGTTCATGTAATTGAATTGTTCACCACAAAATACAATTGTGCTTTGTTTGCTCTTATGGGACATTGTTTACGTTGAACATCATTTTTATCTACCGTACCTTCTTTTGGTTTCAGCATTCCCAATTGGATCCATCAGACGTCCTTCATCTGAAACAAACTAAGCTCAATGCATTTCTAGAAGGCTTGTATGCAATGCCACCAAACCGAATAAAGACTTCGTCCATACCGGTCATTCCACCGAACCCCATTGAAGACAACAAAATAGAGGACATACTAAGGAAGCTTGTCAATTCCTCATGCCAACGTTATCTTTCTCAACATTGTAACTCATCCATTGCTCCAAGTTAAGGTGCAAAGAAAGACTAATGTCTAAAGACAAACTTCCTATATCAACGAAAATTTTCTTTATTTAGTATCGTTGTTAAAATATCTTTATGTAAGTCCTTTAATATTTTAATGTAATATTAAATTACAATGTCACATTAATGGAACAAAATTATTATTTCTGATGACAAAATCATTTAAAGTATTGGAGTTAATCCTTAAATTGTGGAAGAAAAAGTATAACGAAATTCAATGGTAGCATAGGCAAAATAAGTGGTTAATTCAGGCAAAGGTTTTTCACATGTAAGTCAACTAGGAAGATGACACTCATTTTGGAGTGTCTAATTTATTTCTTATCATTTTTTTAAACTTAAAAGTGTTGTGGAACCAATTATTATGCCATTCATATACAATTCCATGACCAAGGAACCATATCTAGTAAAATTCATGGTGCAGAAACAACAATGGTAGAAAAGGCAAAATAAGTGGGTACTTCAGCCAAAGGTTATGCACAGGCAGATCAACTATGAATATACAGTCATTTTGGAGTGCCTAATTTATTTCTCATCATTTTTTGAACTTAAAAGTGTTTTGAAACCAATTATTATGCCATTCATATACAATTTCATGACCAAGGAACCATATCTAGTAAAATTCATGGTGCAGAAACAACAATGGTAGCAAAGGCAAAATAAGTGGGTACTTCAGCCAAAGGTTATGCACAGGCAGGTCAACTATGAATATTACAGTCATTTTGGAGTGCCTGATTTATTTATCATCATTTTTTGAACTTAAAAGTGTTGTGAAACCAATTATTATGCTATTCATATACAATTCCATGACCAAGGAATCATATATAGTAAAATTCATGGTCCAGAAACAACAATGGTAGTAAAGACAAAATAAGTGGGTACTTCAGGTAAATTTTTTGCACTATCAGGTCAACTATGAATATTACAGTCATTTTGTAGTGCCTAATTTATTTCTCATCATTTTTTGAACTTAAAAGTGATACGCGGGGACCAAGGCTAATTAGTTATGCAAGTGAACCTATGGATTTGAGGGCAAATCCCTCTCAAGAGGGAGGGGATGATAGAAGAAGGCCTAGCACCATTGGGCCTATCACAAGAGGGATGATCAAGAAGCTACAAGATGAGTACTCTCCCAAAGGCCAAACCCTCTTTGATATCTTTGGATGGAAGATTGGAGACCTAGAAGATGCTTTTAAGATGCCAAAACATGGAGAAGGGTAAAAGTGGACTTTGGCACATGGGGGGGGTGTGCGCATAGTAGCCTAAGGGGTAGTATTAGCTTATTTTAATTCCACTTATGCGCCTATGTAATAAGCCACGTGAATAATATGGTTTCTAGAAAGCCATCACACTTTGCACATGTGGGTGAGGTGGCACTTGATCCGTATTTTGTGGATCTCCTTACCTCACATGCATTGCATTGCATTGACTTGAGATTTAGCTATATAATCTCCTGGGATAAGCATGTATTTCACTTTTGGAAATTTATAGAAGATGAATTTTGCACTTTGCAATTTCCTCTCATCCGAAAGTCCTCTCTATTTGCTTGCTATTCCATTGCTATCTTCTTCCATTGTGGAAGCCGCCTGAGATAGCCTACCATTCCCTCAAGCCAACTTCCACTTCACCTCACCCTAATCACTTCAATCCGCTGCCAACATCTCATACAATCCAGCCAAAACCGAGAGCCTTCTCTGCTACAATTTCTCCAGCACTGAACAATGCTTTCCGTTACTGTTCCATTGATTCATTGGGTGCAGCAGAGCTGGTTGCTTCCTCCAATCTCACGGATCTGCTCCAATGCATCCTCCTTGATGCATCAAGTGGTATCATGAGCCTAGGTTCAAGTTAGAACCGTGGGATAAGTCCAGATTTCTTCCATTTCTTTGCTGTCAAAATTTCCTGGTTGTTCTTGATGTTTTCTGAAAATTTTGCACTGTTTTTCATCAATCATTGCTGTGTTTAGGATCTACTCTTAATTTCATTGGCTACTAGCTGTCTTTGCTTGAGTTTTACTTCATTTTATTCGGCTGTTATTGATTGTTTGAGTCTATTTTACCATTTCAACATCATTTCCGGTTTTGTCTTAAGTCTTGTTAGTTACTTTGCTGTTTTGTTATCAAATCTGGTTTTTTAACCAAGTTTTACCAAAAATCTGAGTTGTTTGAATGTGGCTACACCAATTAAGAGCAATGAATACTTCAGAAATGAGCTCAGGTGTTTAGATCTACCATTCAAACTCAAATATGTGCTGGTTGTTCAAATCTGACAGAATTTCAGTTTCTGTTTTTTTTGTTGCTGCATTGCCACTATTCTTATGGTCATTTACTGTTCTATTGAACACCAGTTGATTGATCCATTGTCTGAACCATTTGGAAGATGAAATGAGTTGACTCCAAATAGTTTGTCATGTGGCAAGAGTGTCCAAGCATTTGGCCGAGATGCATGTGTTTTCCTTGAGTAAATTTTGCCTAATTGTGTGTGGTTAGTATTAGATCATTGCTAACCATCCTCAACACTGAATTTCTGCATTTGTGCAACTTTCAAATACCATTTCTAACTCCTCTTTGCTGTTTTCAAATCAGAATTGCTTTTGAATCAAAATTTGACCATGCTATTTGTTAAATTTAGCTGAAATCTGGTACTGCAGTAGTGACTTTCTGTTTTATATAGTTTTGATGCATCCAATTAGTTCCAACAAGTCATAAATCATCATCAAAACATGTTTGAATCATTGGAAAATAACTAGGCGCAGTACTATTCATTTGGTATATTTTCCTGCATTGAAAATTGATTCTGCCAAGAAACTGTGCTGGTTTTTGTCAATTTCTGCACTGCATTACTTTGCTTGATTCATCACGTTTAGATGCAGTAAAAGCCATGGTACATTTAAAATATCAAGATAACAATTCCAAAGAGATATTACATACGTTAAAAGGCACTTAGGACCATTGCATCATCAGTTTCGAAAGTTTGAAGTGTATAGTATTGTTGCTGTTAAAATCTGGTGCAGAAATCTGGTGCAACTCATTCAGGCATTTCATCAAACAGTTTTGTCAATTTTCAATGCATAGACAATTCGTGTGTGATTCTGATCTAAAGTCTTTTCTTGTGTTTTAAATCTGATCTAGAACCATTCTTAGGATCTATTTGAGGTGCCACCGTGTTTGAAACCCCTTTCATTGATTGATTTTCGATTTTTTTTTCTACATTCTGCACACCAACTGTTTGAAAAATTTCCTGGTGTTGCTGTCTTTTGGTTGTGAAAAATTACAGCACTTGAGGTGATATTTTCAGTGATTAATTGGATTGTTGGGTAGGTGGTTTATACCTCAGAAGGTGTATCACAATTGGAAGCATCAAAGAAGGTTCAATGAAGAGGAGAAAAGACAAGAAGATGGTACTTTGGATGGGAAACCCGTGACAATTCTGCACTTCCAAAGTGTGCTGCAGCAAGTGCCGAGACAACAACCAGCAGAATTGTTGCTGCAGAGTTGCGTTCTTGAGTGATCACTTGCAGCTGAGAGGATTGGTGTGAATTAAGCATAGTTCACTTTTTGTTTTTGAGAAGCCAAAGCTGCACACATCTTTTCCTTAGCCAATTCGCATTTTTTTTCTTACAATTTACCAAATTTCTTTTGTAATTTCCTTTGGTTTCTTTGGTTGTAAGTTCCAAATCCAAGCAAGTGAGGTGCTAGAGTTCACAAGTGCTCTTCCCTCATTTGTAACTAGACTCAAAGAAGTCTCACAACCTAAAATTGAGTAGTCGGTGAGTGTGTCTTAGATCCAAAGTCTAAGCCTCACCTAGGAGACCTCACTTTAATTGCTTTTCCAATTCTCGCCTAGATAGCATATATCTTGTGCGAATAGGAAACTCTCTTAGGGGTCCGAATTTAGAGTTTAGGTTGTGTCCTTTCTTTGCTTTGTGTTTTTCTTTGTTGTCTTTAAGACTTAAGTGGATTTAAGAGTGATTTTTGTTTAAAGGATAACTAGTAGTAACCTCAGACATTTATGGCAAGGTAAGACTTGGTACTTAAGCAGTCTTCATAACTCACCTCTCTTACCTGGGACTTGTCTAAGTGTGAATCTTGTAAGTCTTTTACACTAGAAAAACTTTTAAAAACGAAGATGTCTTGTTATCCATATAGGTCTGCTAGGAATTTTAATAAGCAACTTAGTTACAAAGGCATCAAAAGAGAACATGATAAAGCTATAAGGAAGTCTTGTTCATCTTATGAATTTGATAGGATTGAAGATGATTTGTATAAACAAGCTAGTGAAAATATTCCATTCTTTGGTGATGATATTGGTGCATTAACATACCTAGCTTGGGAAAAGGAAATTAATGACATGCATTCGTTCATGGTGAGAAAAAGTAAATTTGAATCCTTCTATTCTAGAGATAGTGAATCTTATATTCTTAGTCTTTACACTTCTAGTTTTAAAAAGCATGCAAGAGAGTGGTGGGATGATAGGCAATATCATGTTAAGATAGGTAGAAAATATCCCATTCATGATTGGAATGAATTGAAAGCTTGTATGAGAAGAAAGTTTGTGCCTCGAAAAACTGAAAGAAACTTAGAACTTATGGGAGAGCTTATTAGAGAAGGTGAGTCATTCATTCAAAATTTAAGTGGGTTCTCCCGTAGAGAAAGTGAGTTTCTAGAAAAACTTAGGAGGCTATGGGAAGAAACAAGCAAATATAGAATTGAGAGATTAAAAAGAGAAAAACAAAAAAACAAAAGCAAGAAGTAAGAGAGAAAAGAGAAAAAGAGAGAAGAGAAAAGGAAAGAAAAGAAGAGGAAGAACGAAACAGAAGAGGAAGAAAGAGAGAGAAGAGAAGAAGAGAAAAGAAGAGAGCAAGAGAAAAGAGAAGAAGAAGAAAACAAGAGAACAAAAGAGGAAGAAAGAGAAAGAAGAGAAGAAGAGGAAAGAAGAGAGAAAGAGAGAAAAGAAGCACAAAGAAGAGAAAAGGAAGAAGTTGAAAGAATAGAAATGGAAGAAAAGAAAAGGCAACTAAAGGCAACATCTCCTCCTACACTAGAAGCTAGATTCTTAAGGGGAGGTTTTCTGTCCTCTCACTTTTATCCATTTATATTTGAATTTTCCAAATTTCACTTTTCTTTCAAAGAATTGGCCACTCCATCTTTAAAAATGTTATCACTTTCAACACATGCAAAGTTCCAACTTAGGTTATGGTTACCTTTATGGTTACCAATAACTCAAGATACAAATAAAATTTCAAATGAAGAAAGGTTTCTTTGTTATATTAAAATTAAAAATTTCAAAATTTGGAAACCTTCTTCTACACATATTCTTTTATATATCTTATTGGGTCAAAGAAAACTAATTAGAGATATGTTTGATGCTTATTGTAGATGGATATTTGACCCAGGAGGAACCCTTATGAAGCTAACAAAAATAAGTCTTCAAAAGCACCATCAGATTTGAGGACAAATCCTTTCCAAGGGGGAGGGGATGATACGCAGGGACCAAGGCTAATTAGTTATGCAAGTGAACCTATGGATTTGAGGGCAAATCCCTCTCAAGAGGGAGGGGATGATAGAAGAAGGCCTAGCACCATTGAGCCTATCACAAGAGGGATGATCAAGAAGCTACAAGATGAGTACTCTCCCAAAGGCAAAACCCTCTTTGCTATCTTTGGATGGAAGATTGGAGACCTAGAAGATGCTTTTAAGATGCCAAAACATGGAGAACGGTAAAAGTGGACTTTGGCACATGGGGGGTGTGCGCATAGTAGCCGAAGGGGTAGTATTAGCTTATTTTAATTCCACTTATGCACCTATGTAATAAGCCACGTGAATAATATGGTTTCTAGAAAGCCATCACACTTTGCACATGTGGGTGAGGTGACACTTGATCCGTATTTTGTGGATCTCCTTACCTCACATGCATTGCATTGCATTGACTTGAGATTTAGCTATATAATCTCCTGGGATAAGCATGTATTTCACTTTTGGAAATTTATAGAAGATGAATTTTGCACTTTGCAATTTCCTCTCATCCGAAAGTCCTCTCTATTTGCTTGCTCTTCCATTGCTATCTTCTTCCATTGTGGAAGCCGCCTGAGATAGCCTACCATTCCCTCAAGCCAACTTCCACTTCATCTCACCCTAATCACTTCAATCCGCTGCTAACATCTCATACAATACAGCCAAAACCGAGAGCCTTCTCTGCTACAATTTCTCCAGGACTGGACAATGCTTTCTGTTACTGTTCCATTGATTCTTTGGGTGCAGCAGAGCTGGTTGCTTCCTCCAATCTCACGGATCTGCTCCTATGCATCCTCCTTGATGTATCAAAAAGTGTTGTGAAACCAATTATTATGTCATTCATATACAATTCCATGGCGAAGAAAGCATATATAGTAAAATTCATAGTGCAAAAACAAACATGGTAGCAAAGGCAAATTAAGTGGGTACTTTAGGCAAAAGTTTTATAGAGACAGGTCAACTATGAATATGACACTTATTTTGGAGTGACTAATTTATTTCACATCATTTTTTCAACTAAAAAGTGATGTGAAACCAATTATTATTTCAGGCAAAGGTTTTTTCTTCAAACTTAATGGACATCGAACTCATGTTGATGCATTCATTGGCACTTAACCCAATTTATTTTAATCATTATTTCTCCATAGAACCTTGTACATACAAGATTTCATAAATAATCACATCCAAATTTAGTGGGGACTATAGTGCAAACATTTAAAACATTGATCATTATAATCTTCAAATTTCATTAACAATAAATGTAATCACTACTTTTCTTTGAACACTTTTAACAACAAATATGTACATTCAGTCATTATCAATACATATTGAAAAAGTTATAAACAAATCATCAATAACATTGCAAAAATCCATATTCAACAACATCTACACAATGCCTAAATCTAGCAACAGTTCAGCCCTCCGCACATTGTCCACATCCAAAATCCAATCATAAACATCCTTCTTCCTAACCTGTTGTAGTTCCTCCTGCGAAGAAAAAAATGCACAACATATCAATAAAATGCACCATTTTTATCAAAGCTCCAGAACTTGAAAATTTTTACAACTTACAGTTTTGTAATTGGCATTGTATTGCCTTCGTATTTCTCTATGTCATCCCACAACTCCATAATTTTCAAAACAATTACTCCACAATCAAATCTACAACAAACAAAGTCCAACAACAAAATAATATTATTTAACATATTAGTTGGTCTCCCAATTCTTCAGAGATAAGGACATTTTTATCCTCAACTTCATCATGTGAAGATTTACCAGTTTCAAGCAAATCATCATTAATTAAGCTTTCAAGCAATTTTATCTTTCTGTCAGAATGCACCCAGAAAGGAAGCAAAGATGATCTGTGTGAAGCAAGAAACCTAATATCAAAGAGCCTAATCTCAAGTCAATTTGATGTCAACCCTGACCTTTGTTCAGTGTTTTACTCGTAACTCTCTTTACAAAATTCCGAATGAATTGATTCTTGTTTTATTGGATTCTAGACTCAAAGATCTTTCTTTGGACATCAGACTCACAACTTTTAGACAACAGAATCAACTGCAGTACAAATTTTAAGATCGACAATTTAATTACATTTTTAAGTATTTTCAGCTATGACCTTTACTCACTATTTTACTCATTACTCTTTCCACAAAATTCCAAATGCGATGATTCTTGTTTTTTTGGAATCTAGACTCAAAGATATTTCTTTGGACACTAAACTCGTAACTTTTAGACAACAGAGTCAACTGCAGTACAAATTTTAAGATCGACATTTTAATTACGTTTTTCAGTACTTTCAGCTATGACCTTTACTCACTATTTTACTCATTACTCTTTTCACAGAATTCCAAATCCGATGATTCTTGTTTTGTTGGAATCTAGACTCAAATATCTTTCTATGGAGACAAGACTCGTAAATTTTAGATCATAGAGTCAACTGCAGTACAAATTTTAAGATCGACATTTTAGTTACGTTTTTCAGTACTTCCAACTATGACCTTTACTCACTATTTTACTCATTACTCTCTTCACATAATTCCAAATAAGACAATTCTTGTTTTGTTGGAATCTAGACTCAAATATTTTTCTATGGACACAAGACTCGTAAATTTTAGATCATAGATGATTCTTGTTTTGTAAGATACATTACTACAGATTTTTAAGTCAATAACCAATCTGTTAGGTAAAAGTTATATGATTTTTCCAGAGAATTATAATGCTAAATTGTTCCAAAAGTAAAATAAAAAAAGATAGAACTTACATCAAAGAAAGACTAAGGCAATTTACAAACGAAGACACATCCTCAGATAATTTGTTAATTTCTAGTCTCTCTAACCTGTTGCAGTTCCTCTTGCAAAGAGAGAAATGCACAATATATCAATAAAATGCAACATCTTCTATCAAAGCTCCCAAAAATGAAAATTTTTATATCTTACAGTTCTGTAGGTGGGCATTGTGTTGCTTTGGTATTCCTCGACAACATCCCACAACTCCATAAATCTCAAAACAATAACTCCACAATCATACTTACATCAAACAAAGCCCAAAATACAAATAATGTTATTTAACATATCAATGAAACAATAAAAATTTTTATTTGCAGAAATAAGCATTAAAAACTTACAAGTTTGGTTGGCTTGGAGTGTGCAAGTGTTGTACCTGCAATGTAGTTGACCTAGTTGTGCAAAACATTTGCCTGAAGTCCTCACTTATTTTGTCTTTGCTACCACTACAGTTCACTTATTTTGTCTTTGCTACCACTGTAGTTTCTGCACCATGAGTTTTACAAAAAAAATGATTCCTTGGACATGAAATTGTATATAAATGGCATAATAATTGTGTCAAAAGAACTAAACCAGTAAAATAAAGTTATAAGTGTTAATAATATTAAACCATCATAACCTCTTTTCAAACAATTCATAAGTGTTAATAATATTAAATCTACTTACATTCTTGTAACCTTCTTCTTTTGTGCAATCCATGACTACCAATCCAACAAAATTACAAAATAATGTAAGAATAACCAAACATCATCTATACAAAACAATAACACTACAAAATGCAATACAGTTCAATTATATGTGAAATTGGAAAGGATTAACAAGAAATGGACAACCACACAATATCATTATTTATATCAAAGGACGTTCTAAAAAACCAAAGTCATCCAACCAGATTTCTTTCATCTATTAATTAACTTATCAAATATCTATATTACAACAAAGGCAAAAAAAGTACATTACATTATTTTTGGAGGTCCTCTATTCCATAAATTTTGGCACTTGGGAGAAACATTTTCAGTATCGTCATACCAATAATGTTTATGTTCTCATGTCCATAGTATCAATCACCACACAATTTATTTATTCAACAAATAGTATTAACAAACCACCAACATCATACATAAATAACATTCCACCGCCATCCAACATGTCATATTTGTACAGCTTACAAACACCATATCATACATAAGCAACATCGTACATAAACAACATCATACATCTATTACAAATTCATTCCACTCAATACAAATAAACCAACCTTTAATGAACACGATTGCCAGTGGGACCACGCACGAAGAAAAATGTGTGGGTTGGACTAAAAATCCCGAAGGGGAAATGATACTTTAAGCCTTCCTTTTCGTCCTCCGTTGAGGCGACAGTCCGTCGGTCACAGGTCTGGCAATGCTCCGGCGACACACCCGGAACTTTGGCGGACAAGGCACCGCGCGCCGGTCAAGGGAAGGAACGAAGTGGGAACACGCTCCTCCGTTCAGGTGACGACGATGCTCCGACGGCACTCCGGCTTCCACCGCAAGGGTCCGACACAGGGAACGAAGAGGGTGGGAGTAATCGACGCTGAAAACGCGCCCTTGGTTGGCTGGGTCGAACGGAAGACGAAGACGGAGCTGCGGCGACCCTCAATCGAAACAGTATAGGTTGAAGAAGACGGACTCCGACAGCAGTCGTGGCTGGGTCAGAGGGAAGACAAAGACGGACCTGCGGCGACCCTCAATCGGAACGCTATAGGTCGGACGAAGAGGGACTCCGGTGGCACTCGTGGCTGGTCCGACGAAGACGGATTCCGACGGCACTCGTTGGTGGTCGGAGGAACTGGTCATGAGTGGTCTCGCTCTAGGGTTCCCGCTCTCTCTCAACCTTCTCTTCTCTCTCTACCAATGCCCCAAATTCAAATTGCCAAAACTGAAAATGAAATCCTCAAATTTCAAACCTCTCTGCCACTGGACTGCATTTCCACGTCATTAAAAAATCTGAAATCATTTTTCACCTGGACCAATAGTATTTTGACACCTGTCTCGTGTCAAAATATTGTCAAATCTTGTTGTTAAAGTATCATTTTCCTATTTGTTAACCCAACTCCTAACAAGTCTAACCACTCCTCTTGAATGAATGCTGCTTTTCCAACAAATAACTATCATGGTTTAAGGAGAGAATAAATAGAGTTGAAATTGTGGCTTAAATATAAATACTCAGAGTCAGAAGAAGGAAACGACGGCCAAAGGCTTCAGTGTTTTTTGTGGAAGTATCAAAACATCGCAATGCGACTCCTTCCACCTATTTCTACCACAACAGTTACCCTAAAAGATGGAAAACGCAAAAGAATTTGTAAAAGAACGAGAAGCAAAGGAACACTGCTTTCCTCAAAGCAGAAACAGAGGTTTTCCTAAACAGAGGGTTTCAGTTGGAATCACCAAAATTTCCAATTCAACGGAAGACCTGTCTACACAGCCATTATGATCGTTAGCCAGTTAAAATCATGTTAGTTTCTTCCTAAAAGTGCTAAAACAAACACTAATAACAAGAGGGAGTAATGTAAAACCATCTCATACTATTTTACACACTAAAACAGATATCTCTGTTTGATACCAAACTAATTGTCGACTACAGAGGACTGATTTTTATTTTAACCTTAAAAATAATAAAGGAAACAAAAGAATTTTGAAATGGTCCAAAATAAATAAGGACGATAAAAAAAAAGAAAAAATTAAAATTAAAAAATTGTCTTCTTCGTACTCATCTGCATACTTGTGTATATATAAACATATGCTGAGTCTTAGGCTTATCATTCGCGAAACTGCTCAGTGGTAGTTATATACTTCCCAGTGCCCATAGTGTTATTATCTTGTTTAACGTTTTTCTCTCATCCCTTGCCTTTTTCCTTAGGGTTTGTTTTCAAGTTTTTGTGGTGTTTTTTTTTTCAAAGGGTGCAATCTTTAATTTCTTCATGGAGGTTTCTAAGAACAGTGGTCTAGAATAAGGAAGATAATAAAAATAAAAATAAAAAATTATCTTCTTCGTATTCTCTGCATCCTTGTTTGTAAATCCTTATGTGGTGAGCCTCGGGTTTATCATTGACGAAACTGCCAGTCCCCGTAGTGTTATTTATTTAATCTGTTATGAAGTTTGCGTTTGGTATTTAAGAAGGTAGAGTTAAGGATATTAAAAATGGACACAAAGGTGATTTCTTCCGGAGTCCAGCACTCAAATCTGCCGGAAAGTTACATCCGACCGGAATCAGAGAGACCTCGTCTGAGCGAAGTGTCGGAGTGCGAGGATGTTCCAATAATCGATTTGGGTTGTGAAAAGAGAGCTCAGATTGTGCAGGAAATCGGCGAAGCGTGCAGATCGTTTGGATTTTTCCAGGTGCAGAAGATGTGTGGTTATGAATTATGTGTATTTTTTATTTAAGAAAAAAAGGTTTAAAAATAACAGAATAAAATTGAAGCAGGTGATTAATCACGGGGTGGGTGTAGAAGCGGTGAGGGAAATGGGAGAGGTGGCTCATGGTTTCTTCAAGTTGCCTGTGGAGGAGAAACTGAAGTTGTACTCAGAAGACCCTTCAAAGACAACAAGACTCTCCACTAGTTTCAATGTCAGGAAAGAGACTGTCCATAATTGGAGGGATTATCTCAGACTTCATTGCTACCCATTGGACAAATATGTGCCTGAATGGCCTTCTAGTCCTCCCTCTTTCAAGTAAGTCACTTATCTCTTTTTCTATTTTTTATTCTACATTCATATTTTATATATATTACTTTCTTTTCTTTCAAATCACTTCTTCTCCAAAATTATACTTAACAAATTAGCATGCCAAATAATATAATTAAATTTTAGAATATTCACATTTTACTGAAATCGGTGAGTTAATGGACAGACGAATACTTTTGAAAAGTACAAACATAAACTTTTAAGTAATGCACGTGTCTGTCTATTTATCATATTTGCCTTTGGGAAATTAATTGGCACAAATTTCGCAATAAAGTACTGTGGTCCTCCTGTCGGGGATCGTTTGCTTATTTTACCAAAAAGAGCGTTCGTTTGGAAAAAGGAAAAAACTAGAAAGACTACACCCATTCGAGGGTGTTTTGAAATCTGATTTCCTTCTCTGCTTGCGTTGTACTGTTGATTAGTATAGATTTGAAGGAAAACACACACACACACACGAAAAGGGGAAAGCGCCTATATCAAGTGATAATTAATTGAACCCACATGAGAAACAAGCTTTCTGCTTTACCAAGAAAATGAGAGGGAAGAATATTATGTACTATATTATAAAATATTTAATTATTTAGAAAACGAATTAAAGAATTATATTTTAATATAAACATATTAAAATATATTGTTTTTTCACCCATTTCTTTACCTAAGAAAGCACGGTTTTCTTATTTAAAATTCAAAGTTTTAAAAACATTCTATTTTACTTTTTTTACACCTTTCTCCCTCTCCCGCCAATTTACTTTTCATCCAAACGAATTCTTCCACATTCCCCGCATTTCTTTTTAAATTATAGCATCGGCCATTTATACAGTTTTTCGTTTCGATTCAAATATTCCTATATGTGAAACATAGATAAATTGTAAATAAAATAAAATAATTTATACGATTAGATAAATAAGATATATATAAAAATCATGCTAAAATTTAATTCGAAAACTAAGAAATTTTATTATTAGCACATGATGGCTAAAAGTGTAAGTTTTGAAAGCATGCTGGATGCGTCGATTATAAAAACTAATTAATTTAAACTTTGGGTAGGAGCGGATTAATGAATCAGATAAAGAAATTAATAATACATATAATTTCCATCATACCGATTTTTACTTTATTTCTTAGATTTTTGTAACACAAGGGACAAAAATGTTTTTGAATCTATTTTCAACCATTTTTTACCGACTTGATAATGTGACTACATGCAATGTTTCTTTCGGATAGACATTAAAAAAGAAAGGAAATATTTTAAATTATAAGTATTCAAAATAAATAAAAATAATATTTTATTATAAATAATGTAATCATTGAGACATATAGTGGATCAAGAATGGGAATAAAACCAAAAGAATTTCATTATCCGGTTAGGATAAGTCCTAGAGTTTAAAAGGAATTTCTATTAAAGTATGATGATAAGATAGGAAGAGACTTTTGGACTTAAGATGGACGTCTTTTTTAAAATGTGAAAGTTGTAAGATTGATATAAAAGATTTAAAAGGAAAAAGGAGAAATTGTGAGTTTAATTTCTTTATTAGAAAAAAGTATTGCTCCGCAGGATAAATGCATTCTTTTTACTCAATTAATTGACTTGAAAGGTTTAGAAGAATAGAAGGAAGAGTCGTGGGTTTAATTTCTCTGTTAAAAAAAGTTAGTATAAATGTATTTTCTCTTACTTAACTACATTAGAATAAGAATGTATGATTCATGTGTAAAATAAAATTCGTTTAATTATTAATATAAATAAAATTTAATGGCATGAAGTTTAAGTGTAGTTATTGTTACACTCTCAACAACAACAAAAAAATTGTATGAGAATGTAAGTTTTACAAAGTTAATAAATTTATTTAGGATGTAATTTAAGTAAATAATTAATTAAATTGATGTTGAAAGAAGCCTTGGTATAAATATTTTAATTGTTTACATCTTGATACACTACCTAGAAAGACAAATCGATTTACAAAATCATTAAGACTATATGATGCTACGGTAGTTTGGAGTATTTAAAAAAGTGAAAGGATGAAAACAAACGATGAGATCCACACATAACCTATCAGGTTTTGAGGAAAATAAGGTGAGTTATATAATGACAATATAAAAAGTGATTTTATTTTTTGTATATTTTGTGTGAAATATGAGTTAGGGCACAAATGTCATTTTGTAAGGATGGGTATGACAAGGCATAAGTTGGAGTGACGTCAGTGGATATTTGCGTGTTGACGTAACGTCTTTAATTCATTAATCTTAAGATCTGATGCTTGTCCCTACTTCAGTTACGTAATGCGTTTTGAAATATGCAAATTTTTTACCCGAACAGAATGTTAATGAATTGGCAGGGAGAGCGTGAAAAAGTACTGCGAAGAGGTTCGGGAATTAGGGTTGAGAATACAGGAATACATAGGAGAGAGTTTGGGGCTGGACAAAGATTACATAAAGAATGTTTTGGGTGAACAGGGGCAACACATGGCGGTCAACTACTATCCACCTTGCCCCCAACCAGAACTCACTTATGGGCTACCGGGTCACACCGACCCGAATGCACTCACGATTCTGCTCCAAGATCTCCACGTTGCCGGTCTTCAAGTTCTCAAGGACGGAAAATGGCTCGCCGTTAACCCCCACCCTAATGCCTTCGTCATTAACATCGGTGATCAACTCCAGGTAATAATTTAATATTCTTTTAATATATCTATACACATATCTTTCTTTTGTGGGCTTGATCTTCTGTCAGAATTCGGCCCACAGAAAAATGCCTGTGGTGTGATAATATTGGGCTTGAGTGGTTTGCAGGCTTTGAGTAATGGGCTTTATAAGAGTGTATGGCACCGTGCTGTTGTGAATGTTGATAAGCCCAGGCTTTCTGTGGCTTCATTTCTTTGTCCGAACGATGAGGCATTGATTAGCCCTGCAAAACCACTCACGGAAGATGGATCTGAAGCCGTATACAGAGGATATACGTATGCTGAATATTATAAGAAGTTTTGGAGCAGGAACTTAGACCAAGAACACTGTTTGGAACTTTTCAAAAACAAGTAACCTCTCGGGTGTGATTGGCAAGAACGAAAATTGTTTTGATGTTTTGTCTTCCTTTCTTGCCATCCTATCCTCACTCCTTGAAGCTCGGTGTTATTGTCAGTTCTTCATTTCTTTTTCTTATCACAAATTGTGTTTTGTGTCAGACGCTCATGATTTCTGGTGTGTCGATATGGCTGCGTGACTGAACTGCTTATTCTTTTGCTTCACGTGGTGGAACGTCTTTCCCTAACAGCCATCGTGCTCTGTTTGATTTATGGTAGGAAGACAGATATGTTATGTAATATTCATATATTGAACCTTCCGAATTTCCTAGTGCTACTCATCTACTTGGTCTCATAGAAGTGCCAGGGAAATGTATTTTTAAGTTTAGAATTGTATTGTCGCCATTCTCAGTCAGAATCATGTTCCTCAAATAAGTTTCACTATTTAAAACTTTTAACATATTAGAACTTAGAAGGCCAACCCTGTACGTATGTACTGATATTGAACGAAAAAAGGATTTGCGTTAAGGAGAAGAAACACAACTGAATATAATCCACAATACGAAACTTTGTTATTTGAGAGAATAACATTAAGCTTAAGTAGCACCACGAACAATTTAATTTTGAAAACTCAAATATAACTTTATATGAATCCACGCTGGAAAAACTTCAACACTTTTGAGAAATTTTGTGATGTAGGTATTAAAAACATAACACATAACTATGAAACCTTGAATTCTGGCCCTTATGGCCTGTGCCTGAGACTCTTTCTATGTTCTTTGTTTCCCAACCAGAAAAGAGCCACCATCACCAAATCAAAGTGAATCTCACACCCACCCATTGTATCACACAATCACCTGCCCGTTGTTTGGTAGTGCCTCGTAGCAAGTCTTCAACAGCTTCAGCAATGATAACAGAATGTATAATTCCCTAGAGGAATTCATTCTCTGTCCTCTCTCATTGAATTCTTTCTTCTTTTGCTTCATGAGGAAGAAGTTAAAATTCCACAGAAGCAATCCAACTCTTGCAGCTTTAACGTAGGAGGGTAAAACGCCATGGATTTCTATGTTGAACCTTGAAAATTTCCTTGTGCTGCTGATTCATTCTTGGTCAAAGGATTTTATTTTAAGTTTAGAATTTGTCTGTCACACTTATTAGAATGATGTTTCACAAATATTTGTATATCAGGTTGCTTGCTTTGCGTTATTATCTTTTATACAGGTATGAACCCCACATGAATGTCCAATTGGATTGTGGATAATGTGTTAGCATTATTATAACTTTCGTTCATTCAAAAGCATTAAGGTAAATGATAATCATGGTAAATGGAATTTCAATACTATACGTACTTGCTAGCAAACGGAAAAGGGTTGGCATTAATGAGGAAAAACCGAACTTGTTATTTGCAATATGTGTTATATATATTGAACTTGTTCGTTATTCTTTTCCTAATGCACTCGATAAAATTACAATTTTTTCAGGAAAGCAATCCAAATGCAACTTGATGGGACTCCATACCGAAACACTTAAACCCTCTTGAGAAACTCGATGATGTAGGTATTGAAAGCAGAGCACAGAACTCGGAAACCTTGGAATCCAGATCCTTTGGCCAGAGCCTCAAACTCTTTCTCTGTTCTCTCTTTCCCACCTGGATTATGAGCCAACATTATCACGTCGATGTGAACCACACCCTTTGTGGCCAAGCTAGAGTCTGGAGCCACCGGAAGAATGCATTCTGCCACAATCACCTTCCCGTTTTCTGGTAATGCATCGTAGCAGTTCTTCAAAAACTTCAAACAGTGTTCATCACTCCAATCGTGGCAAATCCACTGGAGGTATCAATGATATTAAAATCATTAGCATAAACAAGTAGAACACGATTATCAGACAGTAACAACTCATTGACTCTCAGAAAAGAAACCCTTTAAAGTAGGCAAGAATTAGGACATTGAAAAGGATTCAAGTTTTATCATTCACCTTCATAAAAATAGCGTCAGCTTTTGGAACACTGACAAACATGTCTCCACCCACATGCTCCACTCCTACACAAAAACAGCAATGTCAAATTTGATGTCAGGAAACCATTACTAAAACATTATAATTCAATACACAATGCATACAATTAACGGGTAATAACCGGTAAAAGTGCTTGGAAAACTAATATAAATATGAAGACAACGTCCTCAACCTAAAAATAGGTACCTGGATAAGATGGGGCATCTTCGATGACATGGGGTAAATCAAAATTGATACCCTTGATATTGGGATACTTTGAGACTATCATGTTTATTATAGCTCCAGTTCCACCACCAACATCAACCAGAGATTTAATACCCTCAAAGCCTGTGTAGGTCTCGAGAATTTTCTTCATTGTGATGGTAGAGTGATCCGCCATACCCTTGTTGAAAACCTTGTTAAACCTTGGGTCCGTTCCATGGTATTCAAAGGCTGTCATTCCATATGCCTTGTTAAATGGAATCCCCCCTTCAAGAACTGCATCTTTCAAGTAGTACCTACAATAACAAAAGCATCTCAACTTTAACTTAATCGTTAAACGGAAATAGTTTTAATTGAACTGTTTCTACAAAAGATACCAGCTTTCCATGAGGATTTTATCCTGGTTCATGAGGTTGAGAGCAGCCAAGGAGACGCCATCTTCGTTCTTGACCAAGTACTTGGCAACGGGAGCAAGGCCATAGAGCCTCTCAACCTTGCCATCAGGAAGAGTGTGGAGGGTGAAAGTGAGGATGTTGTAGGAAGCCAATAGACGCAAGATGCGGTCCAACATGACTGGTGCCTCAGGGTTGTGTGTTGGGAGCTGAGAAGCAATGTGAGAGGGAGAAAGATGAACTCCAGGGCCAGCCTTGGCTATGATTTCCAACAGATCAAGCTCGATGGCTGATTTCAGAACCATTGGGAGGACAGAGGCACTCGCCAGTTGCATCGCAAACAGGTTTGCCTCTTCATCAGACACATGGCTTGGAGTGATCTGAGTCTCACCCGTTGAACCCATGCTCGATAGTTTCAATTTTCCCAGATTCTAGATTCAATATTCGAGCAAGTGTTTCTGCTGTGAGCTTGTGATCTCCAAGGTCCCTTCGTGAAGTGATTATATATTCACAAAGATATTCACAAATGATGTTAATGGCCCCTCCACCCGACCTTGTCCCCATCCCAACAACCACACCAGGGTCCTACAGAGTGACAAAAGCAGTATGGAATGATATGATCCATTTGAAAAATACGGTGGGGAGTGAAATTAAAAAATAAAATTGCAAGAAATAAGTTGACGAAGAAATGGACACTTTTGAAGTTTTTGAAGGATTGCGTTGAATTCATTGATTGAAGCAGAGTGTTGTCTGTTTTAAAAATGAGAAGCAAAAATATGAGTTGGTAAATTAGTAGATTTATAAAAGTTGGTGAAATTCATGAGTTAATGCAAGAAGGAAAAGAAGCCCATTTGTAGAATTTGGTGAGTATGTATAATGGGAGAAGAATAAAATTTGAATGGAGATGTGTTTTCCACGAAGGGTTGAAAAAGGGGCATCTACACTTTACCTAATATGTCACTATTAGAGGGAAAGTTTAAAGAGTCAGCATTTGTAGCTGCACCAAAGTCTAAGCTGTTACACGTATACGTAAACAAACGGTACGCAAATTCAAATGTCTATAAAAAGCATTCATACTTTATTAATGATGAGCTATTATTCTTCTCGTTCACGGTTCAAGACCAACGAGAGAGTGGAGTAAGTCTGGTTCATTTTTCTTTCCTTCCCGAGAAGTTTATCTTTGAGACTCATTTCCAACTCCCCCGTTTTAGATTTTTCACATAAAATGACAAAAGTAGATAGATAAGTTATTTAACTTGTACATAGATTCAAATCCATCGTTCAAAAACACAGATCCAATATTGATGGGAATATATGTCCTATAACATAATTTCTTTAATTTTAAATGTCAATTATAGTTGTCACTTTTCTACTGTTTTCTTGTTATTCAATTAACTTACCTAGTTTTGACCATGCCATCATTGTAAGGACGAAAAAAAGACTAATAAAGATTTTGCCCTGCTATGAGCAAGAAAACCAACCACCACATGTTTACCAAAAACAGGTTTATTTACGGCGCTTCAACTAAAAATTTGTTCATTGATTAAAAGAGAGACAATGGCAGTTGGAACAAATTTGAGGTATTCGATGTTTATTCCATTTTCCCTTTTCAAGAAAAATATCATTACATTTTAATTCAGCACTCATGTATTACAAAGTTACAATTGTGGTCGAAATTCGTTGCAGTATTTGACATTTTCGAAATTTTGTTGTGGTTGAAATCGTTTTGTAAAACTTTGACCATGTTTTTGGCAAGTCGTTTTCTATATAGAGATCTTAATATTGAAATTGTATTTTGTATAAATTGGTGTTAATAAATTATTATCATTACTAGTATAGTGGACTCTTATAAAAGATATATGTTATTGTATAATATGGTTCGGAATTTTAGTCTAAGGATAAAACAAATATTCTCATGTCCGCTAAAACGTTGATTGGCATCACATAAAATCCGAAATTCTAATTTATCTACATCCAATTGGCATAACTAAAATGTGATGATAGTTATTTAAAAAAAAAAAAACACTTCACATTTCAACCTAACGTATTTAATAAAGAACAGGACATTCTAATAGTTCGTGGTAGCATTTCCACGTCTGTTACCCAATTTTTAATATAATCTACTGTGTGATTTGTGAAGTATAATTAAAGGAAATAAAAGAAGGTGGAAGCCTTCTAGTGTTTCCTTTTCCCATGTTTGGTGGTTGAAGTTGTTTTGACAAACCAAAAAGAAATTCCACAAACATATTTAACTTGATTCGCCAACCTTCCACCAAACCCCAACCAACTTTGTTTTCTTACTCTGCTCGCTTATCACGATTTAATGAACAAATCTTTAAGATTAGGGATAGTAAAAATATTGTAATTATGAATATTTGTATATAAAATTTGTAATAGATAATTAGTAAATTTGATATTTATTATTTGTAGATATGCTTATAAATGAGTTTTACACCAGTATGTACGGATAATATTCATTATTAAAAAAAAACATTAAAATTAAAATTTAATTTTTATTTTAGTAAGTTATATTTAATTAAAATTAAATTATAGTTTATATTATATTATATATTTTTAATTTTATTTAGATTTTATTCTAAAAATTTATAAAATATATTTTTTTAAATATTTACAAATTTTACATATATCCATTGTGTCATCCCAAATATATAATAACCACAATCATAACTTAAGCGTTCACATTCCAATAAAGAGAACAGTCATACTAGAATCGTAGTTCAAAGGACAGAACATAAAACTTAAACAGTTTAGAGTACTTCAAAATAACACCAACTTAAATTTAGAAATCCTAAAAATATTATACTACATCATCAGCATCCTCCAACTCTTGCTCCAAGGGAACCTCCTCATCAACATCTACTCCCATCCAAGTGGATGATCATCGCAAAGGAAAACATACACAAGCAGCACACAACAAAGAAGCAAGGGTAAGCTAGATAAATAAGCAGTAATCATATAGTTCAATCAATAAATATCATCGTGCTTAGCTTCATATAAAGAAAAATCAAGGCATACCACTTTAAACCATGACTCAACCACTCACACGATTCATCCGGATTTGTATAACTGTCGAACTATTGGTCGTCTTTGCACTTGCGTAGTTCAGCTGGCACTCCCCAACACTATGCAAGGTAAATCCTCCATCTGTCTGTGTCTAAACTCTAAGACTATAGACGAAAATATCCCTCTACTCTCACCACTTACACTGCTCTGTTTGAGCATAAACAGTGCTTCGAGTGTAGGGATAGACATACCAGTTCAAAGCTCCATACAATTATATAGAAACACCATAACACCCCACACATCACTTTCAATCATCTCACCCTGAGATGTCCACTTCATACTCAATTACATCATTGTAGTTCACATTCATATGCTTTACAACCACTCAACAACACCATACATACATCCTGGCAGTCAAACAACATCAATCAATCCAAACAAAAGAAGAAAAATGAGTGAGATCCCCTCCATGCACCAGTTTACATTCATATATATATATATATATATATGTATATATATATATATATATATATATATATATATATATATATTATTATTATTATTATTATTAGGGTTCTTATTGGGTAAACTACTTGTCTAATTTTCATCATAGTAGAGATCTTACTTTCCTCAAATTGGTCACCGGAGAGGGTTCAGATGTCTGAACGCATCAGACTCACCTTCGACGCTAGCACATATGACTAGTCACAATGTACTGGACTAGGCTAGGGCTGCTCTATGATCAGGGATGTGCCAACTCAGGTTTTTAAGTCCCCTCTATCCTATCAACAAAGAAAGGCTTTTAACAAGTTATGATTTAATTATCTAAGTTATTAAAATTGTCCATACATCAAATACCCAATTATATATATCACCCTTCCCCTCACAATAACCTTAAACAACCCATATATATGCTATCATAGAGTCCTTACTCCCAAACCCTCCAACCAGAACAATTTCAACCAAAATAGATTAATTTCACACCTACAAACATCATTGCCACATGTACTAGTTCAACACCAAAGCATAAATTATTTAAGCACAATTCCATAATCTCAGTTATAATTATCCAATAAATATTAACATCGTAGAACAGCTTCATAAGAACACACCAGTTCAACATTCAACCTGCATATATTTGTATAAAATAAATTCATACAAAAATAAGTTGCTCCCCTTACTTTGAAGTTGAGAAGTACAGCCAACTAGAGTGCCCTAACAGTGCCTTCACAGAGAAAATCCAAACAGTGCCCTACAACCACCTAAATAGTAAGGAAAACAACTCTTAGAGCTAGAATAGGCAGAGAATAAAAAAGGAGCACCACTAGTTGCATAGAACCAGTAAAGTTGCATGCCCTAACATCAACCCGTTCAAATGGAAATCTAATCGAATAGAAGGGAAGCTCTCAACTCCATGAGCGAAAGAACACCACCTATTTGAAATTTCAACGGTTCAAATGAGTGTAAGGGTAGAGAGAAAGCAGAGAAGAAAAAGGAAAGCTGAGTTTAGAGAGAGAAAGGAGAAGGTGGAAAAATGAACTCAGAGTTGGAAAATGAGACATCTTCTGAGGTCCTATTGCCCTTGGCTTCTTGGGCTAGGTTGCAGGGTCCAATAGCCTTACACTTTCAGACTCTTACATCCATACATTTTAAAATATTTATAAATATTTTTTAAATATGTGTCTTATTCGAAACAGATAATGAATGAATATTGTTGTTGTAAGTTAAATAACATGTAAACATTATCTATATGTACAATTTAACCCATATAGGCCTCACTTAAATGAGTTTAACATTAAGTATGTACGAAACTTAATCTTAATTTAACTTAATCTTCTTCACCTATTTGTTTTTTGAACTAAATGTTATTTATGTTTGTATTCATAATTTTCATTATGATATATAATTTTAATTAATTAAAAAATAATATTTATATTCATTAATAATTTAATAAATTTATTTAAATTTGATATTGTCCTTATCCAGATCTTGAGTGTGGATTTGTGATTAGGTGACGACATCCTAACGGTGGCTTGATTGTTATTATTGCTAATAAAGGATTTCATTACTATTGAGAGGGAATTTTTTAGAATAATCCCCCTTCTTCCTATTGTTCAGCTCTAGCTCTTCATCGCCTTATACCGTTCGGCTTGCTTTCCCCTTCTTCCTACCGTTCGGATCCCCTGCCTTCTATCCTATCACCCTATATCCTAACAATACACCCCGCTGCAGAACAACCTTGTCTTCAAGGTTGGAACCGGGGAGCTTGATCTCATGACTCCTCTTCAATTCAGGTTTGGAGGCTTGGGTAGTGGCAATTCTTCCTCGTCCTCCACCAATATCACAACTCTCAAGCTCCTTTCCGGGCATATTCCTCATGTTTCTTCCCTTCCTGCTGAAAATCGATTTGCCCATCCCACTCCCTTGTGTTCCTTCCTTTCTTCTTGACCCACACTCTCCGTGATATGGGGGAATGATGAAAATGATATTTTGTTTGGTGCTTGTTGTTATGAGTGATTTAAGGCCTCACTTTACAAGAGTTTAGGTTTGTTATATTCTTGCAATTTATTTACTTTATTCCAATGTAGTGCCATGTCCAAGTTTGTAACTAAGACTGTTGATGGTGGCAGCACTGCCCTTCATATCGCTGCTTTAAATGGATACTTTGATTGCGTACAACATCTACTTGATCTTAACGTCAATGTGTCTGCTGTGACATTTCATTACGGAACATCAATGGATTTAATCAGTATCTCTTTTTTGCATTATGCTGCTTGTGGAGGCAATTTAAAATGTTGTCAGGCAAGATTTGATTTAGCTTTGATTTCCATATTCCTAGTGGCTTTTCCTTTGAAACTGGAACTGATGTTATTCTTTTCAGATCCTTGTTGCACGAGGTGCAAGTCCGATGGCTTTAAATTGCAATGGGTAAGATATTATTATAAATGTTTATTCAGTGAAAACTTTCACTTGCTTGATATCGTACTAACACAAATGTGGACCTTTTCCCCCTAGGTGGCTTCCTCTTGATATTGCTAGGATGTGGGGCCGTCATTGGCTTGAACAATTACTGGCACCCAATTATGATACCACAATACTATTTGTCCTTGCCTTTCATGACTGTGCTCAACAAAGCTAGGTATTTTACAATCCTCTATTATTGTTTCTCCAACCAACTGTGTTTCTGTGTAGATCTTTTGCAGATTATTTGGGACCATAATTCCATTGAAAAAAAAGTAAAGTAATTTAGGTAAGGCATGCAAGTAGGCTTGTATATCTTTATTTCAACCGGTGTATGAACATTTTTTTTTGTTAAAGAACATTATGCGATAAGTTTTACATTTTTATTTAATGAAGAAGATCCATTTTTAATTTGTTCTTCGGAAGGATTGCTTGGATGACTTAATTTATGCAATAATGTATGAGACAACCAAGTTGGCTTATAAGATTTGACAAGATAATGTTATTTGAGCTTGTAATCAGGTGTCCACCATTACTCCCATTTTTCACAGTTTCTTTACCCTGCTAATTTGGCTTTTACATGCAAGATACGTTGGATTAGTTGGTCCTCAATTTACTTTTGTATTCTATTCACTGGTAGCTACTTAGAATTGTATTTTTCACAATTGAAATCTTCACTCCTGCTCCACATAGATGGAACAAGTCCAGTAGTTGAAATTTCCTTGTTGTTTATATGTTTATATGAGCTAAATTCATTTGTATAATTCTATTTATTAAATATACTAACTAAGTATTATGTTATATTATAGGTATTTGATCAAGCCAAACAATGAAAGTAACAAAGAACAAAATTAGACATTATTTCTTTTTTAATAATGTAATGAACATCTTTCTTTTTAATATATAAACAATTAGTTGTATGAACATATTAATATGTTAAACAATGTAATTTATTTTATATACAATATTCAGTTTTAGTTCATATTATTTCATTGTCTGTTTGGTTAATAAAACTAATTTTATTATATAATCCCATTTTATTACAATAAAAAACTAAAAAAAAAATTTGTACACATTTCCGGCAATTTTAACAAACCTCGGTTAGTTCTGGCGGTTTCAGAAAAATCCTTGTTAATACCGGTGGTTTTCATAAAAACCTTCACTAGTACTGGCGGTTTTCAGAAAACCCGCTAATACTGACGATTTTCAGAAAACCCCGTTAGTATCGGCGATTTTCAAAATCCTAAAAATTGCAACATTTTCTCAAAAAATCGTTGATAATTACTTAGTGACGCAGTTTTTTCTAACGATTTTCCAAACCACGAATAACGTATTTTCCGGAGTTAAAACTGCTATAAACTGAGAAAATAACCTCGATAAAAATATAGATTTTTGTAGTGAGAGGGATAAAGAATGGCCACAGCCCCACTGGTCTTTCCTTTTATTCTTTCTCTCTTTATTCTTTTATTTTAAATTTCAACTTTTCCAAATAAAAAAATTTGATCGGTAAATTATTTTATCCTCCCTATTAACTTCGTTACGATGACTGGGATATAAGATTCTAAGTTTCCAAATAAAGCGCTAAAAATCATGATTTTACCATAGAAAGTTTAAACTCTAAATAAAATTCTGGTTTTATCCCACAAATACTATAATTATAAATCCATATTTCAAACCTAATTACAGGTAGGGGAAAATGCTAATCTATAATAACAAGACGTGAAAGTAAAATTATTAACTACCAATAATTTAAAAAATGAACTTAACTTTTTTCAGTGACTTTTGAAATTTTTAAACGCTTTTCATAAAATTATGAAATTATTTTAATTTTTATTCTTTTCGGATTTGATTTGATTTTATTTTAGCATATAAATTTACTAAAATTCAAACTGAAAAAACAATTATAACAGATCCGTAACGTAACACTTCCACTTAAATCGCTAAGGTAGCATCGAAGTCAGGCGTATGATGGAATGCGAAGGGTTTGTATGAGCATCAGAATTTGATATTCTTTGGAATCCGAAGAGTCTACATTCTCATTTCTTTGAAGCCAAAAGGGAGAGAAAGGAAGCAAGAAGAAATGGAAGAAGAGATAACGGTGAATGGAAAAAGTTCAGTCCTTATAAGGCTAAAGGATACTCCGCCCAGAGTCTGTTCGAGAAAAGAAGACATGAAACGTTTAGACGAAACTGAGGATTGTTTCGTGTTAGATTTCGACCCACATGACTCGTTGGACGACAAAAATAGCCACCAAGGTGATGCCTCTAAGGATTTCTACGTTGTTGGTGAAAACGGTAAGGTAATATCGACAAAACCTATCATAGATAAGATTTTACTTCATTATATATTACAGTGTTCTTAACCCTCCCACAATTGTTGTCGCTGCATGGCTTGGAGGGTATGTTTTGGTTTGGAGGGGAAGTAAAATGTCGCAAAAAGTTTTCATTTTTGAATCAAATTTTTGAGAATATTCTTGCTGCTTGAGTGATGATTGTTGTGGAATTTTATTATTTAAAAGTTATTTGTTTCTCTCAATTGTATAGGTAGCTTGCAGGGATTACCCACATCCAAGACATCTGTGTGTTAAATTTCCGTTTACCACAACACCTCACCAGAGCTATTGCGAACTGGTAATTATTAATTAACATGTGATTTAAGTTGTTGTCTTTGTGTTTTGCCTGTTCGTGTTCACCTTAATTACCGCGATCATATGTGCAGTGTTACTGTCGTGTATGTGGCATACGTGCTCCTTGTAAGCATTGGACCCGATCAAAGTCCCCACACTGTGATGAAGTTTATCATAAATTTTCAAGCAGAGTTTTTGGAATTCGGGGAATATGAAGAAATCTGTAGAATATAAACTGAATTTTTTGTTTTCAGTTGTATGATGATGTTCCTGGGGAATGGGGTACTTTATTGGCTTCAAATTTTGCTTTTTTCTGTATGTGCAGAATTATCTTATGTTACCTTATGTAATTCTGTAGATTTCGCATCCCTTTCACTTTATGTTTTTATCAATGGCTATTAAAAAGAATGTTTAGAAACAAGAAAATTTTATTTAACTTGACCATTTTTACAAGGAAAAATATTCTTAACACAAAAACTGCGGGTGATCCATGAAGAAAAATCATGATAAATTATTTATTTCTCACGTTCAAAACAAAAAAAGATGACTTAACTTCAAAATCGATTCTTTGATTTCTTTGATTCTTTGTAGGATTCTTCATTATATATATATATATATATATATATATATATATATATATATATATATATATATATATGATAATTCTCAATTTTGGAAAAAAAATCAAATCTCAAATTTTATACATATATAAATATTAATATCAATAATTAATTAATACAATATAATAAAATAATTTATAATAATACTAATATAAATAATAATAGTAATAGTAATAATAACTATTATAATAATTATTATTATTATAATAAATTAAAACAATATTAACATAATTTAACTAATGTCAATAAATATATCAAAAACTCAAGAATTACCACTCGCATCATTAATATATAATCAATGTCAAAATAATTCTCTTTTATCATAACAGGAAAAAAAAAGTGTATTGAAAGTAAATGATACATTAATATGGTGATAATAGTGTACATAGCAAATGTAAATAATATATGATCTTATAATTATGTTTCACATTAAAATTTTATAAATAAATATGGTAACAATTAATATTTATAATTATTTATTAATAATTACATTTATTATAATATCGTTCTAAGTTTGTTTTTCAATTGATTGAATTGTCTATAAGTTAATAGTGAAATAATCAACAAAGAGAAAATAAAAACAAATTACATGATTTAAAAGAATAAAAAAAACATAGCTTTATGAAATATGAAAAAATTATTATATGATATAAATAATCAATTCTTAATTATATATAAATTCCATTTTAATAGTATAGAACTATTAAAATAAAATATACATGATACTATTAAAATAAAATATACATACATGATAACTTACAAGAACCTGAGATTAATAGAGAGAAGATTATATTTTTGAAGAGCAAAAACTATTTATCTTGTTGCTTCTCTCTCAATCAACTGTTGCAAAATTGAAAAGATGTCTCTTTCCTAAGCTCACACTAGTTAAGGTAATCATTGCAAAAGAGAAAACAACAAACAGACAAAACACAAAAACAAGGGTAAGCTAGTGATACAAAACATTTCATAATATACTTAAGTATTTTAAACATTCCACAATGATACATATAACAATTTAACCAACCAAACACTTTACACATGACCATACTTTAACTGGACTGTCTCGACTTAGAATGAAGGGCGAGCTATGGCGGGTTATGCACTTGTGGTGGCTTCTACTGCTTTGCAAAGTCATTGCCAATGAGTTTCACCCTACCACACTCACAAGGTTAGTATGCTCCACGCCCTGGATCATACTGGAAGCACTCAAGACTAAGACCTCCTACTACTTTACCCACATGTGTCAATCTTCTCTACTTGAGAATGAAAGACCATTAGAGTGTTAGGATAACCCCAAGATTGAGCTCATTGCATTCATACTAATGATACTTGAAACCACCACTGAGAAGTTCCTCCTTGGAACTTTCATCCATACCTTTGAAACCATTGAGATCACTTCACATTCACATAGTACATCAATATATGAGACTACTAATCATACATTAAAGAAATAGAAATACACATACAAGTTATAAGAAATGACATAATAACACAATTTCTTCATAGCAACATGATAATCCTACTTAGGCAAGGAAAACAACTTTGAAACCCTCACCAATAGCTTCAGAAGGTTCCAAAACCCCCAAAATGACCTAAAGAGCATTCAAAACTAATACCTGAAACCCTAAATTTTATATTTCCAAAACTTGAAAAAGAAACTAAAACTAGTACGATAGTCACTACTAGAAAAATCGTTGTTACATACGGCCAAAATTCGTATGTAAGCTCCGTATGTAATGATGAGTTACATACGAATTAAATACGGACAAAAATCCGTATATAATGTGATCATAGATAACTTTACATACACATAAATTCATATGTAATTACATACGGATATTACATACAGATATTAGATACGAATATTACATGTGGATATTACGTATAGATATTACATGTGGATATTACGTATAGATATTACATATGGATATTACATACATATATTACATACGAATATTACATACGAAAAAAATCCGTATGTAAGCGCACACAGATTACATACTGATAAATCTGTATGTAACAATGTTGGCAGATTTAAATGTATGACCTGGTGCAAGATCCCACATACCTGTAAAATCAGTCCAATCATACAAATAGAAACATTTTAAAAACACACAATACTCTCATACATTCATATATTGATGGAATAATAATAGTCTTCATACATAATAATTTGTTGGATCCATACATAATAGTCTTCCATCATATAAGATATCTAACAAGTTACTAATAATATCAAATGTCTGAAATTCCTAATACTAATAATCCTTATAAGGATTTATTAACTTGTGACATTTCATCCACTTGGTATGACACATCGGGTTGTGCAATAAATGATACACAATTAATATTGAAAGGAAAGGTGAAAGAGAGAGGATGAAAAGGAGTAATCATAATGCTATACAAAACGGAATATGTTGATTCTGTAATGAAACATTATACACTCACTAGTGCAGCGAGGGGCTTTTACCGCGGTTCATTTTCACTATACGTCGCGGTTTAAGAACCGCGGCATATTCAGCCGCGGTAGTAAGTCAGACACTTTAGGCCGCGGTTATAACCGCGGTATATAGGTTGAGGAATATGCCGCGGTTGTCGAGGGAACCGCTGCCTAAAGCCATTTTTTAAAAAAAAAAATTAAAAAATCCACTATATGCCGCGGTTGAACCGCGGCAAAAGATGGAATAATATGCCGCGGTTAGTGTTAAAACCGCGGCCATATGTCTCGTTTAAAAAAAAAATGAATCACTATATGCCGCGGTTGTGGTTAGAACCGCGGCATATTCCCCTGCAGTTTTTTAAAATTGCAGGTCTGTTTTTGTGATATCCACTACCACAAAAACAGACCTGCATATAAAAACATGTACACAGATTCAATTTGAACATAATAAACACATTTTCAAATGTATTTCAACATCAAATAAAGTACAAAGTCTAAGAAAATTCAATCTAATCAAATGCAATGTTTAAATCTAAGAGCTATTGTATAATCTAATGATATACTTCGCAGCAGCGTTCCTAATGAATAATAGTGACTTCTCAGGAACTGGTGTAGTAGTCTTGAATCTCTGCAAAAGACAATTCATATTAATTAGTGTATATGAATTCAACATTTGGGAAATATCATATAATTTGTTAAAGTTAAATATTACCGTTTCCCAGCGACTTGTGATGTGAGAACGAACAATATGGGCCATCCAATACATTACATAGTATCCGCACTCATATGACCCATTTTGTCTGTTACGCTACAATATATCATCACAGTTGATAATAGTTAGTGAATAACATTAAAATAAAACAATTATAACAAAGTATGACTTTAGCATATGTCAAACCTTGAGAGAAATTCAAGCAATCTTTCTACTATTAACAATTGATCTCCCACCCATCATCATACTTGCTGGAATAGAACTGTATATAAAAAAAGGTTTTAGCATTCATTTATATAACAAAGAAAGTCCAAACATTGAGGTTCTTACCAATTAATTGCTTGTTTGAGTTGTGTGGGAGGAGGCCTGTGCAATGAGCAGAACCACAAAGCATAGTTGTCTTGCATAGACATAACAAGAAGTTGCCAATGGCGCCTGAAATTCATAATAACGTAACTATTAAATATTAAAATCACATATGGAACATTATTATGTTAACAAAGTTCACTTACCCGGATATATAAGGCAAAAAGTATATTTTCTTGCCCCTTCCAAAACTCCTTATCAGACTCATGTTGATATGCTCAAAATCATTTGATTCATGAATTGATTGGGGATCAATGAATCCATAATCATCAGAGCGCCCCAACTTATTACTGACCCCAGACATATACCTGAAATCAAAAATTAGCTTTGATATAAGGATACTTGATATATAAATCATTTTTATATAAAAATAATTGGTCATAAACTTACATCGTCCATAGTTGAATAATTGAAATATTCAACTCTTGTGTTCCCGACGCAAGCTCACGGACATCTTGGCTATTAAGGTATATTGGGACCTCAGAGCCATGCCCAAATACATTAGCATCATACTCAACCTCCAAAGGATTATCATCAAGGATGTCAGCAAGTAGATGCAATGAAGAAAGAGGGTCATCCTCAGATAGAGGAATCTTCTCTTGTGCCTGCGTCTGTTGTTACATGAAAAGATAAGATAAGTTTTGACATCAAAAACCTTTAAAATTGAGAAGTGTAAAGAAGAATTTCATACCGAGGGGTCAGAAACTGGTTTAACCAAAAATTTAGGCCAAGTGATAAACGACTTATATGCTTGTTCCACAGTGAAAATCTCTTCCGTGGACAGTGGAACCGAGGCATCTGGTATGATCATTTCATCCACTGAGACCTTCACCTCATCCTCTAATAGTTGCATACCATGACATACAGTCGCTTACCTAAACTCTGTTCCACGAGCTACCAGCACCATCTCAGTATCTTCTAAAATGTGTAGCAGACATGGACTACCATCGTCCATGTCATCCTCTGGGATGGCTGATGCGGAACAACTTCCTTTGCCGCTTCTCCCTGTCAGAGTAAATGTTAGATTATACAAGAGATAGAAATAATTGCACATAAATGTTTATTAAGTTTGCCTGTGGGAGGGGGAGGGATAACATGTTCCTCTATAGGAGACTGCACCGGGCGCATGCTCTGAAACTGCTGCTGGTATAGCATCTGGAATTCAGCCCTCACCTCGGCCCTGATCTCCTGCATAAGGTCTTGTCGGACCTTTTTTGTGATCTCTTCTGTCATCCTTTGTGTATCGCTGTATGAATATGAAGGCTGACGAGAAGAGCTCCCAAAATAATCTGTAATTCCTACTCCAGGACCTGCAGCACGTACACGTCCAGGGTGCTCAGGTCGTCCAATTGCAGCAGTAAGAATATCCTGGTGACCCTCTGGAGTGAATTGGCCTTGGGAGCTCTGCTCAACCAAGGCGTCCTGTAACATTACAAAACACCATTATTCTTTAAATAGTTTAATGTAGTATGTATAATGACAATATTTATTATTTTAGGAACAGTGATAACTTACAATTTTTTCAGAAATCTCTCGTGCAGTGTCGGAAGAGTAGGTGCCCGATGGTCGCATACGGGCCAACTTCCATTTCTCATGTCTAGACGGTGGAGAAGGAGGCTGAGGAGGGCTACCACTCTGAGATGGTGGTATAGCATCTGCCTTTTGCTTGAGGATTTTCTCCTCAAGCTTCCTATACCCACCACGAGATAATAGGTGGGGGGTTTTGTTCTGAGCACTTGTTCCTTGTGCTTTGCTTCTAATTGCCTGTCACATACACATTAATTAATTAGTTCATATGATATATATTTGTTAATGAAGAATTGAATAATATGAACTACACTAACCTGCCATTCCTCTGACATCCGACTCTCTTTAAAAACCCGCCAAGTCTCCTCATCAATGGACTTATATGAACTACATGGACTTTTATGTTTAAGGTGTCCAAAGATGTACCTTGATGTCAACTTGCTTTTAAAGTTTCTGAAATTTTCTGCAACAGTTGACAAACACTTATTTCTAAGTGTTGGGACATTTGGAATGTCAAATGTCATCTGAAAAAAACATAATAAAGTTGTATTAGTACAAAATTATCAATATAAACAAATTTTAATTCAAATGCTATTAACTAACTTACCAATATATCTTGCCAAATAATGTTCCGATCACCCTCGGACACATGATCAAAAGATGGAATGAGAATGCTAATCTTATCACGTGCCACTACTCCAAGGTATGATCGGAAGTCATCTGCATGGGGGCCAGTTGCCACACCCGTGGTGACATTCACATTCACCGGAGTTCTTTCACCACTATTTTTCCTGATCAATAGTTGTTTTATCCTAGTGGGTCCTCTAGTGGATCTGGTTGGGGGAGCCTCATCCCCTGAAGAATGTGGATGATCAGCCATATATCTGTCAAAATAAATAACAACATTAAATGCACTTCCAAGACTTATGTAATATCATATAAATTAACAAAACATGTAATAGTAATCATAGGAAATGTATAAAAGGAAAACTTATGTTATATTAATAAAATACTTATACAGAAATTGAAAATTCATACATAAAGATATGGATTCATCATATGTATATTCCCTCATCATGATCTGACCGAATTGCATGTACATCATCGTCAACTACAGATTGATCATCCAAATTTGTTGTAGTTTGAAATGAATGGTTGTCAGCAATAAAAATATTAATCAGATTGTCTTCGTTAACTTCAATTTGTTTTTTGCCTTGAAGAGCAACATACCAATGGTCAGACGCAGGATCTTTGACATAAAAAACTTGAGATGCTTGATGTACCATGATAAACGGTTCGTCTCGGTAACCCACCTTGCGAAAATCAACCAGTGTCATACCCGAGTCATCTATTTTCACACCACTCTTATTGTCAAACCACTTACACTTGAACAATGGAACAAAAAACTTGGTGTAATCAACCTCCCATATCTCTTCTATTATACCATAATATCTCATTGATCCAAGTACAGGAGATTGATCTTTTGATGTGGAAAATTGAAGTGACTCAGCTTCTAAACTGACTCCACTATTTTGTACTGTGCTTTTATCATCCAAAGTCTTCGTATAGAATGTGCAATTATTGACTTCATAACCTGTACAACACACGACATCAAACTTCAAACCATTTGCAAGCCACAATAAAGTTTCAGAAGAATGTGGCTCTTTGTCAATTTCAGATTTGAACCAAGACATAAATGTTTTGTTATGCTCCATCAATTGCCATTTCTCTGATTGTCTTGGATTTTTATTCTTAACAATGGCTTTGTGTGCTTCCAAAAAAGGGATCACCTCATCTGTGTTGTTCAATATATAAAGATGCGCTTGCAACAATTCTTCGCGATCTTTTGTCACCACATTGACACCTCGGATGCTTTTACTTGTAGAAAATTTATTCAACCATGCTGTGCGAGGAACTCCTATTGGATTCGTTGATGTCAAGTAATCTGAACAAAACTCGATACTTTCTTCAACAATATACCTTTCAATCATCGAACCTTCAGGACGATATGGATTTTTAACGTACCCTTTCAAAATCTTCATATAACGCTCAATAGGATACATCCATCTTAAGTATACCGGTCCGCACAACCTGATTTCTCTAACCAAATGAACAAGTAAATGTACCATGATGTCAAAAAACGATGGAGGGAAAAACATCTCTAGTTGACACAAGATGATAACAATCTCGCCTTGAAGTTCATCTAACTTTGTAGGATCGATGGCTTTACTACATATTGACGAGAAAAATGAACACAACCTGTTTATGGTGTGCCTAACATTTTTGGGCAAAATTCCATGAATAGCCACCGGTAACAACTGTTGCATTAAGACGTGACAATCGTGAGACTTCATGCCAACAAGCTTTAAGTCCTGCATTGACACTAAACTCTTCATATTTGAAGAGTATCCTTGTGGTACTTTGATACTCTTTAAACATACACAAAAACTTATCTTCTATTGTCTAGACATTGTGTAACATGCAGGGGGCAAATAAGTACGTTTACCAATCTCCTTGGGTGCCAACTCTTCTCGGATATTCATGTCAACCAAATCCAAACGAGCATTCACTCCATCTTTTGTCTTTCCCTGAATGTTGAGTAATGTACCAATCAAGCTATCACACACATTCTTTTCTACATGCATCACATCTATGCAATGTCGAACATCTAACTTTGACCAATATGGAAGATCAAAGAATATTGATTTCTTCTTCCAAGGGGTCGTTACAGATGACTTCTTGGATGTTTTCCCAAATACATGATGTATTTTATTAACTTTTTCAAGAACTTCAAGGCCAGTAAGTGGATTTGGTGCTTCGTCCCTCTCTTGATCTCCATTGAATGCTTTTTTTAACCTTCGATATGGATGATTACGTTTTAGAAATCTCCGATGACGCAGATACACCGTCTTTCTTCCATGTTTCAATTGATGAGCTGCAGTGTTTTCTTCACATATAGGACACGCTTTATGACCCTTGACACTGTATCCTGACAAATTACCATAAGCAGGAAAGTCATTAATGGTGCAAAATAACATTGCACGCATCATAAAAGTCTCTGAAGCGAATGCATCAAATATTTCAACCCCATCAACCCACAAAACCTTCAAGTCTTCAACTAGTGGGCTTAGATAAACATCTATGTCATTTCCAGGCTGCTTTGGACCAGATATCATCATAGACAACATCATGTACTTCCTCTTCATGCACAATGCAGGAGATAAGTTGTAAATTATCAATATAACTGGCCAACAACTGTGATTGGTACTTAGATTACCAAATGGGTTCATTCCATCAGTGGCTAAACCAAGCCTAAGATTTCTACACTCTTTACCAAATTCGGGGAATTGTCGATCGATATTTTTCCATTGCTTTGAATCAGCTGGATGACGAAGCAGCCCGTCAATTTTTCTCTCATCTGCATGCCATCTAAGATTTTTAGCATCTTTGGGATTCGCAAACAAACGCTTAAGTCTGGGCACTATTGGAAGGTACCAAACTACTTTCAAAGCAGATCCATTTTTTTCTATCTGACCATTATCTTCACTATTGTTTTTTGACTTGTATCGTGATAAGCCACATTTTGGACACTTTGTCAAAAATTCAAACTCTTTCCTATACAAAATGCAGTCATTGGGACAAGCATGTATCCTTTTATACTCCATACCCATTGGACAAAGAATTTTCTTCGCATCATAATTACGAGTGGGCAGTGTATTTCCATCTGGCAACATTTCATTCAACAACGTCAACAGTTCTGTAAAACTCTTATCAGTTCATCCATTGCTCGCCTTCAAATTCATGAGCCTTAACACCGCTGATAAACGTGTGAACTTAGTTGAACCGACATACAAAGGTGTTTCTGCATCAGTCGACATCGTCTCATACACATGAGCTTTGGCAAAATTTTCTGCTCCAACATCGCGGATCATGTCCTCCAATTTGTCTTCATCCGGTCGATCTTCTTCCATGGTGGAATCAGTAACATTTACACTTTGAGAGTCAGTGGGAAAATCCATTTCTTCGCCGTGCCAGATCCATGTTGTATAGCATCTTAGAAAACCATCACATATAAGATGTTCTCTAATTTGAGTTGCGTTCAACTTTCTCCCATTCAAACAGTTCACACAAGGACATCTAAACTTCACTTCATCATCAGTTCTCCCCTCATTACGTTGCGCAAATTGTATAAATTCCTCTACACCTCTCTCGTACTCAGCACTAATACGTGGTAAATTAATCCAATTTCGATCCATATTCCTAAATATTACATAAAAAGATAAGTTACTAAAAATCAAACTTGCAATTTCATACATATCATTGAAACTTAGTGAATAATATTTTAAGATTTATAAATAATACAAGAACTACAACACACATTACCAAAACTATAGCAAAAACCATACCATACATTACCAAAACTATAACAATTTCATGCATTATCAAAATTAAAGCAAAAATTATACCATACATTACCAAAACTATAGAAACTTCATACATTACCAAAACTATAGCATTATGCAAAAACTAATGAAGAAATCACGTTAAAAATGCAAAAGGGCATAAATACCTGGAAGAGGAACGGCGAAAACGCTTGGTGCAAAGAAAACGAAATCGCAGCGGAGAGGGAATGACGAGTTTCAAACGATTTTGATCGGCTAAAACTGTTTCAAACGCGTCACAAATGAGAAAAGACCGAATAATTTCAAGTTTAAACGGTGCAGAAACGCGTACCTGAGATGATGGCTGTCGGAGGAGAAGAAAACGCGAACAGAGCTTGCGTTGCGGGAAGAAGATGATCACTGTTCAAAGTTTTAATTTTTAACTCTGAACGAGGGAATCTACCGCGGTTCACTACTTAACCGCGGTATAATATAGGTATATGACGCGGTTTCACTCCCAACCGCGGCATATACTGATTTAAAAAATTATCCTAAATGGCATTTTTGAAATTATTTTCAAACTATATGCCGCGGTTCAGCGGGCAACCGCGGCATATACCTCGAAATATTTCAAATAAATGTTAAATTAATATCAGGTAGATTAATATGTCGCGGTTGCTCGTAGAACCGCGGCATATACCCATTTTACGTGCTGAACACAACTGTCTCCCCAACTGCCTTTTTGGGGAATTTCAGTAGATGACAGGGGTATATGCCGCGGTTTCGCAGCGCAACCGCGGCATATACCCCTGTAACTTCTGAAATTCTCTGACTGGCAGAGAAGTTGAGAAGTTACTGCGGTATATGCCGCGGTTGTTCAGAGAACCGCGGCATAAAACCCTGTAAAGTTTTAAATTCTCTGACTCAGTCAGCCCCTGGAATAAATTGGCAGGGGTATATGCCGCGGTTCTCTGGACAACCGCGACATATACCCCTGTAACGTTTTAAATTCTCTGACTCAGTCAGCCCCTGGAATAAATTGACAGGGGTATATGCCGCGGTTCTATGGACAACCGCGGCATATACCCATGTTATTTAATTTTTTATTCACACGTGGCGTCAAAGGGGATGGTTGACCGGTGTATATGCCGCAGTTCCCCGCTGAACCGCGGCATATGTGTTCGATTTATTTACCAAACTGCCACCGCGCACCATTATGTTGCGGTTTCCTGTGAACCGTGGCATAATGTGCGCTGTAAAAACCCAATTTTTTACTAGTGACTACAATGATGTAATATAGACCTCTCTGGGAATATATATATATATATATATATATATATATATATATATATATATATATATATATATATATATATATATATATAATATACTAATTATAGTTTATGCGCACGGACTTGGAAGCCTTGTAGAGTCACTTCTACGAAAATCTAATGTTGATTTTAATGTATGTTTTCAACATCCTTTCTAGATTCAGTAGTTTAACTCTTGCCAGAAAAGGCTGTAGAGTTTTGGTTAGAACAAGCGATATCGTCGAGTCGCGCAGCGGAATAAAATTATGGAAAGCATGTTCGGTCAATTTAAAAAAAATGGTTCCTTTAATTTTCTTATAAACGTTTTATCAAACAGTTGATGTATAGAAAATGTAAAGAGTATAGGGAGTAGAAAAATCACATAAATGAATTTTATCTTGGTTCGAATCAAAAGATTCTACGTTTAGTCGTTAATCACTATGAATAATGATTAACCTTTTTCATTAAAAATAGTTCACAGTTTGTACAGATTACAAGATAGTGAGTGGAGATTAAGAAACGAGAACAACCTTCGTTCGACAAACGAACGAAACAATCTTCCTTCGACAAAAGAACTGGAAGCAGTTTCCTTCAACAAACGAACTGAAAACAAGAACACTCAGCCAACTTGAAGAGAACCGCTCCAACCTTTGACACACAAAGCGCGAGCTTCTCCTTTTCACAAGACTTCACAAGAGCAAGAACTAACACTTGAGAACTTCCTCAGATTGCATTGTATTCTCAAAATCGCAAAGTTTCCTTTTCACTCTCAGAGAGTTTCCCTTAGGCACAAAACTCTAATACTGTCAAAATGAAAAGTTACTTTCTAAAAGTTGTGAAGACCTCTATTTATAAGCCAGGGTCAGATTTTAAAAGAACACTTCCCAATTGCCAATGATAATCGATTATTGTAAGTAATAATCGACCCTTCATGGGGATTTTCAAAAAGTGATAATTTATTATTCTGAGCAATAATCGATTATCTGCGCATGCAAGGTTTATTCAAATGAGCTATGTGATAATCGATTATTACACCAAATAATGAATTATTTATGCAGACTTCCCTCTTTTCGATGATGATAAAAAATCTGTTGTTTAAAAGCATTTCTAAATATCTGCACAAATTTCATACTTATAAACATATAAAGATGTTAGTAATAATTATACTAATTAGAAGTTTTCTCCCCCTTTTTCATCATAAGAAAAAAGTAAAAATAAATACTCCCCCTCAAATGTTGCTCCCCCTAAACAAAAGAATGGATGCAATTCAAATATTATAAAATTATTGAGTACTAGATATCATTCAAATATTATAAGCGAAAAGAGTAATTAATCTAGAGCAGAGATAAATAACAAGATATCAAACAAACTCATATATCTTTCTCTCAAATAGGTATCATTTATTACAAGATTGTGACATAAGATGTCAATAAAAAATTCTCCCCTTTTTATCATAAGAAAAACAATCATTAATAAAAGTTCCCCCTCAAATGGTTCTCCCTCTCAACAAAAGAATAGATGTATTTTTTTTAAAATAAAATTTAAATTTTTATAACATGAAAGAGCAAAATACATCATGAATTATAGAATGGAAATTCAACTCGAATCAAGAAATACAATTAAGAGTTAGAAAGGAGGGGTTTGGAGGATAATCAGGAGGTTGAAGATGTCAATAAAAAAATTCTCCCTCTTTTTTCTATCATATTTAAAAGATCATATAATTTTTATGCTCTCCCTAAATTAGTTAACTTTAAAAGAATTTAGGGCCTTTTACTTCATTAAAAAATTCTCCCCCTCAAAGTAATATACCCCTTAAAATCAAAAACAGATTCGAAGAATTTTTTTTTTTTACGTTTTAACTTAAGATAATCAATTATTACACCAAATAATCGATTCTTTACTAACCAAATTATTAAAATTCATATTTTGAGACCAAGATAATCGATTATTACCCTTGGTAATCGATTATTTACGTTAATTTCCAAAAAACATAAATTTGGCCAAAATTTCAATCTAACACACATCTAGCATTCATAAATTATTTTCAAAGCTCTTAAAAATTACGAGGATACCATTGAGCTTTCTTTTTCCTTTTGAGAATTCAACCTGCAAAACAAAACAATAGACTTTTGGTCCCTATAATCTCCTTTAGGTCCTTTGAGGTTAGAGATAAATTACTTTATAACAAGAATCCAAACATATTTTCCATTAGGAACATCAAAATGTTTTATTCTACATTTATTTGAAGTGTGCCCCTTTTTCATGCAATAAAAACATGTGACAACATTTGAATTTCTATAACATATAGTTCCTTTTTCGACCCATACCCTATGGGTTCTTCTTTTTATGCACACTTTTTGTTTTTATAAATATTTTTAACAAATATAGGTGTTTCAACATAATTATTTGTAGTTGCCACTTCAAGAAGATTTTCAAGAATATCAATATCAAGCATATGACTTTTACATGGAAGACATTCAGCAGGATGTTCAACATTTGAAGACTCTTTCATTTCTAAATTGCAGATTTTATTCCTTAAAATAACTTCTTCATCCAATGCCTTCTCATATTTAATTTTCAAATCCTTAAACTCATTTTTCAAATTTTTATGAGCAGCATTCAATTTCTCAGATTCATCAAATAATTAAAGAAAAGCTTTTTGTACATCAAATTCACTAGTGTCAAGGCTAGAACAACTTACTTGGCTTGCAGTGTCATCAATATTAGCTGTCAAACACAAGTTTGCTTCTTCAACATAATCAATTGAACTTGAAGTGCTTGATGCATTATCCTCCAAGCAATGTAAGCTCTTTTCTTCTTGAAAAACTTCTTTTCTTCACCCTTTTTTATGCTTGGACAATCCGCATTAACATGCCCTTTTTTCTCCGCAACCATAACACCTATAATTTGAAGAAGATCTTTGTTTCTTCTTCGAGTCCTTTTTAATTTGTTGAATGCCTCTAGCTTTCAAGAACTTGTTGAATTTTCTAAGCATGTGAATCATATATTCGTCGTCTGAGTCACCATCTTCAGATTCCTCACCCTTTTCTAAACTCTTACTTTATGAAAGTTTAGATTTGAAGGCCAATGTTTTCTTCTTTCCTTGGGCTTCCTCTATTAAGAAAGATGATTATGAGAGAAAAGTTACTAAAAGAGAAGCATAATTGTCTATGATTGAGTAATACCTATTGGAGTATCAAATGCAGGTAACAATCTCCTGGAAAGATCTTCAGCTAAGTTTAGTAACTGATTATCATATGATGGAACTCTCATGCCCTGCAGACAACATATGTGAACATAATAGTTGATGACTATAGAGTAATATGTACAAATATATTATAATATGAATTAGTAGGAAAAATGAGTCATGACATGAGATGCGAAATCAGAATGCAGGAAATGGATGATATTACAGCACCAACAATCAAGCATATTCCCATCAAAGAAATTTATAACTATATTCTTAATCGTGAATCATGTCTATAAATAAACCAATGACCTCTAAAACCTCTCAATGTTAACCGAATATGTATACCTTCCACTTGATCTACTCTTTTTATTAGAGCATCTACAGTTCTTCTCCAAACATATACAGACCACCTATGACTCCAACATCAATCCCAAACACTCTCATTTATCGTTAACACTTCTTTTACCTCAAGGTTCCAAATTCTATGATAAAATCCATTAATATTTAATAGGTAATTGATAACGATTGAAATTACCGTTATTTGTCATGCAATTTTGATACTAAATTAGCCCTTTTTTTACTTTGAAGCTTGCTTAAACTATTGTTTTAGTTTAAATTTGGTGAATAAGTGAATAGAGCTTATACTTAATGATTTTTATCACTGATTTCCTTAATTTTGTAGGTTATTGGTATTTTTGGAAGAGGAGGAGTAAAGTATATAGGAGTTGGAACCCGGGGAGCACAACAAAAGCACTAGGAAAGAAGGATCCTGGTTGCCCTTTTCTGGGGCCTTGGGCGCTGGTTGTCACACAACCATGCCTGGTTGCCCTCTTTAGGGGTCCTCAGCGTGGGAAGTCTCGGAAGGGCGCCTGTTTGCCCCCATTTGGGACATTAAGCGCCACTCATCTCGTAAGCACGCCTGGTTGCCCCCTTTAGGGGCGCTGAGCGCCAGCCAGCTACGCCGTAGGATGCCTGGTTGCCCTCAACCAGGGCACTGAGGGCTAGTCTCTTTGCAGTTGGGCCTGGTTGCCCTTAGTTGGGGCATTGAGCTCCAGCGACGTTGGCCCATGATCCAATTTTGATCTATTTAATGACTTGCACGCCCTAAGGTTCACATCTTTTGACAGCTGAAGCTCATAAACACATTTCTTGACCCTTTGGAGGCAGATTTGGAATGTGAGAGCTATCCTCTTCTCTTTCTAGGGTTTTTATCTCATTCTTCCATCATTTTACACCTAGTTTCTCCATGACAATGGAGAATTAAACTCATTTGTTGTTGGGGAAGTTGTAACCTCTAAACTTTCATGTATTTGAATATGTTTTGAATTAATTTATGCTTCTTTCATTAATTGTTAGTGATTTTCTCCTTTACTCAGTGCTTTTTACGTTTTGATCACTCATAGCATGATGTATGACTTTCTTTATTATTGGAAAATACCTATGAAGCAAAATCCAGAGAATTTCACCCAAAGGGACTATTGCCTAGACATAGGGATAAAACGTTTGGTTGTCTTAAGCTTCTTTTTGTAATGCAGAATTGATTACTAGGGATGCAAGACATTGTCGTCAAATAATTAAGGATAGACTTTTTACGCCGAGATATCGAGTTCTAAGTAATTTAGAGAGTGATATTAACAATTTAATTAAGAAGATGAATTCTTATATGCATGAAAGTAAGGATGGTGAAATCTAAACCCCAACACCATTATCATCTCATATTATCAACATCATCCATTCACTCTTGTGTTTAGCCTCAATTGATCAAATTTTACATTCAAGTTTTTGCAATTTAATTTTAATCATTGAATCGTTCTTTAGTCTTAATTAGTTAAGATATTACACGATTGTTTAGGAACACAAGTCTCTTGGGAAACGATACTTGGTCTTACCATTTTATATTACTTGATACGATTTGGTACACTTGCCAATGAGTTAACAGTAACAAATTAATTACTTTCACATGAAGAAAGTAGAAAGAATCTAATAATCCAGGGTTAAAATTATTAGACTAATATAATAAAAAATCTTTATCAAAATAAATATCCTGAAAGCAGTTGGCAATATCAGAAGAGCAAAGTAAATATTTATTAGAGTTGATATCCAACTTAAAATCAGTGAGAAAACAAAGCATAACCTCATCAAATCCTTCTATAGAAGGTTGCTATCAATGACATCCAATTGAGAACAACATCAACCTAAGGTGTCCATACCATTAACTTTTAAAATTTTACAAAATGTAAGATAAGCATGAATTGTAAATGTAGTCATTTGTATTGTCCAAAAATTGACACACTAATCGTAGCTGATGAGGCTGTCGCGGGCCATCAAATTTGATGTGACTCCTAGGTCGTCTCTCAAGGACCAAATGTGGTTTGAGGCTTAGGTCAAACACGTAGTGAGGGGTTTTGAAAGTGTTGTTTTTAATGCAATTGAACTAAATTAAGAAAATGAAAATTAAACACAACCAAATATAATTGAAAGCATTAAAGTTCATGAAAACATTCAACTGGAACATTTAAAACGTCGTGCAGCTGGAATTAAACGAAATACCAAAGTGTGTGAATCCAATTCAATGCAACGAGTAAGCTAAACATTAAAAGCAATTCATCATAGAAATGACACTAGAAAAATGCTTGAACAGTTAACTTAAATAAGTGAGTAAACTGCTCTAAAATAACATTTGTGCTGCACCATCTTTCCATCCGAGGCCGTGACACCACTCATCCTCTTCCAGCACGTCATTTCTCAAAGCATCTAAAATGAATTCTCCAAATGAAAAACACTGCACCCTTCTTCAAGTAAAAACCCAAAACTTCTTCTCTCAACTCAACCACCGTACAAGACTTATTCAACTCCGAATCACGACATCTCAATGCTTCTCTCTTCTTCTCCCTTGCAAATGAACGAGTTCCCTTCTTCCGAAATCACTCACTGCCTTACCTTTCTCCACGTCACGGACACACCTCACACCATCTAATCACCGTGAATCCGCACACTTCTTTAACTCTCAATCACTGTTTCAGCTGCTTCCAGGAAACAAAATGAAAGTGGTTCCCTTCACTCAAAATGTGACACCATTGCTGCTTGCTTATTCCATCCAGCCAGTTGTGACACCAATGCTTCATCTCTCCGTGCAACAGCTCACACTCCTCAACGTGCTTCTCCAACGTGCTGCTGGAATCAGCACTTCCTCGGTTCAAGAGTTACAGCACGTGCCCGTCATTCTAGCCCCAACACCATGTGCTGTCCAAAAGAATGTTGGATGTGGCAGCAGCAGCTTGAAGACTTTCTTCAATCAATCACCGTGTTTGGTGCTCCCTAGACGCATGCAAAATGAAAGTAAGGGGCTCTCCATTCCTCGCGTAACCCCGTGCACAAGCAAAGCAAGAATTCTAATTTATGGAACATGTAAATGAACGTGACAGCAGCTGAACTCTAGCTTCAATCAAAAGGTGCACAAAACCAAAATAAAAAGGCAATGAAAAATCAATCAATTGAGATTAGCGTGGAGCTCTTCATTCACCAGCGTAATAGTATGCACCAGCTTTCAATTAAAAAGAACATTCTAAGTTCAAGTTCCATGAGGGAGTGGCGGCTGGACGCCCTCCTCTTTTCAAAAAGAAAATCCTCTAAATAAAAAAAATAAAGTGCTAAACCTAAACCACTCTTGGGCCCAACATCATTTTGCCAAAATTAGCCCAAAGTGCACAAGTTGGTTCAAAAAGCCTAAACTACTAAATTATAATATCATTAATTCTAAAATGTCTATATGAAGAGTCTTGAATTATTTAGCATCTTTCCTAATGTCCCAAAATGTATTTCCAAAATTTTCCCTGTAATCAATAATGAAAATAATAAACTCAGATAATTCAAATTAATTAAAATAAGAATTTTTGGTTAAATTAAGCACAATTAACAAAAATGGGAAAATACTGGACATTTAAGTACAATTCCCTGATTAAATTCAGTACAATAAGCTAACTGAAGTCAAGAAAATATTGACACATCAGTAGCATAATCAGAGGTAATAAGATGAGTCGAAAGTAATCCTCTGAGAACCTTGATAGTGGTCTCAAACACAGAAATAACTTTATTCTGCAGCCCAACAAAAATTGAAATAAATCATGAACAAATAAAAACATTATATGAAAACTTTATCATTAAGGGCAATGGCAGTTGTTAGCATTTGCCTAAAAAAATGAAGATGGAGTTTGATTGGATGGGGTGAATACTTACTATATCAAACTGAAGATTTTTGTCAAGCCAATCAATAGAGGTGGCAAAGCGTTGACGGTCACCAAGTAATGCCAAAGTGTCTAAGGAATCAATTTGATATGATAAAGCCTCAATCGATGCCTACTCACAATCCAACCCGTCTTGCCAACCGAACCAAAAATGGGCCAATTAAAAAAAAATAATACACATTAGGGATCAAGTGTTTGACCCATACATATTACAACGAAAATGAAGGAAGAGAATGTCAGAGCGGCTGCAGCGGAATGGTTAGCGTGGAAACAAACCAAGAGGGGGGGTGAATTGGTTATATTCAAATATTATCCTTTTTTAATATTTTTCTCTTAATTTCTTACTAAGCAGATAATTAAACGTAAATAACAGAGTAAGGGAAAGAGAAGAATTACACAGGTATTTTATCCTGGTTCAGATCACTAGGATCCTACGTCCAGTCGCTTATCTCAAATAAGATAAACCTTTTTCACTATCACAAAACTATTACAAATATTAGTCACACAGAAAAACAATTTGTAACAGTTTAGAAATTACCACCTCTCTTGAAACCACAAGAGATGAACTTACACCTCCTTTGAATCTTCACAAAGGATGATCACCTCCTTCGAATGCTTCACGAAGGATGATTCTCTTCCAGACACTTCCTCAGACACACCAAGGATGATCAAGCTATTCCTCTGTCACCGCAGTACCACTTCAGGACTTTGCAGACAAGAGTTTCCTTAGCTTCAGCAATTTCACAGAGTTCTCACAAGAGTTCAGAGTACTTGAGCACAAGGGAAGAGTTGGATTTGAGAGAAAATGAGAGTCTATTTATAGACTCATCCAAGGGCTCCTCCATTTTCGCTTTTAGACTTTCTGACTGTGTTAATCGATTAGCTACAGTGGTTAATCGATTAACAACCCAACGGATACTTCAACGTCTCTAAAAACGGCTAGTTTTTCAAACGTTCACTATGTTAATCGATTAACAGCCCTTGTTAATCGATTAACGTTAATCGATTAGCACCCCTTGTTAATCGATTAACACTGAAATGCTGTGCTTCGCCATTTGCCTCTGGAACAATCGATTAACGCCCTCTGTTAATCGATTAACGTTAATCGATTAACACCCTGTGTTAATCGATTAACACTGCACAGATTTTGCTTTTGATTTATTTTTACATCACTTTTGAATACATACAAGAAACTACTAATTTTCCTATGTTCATACAATTTTTACAAGAGGTTACAAGTCTTCAAAGATCATTCTTCATGAGTCTTGTTTGTTCTTGACTTGATTTGGACATCATCAAAACTTCATCTTCATCATTTTGCTAACAATCTCCCCCTTTTTGATGATGATCAAAACCTTCTTGAATTAAAGCTTTTGTGAACCAGCTGTATAAAAAATAACTTAAGGAAGAAAAAAATTGTTAGTGAACTTAGAAAAAATATTTTAAGACTTTAACTATTTCTCCCCCTTTTTGATCATTATTAAAAAGTGATGTATAATTACTCCCCCTTAATATATTAGAATCTATACTCCCCCTTAATAAAAGCATAGATGCATAGAAATATTAAGATAAGAGAACACACATTTTTATTGAATTTTAAAGAGGCATACAAGCATAGAAGCATACATAAAGGGCACACACTAATAAAAACATAGAATCATAAAGATGCCTAATCATCATCACTATCAGGGACATATAGTTTGGCAAGTTTGTCATCAATCTCCTTAAGATGAGTATTAATCTCATCATAACGAAGATTGTGATATGCCATCATATCGTCCATTCGTGTTTGTTGCATTGTGGCCATGGCTTCAATTTGTCTAGAAATACTTTCTAGACTATATTCTTGTGGAGGATTTGATGGTCCAGCAACATTGGTTGGTTGAGGCATAGGGATATCTTCCTCCTCTTCAGCTGAGGCATCTTCTTCTTGTGCAATATCTTCATCAGCGCGGACAAACAAATTTCCTTGTCTTATAAATCCCATTTGATGCAAAGCAGACTCTTCAATTTGATGGGTAGGTAAGACAGTGAGATGTTTTTCTCCGGTGACATCCACCCCTTTATAGATACATATCAATGAAACAAGGAGAGGATATGGGAGATGACCTCTGTCATACCTCTTGGCACGCACCATAGTATCTGAGATGAGACTTGCCCAATTGATGTTGATATTTTGAGTGATGGCGGACATAATCATCAAATCAGTTTCAAAACATTGAGCAAGGTTTGTACCTCTTGGACAAAGCATCCAAACAATGAGATAATGAAGGACCCTTTCCTCCATTCTTAGATTTCCCACTAGAAGATATCGCCTATTTGGTAGAGGTTGTTGAGGATTCCTCATAAAGGAGCGATATGCCAAAATTTTGTTAAACTCACCAAAATCATTTGGCACATGCATGGCATTTTCTAAAGGAGGAATATGAGCAACATTTAACCAAATATCGTGATCTAGAATAATGTCTACTCCTTTGACGCGAGTGTGAACAATACCGTTTTGGGATTTCAGATTGTAGTAAAATACGCGTACCAAATCGGGGTAATAGCGCCCTTGAAGTTGCAGTAGATATTGGACGCCTTGAGCCATCAATTGTTGAGAGAATTGAAATTGATGTACTGCAAACCAATTAAGATCCACAAATTTTTGGCGAAGAATTTTGCGTTCTTTCCACCATTGCAAGTATTCGTCGTGCCTTCCTTCATCGGAGATCCAACCGTGAATATTTGGACCACGTGCGGGAGGCGTGCTTTCCGATCCATAGCTTCTTCTTCTTCTTCTTCTTGATGGTTCAGCCATGAGAGTGTGAAAAGAATTTTGGGACAGCAAGAAAATTTGGACAGCAAGCAAATTGAAGAGATTTTGAGTAGGAGAGTGAATGGTAATGTTTGTGGGTAAAAATGAGGGATGGCATGGATTTAAATAGGCTGAAAAATGACCCCCCAACGTGCAAATGTTCAAAAAGAGCCGTTTATAGCCGTTACAACGGCTAGTTTTTGCAGTATTTACTGCCTGTAACGTATGTTAATCGATTAACAGGGCCTGTTAATCGATTAACGTTAATCGATTAACACCCTGTGTTAATTGATTAACTGACGCTGATTTCCGAAAAACGTCAAATTTTTACCTATATCTAATTTTGAGATATTTTCAATATTCCTAAGTCTCTTCTAAGCTCATAGAATCTATCCTTAGGCAATGCTTTGGTGAAAATATCAGCTAATTGATGTTGTGTATCAATATATTCTATCTCACAATCTCCCTTTTGTACATGATCTCTAAGAAAGTGATGCCTAATCTCAATGTGCTTGGTTCTAGAGTGCATTATGGGATTCTTTGTAAGATTTATTGCACTTGTATTATCACACTTAAGTGGAATATGATCTAAATGAATGTCATAATCCTCTAATTGCTGTTTCATCCATAAAATTTGCGCACAACAATTTCCAGCAGCAATATATTCCGCCTCAGTTGTTGATAAGGCTACACAGGCTTGTTTCTTAGAGTGCCAAGAAACTAAGGAACTACCTAGAAGATGACATGTTCCACTAGTGCTTTTTCTATCTATCTTACAACCTCCATAATCTGCGTCTGAAAAACCTACAAGACTAGGTTCCGTTCCAGATGGATACCATAAACCAAAGGATGCAGTTCCCTTAAGATATTTCAATATTCTTTTAACTGCAGTAAGGTGAGATTCTCTAGGACTAGATTGATACCTAGCACACACACAAACACTTTGCATAATATCTGGTCTACTAGCAGTGAGATATAGCAAAGAACCTATCATACATCTATATTTAGTTTGATTTACCTCTTTACCTGACTCATCTTTGTCAAGATAGCAAGAGGTTCCCATAGGTGTAGACGCTTCCTTTGCTTTGTCCATTTCAAACTTCTTAAGAATTTCTCTACAATACTTGGTTTGAGAAATGAACGTACCTTCTTTCATTTGCTTAATTTGAAGACCAAGGAAGAATGTTAATTCTCCCATCATAGACATTTCAAATTCACCCTGCATAGTCTTAGCAAAATCCTCACAAAGAGATTTATTAGTTGATCCAAAAATAATATCATCAACATATACTTGAATAATCAAAATATGTTTTCCGACTCTTTTAATAAACAAAGTGGAATCAACTTTTCCTCTACTAAAATTATTTTCTAAAAGAAAATTGCTAAGTCTTTCATACCAAGATCTAGGTGCTTGTTTTAAACCATAAAGTGCTTTCTTTAACTTATAGATGTGATTTGGAAATTTAAAATCTTCAAAACCGGGTGGTTGTTCAACATACACATCTTCTTTTATAAAACCATTTAGAAATGCACTTTTCACATCCATTTGAAACAACTTAAATTTCATTATAGATGCATAAGCAAGAAGTAGGCGTATTGCCTCTAACCTGGCAACTGGAGCATATGTCTCATCATAATCTATACCTTCTTCTTGACTATATCCTTGAGCCACAAGCCTAGCTTTATTCTTGGAGATGTTTCCATCTTCATCCAGTTTGTTTCTGAATATCCATTTGGTTCCAATCACTTGATGAGTATCTTCCCTAGGAATCAATTCCCAAACTTGATTTCTTTCAAACTGGTTGAGTTCTTCTTGCATTGCTATACACCATTGTTCATCTTGAAGAGCTTCCTTAATGTTCTTGGGTTCTATCTGCGACATGAAAGCTACATTCATACAAAAATTTACTAAATTTCTTCTAGTGTTTACCCCTTTTGATATGTCGCCAATGATGTTGTCCAGTGATAATCCTCTAGGTTGTTGCCATATTTTGTTTAGATCTTCATCATCTTGAGGATTATGTATTTCTTCTTCATTTGTTGTCTTTTGTAAGTCTTCATTTTCACCTGCATCTGATTCATCTGACTCAAGAGGTTTTGCCTCAAGGTCTACAATTTCATCAAAGACAACATGCATAGATTCTTCTATTTGAAATGTTTTCTTATTAAAAACTCTATAAGCTTTGCTAGTTAGAGAATATCCTAGAAAAATAGCTTCATCTGCTTTGGAATCAAATTTTCCTAAATTTTGTTTTCCATTGTTTAGGACAAAACATTTGCATCCAAAAATTCTTAAATGTGAAACATTTGGTTTTCTACCTTTAAAAAGTTCATAAGGAGTACATTTCAAAATTGGTCTAATAAGCATTCTATTTAAAACATAACATGCAGTACTCACAGCATCAGCCCAAAATTGTTTAGGAACACTATATTCATTTAGCATAGTTCTAGCAAGTTCCTCTAAAGATCTATTCTTTCTTTCTACAACTCCATTTTGTTGAGGAGTTCTAGGTGCAGAAAAATTATGAGAAATGCCATATTCTTCACAAAAAGTTTCAAAATATTCATTTTGAAATTCACCTCCATGGTCACTTCTAATAGCTTTTATTTTCAAATCCTTTTCATTTTGAACTAAATTTGCAAACTTTTTAAATTCTTTGAAAGCTTCATTTTTAAGAGTAAGAAAGAAAGTCCAAGTATATCTTGAATAATCATCTACAATAACTAAAGCATAATAATTTCCTCCAAAACTTTTTATCCTAGAGGGACCAAATAAATCCATGTGCAACAGTTCTAAGGGTTTTAAACTAGAAACAATATTTTTCGAATGAAAAGATGATTTCACCTGTTTTCCCTTTTGACATGCATCACACAATTTATTTTTCACATATTTTAGTTTTGGTAGACCAATTACTAAGTCTTTAGAAATGAGTTTATTCAATTGTTGCATATGAATATGTGCAGCTCTTTTATGCCATAACCATGGATTTTCTTCTTTTACTACTAAGCATGAAATATTATTATTTGATGCATTTTCTAAATCAATCAAATAAATATTGTTATGCCTAATTCCTTTCAAAGCAATTTCAGAAGAATCATTTTTATAAATAATGCAAGAATTTTGTTCGAAGGTTACCTTGAATTCTTTATCGCATAATTGACTAATGCTAATTAAGTTGTGCTTTAATCCTTCCACATATAGTACATCTTTGATCATCAAGGTATCTTCACTTCCAATATCTCCTATTCCAAGGATTTTTCCTTTGTTGTTGTCACCATAGGTGACAAAGCCTCGTTCCTTTTTCCGGAAGCTTGTAAATTTCTTTTTATCTCCGGTCATGTGTTTTGAACATCCACTGTCAAGACACCACATATACTTCCTTGGTTTTGATAATTCCTACAACATAAAAAGAACAAGCTATTTAGGTACCCAACTATTTTGTATGGGTCCTTTGGGTTAGATTAAAAAGATTAAAATCATTTTACAACCCAAGCATATCTACCACTTGGAACACCATAATGCTTAATTTTACATTTATTAGATGTATGACCCTTTTTCATACAATAAAAGCATGATGCAGTATTTGTGTTCCTATAAGTTGTTCCTTTTTCTACCCAAGTTCTATGGGTTCTATAATTATGCTTATTTTTAATTCTAGGAACATACTTATTCTTAACAACCTTATTTTCATTGATTTTACTACATTCTCCTAAGGTTGTTTCATCTAGTAGTTTCTTATAATTAATACAGGATGCACATTCATTACTACTAGAAAATTTGCCTTTTTCATAATATAAAACTTTACCTTTTAAATTTCTAATTTCTTCTGCTTGATATAAAAATTTATTTTTCAAACTTCTGTTTTCTTCAGATAAATTTGTAAATTCAGTTTTCAAATTATCATTTAATTTAGAAAAACTTTCAGAAGTAAACTTCAAATCTTCATTTTCTTTAAGAAGGCTATTAAGTTCAGATTTCAAATTTTTAAAGTCCTTTTTCATCTTTTTATGAGCAACATCTAATTTTTCAGATTCAATTAATAATGCAGCATACATTTCATTTTCATCAATATGACTATCATTATCAGAACAGTTTGAACTACTTACTTGGCTGTCATTATCGTCATCTGCCATCAAACAGATGTTTGCTTCTTCATCTGAGTCGCTTGAATCTGTAATTGTTTCATTGTCGTCTTCCCAAGCAATGTATGCCTTCTTTTTCTTGAAAAATTTCTTTTCTTTCTTTTCTTCACCCTTCTTCTGATTTGGGCAGTCTGCTTTCAAGTGTCCTTTTTCTCCGCAACCATAACATCTGTAGTTTGAGGAAGATCCTTGATTTTCTCTCTTTTCATTTCTGAATCTCCCTTTGCCTTTTGATTTCATGAATCTATTGAACCTCTTGATTAGTAGACTCAAGTTTTCATCTTCATCTGAGTCTTCATCTTCCATCTTGCTTTTGCTCTTTTCTACCTCAGATTTGAATGCTAGAGTCTTTTTCTTCGTTTTTGCTTCTTCTTCCTCTAATCTTCCAAGGTCTAGTTCATGCTCTCTCAACTTTCCAAATAATGCCGCCATGGTCATTGTGTTGAGATTTTGTGACTCAGAAATTGCAGTCACTTTTGGTTGCCAAGCCCTGTCTAAAGATTTCAAAATTTTTATATTTAATTCATCAGTATCGAAAGACTTACCTAGTCCAATAAGATGATTTACGATGTTGGTGAAGCGTTTCTGAACATCTACTATTGTTTCTCCTTGCTTCATCCTGAACATCTCGTATTCCTGGATCAAGGTATTCTTTCTAGCTCTTTTAACATCATCTGTACCTTCATGGGTTACTCGAAGTACTTCCCACATTTCTTGTGCAGTTTTACAAATGGATATCCTGTAAAACTCATCAACGGTTAAAGCAGATGAAATTATATTGCGAGCTTTAACATCATTACCGAATTTTTTCTTGTCTTCAGCAGTCCATTGGTCACGGGGCTTTGGTTCCTGCATATTGTTAGTTGGAACAAAAGGACCAGATGCAACTGCATCCCAAATATCTATATCAATAGACTCCATAAATATTTGCATTCTTACCTTCCAAAATGCGTAATTCTCACCAGTGAATAGTGGTGGTCTATTGATAGAAGCACCCTCTGCAAAGGTTTGATGTGATCCTGCCATTTGAATTACTATCAAAGCAAGCTCTGATACCAATTGTCAGAGCGGCTGCAGCGGAATGGTTAGCGTGGAAACAAACCAAGAGGGGGGTGAATTGGTTATATTCAAATATTATCCCTTTTTAATATTTTTCTCTTAATTTCTTACTAAGCAGATAATTAAACGTAAATAACAGAGTAAGGGAAAGAGAAGAATTACACAGGTATTTTATCCTGGTTCAGATCACTAGGATCCTACGTCCAGTCGCTTATCTCAAATAAGATAAACCTTTTTCACTATCACAAAACTATTACAAATATTAGTCACACAGAAAAACAATTTGTAACAGTTTAGAAATTACCACCTCTCTTGAAACCACAAGAGATGAACTTACACCTCCTTTGAATCTTCACAAAGGATGATCACCTCCTTCGAATGCTTCACGAAGGATGATTCTCTTCCAGACACTTCCTCAGACACACCAAGGATGATCAAGCTATTCCTCTGTCACCGCAGTACCACTTCAGGACTTTGCAGACAAGAGTTTCCTTAGCTTCAGCAATTTCACAGAGTTCTCACAAGAGTTCAGAGTACTTGAGCACAAGGGAAGAGTTGGATTTGAGAGAAAATGAGAGTCTATTTATAGACTCATCCAAGGGCTCCTCCATTTTCGCTTTTAGACTTTCTGACTGTGTTAATCGATTAGCTACAGTGGTTAATCGATTAACAACCCAACGGATACTTCAACGTCTCTAAAAACGGCTAGTTTTTCAAACGTTCACTATGTTAATCGATTAACAAGGGCTGTTAATCGATTAACGTTAATCGATTAGCACCCCTTGTTAATCGATTAACACTGAAATGCTGTGCTTCGCCATTTGCCTCTGGAACAATCGATTAACGCCCTCTGTTAATCGATTAACGTTAATCGATTAACACCCTGTGTTAATCGATTAACACTGCACAGATTTTGCTTTTGATTTATTTTTACATCACTTTTGAATACATACAAGAAACTACTAATTTTCCTATGTTCATACAATTTTTACAAGAGGTTACAAGTCTTCAAAGATCATTCTTCATGAGTCTTGTTTGTTCTTGACTTGATTTGGACATCATCAAAACTTCATCTTCATCATTTTGCTAACAGAGAAGTATCACTTACCAGATGAAGATCTCAATGTCAACCTAACCAACAGCGCAACGAAGACTTACATAGAACCACGGAGGCCGAACGAAACTGTTTGGTGACTGGGATTATTTCGTCAATGAGATTCTTGGTGTAAGATCCTTGAAAATATTTGTAAGTTAAAATACTAGATAAAAAAAATGAATAGTAAATTGTGAATAGTAAAAAGTGAATAGTAAAAAGTGAATAGTAAAAAGTGAATAGTAAAAAAAAAAAAAAATATTTTTGGAAAGGATAAGTGTTCCACGTAGCTTTGAGATCAGAATTTATCAAATTGCAAATAAAAAATTATTTTTGTAATAGTAAAATGAATAAAAAAATGAATAGTTAAAATGAATAGTAAAAATGAATAGTAAATTTTTTTGCTATAAATAGCCAAGGGGGGAGGCTGAAAATTTACACCAAAGAACTTAGAAAATTTTTGAGAGAAGAGAGTTGGAAGAATTTCAAATTTTGCAAAGGGGATATTCTGGAAGTTTTCAGAGGGCGAGGGGATTAAGTCTGTAATAGAGGTAAGGGAAGCTAACCTTGAGTATCTCCTTTTGTATTATCTTAAGCCTTGAATATGCTATATTTTGCTTTTGTCTGATCTTAAATCTTGATTATGGAGTATTTTGTTTCTGTATGATTTTGAATTTAAATGAGAGTATGCTTTTGTGTTGATATCCGAGTGTGATAGTTGTAAAACGTGATATTGATTATGTTATGCCATTTGTATGTTATTAGTTGTTTATTTTTGTATTTTGGAAGGATTAGAAATTGTCTAACCGGCTCTGCCAGATTCAATTTCTTGTTTCCCCAAACATTCTATTGTTTTCCTTATTTATTTTTATTGTATTTTGGAAGGATTAGAAATTGTCTAACCGGCTCTGCCAGATTCAATTTCTTGTTTCCCCAAACTTTCTATTGCTTCAGTTATTTATTTTATTGCACTTTTGGAAGGATTAGAAATTGTCTAACCGGCTCTGCCAGATTCAATTTCTTGTTTCCCCAAACTTTCTATTGCTTCAGTTATTTATTTTATTGCACTTTTGGAAGGATTAGAAGTTGTCTAACCGGCTCTGCCAGATTCAGCTTCTTGTTTCCCCAAACTATTTATTGCTTTACTTATTTATTTTATTGCATTTTTGGAAGGATTAGAAGTTGTCTAACCGGCTCTGCCAGATTCAACTTCTTATTTCCCCAGACATGTGTTGCTCTTGTTACTTAATTATATTGTATTTTTGGATGGATTAGAAGTTGTCTAACCGGCTCTGCCAGATTCAACTTCTTGTTTCCCATGAATTTTTATATTAAGATTATTCTTATGATTGTCAAATATTGTATTCTTCTATGACCATTTATAGTAATATCTTATTATGGTTAATTGTTTATAATTATCTTGCATGAATTCTATCATGAATGAGTTTCTTGGCTGAAATTGATCTTGTTGGAAGGTCTGGAGTAAGGATTCTGTAATAACTTGGAAATGAGTATTAAATAGATATAGTGATACTATTTGAGGTTGTTGTAAGAGGAAGTAAAAATATTAAAATTAGGCATTTTAGATTTAGAGCATAAGAGAACAAGGTAGATAATTTAAATAAATAAATTGTTAATTATTGAAGGCCTCCCTTTGTTGGTAGGATAGAGGAACCTTAAAAACCTGAGTTGGCACATCCCTGATCATAGAGCAGCCCTGGCCTGGTCCAGTCAGTTGTGACTAGTCATATGTGTTGGCGTCGAAGGTGAGTTTGATGCGTTCAGACATCTGGGTCCTCTCCGGTGACCAATTGGGGTAAAGAAAGATCTCTAATAGGATGAAATTAAAATAAAATAAGTTAATTGGAGATGTATAAAGTTATCATGGTAAAAAAAAAAAAAAAAAAAAAAAAAAAAAACTTCATATATATTTTATTTATCGTTACATTGAGCTCAGACTTTAATACGTAGTGGCTAAGATATGATGAAATGTTTTGTTGATCTATAAATCTTTGATTGGTGAAAATATGTTGAGTTATACTCGTTATGGTCAAAAAAATGAGTTTATAATATGAAGTATGATAGCTGGCGATATGTTTAATTTATTGACACCAAAATAAGTTATTGTCAAATTATGATTAGAGAATGAACATGATTGAGTTATGTGGAGAAAAGGTTATGAATTGTTGATTTGATGAAATGTTGGAGTGGATAAGAGAGTATGAAATATTGATGTGATGAAATGTTGGAGTGGATATAAGAAATTATTGCTTATGAAATGATGTTTCCTACGGGAAGTAAAATGTTCGGTTATACCATGGGAGCTTGGTATGAGCAAAGTAACACCTGAGGTTAATGAAAGCAGGCAGCAAGTGGTCTGACCATAAGGCTTTGACATAAATATGTGGTTTATAAGTTTTATAGAAGCAGGCAGAGAGCGGTCTGACCATAAGGCTTCAGAGAGTAAGACATAGTATACAGGTGAGGCTTAAGGAAGCAGGCAGAGAGCGGTCTGACCATAAGGCTTCGTGAGTAAGCATAGTATAAATTGTAAGGTTTATGAAATTGAGGAAGATGATTTTGATAATGATGAATTAATGACATCGGGGTAATGATATTTGAGTAATTGTAGAAATAAATGATTGAACTATTCTTATTATAAGTTTAATGATTGATTTGATATGGTTGGCTTATCCTTATTTGTTTGTGCTATGATCATATAACTCATGTTATATGTGATTAGATAATGTTGCAGATGTGGTTGATAAAGCTTAGAGATGAGAGAGATGCGGGGAAAACCTTTCAGGGATTTTTGTAAAAAGAATAAATTTGTATTGGGAAGATTATGTTGTGTAAAATTTAAAAGTTGAAATGTCAACGGTGAAGACTATATTGTTTAAAGTTTGTAAGTTTGGTATTGTACTTTGGAGTAATTGAAATAAAGTTTGATTGTTTATATGAGGTATCAAATTAATTTAGTCTCTACTATCAGTAATACCCTTTAAAATGTTTGGGTGTTACATTATGGTATCAGAGCAATGGTTTTCGAAAGTATTTTGGGACTATGGGGAGTGAAATTATTATTCTTAGTAAAACTATTAATTGTTGTGATGAAAATGACTATTGGAGGAAATTGATATCATATGCTAAATTGTATTGTTATCTTTTTGAAGAAATCATTTAAACTCGACAAAGATGCAGCAACAACAAGTTGATCAAGTACCTCAAAATCATTCTAGCTTGAATGACTTCTTAAGGCATGATCCAACTAAATTTAATGGGGAGGCTACTCCTGATGAGGCTGACTCTTGGCTAAGGCAGAACGAGAAGATTTTTCGGGTAATAACTTGCTCAGAAGAACAAAAATTAACTTATGCATCATTTCTTTTGGTGGGGGAGGCTGAATATTGGTGGGAAAGTATGCAACAGTTGATGACGGTTCGTGGTGAGGCTGTGAATTGGGAGAACTTTAAGATAAGGTTCTTGGAAAAATATTTTCCAAACAGTGCAAAATTTGCAAGGGAGGCGGAGTTTCTGACCTTACAACAAAGGAGGTTATCAGTACAAGAGTACGTAGTAAAATTTAATTATCTCTCGAGGTTTTATACTCAGAATATCACAGAAGAATGGAGATGTCGAAAATTTGAGGGAGGACTAAGGCATGAACTGAAGAAGGTACTTATGCCATTGGAAATACAAGAGTTTCCAGCATTGGTAGAGAAAGCCAGAATGATAGAATTATTGGAGTTTGATCCAAGTAGAGTTTCCAGACTTGCCAAGGGAGAATCTTCAATGAAATTCAACAAAAAACCTTATGAAAAACCACAATTATCATATCGAGGAACAGTGAAGTGTTTTGAGTGTGGAGGGGCACATTTCAGACGTGACTGCCCTAAACTTATTGGGGAAAAAGTTGAAGGGAAGAGATGTTTCATCTGCAATGATCCGGGACACTTTGCTAATGTTTGTCCAAAGAAAAAGAAGGTGGGAGAACCACAACAACAAGATTCTGCTGAAGTAAAGCCCCGGGCAACAGGAAGAGTATTCGCAATGTCTGCAGAAGAGGCTACTAAGCCAGGTACATTAATTTTACACACCTGTATGTTGTTAGGAGAATGCGTATATGTTTTGTTTGACTCTGGAGCCACACACTCCTTTATATCCCTAGCATGTTTAGAAAGACTCGGATTACCGATGCTTGATCTAGGGTGTGAATTAGTAGTTTCTACACCAGCATCGGGACCAGTTACGACCAGTTCAGTCTGTGTCGGATGCCCGATCCAAATTGCAGGACGTAAGTTCAAAGTGAACTTGATCTGCTTACCCCTTCAAAATCTAGACATTATTTTGGGAATGGATTGGTTGACTGCCAATCACGTTCTTATTGATTGTGGGAAACAAAAGATAGAGTTTCTAAATTTGAACGATTTAGAACTAAGCTCAACTCGAGTAGTTGCGAAGGATATCAAAGATGGAGCTACCTGCTATGTGGTGTTAGCTCAGGAGAAAAGAGAGAATACTGAAGAACAAATCATCGGAATACCTGTGGTAGAAGAATATGTTGATGTTTTTCCAGAACAAGTACCAGGTTTACCACCTAGTCGAGAGATCGATTTCACAATAGATCTAATGCCCGGAGCTGGCCCAGTTTCTATGGCTCCATACAGAATGGCTCCTGCCGAACTAGTAGAGTTGAAAAAGCAAATCGAAGATCTGCTGGAGAAGAAGTTTATCCGTCCAAGTGTGTCTCCATGGGGAGCTCCTGTATTGCTGGTGAAGAAGAAGGATGGAAGTTCAAGGTTGTGCGTGGATTATCGACAGCTGAACAAGGTTACAATAAAGAACAAATATCCTTTGCCAAGAATCGATGATCTATTAGATCAGTTGAGAGGAGCAGAGGTGTTTTCAAAAATTGATCTCAGATCTGGGTACCATCAGATTCTGGTCAAGACGGAAGATGTGCAAAAGACGGCTTTCAGATCTCGCTACGGACACTTTGAGTACGTGGTAATGCCGTTTGGCGTGACGAATGCTCCAGCGATTTTTATGGACTACATGAACAGAATATTTCGGTCATGTTTAGATAAGTTCGTGGTAGTATTTATAGACGATATTCTTATCTATTCAGAGAATAAGGAAAAGCATGCAGAACACTTGAGGGTGGCGTTGGAAATTTTAAGAAAACATCAACTGTATGGGAAACTGTCAAAGTGTGAGTTCTGGATAGAGAAAGTACAATTTTTGGGTCATGTGATTTCTGCTCAAGGAATCTCAGTGGATCCAGCAAAGGTGGAAGCTGTGCTAAAGTGGGAGCGGCCGAAAACTGTAACTGAAGTACGAAGTTTTGTAGGATTAGCCGGTTATTACCGACGTTTTGTTGAAGGGTTTTCCAAGATTGTAGGTCCTCTAACTCAGTTAACTCGTAAAGATCAACCATTTCTGTGGACTGACAAGTGCGAAGCCAGTTTTGAGGATATGAAGCAACGACTAACGTCAGCACCAGTATTAATCATTCCAGACTCTAGCAAATCTTTTGAGGTGTACTGCGATGCGTCATATCAAGGATTGGGGTGCGTCCTAATGCAAGGAAGGAGACATGTAGCTTATGCATCTAGGCAGCTAAAGGCGCATGAGAAGAACTACCCAACGCATGACATAGAACTTGCAGCAGTAGTATTTGCATTAAAGACATGGAGACACTACCTCTATGGGGCAAGTTTCCAAGTTTTTAGTGACCATAAGAGTCTAAAGTATTTGTTCGATCAAAAGGAGCTGAACATGCGACAAAGAAGATGGATGGAATATATGAAGGACTATGATTTCGAGCTTTTATATCACCCAGGAAAAGCCAATGTGGTGGCAGATGCATTGAGTAGGAGACAAGCTCAAATAACAACAATGATGGTGAAGGAGTTAGAACTGTTAGAAAAGTTACGTGATATGAACTTGGGGTTGCAGTTAACCCCAGATCATATATGGTGTGGTCATTTAGTAATCACTAGTGACTTCTTAGAACAAGTGAAGGTTGAGCAGTCGATGGATCAAGAGTTGCAGCAAAAGATCAGGTTGTTGGACACCGATCAAGCTAAGGACTTCGTTCTAAGTAAAGATGGCATCCTTCGATTTAAGAACAGAGTGTGTATACCTGCAAAGAGTGAATTAAAACATTTAATTTTAGACGAAGGCCATAAAAGTCGTCTTAGCATACATCCAGGTATGACTAAGATGTATAAGGACCTGAAAGAGTCATTTTGGTGGAATGGAATGAAGAGGGATGTGGCCGAGTTTGTAGCAGCCTGTTTGGTGTGTCAGAAGGCAAAAGTGGAGCATCAAAAACCGGGAGGGATGTTACGACAGTTAGACATTCCTCAATGGAAGTGGGACAGTATCTCGATGGACTTTGTAACACATTTACCAAAATCATCAAAAGGTCACGATTCTATCTGGGTTATCGTTGATAGACTAACCAAGAGCGCTCACTTTTTGCCCATTAATCAACGTATGTCTCTAGAAAAGCTGACGGAGTTATACATCAGCGAAGTAGTGAGGTTGCATGGAATACCTACAAGCATTGTGTCAGACAGAGATCCGAGGTTTACTTCAAGGTTTTGGCAGACGCTACAGAAGGCTCTGGGAATGCAGTTGAGGATGAGTTCGGCTTATCACCCTCAGACTGATGGTCAAACAGAAAGGACTATTCAGTCTTTGGAGGATTTGCTAAGAACTTGTGTATTAGATCATCTTGGAAGTTGGAATGAGATACTACCATTAGTAGAATTTACTTACAACAACAGTTATCATTCCAGTATTGGTATGCCACCATATGAAGCTTTATATGGAAGAAGATGTAGAACCCCATTGTGTTGGTTTCAAGATGGGGAAGCACTAACAGTGGGACCCGAGCTATTACAGCGAACCACAGAAAAAATAAAATTAATCCAAGATCGGATGAAAGCAACTCAAAGTAGACAAAAGTCATATGCCGACAAAAGAAGAAGACCATTAGAATTTGAAGAAGGAGATCATGTATTCTTACGAGTAACACCAACTACAGGAGTCGGGAGAGCTATCAAGATGAGGAAACTGACACCAAAATTTCTCGGACCGTATCAAATTCTCAAAAAGATTGGGCCAGTGGCTTATGAGGTAGCATTACCACCTGGATTGGCAAATTTGCATAACGTTTTTCATGTATCCCAACTGAGGAAGTATATTCCAGATCCAAAGCATGTGTTAGAAGTTGATGAAATTCAGGTCAAGGAAAATTTAACAATGGAAGTTGGACCAGTGCGTATACTAGATGTTCAAATGAAAAAGCTAAGAGGGAAAGATATTCGCACAGTAAAAGTACTTTGGAATGAAGACACACAGGAAATGACTTGGGAATTGGAAGAATTTATGATAAAGGAATATCCATATCTCTTTTGTAAGTAATCTTTTGTTAGATAGTCTTTATTTAAATAAATAATTTTCGAGGGCGAAAATAATTGTTGTTGGGGAGATTGTAAGATCCTTGAAAATATTTGTAAGTTAAAATACTAGATAAAAAAAAATGAATAGTAAATTGTGAATAGTAAAAAGTGAATAGTAAAAAGTGAATAGTAAAAAGTGAATAGTAAAAAGTGAATAGTAAAAAAAAAAAAAAAATATTTTTGGAAAGGATAAGTGTTCCACGTAGCTTTGAGATCAGAATTTATCAAATTGCAAATAAAAAATTATTTTTGTAATAGTAAAATGAATAAAAAAATGAATAGTTAAAATGAATAGTAAAAATGAATAGTAAATTTTTTTGCTATAAATAGCCAAGGGGGGAGGCTGAAAATTTACACCAAAGAACTTAGAAAATTTTTGAGAGAAGAGAGTTGGAAGAATTTCAAATTTTGCAAAGGGGATATTCTGGAAGTTTTCAGAGGGCGAGGGGATTAAGTCTGTAATAGAGGTAAGGGAAGCTAACCTTGAGTATCTCCTTTTGTATTATCTTAAGCCTTGAATATGCTATATTTTGCTTTTGTCTGATCTTAAATCTTGATTATGGAGTATTTTGTTTCTGTATGATTTTGAATTTAAATGAGAGTATGCTTTTGTGTTGATATCCGAGTGTGATAGTTGTAAAACGTGATATTGATTATGTTATGCCATTTGTATGTTATTAGTTGTTTATTTTTGTATTTTGGAAGGATTAGAAATTGTCTAACCGGCTCTGCCAGATTCAATTTCTTGTTTCCCCAAACATTCTATTGTTTTCCTTATTTATTTTTATTGTATTTTGGAAGGATTAGAAATTGTCTAACCGGCTCTGCCAGATTCAATTTCTTGTTTCCCCAAACTTTCTATTGCTTCAGTTATTTATTTTATTGCACTTTTGGAAGGATTAGAAATTGTCTAACCGGCTCTGCCAGATTCAATTTCTTGTTTCCCCAAACTTTCTATTGCTTCAGTTATTTATTTTATTGCACTTTTGGAAGGATTAGAAGTTGTCTAACCGGCTCTGCCAGATTCAGCTTCTTGTTTCCCCAAACTATTTATTGCTTTACTTATTTATTTTATTGCATTTTTGGAAGGATTAGAAGTTGTCTAACCGGCTCTGCCAGATTCAACTTCTTATTTCCCCAGACATGTGTTGCTCTTGTTACTTAATTATATTGTATTTTTGGATGGATTAGAAGTTGTCTAACCGGCTCTGCCAGATTCAACTTCTTGTTTCCCATGAATTTTTATATTAAGATTATTCTTATGATTGTCAAATATTGTATTCTTCTATGACCATTTATAGTAATATCTTATTATGGTTAATTGTTTATAATTATCTTGCATGAATTCTATCATGAATGAGTTTCTTGGCTGAAATTGATCTTGTTGGAAGGTCTGGAGTAAGGATTCTGTAATAACTTGGAAATGAGTATTAAATAGATATAGTGATACTATTTGAGGTTGTTGTAAGAGGAAGTAAAAATATTAAAATTAGGCATTTTAGATTTAGAGCATAAGAGAACAAGGTAGATAATTTAAATAAATAAATTGTTAATTATTGAAGGCCTCCCTTTGTTGGTAGGATAGAGGAACCTTAAAAACCTGAGTTGGCACATCCCTGATCATAGAGCAGCCCTGGCCTGGTCCAGTCAGTTGTGACTAGTCATATGTGTTGGCGTCGAAGGTGAGTTTGATGCGTTCAGACATCTGGGTCCTCTCCGGTGACCAATTGGGGTAAAGAAAGATCTCTAATAGGATGAAATTAAAATAAAATAAGTTAATTGGAGATGTATAAAGTTATCATGGTAAAAAAAAAAAAAAAAAAAAAAAAAAAACTTCATATATATTTTATTTATCGTTACATTGAGCTCAGACTTTAATACGTAGTGGCTAAGATATGATGAAATGTTTTGTTGATCTATAAATCTTTGATTGGTGAAAATATGTTGAGTTATACTCGTTATGGTCAAAAAAATGAGTTTATAATATGAAGTATGATAGCTGGCGATATGTTTAATTTATTGACACCAAAATAAGTTATTGTCAAATTATGATTAGAGAATGAACATGATTGAGTTATGTGGAGAAAAGGTTATGAATTGTTGATTTGATGAAATGTTGGAGTGGATAAGAGAGTATGAAATATTGATGTGATGAAATGTTGGAGTGGATATAAGAAATTATTGCTTATGAAATGATGTTTCCTACGGGAAGTAAAATGTTCGGTTATACCATGGGAGCTTGGTATGAGCAAAGTAACACCTGAGGTTAATGAAAGCAGGCAGCAAGTGGTCTGACCATAAGGCTTTGACATAAATATGTGGTTTATAAGTTTTATAGAAGCAGGCAGAGAGCGGTCTGACCATAAGGCTTCAGAGAGTAAGACATAGTATACAGGTGAGGCTTAAGGAAGCAAGCAGAGAGCGGTCTGACCATAAGGCTTCGTGAGTAAGCATAGTATAAATTGTAAGGTTTATGAAATTGAGGAAGATGATTTTGATAATGATGAATTAATGACATCGGGGTAATGATATTTGAGTAATTGTAGAAATAAATGATTGAACTATTCTTATTATAAGTTTAATGATTGATTTGATATGGTTGGCTTATCCTTATTTGTTTGTGCTATGATCATATAACTCATGTTATATGTGATTAGATAATGTTGCAGATGTGGTTGATAAAGCTTAGAGATGAGAGAGATGCGGGGAAAACCTTTCAGGGATTTTTGTAAAAAGAATAAATTTGTATTGGGAAGATTATGTTGTGTAAAATTTAAAAGTTGAAATGTCAACGGTGAAGACTATATTGTTTAAAGTTTGTAAGTTTGGTATTGTACTTTGGAGTAATTGAAATAAAGTTTGATTGTTTATATGAGGTATCAAATTAATTTAGTCTCTACTATCAGTAATACCCTTTAAAATGTTTGGGTGTTACACTTGGTGTTGGAGACAAGATGGGGAAAAATCCTCGAACAGGGACGAGGGTTCGAGAGAAGAGAGGTCGAGTGACGGTTCGAGAGAACAGCGCAGAAGCTAGGGCTCGAGAGAACGGTGCTAGAGCTAGGGCTCGAGAGAACAACGCTGGAGCTAGGGTTCGATAGAAGAAAGGTGGAGTTATGGGTGGATAGAGAAGAGGTGAAGTGAAGGTTCGAGAGATTAGAGGTGGACTGAAGGATGGACGACAATAGTGCCACTAGAATGGTGGCGCTCAACACCATAAACTGCCCCTTAGTGTTATATCAGTTGACAACACACTATTTTTACGGTGATGCACTTGAGACTTGTTCTAATGATCAAAAGGGTTTCTTGCACACTATAATTGATATGAAAACACATTTATAACTAAAACAAGTTACCTCTTTGATCATTAGACGCAAAATAGGTGCATTAAACCCATATGACAAGTCCAAAAGTACCCAAACTCAAATCTACACTTTCTAATACAAAACTAAAGGTATGAACAAGTCTTAAGTGACTCAATAATAGACCCAGAGACATTCCTTCTAACCCAGACCCTCTAATTTAGAATCTCACTAGTTAAAGCCCCTAAAACTAGTTCCAAACCAAGCTAAATTCAACCTCTCAACTATCAAATATTCTTACATCAGATTCCTACCATTCTCAAAGTTCAAAACAAATTTAAATCACCCAAAGACAATCTTAAACATTAGTTTTACATTAAAATTGCTTCCTTTATATTTACAACTATCAAAACCTTTGAAATTGAACTTAAAACCTACTAAAACCACTATATTGACCCATACCAATTTACCTATCAGATTTTTACCAACTCAAGGTGATAATAAGTCGTAATTAACATGTAACCAAACATGAAACATCTAATTTCCCAATCCACCCTCTATCTCACAAACTTGCTTATTAAAACCCTTCTTTTTCAACCACAAAACTTTGGTATTTGATAACTACTCATCTAATAAACATTCCTACCAAAAACAATCATTAATTTAGTTTCAATCCATGCAATTATGCCAGCACCAAATATGAAAATCACACCATTCAAAGTATACAAACATCATATTATCTGTAATGATTATCCAAATACAAAGAGTCCTAAAACATTAATCACAATTACATTTAATTCATATAGAAACGAAATTTATACCGCAAACATAATTTAAAGCAGAGTCAAACATCTAGCTTCCCTTACCTTTTAGAAACTCAACCCAATTCAACATAACTCTATTATGCCCCCTTAGCTCCAAGAAACCAAACAACATTTATAGACAACGAAAACATGATCAAGGGATGTCATTAGAATCACTAGTCAATAGAAAACCTAAGAGAAAGCTCAGACCATACATACGACAAAGAAAATCCCCACATGCATTGAAGAATGTGAAACTAGTGAAAAGGGTAGAAAACTGAATTACTCTGTTTGAGAAACTAATCATGTAGATTTAAAGATCTCATTGCGAGGATCACACAAGCGGTTTCCGATCTTCAAACAAATGAACATGGCGTAAGAAGCCTTAGAGAGAAGGTAGAGATATCTAGAAAAGTGATTTATAGAGATAGTGTATTTTAAAACAATGAAACTCGCATATAACAACTCTTTTTTTATAGTAAAACCTTTTAATATTAAAATAATGAAGTCTCATTATTTTCAACTTACTATTTTTAAAATATCATTTTCTAAGTCTTCACAATAATATATATATATATATATATATATATATATATATATATATATATATATATATATATTGCTAAAAACTAAATACAACAGTAAAAAGTAAAGTAATTAACTACTAATAATTTGAAAAATATATGATTTTTTTTATCTTTTTTTATTATTTCATTGAGTTTTGAAATTTTAAAACGCATTATAAAGTTATGAAATTATTTTAATTTTATAGATCTATAGAGTCTTTTCAGTTTTTATTTTATTTTACCATATAAATTTACTAAAATTCAAACTAGAAAACAATTATAATTAGGAAAACATACTTGATACCAAAAATAATCATATGATAATTTATTTCAAGAGCAAAATAAAAAAATTTATATTTGTAAAAAAAAGAAAATAAAATATTATAAAAGATAATCTCAAATAAATGTAAAACTTTTTGGTATCAAAACTAGTTTTAAACTCGTCTCTATCCACGGATTATGCTTATCAAGAGAGATTTAGAGGTTGAGGAAAAAAATAACAAAGATTTTTTAAGTTTATAATCAAATTTTGATGTTAAATATGTTTTTAGTTGCTTAACTTTAAGTGAAAATTGGAATTAGTCTATCTTTGAAACTTTGATCTAATTTAGTCTCGTAACTTGTGAAATATATGTTGATTTAATCATTTTAACAAAAAGTTTATTTGAGGTTTCAAATACGTTTCTCAACTAAAACCAGAGCGAAAATGTATCAAACAACGTAAACAACTCAAATGTTATCATGAAACACATTTGAAACATCAAATAAACTTTAAAAAAATTTGGTTAAACGAACTAAATTCATTACTAAAGTTGAAGGATTAAAATGGGCCAAAGTTTTGGAGATGAAATAATTTCAATTTGAATAAAAGTTAAGGGACCAAGAACATATTTAACTCTGAATTTTGAAAGTCAATATGTCTATCAAAATATAAATAATATACTTTGTAAAAATACAAAGGATAAAACATGTGCAAAAAAATAGTGTAGATTCTCTAAAATATAAAGGATGTGTAGAAATAAGAAGAGTAGACTCGCTAAAATGTATGAACAAATTGATCTAATATGTATTGTTAGACTGGTCTAATCAGTGCATTGATAATCTCAACTAAAGTTATTAGACTTATCTAATCATTATATGGATGAAGTTGTCTAATGTGTATTGTTAAACTCTTTTAATGTTTTTTTGTTATACTCATCTAGTTAGTGTATGAACAAAATTGTCTAATGTGTATTGCAAGATTCATCTAGTTAAATAAACAAACTTGTCTAATGTATATTGATAGACTTATTTAATTTGTGTGTGGAAAGACTTATCTATGTATATTGCTAGTGTCGTTTAATTAATGTATAAATAATTTTTCTAATGTGTATTTCTAGACCCATTTAATCAATACATCGATAAACTTGTCTAATATTTTTTGTTTCACTCCTTTAATCAATATATTCCTAATAGCAAATCCCTTAGCCATGATCAAGCACTTTCAAGAGAGTGGAAGCCATTCATGAAAATGGTATCAACTCTACCTTATGGGCCACCTTCGAAGTCATCATGGAGCATGGATTGAAGAGTAGCATAGGATATCTAGGCCATTATATTCGGCCATGTAGTGTAAGCTTGTTTAAGGCCTAAGTAGTATAGGATTTTCCTTAAGTTAGACATCCAAACCAAGTGGAAAGTGTGTGCCATGTATCATGCTTCTATTAGAGATTATTTGCTTTTTAGAAGTGGCCACATGTCATCCTAGGAGTAGAGAGGATTTCTTTTTGGTAGTGGCCACATGTTTCTCCACCATTGGAGAGGATTTTCTTTTAGTAGTGGTCAGATGATACTCTAGGAATGGAGAAGATTGTGTTTTGTCAGTGGTCACATGTCCTCCCATCATTTGAGAGAATTTTTAGACACTTGTCCACTCCTTAGAAGGTCTCATTTTTTTATCAATGAGAGGAAAGGTGGGAGATTATGCTTTAGGGTTAAAAGGAGAGATTCTTGACCTATAAATAGAGGTGTCTCCACCCTTGTATTTCATATTGGATTAATGTAATGTTATGCTGCCAAATTATGGTCATACATTTCCTAGATCACGACTAGAGCAACCCTAGAGGCCCCTCTAGTCACCTACCTCATGGAGTTGGTCTAACCTCTCTTTAAATCATTAACCTACTCACTATCTTCACCATATAGCCCAAACCTGTGAGCTATCTCTTTCACCACCATCATTTGTGCATCATATTACCTTATCTCATCCCATTTCCGCAACTATACCATCCATAGAGACATCCCCTTGCTTAATTCTAAGCTTTGGCCCAACCTAGCAAAGGAGGTTGCTATCAATTCCTATACTTGTGTAATAATTTTTGTTATACTCCTCTAATTAACATATAGAATGACTTGTCTAATATTTTTTGTTATAGTAGTCTAAGTCTAATATGTATTCGTGTAATTTGTTTCTATATTTGTTTAATAAGTGTATTACTTGATTCGTCATCGTAATCTGACATATATGAATAATGTAAAAATAATTAAATAATAATAATTTCTAGACTCTTCTACATAAAATAAACATGAATAATAAAATAAATTATCTTCTTTTTCTATATTTATAGTAAACATAATTTTTCTTTTAGTACCTTGATTTTTACTTATTTCTTTATTCATAAATTATGGTGATGATGCATTTTTATATTCATTATATTATAAAAAAATAAAATATTTATATTTAAAAAGGTAAAAAAAGAATAAGAAAAAAAACTATAAAATAAATATAAAAATTTTGTGTTTCAAAATATATATTTTTTAATTATAAAGTTGTTAATGTTGAACTGCTACCCCTCTCGCCCCTTCCAACTTTACGAAACCAGTCCCACTTAAATTGCTACAGTAGCATGGAAGTCACGCGCACACGAGGAATGCGAAGAGCTTCAGAATTTGATATTTATTGCTTAGCTAGCTGTGGAATTCGTAGAGTCCACAGTCTCATTTCTTTGAAGCCAAAAGGGACAGAAAGGGAAGCAAGAACAATGGAAGAGATAACGGTGAATGGAAAAAGATCAGGCCTTCTATGGATAAAGGAGGAGACTCCAACCAGAACCATAGTCTGTTTTAGAAAAGAGGACATGAAACGTTTCGAGGAAACTGAGGATTGTTTCATCTTAGATTTCGACCCATATGACTCATTCGACTTCTCCGTGCTTTCCTTGGACGACAAAAATAACCACCAAGGTGATGCCTCTAAAGATGTCTACATTGTTGGTGAAAACGGTAAGGTAAATATCTACAAAAATCTGCCTCACATATTAAGATTTTACTTCAGTATGTATTACAGTATGCTTAACCCTCCCACAATTGATGTCGCTGCATTGCTTGAAAGGTATGCTGTAGTTGGAGGTGAAGTAAAATGTCGCAAAAAGTTTTCATTTCTAAACCTTTTGAGAATATTCTTGCTGCTTGAGTGAAGATGTTTGTTGTCGAAGTTCATTATTTAAAAGTTATTTGTTTCTTACAAATGTATAGGTAGCTTGCAGGGATTACCCTCATCCAAGACATCTGTGTATTAAATTTCCGTTTACCACAACACCTCACGATAGCTATTGTGAACTGGTAATTATTAATTAATTTGTGATAGGAGTTGCTGTCTTTAACTATATTTTGCTTGTTCGTGTTCACCTTAATTACCTCCGACCACCAACTTGTTCTGAAATATCCCTGCGATCATATGTGCAGTGTTACTGTCGTGTATGTGGCATACGTGCTCCTTGTAAGCATTGGACCCGATCAACGTCTCCACACTGTGATGAAGTCTATCATAGGGATATTTTTGCAGATTTGTTTGAAGTTTTATGATGATGTGTGCCTGGGTGCTTTATCAGCTTCAAATTTTGCTTTTCTGTGTCCAGAATCACCTTATGTAATTCTGCAGATTTCGCATCCCTTCAACTTCATGTTTTTATGAATGGCTATTAAAAAGAATGTTTGGAAGTAAGAAACCCTTTGATAGTCCTTTGACAATTTCATTAAAAGAGACTCTTTCTGTTGTGAAAAATTATGATTTAACTCTCTTACTTTCCTTTTAATGATAAAATATTATAAAAATAAATATAAATAAAATTTTAAAATAAAAGAATATTATTCATTATTATTAATTGATAATATAAAAAAAAAATAATGACACTATATATCATGATTTTTCTTGTATTGTACGGACAACTTGTACCATTGAAAGCACCGAGTATGGCCTTAGAAGGGTATAACAAGTAACCAATAATCCCAATCATATGTTCGCAATAGTAAATATAAATTAAAATAAGAAAATTATTATGTGACACTTAAAAACCAATTTTCAATTTACTATATAGTTTTATATATTAATTATTAAGTGCATGTTGTTAGTTGGTTTTTAAAGTGGAATGTTTAAAACAATAATATAGATAAAATGAAATATCTAAAAGGACAAATAACCTTAATAATTTTTTAAGTTAAATTTATTTAAACTCAAGATTTAGAATAATACATATGTGCGTATCCTCTTAATTAATTAGCATGTCATATTTTATTATCATATATACGTAGTGACGTTAAGCAAAATAACACATTATGTAGATGGTGTTTTTTTTTATTTTTGTATTATGTTTTATTTGTGGATGTTTACCTTTGTGTCTCCTTTTATATTTTAGATCTACTTGAATCTTTTTATTGTTGGGAGGATCAATTATACTGATAATCAATTTGGTTTAAGTTCCATATTCTACCTGAATGATAAAGGATGAGAGATGAGGTGATGTGGTTTTGGAGAAACAAAATAAGGTCCAAGTGAAGGGAAAATATCGGGGATTAGGGAAGAAGAAAGTTCATAAGAGTTAAACTTTTTCATTATCAAAAGGGGAGTTAGGGTTATATGATCCAAGTGAAGGAATTAAGGAAAGTTCATAAGAGTTAAACTTTTTAATGTCTAAAGGATAGTTAGGGTTCTCGTCATTGGGAGTAGAGTAGGGTTGTGGTTGGATGCATACGAAGTTTAGGTCTACTTTATACACCACCCAACTAATGAGTTTGCAACTTGAAAGGGGCAAAAATAATGACAAATTACTACAATGGTCTTCCTTGCAGCTTTAACCACACCCAGTCTTTCTCTTAGGGTTTAGGGTACAATTTTGTTCGTGTTTATCATTCAGATAACTATACATTGTAGGACCGTAACTTTCTTGGTCATTCCACAATGGAGTTGTGCTAGGATAGTTGTGGATATATGTTAGTATGATTAGTTCAATAACAAGTGTATTTGTCACACAATAGAAACTTATAAGTAGCTGTTGTTTTTTCAAAAGACGTGTGATATGCGATAAAACTACAATTCACAATTAATTTAGACAAAAGAAAACATTTTCATAAATTGTGTTCATATTTAAGAAATTAAAATTATGCAAAAACACGTTATTTTAGGAATCTTATTAAACACTCGAAAGGTGAATACGTGGAATAGATAATAAATTATAGGTTTAATATCATTTTTTGTTCTAATTTTGATTAAAAATGTTCGAAATGGTCCCAATTTTTTGTTGTTGTTTAATGTGGTCCTAAAGAATGTAATTTGTGTTCAATTTAGTCCTTTTTGCAAACGCCGTTTAAATCATTAACGGTCAGATGTCCAAATGTGCAATTACAAAGTGAAATGTCATGTATTGGCTGACGCGGAGTCCTTTGTGGAGTTGTGAGTTGGATTTATTATTTTTGAAATTCTATTTTATGAAACCCTTTACAAAGATGAAATGAGGGTGGATTCTCAAATTAAGGTTTTTACTTTTGTTCTTTGAAAGTCACAGTGACATTGGATGTTAACCAATCTTCTTCCCAATCTTGGTGGTTAATGAGCCGTGTTTGCTTCCCAATCTTCTTCTTCTTGTTGCAATAGCTTGGGGCACCAAAGTTGTCATTGTTCACATGGTGATGGTTCAATAGGGCTAGGGATAATCCTCATTTGCAATTGTGGTGAGATGATAGTAGTAAAAATGGCTAGAACTTCAAAGAATGCGGGAAGATATTTTTGGGGTTGTCATAACTACAAGGTAATCTGAATAACCCCTATGTTGTTTATGTGTTAGTAATTAACATTGTGTTTGAAGTTTTTGTAGTTCATGAATAACAGAGTGGAGCTGGCTGGTAATGCGATGTGTTGCAACTATTTCAAGTGATGCAATGAAGAAAATCTTGATGAAATGGATGTTATTATTGGGAGGCAAAGGAGGAAGATTTATGATCTAGAAAACAAAGTCAAAGCTTTGAAGAAAAGGATCCAAATATTAGTAGTAGTGGCTGGTGTTGTTAGTGTAGTGAACATAGTTATGTTATGTGTGTTTTTAGGATGATGTGTTGTGTGTATGGTCGTTCAACTAATGATGTGTTTTAGGTGGTCCCAATCTGGTTGAATGTAGTGTTTTTAGGTTAATGGAGTTGAACTACTGTGATGTTAAGGTTGTGCCTATGTCTTTTGTAATGAATGAAGGAATGAAATTTGTATTAGTAATTAATTGTTCAATTTAGTCCCCATTTCCGTTAATTATTTGTGAATATGATCCCTATGATGATGACTGATGTGTGCATAAAGCAATAAACAACAATATCTTTGCAATTGTATAAAGCATAAAAACGATATCTTTGCATAAACATAATTGAGGTCATGGTTACATGTAAGGATTTAAATTGAAACATCAAAACATGATACTAGTCACTTAATTTGTAAAGTACATCAAAACATATCCAGTGTCATTTCCAAATGTTTAGCACACAAGTGACCAATTCGAACAAAACAAAAGTACAACAACATTATAACATTATAAAGCACATGGTCTTCTAATTGGTAACTTGTCCCTTCTTATTTTCTAAGTTGGTTCTTCTTTGGATTCTTATGTTGGTTATGGAGGTGCTTCAAATTTTTTTGTCATTTCCTCAGTTAGTGATTAGGGTGGTGGTTGAGATGCCTCTGGTAGGTCTGCTTCATGTTGAGGACGTAATGAACAATTATTTTTGTTATGTCCAAGTTGACGACAAATACTACATTTTTTGCGGTGGCCACCTTTGGTCATTTGGGAGGACGTTTGGGTAGGATGCTATTTCCCATAACAGGTGGCCAGTGACTGGAAATATGATGGAGGCATATGTTTCATCATACGTGGACCGTTTGAACGAAATGGGTACATAATCTTCTGGATCTAAATTTAAGAACTTCATGGCTGCAATTGCATGGCAGCAAGGGATCCCAATAATAAGTCATTTCTTGCACTACAATCTTGATTGTCCAGGTTAACTACAAACTTGTTTGTAATATGTGCAAAATGCCTAACTTCATAGAGTTTTTCTGCAGACCAACTGCCATGAAGTAATAGATGAATACAAGTTAAAAATCAAGTGATCAATATCACCATTTTAATCACAGACCAAGTGCCATCAACTAATAGTGGGAAAAGAAATGCATACCTAGGGATTCAATTTTTGGATAAATTTGACTCTTTTGTAAGTCTCTTTCTAATCTTGGGGCAAATATCAAAGTTCATATTACACATCTTAATTTTGTTGGTTGTTCATCTTTTCATGAGGTAAACTCTAATTTCTTCAAACATGGTTATAATGGGCTTTCCTCGTGCATCAACAATCACACTATTAAAACCTTCACTCATGTTATTATTTAGTGTATCACAAAGTTCTCGACCTGTAAATCTAGATCTAGACCAATACTTGTTACAAGGAATAAAAATTATGTTTATATTCACTCTACATGTCATCAATGTATTGTTAAGGAACAAAGAATACCTTGGCGGGATAGCAATTAGGTATTTGTAAGCCTCTTCATTCACTTCCTTTATATTTAATATTTCTCTTTCCCAAGCATGGGGGTATGTACTTGCAACAGCCTTCCACATCAGATTCTTCAAGTTTTGCCTAGAAAACTTTTCCCTGAAATTTGCATATAAGTGTTGCATGCAAAATTTGTGCTCTACTTCAAGTAAAAGTTCATACATAGCTGGCAGTAAACCTTGTAAAAAGGGACCAAATTGAACATTTTAAACAAAAATGGGGACCAATTTTGATATCACTAATACAATTAATCTTAGGAAACAAAACAAAAACATATAAGAAATACATTTACCTTTTGTTGATCATACATAAAAGTGCATGAATTGCATATTTCAGCACCCCCAAGGTCTTCTGTCAACAACTCCAAAAATCATGTCAAACTATCTTTGTTCTCTACTTCCACAATTGCATATGCCAGAGGTAACATCTGGTCATTAGGATCTCTACCAATAGCTGTTAATAACTCTCTCTTATACTTTCCTTTTAAAAAACATTCATCCAAACCAATAAATGGCCTACAAGAGAGGAAACTAACCTTGCAAGCTTTCAAACAAACGTAAAACCTCTGAAATGTTGTCTCACCATTGTCACTATCCACTTTAACTTTTACTATTGATCCAGGGTTACATCTCAATAATTCATGTGCATAGTCATATATTCTTTTGAACTGATTTTTAAAATTACCTTCAACTTTGCAAGATGCAATTATCTTTGCCCTACAAGCTTTAGAAATTGTGACGTTGGTATTCCATTTCCTCAAAGCTTTTGAGCGTAATTCATTTATCTTCAAATTCGGATTTTCATGTAGTGAATTATCTAATGTCTCACTCAACCACTTAGCATTCATCACTTTAATGTTGAATTTCCTATTGCAAGTATGATTATCTAATATTTTTCTCAATTGTCATGTCCTACATCCTTCCAAATACCCACAATAAGTCATCTATGGACAACTTTTTTGGGCACCCAAACATCTCACGCGTACCCTTATGTTATCATTCTTAATAAACTTCAAATTGCTCCCACCATGGGCTGCATAACTTCTAACAGCATCCATAAACTCATTTTTATCCATAAACTCATTTTTATCCCTAAACTTTGTTCACACTTCCCACTTGTATTCAGACATATTCTTTTGCATAACAAATGTCCAAAATGGACCACAACTTTGCCTCTCTCATCACCTGCATCCTCACTTCCATTTTCTTCTAGAGTGGCCAAAAAATTTGAGTCCCACTCATCATCAGACAACCCCCTGTCATATGGATTTTTCTTGCTATGTGCAATACCATCTACATCCTCACTTCCACTTTCTTCATTTTCATTAACTTCCACTGATACAGCCCCTTCTATATCGTCCACTTCATCAACATTTACATCAACATCCACTAGTCCTTTATCCCCTTCTCCTTCATCAACATCTCATTGTCCTTCATGCCCTTGTCTTTCATCACCATGCACCTCCCCTGCATCATCAGACACACTTGAAGTAAAATCTTCAACGTGTACTTCTTCCTCCACATGCATGTGTTGTTCACCATGTCCTCTGCCTCTATTTCTTCCTCCCTCTGCACCTGTTGTTCATCCTCCACCTCTACTTCCTCCTCCTACCCTACACTTCATCATTCAAACCATGCACCTCAACTTCATCATCCAAACCCTGCACCTCCACTTCATCCAAACTCTGCCCCTCCACTTCATCCTCATCCCCACCTACATGGTGTTAGCAAAATGATGAAGATGAAGTTTTGATGATGTCCAAATCAAGTCAAGACCAATCAAGAATCAAAATGATTTTAAGATTTGTATTGTGATGGAAAGCTTTTGTAATACTCTTAGAAATATGTATAGGACTTAGATTAGAAAAAGAAAAGTGTTTTGTAAAAAGTACTGTAGCAAAATACTGTAGCAAATTACTGTAGCGCATTACTGTAGCACGGTACTGTAGCAAAGTACTGTAGCTAATCGATTAACAGAGGCTGTTAATCGATTGTTCCAGAGAAAAATGGAAAAATTCAGCAGTGCAGTGTTAATCGATTAACAGAGGGTGTTAATCGATTAACGTTAATCGATTAACAGAAGGTGTTAATCGATTAACACAGGGACCGTTTGAAAAACTAGCCGTTTTTATAGCCGTTGGACTATCCGTTGGGGTGTTAATCGATTAACCACTGTAGCTAATCGATTAACACAGTGTGAAAGGCTGAAAACGAAAAATGGAAGAGCCCTTTGGATGAGTCTATAAATAGACTCTCATTTCCTCTCAAAATATATACAGAGACACAGAAACTCTTCCCTTGTGCTCAAATACTCAGAAATTCTTGAGACTTGTGTGTTCTTGTTCGGCTTGTGAAACTCTTGTCTGTGGAGCTGGTGAAGTGCTGCTACGGTGACAGAGGAAATAGCCGGTTCATCCTTGGTGTGTCTGAGGAGGTGTTCGGAAGAGAATCATCCTTCGTGAAGTACTCGGAGGAGGTGTTCATCCTTCGTGAAGTACTCGGAGGAGGTGTTCATCCTTTGTGAAGACTCAAAGGAGGTGTAGTTTCATCTCTTGTGGTATCAAGAGAGGTGTTTTCTAAACTCTTACAAATTGTATCTTTGTGATTATAGTTTGAAATTGTTTTGTGATAGTGAAACTGTTTATCTTGTTTTGAGATAAGCGACTGGACGTAGGATTGGTAAGATCCGAACCAGGATAAAATCATCTGTGCAAATTTCTCTCAACCTTACTCTATTTAACTGTTATTATTAATTGCTAAGTAAGTTTAATTGAGTAGAAATTAAAAGGCACACGTTAGTATTAGAAACCCCTCTTGGTTTGTTGTTCCACGCTAACCCATCCGCTGCAGCCGCTTCTGACAATTGGTATCAGAGCTTGCTTTGATAGTCATTCAAATGGCGGGATTGTTTCAAACATTCGCAGAGGGTGCTTCTATCAATAGACCACCACTATTCACAGGTGAAAATTACGCATTCTGGAAGGTAAGAATGCAAATATTTATGGAATCTATTGATATAGATATTTGGGATGCTGTTGCATTTGGTCCTTTTATTCCAACTAACAATATGCAGGAACCAAAGCCCCGTGACCAATGGACTGCTCAAGATAAGAAAAAATTTGGTAATGATGTAAAAGCTCGTAATATTATTTCATCTGCTTTAACTGTTGATGAGTTTTACAGGATTTCTGTTTGTAAAACTGCACAAGAAATGTGGGAAGTACTGAAAGTAACCCATGAAGGTACAGATGATGTTAAGAGAGCTAGAAAGAATACCTTAATCCAGGAATACGAAATGTTCAGGATGAAGCAAGGGGAAACAATAGTAGATGTTCAGAAACGCTTCACCAACATCGTAAACCATCTTATTGGACTAGGTAAGTCTTTCGATACTGATGAGCTTAATATAAAAATTTTGAAATCTTTAGACAGGTCTTGGCAACCAAAAGTGACTGCAATTTCTGAGTCACAAAATCTCAACACAATGACCATGGCTGCATTATTTGGAAAGTTGAGAGAGCATGAACTTGACCTCGGAAGACTTGATGAAGAAGAATCAAAAGCCAAAAACAACAAGAAGAGTTTGGCGTTAAAGTCGGAGGCTGAAAGAAGCAAAGGTAAATCGGAAGATGAAGACTCAGACGAAGAAGAAGAATTGAGACTCATGATAAAAAGACTCAACAAGTTCATGAAGTCTAAAGGTAAAGGAAAATTTAGATACGAAAAGAAAGATAATCCAGTATCTTCCTCAAATTACCGATGCTACGGTTGCGGAGAAAAAGGACATTTAAAAGCAGACTGTCCAAATCAAAAGAAGGGTGAAGAAAAGAAAGAAAAGAAATTCTTCAAGAAAAAGAAGGCATACATTGCATGGGAAGACGACAATGAGACCATTTCAGATTCAAGCTACTCAAATGAAGAAGTAAACATCTGTTTAGTGGTGAACGACGACGCTGGAAGCCAAGTAAGTACATCTAGCGATTCTGATAATTCTAGTCAAATTAGTGAAAATGAATTGCATGAAATTTATGCTGCGTTAATAGTAGAATCTGAAAAATTAGATAAAGCCCATCAGAAATTGAAAAAGGATTTCAAAAATTTAAAATTAAATTTTGAAAATATTTCTGAAGAAAATAAAAATTTGAAATCAGATTTTGAAAGTATTCTTGAAGAAAATAAGAATTTAAAATTAAATTTTGAAAATATTTTTGAAGAAAATAAAGATTTGAAAAATAAAGTTTTAATTTTTGAAAAGGGTAAATTTGCTAGTAGTGATGAATGTGCTTCTTGTGAAAATTTTAAGAAACTACTAGAACAAACAACCTTAGGATAATGTAGTAAGAATAATGAAAATAAGGTTGTTAAAAATAAGTATGTTCCTAAAATTAAAAATAAACACAATCATAGAACCCGTAGAACTTGGGTAGAAAAAGGAACAACTTATAGGAACACAAATGTTGTATCATGCTTTTATTGTATGAAAAAGGGTCATACATCTAACAAATGTAAAATTAAGCATTATGGTGTTCCAAGTGGTAGATATATTTGGGTTGTAAAATGATTTCAATTTTTTTTTTTAAATTAACCCAAAGGACCCATACAAAATAGTTGGGTACCTATTGTTTAAAATTTAGAATTTCTTTAAAACAATATTTAATTATTATTCCAAGGTAGATGGAATTATTTTAATTTATTTTATATACAAAGCATATATAGTTTTCAAACGGAAAATATTTGAAATAGAAGAATATGTGCATGTTGTCTTTGATGAAATTGTAGACCTCGAGGCAAAACCTCTTGAGTCATTTGAATTACATGCAGACAATGATGAAGATTTGAAGAAGCAACAAATGAAGTGAAGAATGATGACAATCCTCAAAGATGAAGATCTAAACAAAATGTGAAAACAACCTAGAGGATTCTCATTACAAAATTGAAGGCATATCTAAAGGGGTGCTTTATGTTTCTATGTTTTTATTAGTATGTGCTCTTTATATTTTCTTGCATGCTTACCTCTTTAAAAATTCAATAAAATATATATTGTTTTTCCTTAATATGCATACATGCTTTTATTAAGGGGGAGTATATTTTCTAATAAATTTAGGGGGAGCAATTATTCATCACTTTTTAATAATGATCAAAAAGGGGGAGAAATATTTAAAGTCTTAAATCTTAAACTTATTTCTAAGTTTACTAACAATTGTTTCTTCCTTAAAGTTGTATTTTAAATACAGATTATTTTCAAAAGCTTTAAATCAAGAAGGTTTTGATCATCATCAAAAAGGGGGAGATTGTTAGCAAAATGATGAAGATGAAGTTTTGATGATGTCCAAATCAAGTCAAGACCAATCAAGAATCAAAATGATTTTAAGATTTGTATTGTGATGGAAAGCTTTTGTAATACTCTTAGAAATATGTATAGGACTTAGATTAGAAAAAGAAAAGTGTTTTGTAAAAAGTACTGTAGCAAAATACTGTAGCAAATTACTGTAGCGCATTACTGTAGCACGGTACTGTAGCAAAGTACTGTAGCTAATCGATTAACAGAGGCTGTTAATCGATTGTTCCAGAGAAAAATGGAAAAATTCAGCAGTGCAGTGTTAATCGATTAACAGAGGGTGTTAATCGATTAACGTTAATCGATTAACAGAAGGTGTTAATCGATTAACACAGGGACCGTTTGAAAAACTAGCCGTTTTTATAGCCGTTGGACTATCCGTTGGGGTGTTAATCGATTAACCACTGTAGCTAATCGATTAACACAGTGTGAAAGGCTGAAAACGAAAAATGGAAGAGCCCTTTGGATGAGTCTATAAATAGACTCTCATTTCCTCTCAAAATATATACAGAGACACAGAAACTCTTCCCTTGTGCTCAAATACTCAGAAATTCTTGAGACTTGTGTGTTCTTGTTCGGCTTGTGAAACTCTTGTCTGTGGAGCTGGTGAAGTGCTGCTACGGTGACAGAGGAAATAGCCGGTTCATCCTTGGTGTGTCTGAGGAGGTGTTCGGAAGAGAATCATCCTTCGTGAAGTATTCGGAGGAGGTGTTCATCCTTCGTGAAGTACTCGGAGGAGGTGTTCATCCTTTGTGAAGACTCAAAGGAGGTGTAGTTTCATCTCTTGTGGTATCAAGAGAGGTGTTTTCTAAACTCTTACAAATTGTATCTTTGTGATTATAGTTTGAAATTGTTTTGTGATAGTGAAACTGTTTATCTTGTTTTGAGATAAGCGACTGGACGTAGGATTGGTAAGATCCGAACCAGGATAAAATCATCTGTGCAAATTTCTCTCAACCTTACTCTATTTAACTGTTATTATTAATTGCTAAGTAAGTTTAATTGAGTAGAAATTAAAAGGCACACGTTAGTATTAGAAACCCCTCTTGGTTTGTTGTTCCACGCTAACCCATCCGCTGCAGCCGCTTCTGACAATTGGTATCAGAGCTTGCTTTGATAGTCATTCAAATGGCGGGATTGTTTCAAACATTCGCAGAGGGTGCTTCTATCAATAGACCACCACTATTCACAGGTGAAAATTACGCATTCTGGAAGGTAAGAATGCAAATATTTATGGAATCTATTGATATAGATATTTGGGATGCTGTTGCATTTGGTCCTTTTATTCCAACTAACAATATGCAGGAACCAAAGCCCCGTGACCAATGGACTGCTCAAGATAAGAAAAAATTTGGTAATGATGTAAAAGCTCGTAATATTATTTCATCTGCTTTAACTGTTGATGAGTTTTACAGGATTTCTGTTTGTAAAACTGCACAAGAAATGTGGGAAGTACTGAAAGTAACCCATGAAGGTACAGATGATGTTAAGAGAGCTAGAAAGAATACCTTAATCCAGGAATACGAAATGTTCAGGATGAAGCAAGGGGAAACAATAGTAGATGTTCAGAAACGCTTCACCAACATCGTAAACCATCTTATTGGACTAGGTAAGTCTTTCGATACTGATGAGCTTAATATAAAAATTTTGAAATCTTTAGACAGGTCTTGGCAACCAAAAGTGACTGCAATTTCTGAGTCACAAAATCTCAACACAATGACCATGGCTGCATTATTTGGAAAGTTGAGAGAGCATGAACTTGACCTCGGAAGACTTGATGAAGAAGAATCAAAAGCCAAAAACAACAAGAAGAGTTTGGCGTTAAAGTCGGAGGCTGAAAGAAGCAAAGGTAAATCGGAAGATGAAGACTCAGACGAAGAAGAAGAATTGAGACTCATGATAAAAAGACTCAACAAGTTCATGAAGTCTAAAGGTAAAGGAAAATTTAGATACGAAAAGAAAGATAATCCAGTATCTTCCTCAAATTACCGATGCTACGGTTGCGGAGAAAAAGGACATTTAAAAGCAGACTGTCCAAATCAAAAGAAGGGTGAAGAAAAGAAAGAAAAGAAATTCTTCAAGAAAAAGAAGGCATACATTGCATGGGAAGACGACAATGAGACCATTTCAGATTCAAGCTACTCAAATGAAGAAGTAAACATCTGTTTAGTGGTGAACGACGACGCTGGAAGCCAAGTAAGTACATCTAGCGATTCTGATAATTCTAGTCAAATTAGTGAAAATGAATTGCATGAAATTTATGCTGCGTTAATAGTAGAATCTGAAAAATTAGATAAAGCCCATCAGAAATTGAAAAAGGATTTCAAAAATTTAAAATTAAATTTTGAAAATATTTCTGAAGAAAATAAAAATTTGAAATCAGATTTTGAAAGTATTCTTGAAGAAAATAAGAATTTAAAATTAAATTTTGAAAATATTTTTGAAGAAAATAAAGATTTGAAAAATAAAGTTTTAATTTTTGAAAAGGGTAAATTTGCTAGTAGTGATGAATGTGCTTCTTGTGAAAATTTTAAGAAACTACTAGAACAAACAACCTTAGGATAATGTAGTAAGAATAATGAAAATAAGGTTGTTAAAAATAAGTATGTTCCTAAAATTAAAAATAAACACAATCATAGAACCCGTAGAACTTGGGTAGAAAAAGGAACAACTTATAGGAACACAAATGTTGTATCATGCTTTTATTGTATGAAAAAGGGTCATACATCTAACAAATGTAAAATTAAGCATTATGGTGTTCCAAGTGGTAGATATATTTGGGTTGTAAAATGATTTCAATTTTTTTTTTTAAATTAACCCAAAGGACCCATACAAAATAGTTGGGTACCTATTGTTTAAAATTTAGAATTTCTTTAAAACAATATTTAATTATTATTCCAAGGTAGATGGAATTATTTTAATTTATTTTATATACAAAGCATATATAGTTTTCAAACGGAAAATATTTGAAATAGAAGAATATGTGCATGTTGTCTTTGATGAAATTGTAGACCTCGAGGCAAAACCTCTTGAGTCATTTGAATTACATGCAGACAATGATGAAGATTTGAAGAAGCAACAAATGAAGTGAAGAATGATGACAATCCTCAAAGATGAAGATCTAAACAAAATGTGAAAACAACCTAGAGGATTCTCATTACAAAATTGAAGGCATATCTAAAGGGGTGCTTTATGTTTCTATGTTTTTATTAGTATGTGCTCTTTATATTTTCTTGCATGCTTACCTCTTTAAAAATTCAATAAAATATATATTGTTTTTCCTTAATATGCATACATGCTTTTATTAAGGGGGAGTATATTTTCTAATAAATTTAGGGGGAGCAATTATTCATCACTTTTTAATAATGATCAAAAAGGGGGAGAAATATTTAAAGTCTTAAATCTTAAACTTATTTCTAAGTTTACTAACAATTGTTTCTTCCTTAAAGTTGTATTTTAAATACAGATTATTTTCAAAAGCTTTAAATCAAGAAGGTTTTGATCATCATCAAAAAGGGGGAGATTGTTAGCAAAATGATGAAGATGAAGTTTTGATGATGTCCAAATCAAGTCAAGACCAATCAAGAATCAAAATGATTTTAAGATTTGTATTGTGATGGAAAGCTTTTGTAATACTCTTAGAAATATGTATAGGACTTAGATTAGAAAAAGAAAAGTGTTTTGTAAAAAGTACTGTAGCAAAATACTGTAGCAAATTACTGTAGCGCATTACTGTAGCACGGTACTGTAGCAAAGTACTGTAGCTAATCGATTAACAGAGGCTGTTAATCGATTGTTCCAGAGAAAAATGGAAAAATTCAGCAGTGCAGTGTTAATCGATTAACAGAGGGTGTTAATCGATTAACGTTAATCGATTAACAGAAGGTGTTAATCGATTAACACAGGGACCGTTTGAAAAACTAGCCGTTTTTATAGCCGTTGGACTATCCGTTGGGGTGTTAATCGATTAACCACTGTAGCTAATCGATTAACACAGTGTGAAAGGCTGAAAACGAAAAATGGAAGAGCCCTTTGGATGAGTCTATAAATAGACTCTCATTTCCTCTCAAAATATATACAGAGACACAGAAACTCTTCCCTTGTGCTCAAATACTCAGAAATTCTTGAGACTTGTGTGTTCTTGTTCGGCTTGTGAAACTCTTGTCTGTGGAGCTGGTGAAGTGCTGCTACGGTGACAGAGGAAATAGCCGGTTCATCCTTGGTGTGTCTGAGGAGGTGTTCGGAAGAGAATCATCCTTCGTGAAGTATTCGGAGGAGGTGTTCATCCTTCGTGAAGTACTCGGAGGAGGTGTTCATCCTTTGTGAAGACTCAAAGGAGGTGTAGTTTCATCTCTTGTGGTATCAAGAGAGGTGTTTTCTAAACTCTTACAAATTGTATCTTTGTGATTATAGTTTGAAATTGTTTTGTGATAGTGAAACTGTTTATCTTGTTTTGAGATAAGCGACTGGACGTAGGATTGGTAAGATCCGAACCAGGATAAAATCATCTGTGCAAATTTCTCTCAACCTTACTCTATTTAACTGTTATTATTAATTGCTAAGTAAGTTTAATTGAGTAGAAATTAAAAGGCACACGTTAGTATTAGAAACCCCTCTTGGTTTGTTGTTCCACGCTAACCCATCCGCTGCAGCCGCTTCTGACAATTGGTATCAGAGCTTGCTTTGATAGTCATTCAAATGGCGGGATTGTTTCAAACATTCGCAGAGGGTGCTTCTATCAATAGACCACCACTATTCACAGGTGAAAATTACGCATTCTGGAAGGTAAGAATGCAAATATTTATGGAATCTATTGATATAGATATTTGGGATGCTGTTGCATTTGGTCCTTTTATTCCAACTAACAATATGCAGGAACCAAAGCCCCGTGACCAATGGACTGCTCAAGATAAGAAAAAATTTGGTAATGATGTAAAAGCTCGTAATATTATTTCATCTGCTTTAACTGTTGATGAGTTTTACAGGATTTCTGTTTGTAAAACTGCACAAGAAATGTGGGAAGTACTGAAAGTAACCCATGAAGGTACAGATGATGTTAAGAGAGCTAGAAAGAATACCTTAATCCAGGAATACGAAATGTTCAGGATGAAGCAAGGGGAAACAATAGTAGATGTTCAGAAACGCTTCACCAACATCGTAAACCATCTTATTGGACTAGGTAAGTCTTTCGATACTGATGAGCTTAATATAAAAATTTTGAAATCTTTAGACAGGTCTTGGCAACCAAAAGTGACTGCAATTTCTGAGTCACAAAATCTCAACACAATGACCATGGCTGCATTATTTGGAAAGTTGAGAGAGCATGAACTTGACCTCGGAAGACTTGATGAAGAAGAATCAAAAGCCAAAAACAACAAGAAGAGTTTGGCGTTAAAGTCGGAGGCTGAAAGAAGCAAAGGTAAATCGGAAGATGAAGACTCAGACGAAGAAGAAGAATTGAGACTCATGATAAAAAGACTCAACAAGTTCATGAAGTCTAAAGGTAAAGGAAAATTTAGATACGAAAAGAAAGATAATCCAGTATCTTCCTCAAATTACCGATGCTACGGTTGCGGAGAAAAAGGACATTTAAAAGCAGACTGTCCAAATCAAAAGAAGGGTGAAGAAAAGAAAGAAAAGAAATTCTTCAAGAAAAAGAAGGCATACATTGCATGGGAAGACGACAATGAGACCATTTCAGATTCAAGCTACTCAAATGAAGAAGTAAACATCTGTTTAGTGGTGAACGACGACGCTGGAAGCCAAGTAAGTACATCTAGCGATTCTGATAATTCTAGTCAAATTAGTGAAAATGAATTGCATGAAATTTATGCTGCGTTAATAGTAGAATCTGAAAAATTAGATAAAGCCCATCAGAAATTGAAAAAGGATTTCAAAAATTTAAAATTAAATTTTGAAAATATTTCTGAAGAAAATAAAAATTTGAAATCAGATTTTGAAAGTATTCTTGAAGAAAATAAGAATTTAAAATTAAATTTTGAAAATATTTTTGAAGAAAATAAAGATTTGAAAAATAAAGTTTTAATTTTTGAAAAGGGTAAATTTGCTAGTAGTGATGAATGTGCTTCTTGTGAAAATTTTAAGAAACTACTAGAACAAACAACCTTAGGATAATGTAGTAAGAATAATGAAAATAAGGTTGTTAAAAATAAGTATGTTCCTAAAATTAAAAATAAACACAATCATAGAACCCGTAGAACTTGGGTAGAAAAAGGAACAACTTATAGGAACACAAATGTTGTATCATGCTTTTATTGTATGAAAAAGGGTCATACATCTAACAAATGTAAAATTAAGCATTATGGTGTTCCAAGTGGTAGATATATTTGGGTTGTAAAATGATTTCAATTTTTTTTTTTAAATTAACCCAAAGGACCCATACAAAATAGTTGGGTACCTATTGTTTAAAATTTAGAATTTCTTTAAAACAATATTTAATTATTATTCCAAGGTAGATGGAATTATTTTAATTTATTTTATATACAAAGCATATATAGTTTTCAAACGGAAAATATTTGAAATAGAAGAATATGTGCATGTTGTCTTTGATGAAATTGTAGACCTCGAGGCAAAACCTCTTGAGTCATTTGAATTACATGCAGACAATGATGAAGATTTGAAGAAGCAACAAATGAAGTGAAGAATGATGACAATCCTCAAAGATGAAGATCTAAACAAAATGTGAAAACAACCTAGAGGATTCTCATTACAAAATTGAAGGCATATCTAAAGGGGTGCTTTATGTTTCTATGTTTTTATTAGTATGTGCTCTTTATATTTTCTTGCATGCTTACCTCTTTAAAAATTCAATAAAATATATATTGTTTTTCCTTAATATGCATACATGCTTTTATTAAGGGGGAGTATATTTTCTAATAAATTTAGGGGGAGCAATTATTCATCACTTTTTAATAATGATCAAAAAGGGGGAGAAATATTTAAAGTCTTAAATCTTAAACTTATTTCTAAGTTTACTAACAATTGTTTCTTCCTTAAAGTTGTATTTTAAATACAGATTATTTTCAAAAGCTTTAAATCAAGAAGGTTTTGATCATCATCAAAAAGGGGGAGATTGTTAGCAAAATGATGAAGATGAAGTTTTGATGATGTCCAAATCAAGTCAAGACCAATCAAGAATCAAAATGATTTTAAGATTTGTATTGTGATGGAAAGCTTTTGTAATACTCTTAGAAATATGTATAGGACTTAGATTAGAAAAAGAAAAGTGTTTTGTAAAAAGTACTGTAGCAAAATACTGTAGCAAATTACTGTAGCGCATTACTGTAGCACGGTACTGTAGCAAAGTACTGTAGCTAATCGATTAACAGAGGCTGTTAATCGATTGTTCCAGAGAAAAATGGAAAAATTCAGCAGTGCAGTGTTAATCGATTAACAGAGGGTGTTAATCGATTAACGTTAATCGATTAACAGAAGGTGTTAATCGATTAACACAGGGACCGTTTGAAAAACTAGCCGTTTTTATAGCCGTTGGACTATCCGTTGGGGTGTTAATCGATTAACCACTGTAGCTAATCGATTAACACAGTGTGAAAGGCTGAAAACGAAAAATGGAAGAGCCCTTTGGATGAGTCTATAAATAGACTCTCATTTCCTCTCAAAATATATACAGAGACACAGAAACTCTTCCCTTGTGCTCAAATACTCAGAAATTCTTGAGACTTGTGTGTTCTTGTTCGGCTTGTGAAACTCTTGTCTGTGGAGCTGGTGAAGTGCTGCTACGGTGACAGAGGAAATAGCTGGTTCATCCTTGGTGTGTCTGAGGAGGTGTTCGGAAGAGAATCATCCTTCGTGAAGTATTCGGAGGAGGTGTTCATCCTTCGTGAAGTACTCGGAGGAGGTGTTCATCCTTTGTGAAGACTCAAAGGAGGTGTAGTTTCATCTCTTGTGGTATCAAGAGAGGTGTTTTCTAAACTCTTACAAATTGTATCTTTGTGATTATAGTTTGAAATTGTTTTGTGATAGTGAAACTGTTTATCTTGTTTTGAGATAAGCGACTGGACGTAGGATTGGTAAGATCCGAACCAGGATAAAATCATCTGTGCAAATTTCTCTCAACCTTACTCTATTTAACTGTTATTATTAATTGCTAAGTAAGTTTAATTGAGTAGAAATTAAAAGGCACACGTTAGTATTAGAAACCCCTCTTGGTTTGTTGTTCCACGCTAACCCATCCGCTGCAGCCGCTTCTGACACATGGTTATTTTCTCCATTGTCTAAACTTCCATGACAAAGCAAAAGAATTTGTTCACTTCATTTTTAACCACCTCTAGCTCATCATCAATACCGTGGATCACAAACAAGTGAACTTCCCCAAAATACTTAACAATGTTTACCATGTTCATTGCACCTTTGTCATCAACCAACTTATGCAGAATATTTTCAACGCAATAAAATATGTCAGTCACTTTAATATACCCCAATTTCTTAATAGCATCTACCACTTCGAAATAACTCCATTTGTCAGGGTCCACACTCCAATATGTTATTTCCCCACCAACATATTCAAAAGGAATATCATTTACTAGGGTCCCACTATGGTGGACCACAACATTAAACCTCTCCTCACATCCCAAACGTAAGCCCACAAAATGAACTTTATGGGCATGAGACCACTATATAAACGCTAAAAGTAATTGCTAACAGGTATGGGAAACCAAAACCAAAGACAAAAAAGCGACAATGACCTCCACACAACCAATTATAATATGTTACACAGTAATGCCCTAAACAGTTTACACATATGTTAAAAAAATTCTAACTTTTTCCAAAATCTAACACTCACTAACGAAAAATGTTCCTGGTTTTACAGTGTTGAACAAAAATGTTAGATACCAATGCCACAAATCAAAGATTACGAACGCAAACCTGATTTTCCCAAAGATGAATGCTTCCAATTCGAACAACACGTCATTGGTGTTCTCTCTCAAACCTGTTCTTCCCAATCTCGCAGATTTACCTCCCAAACCACGATCAAAACTTCATAACTAAATACCTTTAATTTATTTTTCAAAAGAATAACCCTAATAACAGAAATATAATTTCAAAAATAATAAATCCAACTCACAATGCCACAAAGGACTCCACGTCAGCCAATACATGACATTTCACTCTATAATTGCACATCTGGACATCTGGTCGTTAACGATTTAAACGGCGTTTGCAAAAAAGACTAAACTGAACACAAATTACATTCTTTAGGACTACATTAAATAGAAAAAAAATTTGGGACCATTTCGAACATTTTCAACCAAAATTGGGACCAAAATTGGGACAAAAAAGATATTAAACCTAAATTATATGACGACCTGTTGTTAGGATAAGACTTTATTGAACATCACTCTCACTTTTTTTCTAATCTAATGCTAAAATTAATCTACAAATTTATCAAACCTCTAGGTTTGTCTTAATTCAAGTGGTGTCTATTGCAGGTGATTATTGTAGTTAAAATCGATATTTAAATCGTAAAATTGTATGATCTTACGAATTTACATAGTATTTACGAGTTAAATTCTAGGCATAATTGTAACATACTATGATAAGTAGGATCGTCGAACAAAATCGTAAAATCATGTAAATCATCAATTTTTTTTTTTGCTGCACCCTTTGTTTACCTTCTTAGATATTATTTAGTTCAATAAAACCTAAACCAAATTATAATTCAATATAAATAAAAATTCATTGTTATATGTATTATCAATTGCAATATAACTCAATAAAAAATAAATACAATTAAATTTTTTCTTTTTTTATTTAACTTAATTAAAATTTAATACAATTAAAAGTTACCTTATTGTTATTCTCAGATGCACATCACCCAACCTAACACTCACCTTCTTGAATGAATTTCAATTAAAGTGAACTCCAACTAAAGCTGATAAATGGGATTTTAATTAAAAAAATGCAGGATCCTAATCATAATCTCGATTTTAACTACCTTACATGTGATCATTTGGAAATCCCAAAATTTGACCTTCTATTTACACTTCCATATATTATAATCTTGCTTTACTTCCCCTAGGAATTTTTTTGTTCAATTATTAAACAAAAATTACTGGATATAATGGTATAATTAGATGAAAGTAATCAATATCTCAATATTTGCAAAAAAAATAATCAAAATGAGGATCAAATAAATTAAGAGCTAAAGAAGAATTAGTTTTGTTAATGTAAAATGACTAATAATGATGATGAAAATTAACATTATCAATGACTCTAGTAGGTGAATGAAGAAAGGGATCATAGGTTGGTTAGCTATGGTCAACCATATAACACTTGAAAATTGAGGCACTTGATAAATGAATTATATGAAGAGTTGTACCATGACTTGATTAAATGGAGAAATTTGTACCATAGTGTGTTTAATTGGTCTTCACACAAAAGTAATTTTCTAGCTCTCTCTTCAACACTTCGAATCAACCATTCATTTTTAGGTTGTTATAGTTAAACTATTTTGTGTTTGGTTCCTTGTAACTTGAATGTTTCTTTTCAAAAGTTTTTAAGTAAGAATGGAGCACGATCTGATAATATTGAACATCAGGAAGTGTGCACTTGGAAAATTCGTAAGAAAACGAGAAGTAAAAGATGATGTTTGGGAATGACAATAAATGCCTATACTTAGTAAGGTGATCAGGAATGACCTAAATCATGGTGTGCCTGGAGTATGAGGTAAATGTATAATGAAATTCATGGTGATATTTTCCAAGATATGGATCAAACTAGGGAGGGGTTGCAACAATCATTGTTTCTTCGCCAGAATGTATTTACTTTTGTTGTACCAGTTGGGTCCGGACATCAAACAAACTGAACGTCCGCATAACCATAATGGTTCAACCACAATACCTTTCTGCTCGTCATCGGGAGGGGTCGGACGTGATAGGTCGGACGTCCGTATATCAATAATTACGTAACATTGCCGCTTGTCATCTGGATAAACAACAACTCATATGAGGTCGGCCGGTCATACCGCCAAGTAACCAGATTGCCTATATGGGCCGGCCGGTCGAAAGGACAAACTTTGGGAGACCGGCCGACCACATCGCTAATTAACCAGGTTTAAGGTAAGTAGTGGTTAAAAGCTATTGGGCTGAATTTGGACCGTAATTAACTTTTCATTAATCCCAAGCCCATAGCAAAAACTATAAATACAGATCCAGGATGAGTGGTAGATAGGTTGCATTTACTACACATTTATTACTGTTCTATCGAAAAACGTCATTGCTCTTCTCAAACTGACTTTGGCATCGGAGAATCTTTCGCAAGTCTTCCACCCGCACGCAGAGAAGGGAATCGAGAAGTAAGGAGCGAGAATCGGACGTTCGAGAGACGAAAAGAGGACGGGAAGAGGAGGACGTGGAGGCATTGGATGACTCAGCCCTTACAACCGAAACATTTACTAACAAGTGGTGTGGGGTTAGACAAACTACTTCAATGTTGTGGTGAAAATCAACCTACAAAAATGAGTTGGTGATATGTACAACAAGAAGTTTAGTTCCAAACAAAGTTATTTTATTCCCGTTTTGCTTCTAAACACAATGTGAAACAAACTCTAAATAAATTAGTGATGTTCTTATCAAAGACTTGAGTTAAGTGAGGTAAGTACAAGTGATAAGATATAATGAAATATAAAATTGACCTCAAACTTGATTTGATTGTAACATGTGATAATAAATAATGATATTTTAAATTAACTCATCTCTTTCTCTATATAATTATTATCATGGTTGACGAGTTAAGATTTAATACATAAAATTTTGTGCTTCTTTATGAATTCTAACACAAACAGAGAAAGGAAATAGGGAATGAAATATCGAAACTTATCATAAGTAATCTTTTATAAATGAAATTACAAATTGAAGAAGAATTGTGTGATGTTGAGAAGAAGTAAAGACAAAGTTATCTTCATTATAAGAAAAATACACATGTTTTTGTTTTCTCTCAGGTTTTGAAATCGATGACTATATTAAAGTATTTTCAAAAAATTTATCTCTTGTTTTTTTTCGTGTTTTTTACTAACATTAAAAAAAGTTTTAAAAAAATATAACTAAATTAATAAATATAATAATAAATCATTATGACACAAAATTTCAAAGAAGAAAGTATATACTTAAAAACAAATTTTATTTAAATATAATAAATTGGTATAACATTTTATTTTATTTCCCTGAAAAAAAATTGCAGAAAACATTAATTTTTGAACAATTTTATGATGACATGTTGATTTGATAATAATTTTGATTGTGCATGTACCAGTTGTCGTTGGTTCCATTCCATAACTCATTATCTTAGTTTTATCTAAACAAAAGTATGAATCATAATATGAGATAGTTTTGAACATATTTGCATTGAAAACTAATTTTATACTTCTTTCTTTTTTAACATAATAATCGATTATGTTAGAAAATAATCAATTATATTAAAAAACAATCAATTATGTTGATCAAATTTACCTTTTCATTTGTTTTTGGAGAGAATTGATTATTTAATGTAATAATAGATTATCTTAAGTATTTATAAAAATTCTCAATTTAAAATAATCCATTATTTTTAATGACAATTGATTATGTTGTTTTAAAATGGTTTTTATGTTACAAAAAAAATCATAATAATAAATTATATTTAAACATAATTGATTATATTAGTAAATAATCTAAAAACTCTTTTAAAAACGAAGGTCTCCCTCGCATTTTGCTTCAATCTATACTTTTCACACAAGAAAACCTTGTTGTTTCTTAAAAGAGAATTTTAGAGTGACATGAAAGGAAAGTGTTCAAGGTTCATTATAGAAAAGTGCTCAAAATTCTTCAATGAGTAGTTTGTATATCTTGTTTTAGTTACATATAGGATTGGCAAAGAATTTGCAGTTATTTACTACTAATGAGTCGCGAGTAGTGAGTATTTTAATACGCGTTTATAAATAGATCGGGTGTAGGTATTATATTATCCGTATTCACATATATCCGTTACCTATAAAAATTAAAAATAAAAATTTAATTTATATTTTATTAAGTTAAATTTAATTAAAATTAAATTAATTTATATTTTATAAGGTTAAATTTAATTAAAATTAAATTTATATTTATATTTAATTTAACTTATATTATATTTTATATATTTTTATTTTTTTAATAGTTTATAAAAATATTTTTTTAAAATGTTTGTGGGTATTCACGAGTTTTAAAATACTTGCATATATTTTTTAAACGGATATCCATACGGATAGCGGGTGGGTAACGGGTGAATTTTTTTTTTTCAGGTCGGGTTGTAGGTAGGTACTATCTGTGTTCCTCGACTTGTTGTCATATCTAATTACTTTTGTAATTGAATAATTTAATAGTATGATGGAAAATTTAATTTAATTTATTTGGATTAACTAGATGTAGATTCAAAATGAATCAAACCAATATAAAAAATTCTTTATATGTTTCTTTGATGTTTTCTTATGTTTATGTGTGTTGTATTAATTAGTATAACCTAATTTTCAATTATAAACAACTTTCAGATATGAGGTTTTCTTGAAAATTTTATAGCTTTATTCTTTTTTCCTGAATCAATTGAAGCTCCTTTTTCTTAATCGTTATTAAATAATTCTTTATTTTACATTAAATATAATTTTAATAAATAAATAATAATGTTTAGAAAATGTATTACACTCTTTATCTTAAAAAACAAACATATAACTTATCATTAATGCAATAAAATTTGTAAGTATTAATATTGAATTTTTGCTAATAACGTTTATATACAAACATATTATATTTTTTGGTCTTGAATGTGTCCTTTATAACAATGTTATAGTCATTTGCCATTTAATATTTCTTTGTTTTGCATATATACTGGTTATCTTTAAATTATCTCCGCATTTGATCATCATATATATACTTTTTATTTTAAATTTTAATTTAATTGTAATTCTGGTTCACTCTTTTATTTTGAATCATATACTACTTGCTAAAAATTAGGATATTAATAATTTATTGATTAACATTTCATTAGATAGACAAATACATGTAGTATTTGATTATTAGAAACGAAGAGAGAAATAAAGATGAAATCATTGTTTAGAAATGAATATAAGATGTTTATTATACAAGGATCCTAATATACCGGCATACTCTCAGCATATTATCACAAGTGAGTGTGGACGTAATAGCAATTGTTATTTTAGCATCTATTCCATAATTAGACCTTCAAAACACAATCAATAATTCAAAAATTACAAAATCATCACTTAAGCATATGATTAAGAAACCTTAAATATGAAACAATGACTAAACCATGATTAAGTCACATTTAGACCTTTATTAATTATCTAAAGGGTGTTGCTCCTTCCACTACCACGTTTGCTCCCTCCACCTCTCCAACTTTCTGCAATTTTTTTAATTACAAAAATAACTCTCTTTTAATCTTTTTTTATCTTTTTTTACTTTTAACCTTATTTAATTAAAAAACTCTAAATTTCTACTTCAGTCAAAGCAGCCCCACCTCTCCTTCTCTCGAATTATCACCCCAAACTCCATATCCGTTTCAGTTCCTATCTTCCACTTGTGGCTTTTCAGGTGCAGTGTATGCGGTGGTTGGTGCTTCGTTTCTGCGGATCTACGAGAGGTTCGTTTCTTCGTTTCTTACTTCACATGATATGTTTATAAGCTTTTTTTTGTAAATGTATGTAATATATCGTGTTTAAGTTTGATGTTGTGTTTTCTGCTCTACTCTCTGTCTCTCTGTGTGCATGTGTTTAGAGGAGGTTCTTTGTGAGTGCGTAGGAGGAAGAATACATCCAGGTCTGAACGAATGTCGCATATCTGTTTGGTCTGAAACGGATGTCGATATCGTGAACGGATATCCACATCCGTTTTACCTTAAATGGATGTTGACATCTGTTGACGGATGCTCATATCCGTTTAAGTGTTTTCGTTATTTTAAGTTAGGGTTGTACCTACGCCAACCTTCACCCTTTTGCATCTTCAACAACCAAGGAGACCTTCAAACACACCACCTAGACGAACTCTGACACTGTTGCAACAATTCCTCCCACCATTACCCACCTACAACCTCTCACTCACCACACTCTCACACCACACACAATGAAAAAGAAAGGACAAAGAATTCGAAAAAAAAAAAAGAATAAGAGCACAATATCAGAAACAATGAAAGGGGACGAAGTAGAACGTGAGAAAAAAGAGGTTGTGTGCCACTGCGAGATTGGAGTTAAAAAATATTAACCTAAAAGATAAAATTTACTTAAGGATATAATAGGAATATAGAGATAAAAGAAGGGATAAAAGTGGAATTGGGAGGTGGAGGGAGAAAAGGGTGGTGGTGGAGGGAGCAACACCCTTATCTAAATAGGTAAGTACCCAACAAGAATAATATAAATAAGTAAACATTTAAGTTAAAGATGTTAACTTTTGTAAGTTAAATCATTCATTCTATAACAATTACCGAACACTTACTTAGAAATCAAAACATCTTTGGAGGTACACCTTAGGATCAAGAATTGAAATTTGAGACCGAAAAATGAAGACATACTGTGAGAATACTTATGACAATTGATTGGTGATTTTATAGGGTTTATCTGATATTATAAGAACAAGATATTTAATTATTTTTAATAAAATAAAAACATTTCAATTTTAATACACACTAGTGCAGAGAAAGTTACGGTAGTAATTGTTTTGGACATTGAGTTTCAATTTCACAACCAAAACATATTAAAATAAGGTTAAAAAGGTAAATTTTTTACTTTTAGTTCTGAACCAAATCATAAAAATCAATATGTTTCTTCGGTTAAAAAGAATCGAAACACTACACTATAAGTAAATAATAAAAAGTAAAAAATTATTATTTGTATGAACACAATCAGGATGAAATACTCTTTCTAATTTAATAATATTATTAATTTTAAAAGTTTTTGGTTTTGGTTCAAACCAGAATCGAAGTCAAATTGTAAATAGCATTTTTAAATTAAAGAAAATATATGTATATTACAATGTTTTTACATGAATTTTAATTTTTTATTAATAAAATTTAGTTGGAAGGTATTTTCAATATTATTCTTTTATACATTTATAATATACTATTTATTGACAAATCTCTCAAATCATATTAATTTTACTTTGAATTGTTAATTTTTTTTATACACTTAATCATTGTTTAGAAATGAATATAAGATTACTATTATATGTGGATCTTAATATAACTATATGTTGATGTTAATATGTCAACATACTCTCAGCATAAGTAAGTGTCTCGACATAATAGCAACAATTGTTATCTTAGCATCTACTCCATTGTTAGACCTTCAACACATAATCAACAATCTAAACAATACAAAATTGTCACCTAAACATGTGATTAAGCAACCTTAAGTATGAAACAAGAACTAAATCGTGATTAAGTCACATTTGGACCTTTATTAATTATCCGTGTAGGTAAGGACCCGACAAGAATAATATAAATAAGTAAACATCTAAGTTAAAGATGTTAACATTTGTAAACTAAATCTTCAATTCTATAACAAGTACCAAACACTTACTTAGAAGTCAAAGTATATTTGGAGATACACCTAAGGATTAAAAACTAAAATATGAGACAATGAAGATATAATGTGAAAATACTTATGACATTTGATTGGTGATGTTATTACTTCTATATAACATTATAAGATTATGATATTTAACTTTTTTAATAAAATAAAAACATTACAAGTTTAATAAAAAAATAGTGCAGAGAAGAGATATAGTGGTGGTTGGTTTGGACATTGGGATTCGATTTCACAATCAAAACATATTAAAACAAGATAAACAAGATAAATATTTTGCTTGAATTATGAATCCAAACATAAACATTAGTATTTTGTTTTAGTTAAAAATAATTGAAAACTGAACTATAAATAAATAAAAAAATAAAAAAAATTATGAATTTATATGAACACGACTAAATACTTTTTTCGATTTAAAAATATTATATAATATTAAAAGTTTTTGGCTTCGGTTCAAACCGAAATCAAAACAAATATTTTTAAAATAAATAATATTTTTAAAGTAAAAAGAATATTTGACTTCAATTTATCTCATAAGCTTGTATATATGTATATTGCAATGTTTTTACATGAATTTTAATATTTTTATTAATAAAATATATTTGAAGCGTGTTTTCAATATTATTATTTTTATACACTTAATATACTATTTATTGACAAATCACTCGAATCAGATTAATTTTACTTTGAATTGTTAAATATTTTCCAAATTGTGTATATATTTATTTATATTAAAAATAAAATAAAAAATAACAACTCATATAATAACTTTAAAAATAATATTTTTTTCTCATATAAAAAAATGCCTCATTAGGGACGAATAAAAAATATTAAATAAAAAAACTAAAACTAAATATAAAAATCATATTATTTTAAGTACAAAATTAAGTATTGCAAATAGTTTTACGCTTTTTATTATAATTTTAGAGTGTTTCATCTTACACCTCCAAAATCTCATCCTGCATCTCTAAAAGTTTCACTTTTAACTTTCTGACATCTTATCCTGTATCACCAACTTTTTCAAAACTTTATTTTTATCTTTAATAAATATTTTCCATTTCCTCTTCTTTTTTTTGTTAAAAACCTCTACACAACCTCAATAATAATTAAATTTAAAATTCTAATATTATTTAATTTAATTTTATATTTTAATAATTATTAAAATATAATTTATATTATAATAATAGTTATATTAAAAATATAAAATAAAATAATTAAAAGAAAAATAATTAAAAAAAATAAAATTATATTAAATAAAATATTTAATATATTCAAATATATTAAATTAGATTAAAATATTAAATTAAATTACATAATTATTAAAATTTAAATAATAATCAAAATTTTAAAACAATTATTTATCAAATAACAAATAAAATTATATTAAATAAAATATTTAAATATATTAAATTATATTAAAATATTAAATTAAATTAAATAATTATTAAAATTTATGTAAAATAAAATTTTAAAAACCATTCTCGGATAACTTATCGGATATCTATATCCGATTAACAAATTTTTCAAAATTTTGTTTTTTTAAAATTTTAATAATTATTAAATTTAATTTAATATTTTAATATAATTAAATATAATTTTAAGTATTATTTTTATTTTAATTTTTACTCTTATTTTAGTTATTATTTTTCAATTTTCTTAATAAAACCATTTTAAAAATATAAATTATATTTTATTAATTATTAAAATATAAAAATATAATAAGTAATATTATAATTTTTATTTAAGTTTAATATTTATTAAATTTTAAATAAAAGGCAAAAGTATTAACATATTTTATAGATTTTAATATATAAATAAGTTTTTTAAAATTTTCATTTTTATTTAAAATTTAATAATTATTTAATTTATTTTAATATTTTATTATAATTTAATATATTTGAATATATTAAATCAAATTTATTATTATTATTTTTATGTTTTTAATATAACTATTATTATAATGTAAATTATATTTTAATAATTATTAAAATACAAAATTATTTTAAATAATATTTAAATTTTAAATTAAATTATTATTAAGATAGTGAAGATTGTTTTTAATAAAAAAGAAAAGAAAATGAAAAATATTTATTAAAGATAAAAATAAAGTTTTGAAAAATTAGAGCTGTAAGATGAGATATCAAAAGATTAAAAATAAAATTTGTAAATGTGCAGAATGAAATTTTGAAAGTGTAGGATGAAACACTCGTCATTTTATTAGCCTAAACTAAATTGGGCCGATGAGAGAAACGGCCCAATAAAGGTGAAAACCCTGGAGGCGGAATAAAGAGGAAAAGAGTTATCCCTATCTATATCTATCTACTCATCATCCAAGCTCAGTGATCATCAAAACCGACGCCGAGTGAAGCTGCGAAATCCCAAACCAACCCTCTACGACACACCGAACCATGTCGCCAGGTCCCGTCGTCGACGCTTCCCCTGAGATTGAAGTAGAACAAGAGGTTCCTGCCGTCGACGACGCAACGCAGAAGAAGAAACCCCAACCACAGGTTTCTCCTCTCTAATTCTCACTCTTTCCCCTTTTCATTTTTCTGTTTTAATTCCCAAAACGCGATTCGACTCGTTTCTCTTGTTGATATTTGGTGTCTCATTTTGGAGCATGTTGTTAGGATGACGATGCTCCCCTTGTCGAGGACGTGAAGGACGAAGCTGACGACGATGAAGACGACGATGACGACGACGATGAGGATGACAAGGAAGACGGTGCTCAAGGTGCTGTTCTCTTTCACTGCATTTCCCACTGTTTTTATGTCATAACCTAACGAAATCCTTGTTTGGTGGTTTTGTTTATTGTATGGTTAATAAACCCTGTGCTCTAATTTATGAACTTTTATTATTGAGTCTCTATGTGCTTCTGCATTTTTCTAGGGTTCTGGTTCAGCTCTTCACTTAACTCACTTTAGAATAGTTATGACTCTTTGCTTGTGTTAAACAGATTGACATATAGATTAAATTATATTCTTGTCAAGCTATCATTTTGTAGCGACCATAACAAGATCACTCTAGTTATATATGTTTTTGTTCTTCTTGTCAGTTAATTTTCAACTGCTTAATCTTTTGGCTGTTTATATGCGTATTGACTCTAGATGTTGGTCTTGGATGACTGCTGTTTTTTGTTTTTAGTACAAAATTATTTTCACAAGGGTCTGGACGTATCCTTTACCCTTTTATTAATTAATGATAGCTGTGTTGGAGATTCATTGTTTGTTTGCACAGGACACAGTAGGAATTAGAAGGGGAATTGGTAAAACTTTTCATTATTTGTCACTTGATTGGTTGGATTTCGTGGGCTGTTGCTTCAAAAGATCTGGGCTACATTCAGTTGTTGATAATGTCCAGACTTACAGATTGTGCATGATTAATAATACAATAGTTCAGTTTGTCCGAGAATTAACAGGGGTGACAGGGGCATAATGTGTTTTATTGCTGAAGAAATGACATTACCATTAGCAGAAGTTGTAATCAGTAATATATATATATATATATATATATATATATATATATATATATATATATATATATATATATATATATATATATATATATATGACTATTTGCATTAGTTTTCACTTTCAATTAATTATTCAAGCATAACATTCATGAAAGTAAAATTTTGATGATCAATCTTTCTATATCCTAAGGTGTGGTCTCTGTTTTTAGTCTCAAAGACAACTAGTTAATTTTAAACGTTCTGAGTTTCTTACTCCCTTCAGCTGCATATTTCGAGTCAGACGGTTGTATTTTTCATTTTTATTATAGTCTTCAACTCATCAACTAGTTTTAAAGGCTATTTCTGATCACTGAGATCTTACTTATACCACTATTGTCATGTTTGGTCTCGGTTTTTAGTCTCGAAGACAGCTAGTTAATTTTAAACGTTGAGTTTATTATATACTCCCTTCAGCTGCACATTTTGAGTCAGGCGGTTGTATTTTTATTTAATTTTTTATTTTTATTATAGTCTTCAACTCATCAACTAGTTCTTAAAGTCTTTTTCCGATCACTGAGCTCTTTCTTATACCACTATTGTCATGTTTGGGTTTCTTTTTGTTGATGCTGAACTTCACATCTTTACTATATTAGCATCTACTTTTATCTGTTTTTTTATTTTTACATGGTTGAGTTGTTCGTGAAGAAAGTACACACCGTATAGCAGTTTCCATGTTAGTAAGTAAATAACTGTTACAGTTTATTTGGAAGAAAGGGTCTTTACCTAGAGAAAATGTCTTTGTAGTTATGCACTTTACGACTTGTCCTCTGCGTTTTAGCAGCCACAAGTATAATGGATTAGTCTGGCTTGTTATCTGTTGATCTTATTGTTCATTAAATTGTTTTATTGGACTGAAATGCAGGTAGTGCTGAGGGTTCAAAGCAGAGCAGGAGTGAGAAGAAAAGTCGAAAAGCAATGTTGAAGCTGGGACTAAAACCTGTTACGGGCGTTAGCAGGGTCACAATCAAGAGAACAAAAAATGTGAGTCATTATATGTATTATTCTTTTCTGCGATCTATCTGGAAGATTATAGCCTTTAACCAAGTTATTTTATGCATTAGATTCTTTTCTTCATCTCAAAACCTGATGTGTTCAAGAGTCCAAATTCTGAGACCTACGTCATATTTGGAGAAGCAAAAATAGAGGACTTAAGCTCTCAGTTGCAGACACAGGCCGCCCAACAGTTCAGGATGCCAGACATGGGATCTGTTACAGCGAAACAAGATCAAGATGCTGCAGCTTCAGCTGCACAGCCTGAAGAAGAGGAGGAGGTTGATGAAACTGACGTTGAGCCCCATGACATTGATTTGGTGATGACACAGGCGGGAGTGTCAAGAAGCAAGGCCGTCAAGGCACTCAAGACTCACAACGGGGATATTGTTGGAGCCATTATGGAACTCACTACTTAATTGGGGTTTATGTTTTATTTGTATGTTTTTTGCGGGATGATGTTAGAACTAGTACAAACCGAATCAGAATATCAACCTTTATATGTTTGGAACTAGTACAGACCTTTGTAGTTTTGTTGCGTTCTTGAAAAAATTCAGGCTACGTTGTTGTTTGATTTAGTTTTTTAGTTCTACTGGTTAGCATTTGTCAAGGAAGAGAATTATTAGTAGGCACAACCGAATGCTTATAAATTTACAACATTTACCATTCTAGTTCAGAACACAACCGAATGCTTATAAATTTACAACTTATAAATTTACAGCATTTACCATTCTAGTTCAGAATTTACCATTCTAGTTCAGAACCCGCATCTCAATTTCCCCTACTGAGTTTACTGGAATGATTGTGTAAGAGTGTCTATCCTATTTTTGTTTGAAATGTGTCTTTATAGTTCCGAAAGTGATTCATTGTTAGATATGTTGTACTTGGTTGAAACAAATATGATTATAATTGCACAATGATTTGTTTCATAAATGTGTCCTTATTATATTGTCCATTTCATAAAATATAATGAAATACTGGTAAGGTCATATCTGTGTTTGAATGTGAAACTTTTGGATTTTTAAAGGGTTTAAAATGTCATGATAAAAGGCCGCATTTGGACTCTAGCCTAAAGAACATGGAAGATTACTTTCCACACCACTCAACGTTGCTCCCTGCACCATCACATTTTTTAAAAATTTCAAAATTATTTTTTATATTTTAAAAATCCTACATCTCCACTTCTTTCCTTCAATTGATGTCAAACATTTATTAAAGAAAAAATTCTTCAAGGGATATGTCACATCCATTCCAATCCAAGTTTATATTGCAATGGATTTCGTAACCCATTTGCCATATACTGTGAGAAAATATGATGCCATTTGGGTAATAATTGATAGATTGACTAAGAGTTCCCACTTCTTGGCAATTAATTTGAAGATGCCTATGCAGAAGCTAGCTCAGTTGTACATCAAGGAAATAGTTAGATTGCATGGTGTGCCTTCCAGCATCATATCGGACAGAGACCCCCGCTTCACTTCTTGCTTGTGGCAGACTTTACAGAATGAGATGGGCAGTAAACTCCAGATGAGTTCTGCTTACCATCCTCAGACTGATGGTCAGTCAGAACGGACTATACAATCATTGGAGGATCTGTTTAGGACGTGTGTACTTGATCATCTGGGAGTCTGGGATGAAGTGCTGCCATTGGTGGAGTTCACATATAATAACAGCTTTCAAACCAGTATTGGAATGGCACCGTTCGAAGCTCTTTATGGGAGGCGCTGCAGGACACCTTTATGCTGGTTCCAGGATGGGGAGTTTGTGTTGACTGGGCCAGAAATAGTGCAACAAACGACTGAGAAAGTGAGAGTGATTCAAGAGAGGATGAGAGCCTCACAGAGTAGGCAGAAATCATATGTTGACAGGAGACGCAGGCCTTTGGAGTTCGAGGTTGATGACCATGTGTTTCTTCGTGTGACACCTACTACTGGAGTAGGGAAGGCTATCCGTGCTAAGAAGCTTTCTCCCAGATACCTTGGGCCATATCAGATTTCTAGACGCATCGGACCAGTCGCATATGAGATAGCTATGCCGCCCCAGCTAGCTAATCTCCATCCAGTCTTTCATGTTTCTCAGCTTTGGAAGTATGTCCTCGACCCTTCTCACGTGTTGGAAGCTGACACTGTACAAGTCAAGGAAGACCTCTCTATAGAGATGCAACCGGTCAAAGTAGATGAGAGACTATCCAAACGACCAAATGGGAAAGCTACAAGACTGATCAAAGTCATATGGGACAACAGAACCGGCGATTCTACCTGGGAGAAAGAGGAAGAGATGAAGAAGTCATATCCCCACTTGTTTTCTAGTAAGTCTTAATTTTCGAGGACGAAAATTTTTGTTGTTGGGGAGAATGTAATATTACATTCTCCCTTTCGAGGACGAAAATTTTTGTTGTTGGGGAGAATGTAATATTACATTCTCCCCAACAACAAAAATTTTCGTCCTCGAAAATTAAGACTTACTAGAAAACAAGTGGGGATATGACTTCTTCATCTCTTCCTCTTTCTCCCAGGTAGAATCGCCGGTTCTGTTGTCCCATATGACTTTGATCAGTCTTGTAGCTTTCCCATTTGGTCGTTTGGATAGTCTCTCATCTACTTTGACCGGTTGCATCTCTATAGAGAGGTCTTCCTTGACTTGTACAGTGTCAGCTTCCAACACGTGAGAAGGGTCGAGGACATACTTCCAAAGCTGAGAAACATGAAAGACTGGATGGAGATTAGCTAGCTGGGGCGGCATAGCTATCTCATATGCGACTGGTCCGATGCGTCTAGAAATCTGATATGGCCCAAGGTATCTGGGAGAAAGCTTCTTAGCACGGATAGCCTTCCCTACTCCAGTAGTAGGTGTCACACGAAGAAACACATGGTCATCAACCTCGAACTCCAAAGGCCTGCGTCTCCTGTCAACATATGATTTCTGCCTACTCTGTGAGGCTCTCATCCTCTCTTGAATCACTCTCACTTTCTCAGTCGTTTGTTGCACTATTTCTGGCCCAGTCAACACAAACTCCCCATCCTGGAACCAGCATAAAGGTGTCCTGCAGCGCCTCCCATAAAGAGCTTCGAACGGTGCCATTCCAATACTGGTTTGAAAGCTGTTATTATATGTGAACTCCACCAATGGCAGCACTTCATCCCAGACTCCCAGATGATCAAGTACACACGTCCTAAACAGATCCTCCAATGATTGTATAGTCCGTTCTGACTGACCATCAGTCTGAGGATGGTAAGCAGAACTCATCTGGAGTTTACTGCCCATCTCATTCTGTAAAGTCTGCCACAAGCAAGAAGTGAAGCGGGGGTCTCTGTCCGATATGATGCTGGAAGGCACACCATGCAATCTAACTATTTCCTTGATGTACAACTGAGCTAGCTTCTGCATAGGCATCTTCAAATTAATTGCCAAGAAGTGGGAACTCTTAGTCAATCTATCAATTATTACCCAAATGGCATCATATTTTCTCACAGTATATGGCAAATGGGTTACGAAATTCATTGCAATATAAACTTGGATTGGAATGGATGTGACATATCCCTTGAAGAATTTTTTCTTTAATAAATGTTTGACATCAATTGAAGGAAAGAAGTGGAGATGTAGGATTTTTAAAATATAAAAAATAATTTTGAAATTTTTAAAAAATGTGATGGTGCAGGGAGCAACGTTGAGTGGTGTGGAAAGTAATATTCCATGTTCTTTAGGCTAGAGTCCAAATGCGGCCTTTTATCATGACATTTTAAACCCTTTAAAAATCCAAAAGTTTCACATTCAAACACAGATATGACCTTACCAGTATTTCATTATATTTTATGAAATGGACAATATAATAAGGACACATTTGTGAAACAAATCATTGTGCAATTATAATCATGTAGCAAATTTTGCTGCATGTAGTTCACTTGTGATTTTTCCCCAAAATCTTAACCCTAAGCTTATTTTAGAGACTAATTTCTATCACCATTTGGTGAAATATAGGTGCTGTCAATTTTTCTAGAGTGCCTTTGGATTTCCTCTTGAGTTTAAGTGCTGGAAATTTAAGGTAAGGGGAGCTGAGTTTTTCTTTTTATTTATGCCTTGTGAAATCCTTGTATGCATGAGATGGATTTTGTAGAAATTGTGCAAGAATGCCTATGTTTAATTATTTCTTTCTTTCACATTATTTTAATTATTGTTTCTGCACAAGAAAACCTTGCTCTGATACCACTTGAAACACTTTATATCACTTGTGCGAGTGTGTGAAGAGGACTCTTTGTTTGGCTTTTCAACTATTTTGGCTAGAGGTTTGAGGGGTTCTTTTGCTTTAGTAAATTTCGGCTCAAAGGGAGACTGAAATCTTTTGGCAGAAATTTTTCGCTGATTTTGTTGTTCTACCTTTATACACATTTGAACAAGTTCATTCAAATCTCTATAAGGTAGAAGTTCAACTTTATCCCTTATGTCTAAATTTAACCCACTCAAAAATCTAGCTAAAGTAGTTTCCTCTGCCTCTGTGATTCCTGCTCTCATTATGTATAGCTCCATTTGTTGTCTATAGCCTTCAACAAACATAGACTTTTGTTGCAACCTTTGGAGCTTATCCATAAGTTCCCTTTTATAATAAGAGGGAATGTGCCTTTTCTTGAGAGCAGCTGTGAGTTCATTCCAATATTTAATGGGAGGAAGTTGTTGTCTCAATCTCTCTTTGACTAAAGCAGTTCACCAATACATTGCATACCCTTGAAAACTAAGGGTAGCTAGAGAGACTTTCCTTTCCTCCGACACTTGTTGACAGGCAAATATTTGCTCTACTTTCATTTCCCAGTCAAGGTAAGCCTCAATGTTATCGTTTCCATGAAAATGAGGCAATACCACATTGACTTCCTTAAGAGGAGGAGGAGGAGGATTTTCATAGTCACGCCTACGCCTTCTTGATGAAGAAGGATAATTATCTCCTACTCTTAAGTTTTCTTGCTCACTTTGGGATTCTACACTCATGCTTCTCTCCCTATATTGAACTTGTTCATCTCTTAGCATTTTCAACTCATTAGTAACCATGACATTGTGCAATTCTCTTTGAATATTTTCTTGCCCTATTTTCCTTTCAATTTCTTTGAGTTGATTGACAAGAGTTTGAAAACAAAATTGTTCTTTAGGCTCCTCATTAATTCTAGGGGAGTGTCTTCCAGACATTTTATGAACTTAAAAATTTTCTTGAGGTAAAGACTAAGAGATTTCACTTGAGGACAATATTCCAGGTAAGAGAGGTGGACCTTGTAGGTCGCTTAAGTACCAAGTCTTGCCTTGCCAAATATATCCTTCGTTACTTACTAAAAGTCTTTAAATCAAAATCACTTCTAAATTCACTAAATATATGGAGACAAACAAACACAAGAAAGAAAAACCTTAGACTCTAAAGTCGGACTCTAAGACTTCCTAGGCGAAACTTGCAAAAATAAAACCAAATTAAAGGTGAGGTCTCCTAGGTGAGGCTTAGACTTTTTGGATCTAAGACACACTCACCGTCTACCAATTTTAAAAGTGATGAGACTTTAAGTCAAGTTAGCAAATGAGAGAAGAACACTCATGAGCTCTTCCACTTCACTTGCTTGAAATGGCCAACTTACAAGAATGAAAAGAAAATCAAAAAGCAATACAATGGAAACAACAAAACAAAATCTTGGAAGAACACAAGGTAGTTTAATGTGGCAGCTTTGGTTGCTCTCAAACAAGTAATGAATTAGGATTGATTCATGCAAATCTCTCAGCTGCAGAGTGAACTATGCTGCTGTTGCAGCCACCAAAATTCCTGCAGACCAGTGAAAAACGTGGTCCTGTTGCACCAAAAATCAACTCCAAAGTTGATCTTTCCTTGCTCCAATCCACTGCCTAAGATGCTACCAGTGTTATAGGACCACCTGAAATACTTATGCACCCCACAAAGAGCTCATACAAATCACCAATAATCAATTATTAAGCCAGAAAATCAACACTGCTGCTGCTAGAAAACTGTTAAACCAGAATGCACAATTGTAGTTTTATCAAACAGTTTATGTGCAGGATTTTCAAACAACTTAAATCAATCAATTAATCGGTTTCCAATGAATGATGGCACTCAAAATGAACTTAGGAAAGGATCTAGAGTAGATTTGAAAAGCAAGAAACAAAGATAAGTTGCAGCTTTGATCAATTTCAAAACCAAATGTAAACTAGGCAAAGTGTTTGACAAAATGCCTAGAAGAAAGTTGAAAAAATTGTGCATCAGAGTTTTAAATTTTGCTTGGCACTGGTTCACACAGCTTTTTACAATGTAGTGTATGGTAAGATTTGAATTGTGCACTTCTGTTAATTCACTTGAACCAAGCTTTTGCTACCAATTCTGAACTAAATTTGATGCAGTAATCACAACAAGCTTTCAAATTAAAAATTCTGCAACTATACCAGAAAAAAATGCTTAAAAATTGGTGGTTTGAATGGTCATTTTGCACAAACAAATTTGGACTCTTAATTTTATGATTTGAGCAAATTTGTTTTACCAAATATGACTTGTGCAAATTGCCAACAGAGGCTAAATGCTTTTAAGTCAAAATTTGACTATTGCAGTTGCTCTTTCACACCAAATTTGGCCAATTCACCATCCAATTTTTAGCAAAAGAATCAAAATGATATGTAATCAATTAAAATGACTCTAGGACAGCAAATCAAACTTAAACAAGACTCTAGGAATGACTGAAAAGATATCCAAATATGAGTTCTAATCTGGACAGATTCAAAAATAAAAAAAAAATGACTCAAACAAAGCTGATTGCAGTTCGGTCAAGCTGCTTACACAAGGATTTCCAGATTCTGCAGAGTGGTGCATCCAGTTTTAATGTTCATATGGTTTGCACATACAGCAAATTCAGCACATCAACACAGCCAATGATGATGTTTCCATACAGTGCAGTTTCAGAGAAAAACACAGGTGCAGATTCATAGAAAAACACATGAAAAACCAGATTTAACACAGAATTGGATAGGCATCCATTGGCACTGCACTGTGATGGACTTCAAGATGCACTGAGCTCTTTAATCATTGCTCATCTGATGTGCTTCTATTGAAAATCCAGTCAAACACAGCAGATTTATCCCAAACCAGTTTCAACTCAGAATTTTGACAAAATAAACCAAAACACAGTACTAGACATGACAAAATTAGATTTCTAAATTAAAAGACTCAAAGCAAAGAATTGACCGATTAAAATGATGAACAATAAAGCAATTAAAAGCTGGAAACAACAAATTTCTCGATTGAAATCTACTGGAACTGTGAAACAATGTAACAGTACAACAGAATACAGAAAACAAGAATGGAAATGTTGACAGAATGCAGCGAATGAAAACAGATACTCAGCTGGAGTGTGATGCAGAACCAAGGCTCTGAATACCACTTGATGAAGTTGCTCCAGCTAGAAGGAAGGATTGAAGGCAGCGGGAGTTTGAATCCAGAGATGGCAGCAGAGATGAAGAAGGGAAATGCAGTGCAGACGTTGGATTCAGAGATGGCAGCAGAGATGAAGAATGAAAATGTAGTGGCAGAGGTGATGGTAGAGGAGCTTTTTGGAAGGTGGATAACTAGCTCAGGAGGCCTTCCACTGTAAGGAAGCTAGATGGAGAAGGGAAGCTCATTGGAGTGACTTTTGGGCAGAGTTTTAGGTGCTGGAAAATGCATCAGTAGAATAAAATTCCATATATCAAAAGTGTCATTACAATGGTGGCTACCATGAATTTATAGGAGATTCATGGAGCTGCAACGAGAAAGCAAATGAGCCATGTGTAAAATGTGAAACATTGATAAAAAATGTGCTTAAAACTAAAGCAGCATGTGAGCTAATGGTGTGGGGGAGCAGAGGTGCTGCTGTGGTGTGCGCAGTAAAGAGGGGTGGTGCAGCTAGCAATTTTGACCATCAACTGGACAGTTTTACCCTTCTCTTAGTGTCTCCAAATTCCACTTAAATTGAAGGAAAAGAACGTGTCCTATTGTGTCCATATCTTCAAGCTCTTCTTGAATTCTTCTAGCCATACTTCTAGTGATGGGTCCATGTCCTAAGTCATCATATTGCACCTAAATCATTTCTGATTGCTGTCAAAAAGTCATGTTGTTAGCTGTTATAGATTCTACAAATTTCTTGCTGTGTTAAATTAAAATTCTGCAGAAAAAAAAATGCTGCTGTTTTAAAATTTCTGCACCAGAAAATGTTGTTGAATCTTACTAAAAAGCAATTAGTTTAAGCTTGAATATTCTGATTTGCAACAGTCTTGGTACTGTATTTTCACTTTTGAATATGTTGTTTCTCTTTAAAAATAAATGTTGGTTGAACCTGGATGTAATAAGTAATGTGTGGTTTTCATCTAGTTTATTTGCCTATAAAAGATGTATTGACTAAGAGATTTATTTCGGAATTTTTGATAGTTGCATAAGCATGAATATGGTTTCTTACTTTTAGAAAAGGCAAAGATAGAGATAAAGTTAAGTGGTATAGAGTTTAGAGTAAAATAGTGAGGATTGTAGTTAGATGCTAAAGGAAATTTTCACCAGGTACGTAAATAAGAAGCTAGTGGTAGACAACCTTATATTTTTGTTTATAAATGATTGGAAATGAGATCTCTGTAGCATTCTCGTAAGTATAAATTGGTGGTTTTAAAGAATTGGATAAATTATAAAAAGAAGGATATGGGAGGGTCGTGAGGGTATTTGTTTTTAATAATAATTTGTTAAATATCAAATTTATTTACTTTAATACGTTAGTCTTCTTTGTTGGAAATTGTTTACGTAAACTTAAATCATAAAAGTTTAATTAACATATTTTATTTAAGCCATGATGGTTTAAGAAAATATATTTTTGGTGTATTAGAAATTACATTCCAGAGGCCTTTTAATTTTATTGACGTATGACGTTAAATATTTTAGTGTGAGCATGTAGATAGTTTCACTTTTTGTTAATTTTATTAACTTTAAATATTGAAAGGAAGAAGCTATTAGACATATGATTGTACCCCATCCTTGCTGATCAATGATAGAAGTATAAATGGTTGTAATGTAGTCTTAGGCATTCATAGAGAAATGATGAACTATTATTGATTTTGGGATTGTAGAACTATATTACTTGGTGGCAACTTTAGCGTGTATATTTTGGTTTGATTTTGGTTCAAAGGAATTATGAAATGATCAAAAGTCTTGATTGGTGTGAAACTTTGAGAGGAATTATTGATTCAAGAGGTATATCCTATGATTTAAAGTGGTCGATTTAATATGAAAGTAAGATCTCTAGGTGAGATCATTTAGTGTATTGAATGAATGTAAGAGGCTTTCATATGGTGGCTATCCCTAACACTCTAACGGTCTCTCATTCTTATTTAGGGAGGATTGATGCGTGTGGTGAGAGTAGTGGGAGGTCTTAGGGTAGACGCTATCACTGGAGGTCTATTCCGCGGTAACGGACTAGCCTTGTGTGTGGTCGGGTGAAACCCCTCGGCAATGGCTTTGCAATGCAGTAGGGGCCAACACAAGTGCACAACCCGCCACAGCTCTACATTCATTCCATGTCCGGACGTGTCTAGAGTCTTAACATGATAGGATGCTTGTCTTGATGAGTTTTATGAAATAAATGCTTATGTTTATGATGACTAAGGTGTTTATGTGTGTATGGATATTCTGAGAAATGCTAGATTGATTGAAAATGAATTGTATGATTGTTTGAGACCTAGCTCACCCTTGCATTTGTATGTGTCGCATGTGTTTGCTTTCCCCCTTGCGATGATCATCCAATCCTTTGGATGTGAGCAGTAAGTGATGATGTACCTTTGGAGCAAGCTTTGGAAGTTGAGGAAGACCCAGCCCCTAGTGCTTAGGATTTCTACTAGCTCTTATTTTAAATAGCTCTTTATTTTGAAAGACTTCTAGCCTTCATTTTATCATGATCTGTATTTTGGAAACACTCTTTAGGTCCCATTAAATCTTTATTCAATCATGTATTTTGGAGAATTATGAACTTGTACTTAAGTTTTAAAACTTCCCAGCCAGACTTGGATAACTGTACTCCTTAATCCTATCTATTGTGTATTCTTAACTGCTTTCTATTATTATAATCAATGCATTCTACATATATGTTTTCTTTGTTTTTAGTTTATTAATTTATTGTATTTTAAATTAATATATAGATATTATTTAATTTTGTTTTAAATTTGTTACATAATTATATATAAATTAATTTTATTTTATTTAATAAAATAATTATAATTAGTTTAATTAAATTAAATTATTTTTAATTAATTATTTAAACTGATATATCACATCCATTCAAGTTTTTTTATAATTTATTAAAATATTATATTTTAAATTAATTTATAGAATATTTAATTTTTTTGTATTTTATAATATATTACATAATTATAAATAAATTTATTTTATTTTATTTTATTTAATGAAGTAACTATTATTAATTTAATTTAATTATATCATTTTTTAATTAATCATGTTAAACGAATATGTCACGTAGTTCAAGATTTTTTTTAGTTTTTAATGTATTAAAATATTATATTATAAATTAATTTATAAAATATTTTGTTTTCTTTATTTTTTATAATATATTACATAATTATAAATAAATTTATTTTATTTTATTTAATAAAATAATAATTATTAATTTAATTTAATTATATTATTTTTAATTAATTATGTTAAACGATGTCACATTCATTAACAAACGTGGTCACATTATTTATTTTTTAAATTTTTAGTTTATTAAAATATTATATTTTAAATTAATTTATAGATTATTTACATTTTTTGTTTTTTATAATATATTACATAATTATATGTAAATTAATTTTATTTTATTTAGTGAAATTAAATCTTCAACTCCATTTGGTTCTTCTAAAAGCTAAGGATTAAATTACTCATTTGTCAAAGGATATTAACATTATTCAGAATTTAAGTTGAATCATTTTTGGCATTTCAGAAATTTGTTATCCATAATTTATTTGTAATATTATACTATATGCTTTCCTATTAATATTAACATCATTTAGTTTATCAAATAAGGGATAGATATAGTTACAAATACTAATAATTAACCTATGATTTTTGTCTGTCAACAAATACGTAAATTTTGGAGGCATTCTTTTAAGAGTGTATTGGGTAGTACTTTTATAAAGTATGAAATCTATGAGTATTTATTTCAAATTTGTCTTTACTTTGGTTGCTAAATGTATTTTAGAGGAATATAAATAACACAATCAAATAATTTTTTTATTGGTTAAATTATTAAAATGTAATTTTGGAAATGGAACGTGATATCAAAGTTTTTAGCTTTCAAAATTTCAAACAAATACTAGACTATATTTCTAGTATTTGTCTTTGTTATATGATAAATGTATTTCGTTACATAAATATTTTAAAAAAATACTAAGAATATGGGTCGATGGATGACTATAAAAGCCCAAGGAAAAGATGGGCCGAAGAACACGAAAGCCCATGAGGTGGGAAGGGTGAAAGGATGAATAGCAGAAAAAGAGTCTCATCATCGAATCTATCGTTTCTGCCATTTCTATCTTTCGGTCTCAGTGTCTGTGGAGTGTTTGTTCACTAAAACAAAAACCATGTCTCCGGGACCCGTTGTTGAAGCCGCCGCCGATGCCGGAACCGAGCCACAAGTGCCCTCCGTCGAAGAGGCAGCCCTGAAGAAGAAACCTCACCCCCAGGTTTCCCATCTTCACTCGTTTACTTTCAATTTTTTCACTTTACTTTCTCTCTCATTCGCTTCAACGATCTGTTTTTTCCTCAGGAGGATGATGCTCCCATCGTAGAGGATGTGAAGGACGACGAAAAAGATGAAACCGAAGACGAGGATGAGGACGAGGACGATGACAAGGATGACGCCCAAGGTCCTCCTTTTTCTCAATCACCATGTTTATATGTATCACTGTTAACATAGATTAATGGATTTAGTTGTTTGTAGATTTACAATTTTACATCTGAGAATAATAGATTTTTTAGCCTTGTTGTAGACTATAGTTGTAATGTTAGGGATTATCTTTGTTGGCAATGAACTTAATGTGTCAACTTTTCTCTCCGTTTGATACATTTCTGTGCTTTAGGTTCTTATATCATTTTGGGATTTCTCTTTCAATGAGAAAAACAATGACTTTCATAGTTCATAGGCGTGCATGTATGTAAACAATAACCAATAAGAAATCATTGTTAACTAATAATAACTCTCAAGGTTGTTAGCGCATAAGTTAGAGTATTCACTGTGTAGTTTAGTGAGAAATTTTAAAAAACTATATATACTTGTATTATTTGTTTCAAAGGATTGAGCTATGTGGTTGTATATTGTTGTGCAGTGTTATGAAATGAAGGTTAGGGCTATATAATTATAGGGCTTGGCCAGAAGAAAAATACATTGTCTTGTTTTATTGTGTCTTCAACTGCAACACTGTATCTGCTGATCTATTCTCTTGAATTAATGTATTTTTATGATGCAGGTGGTACTGAGGGATCGAAGCAGAGCAGAAGTGAGAAGAAGAGCAGAAAAGCAATGCTGAAGCTGGGATTGAAACCTGTTAGTGGTGTTAGTAGGGTCACAATCAAGAGAACAAAGAATGTGAGTCATTGTATATATTGTTCTCGTCTTTTCAGTGATCTATCTGAGATATGGATGGCTTTTAACCAGATTGTTTTATGCATTAGGTTCTTTTTTTCATCTCAAAACCTGATGTCTTCAAGAGTCCAAATTCTGAGACCTATGTCATATTTGGGGAGGCAAAAATAGAGGACTTGAGCTCTCAGTTGCAGACACAGGCTGCTCAACAGTTCAGGATGCCAGATGTGGGATCCGTGCTGGCAAAACAAGACCAAGATGCTGCAGCTGCATCCGCGCAGCCTGAAGAAGAGGAGGAGGTTGATGAGACTGGTGTTGAACCGCATGACATTGATTTGGTGATGACCCAGGCAGGAGTTTCTAGAAGCAAGGCTGTCAAGGCCCTCAAGACTCACGACGGGGACATTGTTGGTGCGATCATGGAGCTCACTACTTAGCTTCTGTTTATGTTCTTTGTTGTTGTTGATTTTTGGGGATGATTTTGGAACTAATGCCATCCTTATTACTTTGTGGTACTCAAACCATATCACTGGTGCATATGGTTGTGTTTACCTTATAATTTTGTTGCTATCTAAGATTTGTGGTACTATATGATGATGAATGATCATATTATTTTGTTGTTTTTATTCATAATAGCCTTCTTTGAGCTTTATAATGTGCCCTCGAGAGTTTAGACCTGAGTGTTGCATGTTTAATTCCTGGTATATACAGTTTGGTTTATTGGATTTGGATCCATACCTGCTACTTTTGAAGGCTCATGTCCCATCCTTTGGAAATGGGATACCATACATTCAAGTAATTATTCCAGAAGTATTGTTAAACATGTAATATACTAATTTAGCTTTTGTCCTCAACGATATCTATAGCTTAGAAGAAAAGTTTGTTGGTTGTCAATAGCGAGGCATTGTGATTGGACGATCTTGGAATATGCGCAAAAGTAAATTGATTGTGATACTTCACACGACAAGCTATCAATTTTTAGGGACAAACAGAGAGGACTGATTCAGCGACAGGTGAAGGCTAGTTTTGCGAACAAAATGAAAAAAGAAATATAACAGAAGAAAGTTACGTGCTCTATAATCAAACAGGAGGAAAAAACCTTCCACTAGGAACACGACTCAAAATATGCAAATCTTAATCTGCTGCAGGTACTTCCCTCACCACTATTGCTAGCTACTGACCACCCTGCAATTTGTTCTAATCTCTCCAGCATTACCTGTTAAGACACTGATTTGACCCATCTTAACCATGGCATCAGCAAATTTGCTTGCCCATTGATAGCTATCCCTGGCATTTTGCTCCACCTGGCTGGCTGTTTCAGCATTAGTTAAGAGAGTCTGGTCAGATGTGAACAGGCCTCGGTTTGCTAATATGTCAACATAGTAGCCTACATCTGCAATTCCAGGACTTGAAGGGTTCATTGGAACCACCATGTTTGGGTTTGTGCTGCCTTGTGGACATTTCCGCTTCAGCCATACTGCGTATGAGGGATCTAAACTTGAATCCTGTCTAGAACTGGCACTGAAATTGTACAATCTCTTGCTGAAACTTGAGCAATGAGAGCGGCCAATGGTGTGTGCTCCTGTATGAACAAAGTACACGCCATTAGCAAATTTAAGCTCTAAGCAAACCATATGTTGAAGCTCTTGTATACCTGAGAGGGTGACCATTTCATCCTGTGTTAATCCCTTCCTTGCGAAGAGTTGAGTGAGCTGGTTTACATTAAAGGTTGGAGGAGGTAACTCTGTTCTAGTGTCTGAAGCTAGTGAGATTCGGCCATCTCTTCTACCTGCTGGAACATCATAACCAAGCCCTTCAGCCTGCATAATTCAAGAAATGGTTAGGTTCATTTCCTTGCTTTCAGAAATGTTTCTAGAACAAAGTACAGACACTTACTAACTCCACACTGTCCCTTGCTGCAAATGCCAGAATGTCAGCACAAGAAACAATCCCTGGACACCCTGCTTCAAGTTTAGCCTTGGCTTGATCAATGACTTCGTACCCTCGAAGACTTGGTTTATTTGCGGGAGAGTCTTTCTCTGCAGTGTTTGTGGGAGTGGAATCAAGAAGCACTGATCCATCACACCCCTAAAAAATTAACAAACAAGTAAAAGTTTTTACTAAAGAAAGAAGGTGAGTAGCAAATTTTACTGATATTAAGTAATGGATAAATATCAAATGGCTTCATATAATCACTTACTCTGATAAAGCAATCATGAAAATGCATTCTGACAAGCCCAGCAGCAATCCCAGGATTATTACTGACAGCTTTCCTGACTTCGTCCTTGACAATGAACTCAGCCATACCACATGAGTAGCTGTAAAACCCAACCTGCAGTTCACAATGAGCATTTTGATTCAACAAATATATGACCGACACTATACTTATTATGCATTTAAGCATTGTTGACCTCATTTTCTCTTTAAGATTGTTTTTTTTTTCTAAGTAAGATTACAACATAATTGTAGCCTATTTATACATGAAAGGCAATGATTAAGAGCATTGTTCTACCCTTAGTGTCAAGTGATAGGGCAATAAGCTGTAATATTACTATTATTATAATGTGATCGTGAAGAATGCAAGTGACTGGGGGGCTATAAGAAACGACAAGTAGAACAAGTTATAGCAGAGTACTAGTGTAGTGGTTTGATAATGTCCCTTCTCAAGATTTCACGCGGTGATAGGACGAGGAATACGTGCGTAAATCAATTCTGGTTGACTAGAGTGCACGTAAATCCAAATTGGTTGTTAAGTTGAATGGATTGGTAAATATAAATAATAGGCTAAAAAAATTGGTTTCATAATTTACATGCTAGGCCAACGTGGTAGTTGTTACAGCAACTTTCATATTTTCCTAGAAAGAAGGCATGGATTAGGATGAATGATTTACTGATTAAGCTTTCAATTTCCAAGACAAATTGGTAGTAGTCACATTTTAAGATTAGTTATATGTTCTAAACCACTATTTCTCATGGATTAGGTGTAACTTTTATCGTGAGGGAATGTTAATTATAACCTACCACTATCTTTTTGAAGCATCATTCATATGTTCTTGTTTATTCAATTAATCCACTTATTTTCTGTATGTTTGAAAATCCATTGAGAGCAGATTCAGGGATGTCATGGTCACGCCCAAAAGCTTTATAATATTTTTTTGCCCGTTTTAGAAGAAAAAAAATGTTTGACCAATGATACAATCATATTTATTCGAGGCAAGAAGTTACTGTTCGGAAGACAGTATCAAGTTGATAGTTTCTCATAGGTAACACATGCTTACAAAGGTCTCTACAAAGACCTACTAGAAGGAAGACCTCAAAGGAAATATAAACTTAGAGCTAAAGAGAAAAACCAAATAAGATTTTTTTATTTTTTATTTTTTTTTTGTATATAATCTTGCATAATCTCAATTATCATATTGCTGAAAGTGATCTTATACACATTTAGAATTCTCTCCATCAACATTTTCTCAAGATGAAATCATGATCTTTAAATAATTGTTGTCAAAAACCGTATTTTAGTATAGTGAGTTTTATAAAATTAATAGTAAGATTGTATCTTTCACAAAATTCCACCAGGGTAGTTCGCAAATATATATATATATATATATATATATATATATATATATATATATATATATATATATATATATATAATGATAATGGCATATCTTTTTGAATCTCTTTGCCATCAAGGTTTTTGCGTCTAGATCGTTTAAGCATCATCCCTTCATTTATAACCGTTCCACCTTGTATTCATAGCGTAACGTTTAACTCTTACCATAGCGATAATAGCTTCGAAAATTAAATTCATTTACATTGACAATGCGAGGACTCGCAGTACTGTTAAACGTATTCAATTTGCTACCAATGTTTTTAGAAAATGTTGCCAACATTCTTTAAAAACAGGTTTAGTCTATTTTCCAATAAGAACTCTCGTTCAATTTTAATATTAAGAAAACACCACAACAATAAAGTGAAAGAATTTTAAGCCGTTAAAATCCTTTTCTTGTACGCCCGTTATAATCACTAATTCAGTATTGCATTCAAATACTCAAACTAAAATACTAAATGTGCAACAGAACAAGCAGACATTTGTTGCATCCAAAGCAAGTTATTTTATGCATCAATCAAACAGCTTCTTAGGAAAGCAACATGTGAATGGAAAAGTAATTAGCAACGTAGCTAGCAAATTATACAGCAAACAATGTCAAAATATTCTTTGGAAGTAAAAAAAAAAATCATCAAGGTCCATATGGTTGATTAACTTGAAGCAATTTGGCAACTTGATATTTTAGTCACTTGCACTTGTTTAACACGACATCGTTATATACAAACAGAACAAAGACTGATAAGACCAAATTCTGTAACATACGTCCGATAAAAATAACAAGAAAATCTAATCCATAAACATTATTCAGTCGTGTTCTCAACTCAAGTATAGACATTTATTGTACCATATTAACCAAACTCATCACGGTTTCAAAACGGCCTACATGCTTTTCTCCACATGTTCCCAATCAGATGAGAAGCCATCAGAGTAATAGTTAGGAAGTTGAAACTCACTGGTTCTGCAAGGCTGAATTTCTTGACCGTCATCCAAATCCTGGTGAAACTTCTCTGGGATTGATTTGTCCATGGCAATGTAGGAACCGAGATGCACTGTTGTGTCATTCATATCTTTGTCAGCAGGATTTTCATGGACGTCCAAACTTTTACCCTCAGATTTTTTTGCAACTGTTGTGTCATCGTCTAATTGTTTCCCTTCTAAAGAAATAGAGCTTGAACCTTCCAGCCGGGATTTAAGAATATGAAACCTAGCCACAACAGATGCCTCATAATCAGTACTATTTTTTTCAGGAATAGGGGAGTCTTGGCAGAAACTGACTGCATTTTGATTATCAGTCCCTCTAGGTGATGACTTGTCTTCCATGTCTGATAGTTCCTCTGGCTTGGTAGTATCAATGCATGACTGGTCAACCCGGGCTTTGAGAACTTGGTATCTGGCCATAACAGAAGATTCATGATTTCTTTCAGGCTCCTCATTTGAGGATGAAACAATATAACCATTAATGGCTTTATCCAGGTTCCCATCACCACTTCCTCCAGGTGTCATTGCATTATTAGGCTTGTTGACATCAGTAAAAAAATTCAACCAAGATAGTCCCTCTAGACTTGGAGAATCCAAGACAGACAAATTAAGGGCAGTTGAACCACTGTTCGGATAATTGTGCGCTTTAGTTTCAGAACTCTGATTTTGCCTCAAATTCGGAACTACCTCAGATTTTGATTGATTTTCTATCTCTACAAAATTTATAAAAGATAAAATATAAAACAAATTTCCATGATATTTATAAGAATGAGGAATATTGAGATAAAGAGAAAATGTCAACCTCTTTCCTTGTAAGAGTGATTATCCATTTCAATCTTAATTTGGTTATAGCGAGCCTTGTAATAGACAGAACACAGTTCAGCTTCAGCCTCAAGCCAAAGATTCTTATATAACGCTGCCTGAGGATCTGCTACTTCATCGTGGAAATTCTCATTAAGAGTCCTTTTTAGATCCTATAAAAAGGTATGCCCGCAGTAATTAAATATTTCCCTTCCGCTGTATTTTCTCTCTTTCCAATTGAAAATACGTGTTAGTAAGAAATAAAACAATCTGAAATACCTTAGTCATGCCATCAGTCATTGTCATTTCTCTAGCCCCCCTTCTTGAGGAAATTGAATTAGAAAGCTTCCAAAGGGGTTTGGCAGACCTGAAATGCAAGTTTGCATCCGCAACAAGTGGATTCTCAACCTTAGAGATCTCTGGTCCAATCTTGGTTAATTGTGCCCTCTTGAAACTTGCATTCTGAGAATATATTCAGAGAACTTACAGAAGTAATGCAAGGCTAATAATTTGTAACAAAAAACACAAAACACCACCTTCACTTTCTTGGATACAAAGAAAAGAAGCCTATCTTTTCTCCTTCTACAAAATGGACCTAGACACAATATGAATTAGGAGAATACATGCAACTTCTACATCTATGAATATCTCTTTCTCATCATTTACATTTTGTGCAATATAAATGTGTTAATTTTGGTACTTGTTTCCGTCTGTTGAGGTTTAGTCTTGGGTTCAATGTTTAATTTAAAGTTGAAAATTTGAGCTCAAATTTTGCATTGAGACGTATAAAGTATACATATTTGATTTATTTTTTAATTTTTGAGAACTAAATTGTATAACAACATAGTTTATTCGTAATCTGTCTATAGAGGACAGTGCCTATGACAGTGAAACCAATTCTATCCTCTTCCAAATACCCGTAACCTAAGCATTCCACTACTCAATCCCAGCAGGCAAAGCATGGTATCAAAATAATTCTTTTCATTTTGTTAATGATTCTCTATATTTCATTATTAGGTACCAGGTAAAGCACTCTTTGGGTATGTTATCATTCAGTATTATCCAAATCACATCACAGGTAAATCAAATTAAAATCATCGTAAGAACAGGTACATTCTCATATAGCCAAATTAATGTTATTTTATAATTGTGAACAACTGATACATACATACATACATACATACATACATACATACATACATACATACATACATACATATATATATACATATATATATATATATATATATATATATATATATGATGAGCAAAAGTTTTCTTCTACTCAAGCCATGAAAAAGTGTTTACTATCCTTTATAGAGCTGCTTTGTTATTGAATATAAGAAACAAGAACATCATACCTGGTGAAACTCACGCGATTCTCTAGCACAGTTAAACGTTTCTGGCTGATTGTAAAGACATTCCTGTGCAGGGGCAATTTGTTCAGTAGTCTTTAAAGCACAAGTATTAAGATTACTGATCACATGTTTAAGGACATTGCAATCTCTCTCTTTCAATTCACAGACATCATTTTCGCAGTGGTAAAGGAGCAATTCTGATAAATTTTGCATAGTATTAACCAGCATTTGGACATTTAATTTTTCAGTTGTTACTCTCCCAGCTGTATTTACAGGCGTAGCTATAGTATTTACGACTGAAGAAGGTGAAGAAAATGTAGTAGTGGCATTTACTACTGAAGAAGTTGCAGTGGTGGTATTTACTAATGAAGAAGTTGCAATGGTGGTATTAACTACAGAAGGTGTGGTAGTGGTATTAACTACTGAAGGTGTGGTAGTGGTATTAAATACTGAAGGTGTGGTACTGGTATTTACTACTGAAGAAGGTGCAGTAGTGGTATTTACTACCGAAGAAGGTGTAGTAGAAGGTGCGGTAGTGGTATTTACTACCGAAGAAGGTGTAGTAGTGGTATTTACTACCGAAGAAGGTGTAGTAGTGGTATTTACTACCGAAGAAGGTGTAGTAGTGGTATTTACTACCAAAGAAGGTGTAGCACCATGTTCCAAGAATTTATTCAAATTGCATCCAGCCTTTGCATCACCTATGCATGATGTGTGCTGTTTTTGTGTCACCAATTTGTTATTCTCTGCAACTTGATACTCCATTTGAGAAGATCCAGACTCAGAATTGGTTGCCTTGGCTGCTGGCAAACTATTTCCCTTCATTTTAGTAACATCCAGAACTTGAAGCCCAAAACCACAGTTAGGATTAAATGGAAAAGGTCCACTATTCACAGCACTACCCAACTTAAAATCGTCATAAGCAAAATTTATTACTGAAAATTTCCTTGGAGAACCTGAAGTACCTGTTCCTTGATAGCCATTTGAATTTTCAGCTGACTTTTTTGTATTGCTATCTGTATTAAGCAGGTAATGCTGAGACTCGTGAATGATGGGACCAAAGCTGCTTTCTTTTTTGTGTACATATTCTTGAGGCAGAACCGCAGAAGGTTGAAAATAAGAAAAGTGAGCAGCTGAAGCTCCCTTCCAGCAAGGTGAGTCTTCAGCAGGATTGCATCGGTCACCACCCTCAAAAGATTTCTCAACATTGACATCTTCCATAGTGCAAGGTCTTAAGCTTGAACTATTCATATTGGCACGAGGGGTTTGATATTCAGTCCTTCCTCTAAATATATAATCAAAATCATCCCCCAAAACAGTATTGTCTGAACCCATTGCTTTGTTTGATGGGGAAGGCTCATTTCTTCCTAGATGGCCACCGATATGAGTTGAGTCGAAGCAACCAGAGATTCCAGGACAGGGCCTGACAGAAGCCTCCTTTGTATTATAGAAACTACTGTACCCAACATGTTGATCTGATATAATATCATCAATATTTATATCTGTGATCAAACCTGTTCTAGGCATCGAAGAAACAGTATCAACCTTTGAAGATTTATCAATATGTCTTGAGTGTTTGTCATATGAACCAATGTTTGACAGGTCATTGTTCCCTGAATCAGCAACTGCTTTCATCAAAGGGGTCTCATGACGTGTTTCCACAGGCATTGAAAGCGACTGCAGAGAAGATGAACCTAGAAATTCAACTGGCATAGATTTGAGATTTCCCCACCAGCTAGATGTATCAGGTAAGGGACGTGAAATTGCAGGCATGTAGTTTTCCCGATCAGTAATATACGAAACCTCACCACCAACAGAGTCCTTCACCTCTCCGTTTGCTGCATGCAATAAAAAAGTCTTATGTTCAATATAAAAGATCAGAAATTGATTTCCCATTTACCACCATCCAATTTAACAAGAAACATATAACAGATATTCATTCACAAACGTTGTTGTATGAGATGTGTTCATTCCAAAAGCTGATAAAAAAATGTTCCTTCCAAAAACATTTTGCAGGCTTTCTCATTTGAAACATCCCCTGACACAAGACAATCGTATACTTACGTTGTATTATATGCATGCATTATGTATACAAGATATCATATCATATTACATAATTTAGTATTAACAATATAAGCTGACTGATTTTAAGTGTGTTAGTAAATTACATGAAGACTACATTAAACTTTCTCGACGGGCTGTTCAGAAACTTAGAAATCAGATACACCTTACACAGAAATCAGACACACCTTACATAAACAAAATCGACTGAGCACGTCTATATCTGGCACTAGAAATTGAAAAAACAAAAACAATACAAGGGAAATAAAAAACAAAATACCTTGTTTGTGGTTCATTATTTCTTCTACCAAGCCAGGAACAGCCTTTGAGGGGAGACTGCTGCTCCCAACTCCAACCTGTTTCCCTTTACCACTGTCATTGAACTCGCAAAACCTTTCCCAGCAAACACCTTTTTGACCAGAAAACCCTAATTCAGATAAGTTGTTAGCCTCCTGCAGAGAGGGCCAATCCGAAGGGGAGGTCAGAGAAGACCAGTGATAAAGCGGCACCGAAGAAGGGTGATCATGAATTGCAGAAGGCACATGATACGGTTGGGCTTCTACCAAACTTGATCTTGCAGCATAAGAGGGAAAACCCCGTTGAGGGTACTGAGCAGTGGAATCCAATTCTCTAACGGGGTTCGAAAAGAAATCGTACCCGTAAGGTTGATAGTGAATTGGAGGCGCAGACACTTCGGATTCAATTGAATAGTCTGTGTGAGTCCCTGAATCCATGGACAACACATCGGAGGAAGGGTAAGGATTGACACTAAACGGCGCTGCAAAAGCTGATAAACTTGAAACGGGTGAGAAGAAATAAGGATTCGATCCCCCAACACCCTTCATCGCTTGCAGATTAAGCTGTCATGAACAATCCTTCAAACTGGTTCAGAATTAACTACAGTTACGGGTGTGGAAAAGAAAACAATTTTCAAAGCTGGGATAGCAGAATCCAGAATTTATAACAAAAATTATATGAGAAACAGAAATTATATGAGAAAGTACAAAATTGAAAAGATAACATGTGAAGATGGCGGAAAACAAGGAATTATAACAGAATATGTAATTCAACTCAATTAAATAAATAAGTATGTTCTTTATTATCAAAATCTTATTAATTTAATAATATAATTTAGTTTCAATTTTTTGTTAAGATATTAAAGTTTGTTTCATTCACATAATATATTTATTATTTATTACTCCATTACATTTGCAATTACCTTATACTTATTACATTTAACATTTAATTATATTTATATCATAATATTAATATTAAATTTACATTTATGTTTATATTGTATTAAAAGTTTTATTTTTGGAGTTATTATTATAGGAGGTTATTGAATAGTTGATAACAAATAAAAATTAATTCTTCTAATTATTATTAAAATAGTTTTTTTTATTAAATTTATAACAAGTATGTTAAAAGATAATTATAAAAATAATTATGAAATCCAAAGATAAAATAACAATAAATAATGAGGTTACTAAGCAATAAATAGTAATTATAGGTTATATATATATATATATATATATATATATATATATATATATATATATATATATAATAGATAGATAGATAGATTTTGTTACCATTTATTTAAATAAATAAAATTTAAATAAATTTATTGAATAATGTAATACATATAAATCAATCAATACAAAAGCTAATAGAAATACAAATTAAGTTATAAAATAGTAAATGAAACCTTTTTGGAACTCAATAAAATAAAATAAAATCTTTCTGTAAAGTCTAATTCAACTTTTTCTAAAAAAACATGGTTTAATATCTATATCTATATATCTATATCTATATATATATATATATATATATATATATATATATATATATATATATATATATATATATATATATATATATGATAAAATAAATATAAATTAATATTTAACTATACAAAATACAATCATTTATAAATCAATATATAATATTTTTATCCAAAAAAATATATGATAACAATGTGGAAAATTTTTGGCAAGTGATTAATAATCTAAAGAGTTGGATTTTTTACTATCTCTAAAGCTCCTAATTTGTCTTTGGATAATTTAGGTATGTATAGTGAAAAAGTGGTTGGAACTTTTTTCAAACACTTCATAATTATGTTGTTTGGAAAATTTTGATGAGTGAATATCTAAAACTCGTTCGTTGTGGAACTTGTTGCATGATAAAATTTCTTTGAATAAGGATGTTTGGTTTCATATCATGTGTACTTTATTCAATCAATAAGAGAGGAAAGCAGTTTTCATATCTTCTTTTAGTGCATCACGACTATTAAGATTTGGTCATGACTTCTAAGAGCTTTTATTGGTTTCGTCCTATTCTCTTTTTCAATGATGGTCTACAATTTCTTAATGTTGCAAATAGTATTTTATTTGCAAGTGAGTACGTAGGATGATAAATCATGTTAAGTTTTCAGTCTAAAACAAAGTTAGGTAACACCAAGTTATTTAGATGTTTAATGTTGACTAGATGAAAATTAACACTAATGAAACTGTTAAGATGTCCTGATCACAATGTTTGTGGTAATATTTCCAGAAGATAGCATGGAGAATACATTATTGTAAGTTTCACTTCTTACTTCTGTTTCAATAAATGTGAATTTTTCTTCTATTAATATTCTAATTATTAACATTTATGTGATTCATGATTTTAAATGTTAAAAGTGGAGTGTAATTCTATTTTAATTTTATCTAGTGTTGAAATTCTTCTTTGTGTAAAAGTCTTGAAAGTAAAAATATAGAAAGTGATGTTTTAGAATGGATAATGGGCATAGAATAACGAGATTCAATTAATTTAATAATAAAAGTTTAATATATAAATAGAATTTTATAAATAAGTTTCATTATTGCACTATTTTTCTAAACTTATTTCTATTTAGAGCTATTTATCTTTTCTTTAAATTTTTAACCATTTTCTCGTTTGTTTGAAGATTGAAGACCTTGAAATAATCTTTAAGGTAAGATATTAAAGTAAGATATTCACTTTCATCTAATTGGTTTCTCAAATGGAGTAAGTTAGTTTTCTGCTTCTTTTCATGGTTTGTATGTTTTTATGTGCATGTGAATATTTCTAGTTTGCATATGGAGTCTGAGTCTTCTATAGAAATCTTTCTTGATCAGTGGTCCTAATGATGTATTGTCGTATTGTTTTTGTTTTTCATAGGAGTATAAAGGGTTTCTTGTGCGTTTGGAGTTGTTTCTACGAGTTCTTGAGTGTTCGGTCGCTCTATCAGGTAAGGGAACTTATTACCTTGTTTTAGAATTTTAGATGCTTTAAGAATATTAAATTGCATGTTTGATATGTCTAAGGTTGATTGATTTTTAATATTGGTGGTTGAATTGATGAGTAATCTAAATATGTTGTAATGGTTGTATGTTGTTTGAAATTGTCTAAAATGGTGTTGAATTCAGGAACTGAGGATTGACCATTTGAGCAAGTTGGTATGCACTCTCATATTTAAAATTGTTTTTGAACCAAGAACTAATTTAGGAATACCAATTTGATCATCTGGATAGGTCTCTAGTTTCCTAAATCAAAGTTTTGAATTTGCTATTATCATGTATGGTGTTAAGCGATACTGGGATAGTGTTGAGTACAAGCTTGGTTGTGGAAGTCTAGAAGCATTTTTTCTCCAAACACCGTTGAGCGGCCATTTTTGCGAATGGTCTGACGTTGAGCAATGGCATGGCACCATTGAGCGCCATTTTTCACTATAGCTTTGGAATAATTTAATTCCAAGTCGGTGATCAGCGACAGAATGATGTCACTAAGCGAGACATTTTGCAAGGAGAATGACATTGAACGCCATCTTTTCCGAAAGGTTTGACGCTGAGCGCGAGAGTTGTCGTTGAGTGCTCTCTTTTAAGAGAGGTATTATGCTGAGCATCATTTTGAGTGACAATGTGTATTTTGTGATTTTCTTATCATTTGATTTAGTTTGAGGTGATTTTACCATGACTTCTATGAATGTTTATTATGGATTGTGATGTTTCATGGGTTAATCACATGGTTGTGAACATTTATGGTGAATGTTGTGAAAATTTTTTTAAGGAGAAGTTTCTTGTAATGATTTCAATATAGTATATATTGATGTATGGATTTTGTATTGTGAGTTATCTTGACAATTTAATAACCATTCAATCTCAAGTAGGGAAGGGTGTGGTATGTGGTGAGAGGAGCAAAAGGTCCTTGTCTAAGGGTTTTACCTTGGCTAAAGACGAGAACGAACTAAGCTTGTGTGTGGTGGGGTGAAACTCATTGACAATGACTTTGCCAAACATCAGTACATGTATTCGGAAAGGTCAAGTCTAGCGTGAATGATTGTTTGTCCTAGGATTTGTTGATATGAATGTTTATATGTGTTAATATCTCTATAAATGTTGTATGATTGTTCTTTTTTGTACATTAGCTTACCATTTATTCTTTATTTTGTTTGTGTCTGTTTATTATTCTTTATTTGCAATGATTACCTTAATTATGTGAGCATATGAGAATGTTTTGATAGATCCAGGACAAGATCTCATGGCTCCTCTTCATCAACCTGTTACCATATGAAGGGAACCCACTGGATGCTGCCCTCTAATTTAGGTATGAAGGCTTGAGTGATGGCCATTTCTCCTCCAATGACTTCCATTCTTCCTCTTTCCTTCCTATTACCCCCAAATTCCACACCAAGGTCCACGGTTCTACTTCCTTTATTCTTATCACCCCCCACCTTCTAGCTAGTGTTGGATCCCCCTTGCTGAATACTTCTTCCCTCTCTGATTGAACACCCTAGTCAATACCGTTTGGTTTCGTCCAATAATGGTCAACACCATTCAGTTCCGTCCTACATTGGTCAACATCGTTCGGTTTCGTTCTACAATGACCAATATCGTTCGGTTTCTTCCTATAATGTGGACCACCGTTCGGTTTCGTCCTTTAATGGTCAATACCGTTTGGTCCCCTATCGAACATTGCAGCTTCATTGCTTTTGGATGAATAGGGTCTCCAGTTGAGAGAGTGGACAACTCCATCTGCTTCAGGTCTAATTCTATCTCAGACCGCTCGGCAACCTCACCTGGGATATTGCGCTCGACCTCGGACTGCTCGGCAACACTCGATCTACCATTCGGTTCCTTCCCACTAACTTCAACTGTTTGGTCCGTGTTGGTTTTCTTCCTCTGCTCATCCCCCAAGCTCACCTGGTACGGTGGGGTATCCTCCATGGGTAAACCTCGATCCTCTACAAGTACCTTGCCTATGAAACTGTGGCTAGCTCCTCGCATTCGTCCCCCAAATGACTCATCTTCTGACCCGTGACCCGCCAAAATCTTGAGGTCTTGTACAGACTCGTCCACTATCCGTTTCTGTTTGGATGCCGCCAAACGCTCAACGATCGTTCCAAATCGTATCACCAAGGCTTCCTTCAAACCATTCCAAGAACGATTCTTGGCTTTCTTCTTCCAGGCTCTGAACCAGTTACTCTTCCCTCTATGCTAATGGCTGCCCGGCGCACCTTTTCTTCCTCCTTCACCTCCTGGGTCTCAAAAACTGTCTCGGCCCTAGCAATCCACCCCATCGCATCAAACCCTTCGAAAACGGGTAAATCTACTCTCCTCTCCCCACTGGGTTGCACTTCATGGCGTTCATCCCCTCTCTCCCCTTCCTCTTCCTTTCGCCTGTCCCAATGTTGGTCGTCCTAGTTGTGGCCTCGACCACCCAACACCCTTATGATTTCTTGCAAATCTTGGTGTATTGTACTATAATCTTGGCGTATTGCAACATAATCTTGGCATATTGCTGCATAATCTGATCGCAGCTCCCTTGTCAGCACCGTCATTCTATCAACTGCAATTTCTTTCACCCTCACCCGATTTTGGTGACGTCTCGATCCGGCAGGTCGAACCAATTGATAGGTTCCTAAACTGGGAACATAATCAAGAACTCCCTCAAGTATCTCACACCCAGAAAACAAATAGAAATATATGGTGAATTGTGTATTATTAACAGAAAGAATAGTGTGTTTATACAAGATCTAGAGGCATAACCCTCTTCACAGGTCAATGGCTTGTTAACAAACAATGTACTAAAAAACCCATTTCCCTACCTTCTATTTATACAATTTCTCTACCTTCTATCCTAATCCCATTTCCCATTATACCCTTATATCCTAAATACCCTATATCTTAACAATACGTGATAAATAAGATGATAATTTTTTTCTATATTTTTTTTTATTTTTCATATTTCTTTTATTTCTGCCCAACTGAATGGAGAAAAACAAATCACATAATCAGTTTTAGGTTTAGACTTTGAAGCTTCTATCCACATTCTTTCTAGAATTATGATGCTTTGTTTAGTTCAATCTTATCGGGGTTTCTCTGTTTATTTGTTATTTTAGTACACTTTCCCTAATTTATTTAAAAGCAACTTCTTTATTGTAGGGAGGGACACCATACACACATACACATAAATCTCCACACTAGTAAGATATTGTCCCCTTTGGATTAAGCCCTCACGGATTTTCTTTTGGTACCACTTCAAAAGGTCTCTTACCAATGAAGGTATTTTATGTGTATATAAACCCATGTCCATATATTATTTTATCCGATGTGGGACTTTGTTTTAACCCAACATCCTCCCCTCAAACAAAGGACTATGGTTCTCCACCTCTACCTCTCCTATAGCAGAAGTCTTTTCTTTTCCTCAAGTACACCATGATCATCACTTCTCTTTCACAATCTATGGTCAAACATTGAGCATCTCTTGCTCTCCACCTCTCATGATTCACTTCCAAGCTATCTGCCACTAACCACCTTCCACGGCTTCACCTGATCATGGAGGGACATCTGAGCCCGATCACCAGACCTTAACCATGGGCTTTGATACCATTTGTAGGAAGGTTTCACACACACACACACATACACATAGATCTCCACACTGGTAAGATATTTTCCGCTTTGGGCTAAGCCCTCACGGATTTGCTTTTGGTACCACTCCAAAAGGCATCTTACTAATGGAGGTATCTTATGTGTATATAAATCCATGTCCATCTCTTATTTTATCCGATGTGTGACTTTGTTTGTACCAAACTTTCGGAAATGAGAATTGTTGGGAATCCAAGTGTGAGTCTATGTCCCACATTGGATAGAAATGAGAAGGTAAAGCAATATATAAAGATGAAAGAGCTATTAACCCATTGCCTTAAGGTTTTGGGTAAAGAGTGGTGTCGATCCCTTATATAGTTGGCTCATATGTTATTGGTGTTTGTGTAACCCACAAGGAACCCCCTCCTCGATAGACCCAATAGTGGTATCAGAACCGATGGTTTGTCTTGGTGACTGACTCAAACGAGTATAATGATCCCTATCCTGAAAGTCTTCCTTGCAAAGGGTATTTAGGTAAACGAGTTCCGTTAAGATGAACAACGGTTGGAAAGAAAGGGCTATTTGTGATTGTGGTTAGTTGGGAATGCTTCCGTTGGAGGGGGAGTGTACCTATGTGGAAGGGACTCACCATTAACCCATTGCCTTAAGGTTTTGGTTAAAGAGTAGTGTTGATCCCTTATATAGTTGGCTCAGATGTTATTGGTATTTGTGTAACCCACTAGGAACCTCCTCCTCGATAGAGCCAACACTTATTACTATGTAGTTGCTTTTATAATGCCTTTGTTTGTTATTTTAGTATACTAATATTTATCTTTATTGTTTCTATTCATAGATGGTAAATTGCACATTGGATGGAGATAACAGTAGATATAATAACAATAATGAGAAAAAAATTGATTTGAATGAATAACTTATAGAAAGATAATTTTCTAGGAAATGATTGTTTATGAATTGTTGACCAATGTTAAAGATATAGGGGAATTCTTTTAATACAATTAGTTTGAAATAATAGGAAACTCTGTAGGAAATTGAATAGTATTTTTAAAATTCTTTCGCAAAACAAGTTTATTAATTTATAAAAGATATATAATTTATAAAGTGTTTAGACGCTAATTTTTATGAGATGCATAAATAGGGAACACTTTAAAGATTAAAGCAGTAAAACACATATTTTATATTGGTTCACCCAACCTAAGCTATGTCCAATTCTTTCTTAAGAGCTCTTAAGGAGTTCCACTAATATTTCAAAAAATTATGAGTTCTGCTCTCCAGGTTTATAACGAGTATTCTCACCACCTACTCAACACGACTAATATGAGTTTAATCACTCCTAATTTACAAGTATTCTAACCACTTCTAATCTCAATCCTAGACAATATGTCTAGACTCTTTAACTCAATTGAGCTAAACACCAAATGTTTTGATTCTCTTCAAAATTTCAACACAAATAGAGCAAATGTATAGATTGATAATTCTCAAAGAGAGGATGAAAACAATGATTTGCTAAGGTTTTTCTCTTTTAGAAAATATATCTTCAGACAATGTATGAGCACAATAAGCTTGTTTGAGTGTTCTTGAATTCACTTTATTATCGTTCTTATCTTCTTTTCAAGCTTTCGTCTATATATAACTTTTATTAAAAGATGACAATTAAATATATAGGAGTTGATTTCAAGAGAGCACGTAACCTTTATCAAATACACTTTGTAGATGTATAATGATTTTTCATAGCTTTTATCAAAATCGAATTTGTACGATATGACAAAACAAAAGGTTTCAAGGAAAACATTGTCAGAATATTTTTCATTTCTTGCTATGTCTATTTTTAGGTGTAGTAATTCTGATCATATTTTTCTACATTAATAAAAAATTGTTAAAAAATTAGATAAGTGAAACTCTATTATATATCAAATTCATATTTTAATTGTTTTTTAACTTTTATATGTTTGACACTTTATTACTTGATGGTTGATATACAAGATTCTTTACTTTTTTTCTTTGTTGTTTTCTCTGTTAAATTAAATTGTTTTATGTTTAATTATATTTTAATTTTTAACAACATTAGACAAATGGTTAAAAAGTAAGAGAAACGATACAACAATATCTTTTTCATCAAATACATTTTTAGTTACAGCTATATATCTATGAGATTTTTTTCTTTAAATAAAGTAAAATTACATTAATGATTATTGGTATCTGAATTTATTTAATGTCACATTTAACTATGAACTTTTGTAAAATTTAATGTTTATTAATTATTCCTAGTCATTCTGACACCTTGTTTTTATTTATTTTTTCAAGTTTTAGTATAAAAGTAATTTATTAGTTTTTATTTAATAATATAGGTGTTAAAATGAACAATATCAGTCTACCAGCTTGTCAAAACGAGGTGGGTTGATTTGAATTTCCAATCTACCATCCGTTCTGGCCCACTTTATCTAGTTTGCCAAATCAGTATGCAACTCTAAGCTTTTCATCTTACACTTCCAAATTGTAATAAAATTTCAATTTTAACTCTAATTAATAAGTTTTTAACTGTTTATAATTTTTAAAATCTGGTCAAAGATTCTCAGGAGTCAATTTCAATTTCAGGGGCTTGCTTTTATATGCATTTGTGTATTGCATTTCACCTTACTATCTTTTCTCACAGCACCCTTACCCTTGCTTTTCTTTCTCACAGCACCCTTACCCTTGCTCTTCTTTCTCACAGCACCCTTACCCTTGCTCTCCTTTCTCACCCTTACCTTACTCTCCTTTCTCATAGAGCACAACACAGTCACAAAGCACACACAAGTCTTTGTTTTTGTACCAGAGCACCACGGTCGCCGCAAGCTTCTTCTTTTTCGCAAGAGAGGTACAAAAACACAAGACTATTCTTCTCGGATTTGATTTTTCCTTTCTTTGTTGTCTTGCGCGCACACTAATACAGGTTCTCATTTTGGTATTTTAGTTTCTCCTTCTCTTTGCTGTGTTTCCTAATCGCGCAGAGGCATTCGTCTTCTTCTTCCTCAATTTTTTGTCCATTGTTTGCTGCTCAAGCGCTGTCAGAGGTTGGTTCATGGTTTTAAAATTTCTTTTGCCTGTTTTGCATGTTTGTAACATGTTTATAGACTGGATATATAGATTGGATGATTATAAAGTGTTTTAATTTCTCTGATTTGCTTGATCTGTCCACGGGGTTTTATGATATGAAACGCGATAGACATGTATCAGATATGAAAAACTGATACAGCTTACATCCGATGTCAATATCCGATGCTGCATCGGTTTCCCATCGCCTATGCCGTTTGGAAAGCCAATGCGTTTTTTTTTTTTTTTTTTTTTTATGTTTTCTTTTTCGTTTTATAGTTTGTTCTTTTTATTTGATATTAATTGTTTTATTTTAAATAGTTTATTATTTAATTGTTTTATTTTAAATAGTCTTAAGAAGATGTCTTAGAGGCAAGGTTCCATCCTCTTAGAGGTCATGGTACACTTGGATGCATTGAAATATGATTCAGTCATATGATATCCTTATGAGTCACATCGAGAGACTCATCTTTTTTACGACATTTATATGTTCTTGGGATGGATCAGGATTGGTGACATGCTATGCCGACATTTGCCTGAGCGCATTTTAAGGCAATTTGGGTTTCAACCGTCCATCTCTAGAGACCCACCCGTTGTTGCAGATGCGCACATACTGACTGTGTTGATGGTTACCTTTCGTGGTATAGGATGATATCCCATCCTTACATTATTCCTACTGCCGATGAAGACTAACCAAGTCTTGCTCCTAGACTCCGACATGATATTCTAGATGAAGTCCCGCAACGTCGTAGATCGGCTTCACAGTCTGATGTGCTGATATGTTTACCTACATTATTTATGTTATAAATTTTGTTGTGATTGTTTATATAATTGTGTGTCATCATTATAATGCAAGGTGTAGTGTGTCAGAGTGGCTGCAGCAAAATGATAAGCGTGGGATAACAAACCAAGAGAGGGGGTGAATTGGTCTTTAATAAAAACGTGTGCCTTTTAAAATTTCTACTCAATTAAACTTACTAAGCAAATAATAATAACAAATAAAGAGAGAAAGGTTGAGAGAAATTTGCACAGGTGATTTTCTCCTGGTTCGGATCTTACCAATCCTACGTTCAGTCACCTATCTCAAAATAAGATAAACAGTTCACTACTCACAAAACAATTACAAATTACAATCACACAGATACAATTTGTAACAATTTAGCAAACACATCTCTTGATGCCACAAGAGATGAACCTGCACCTCCTTTGAGTCTTCACAAAGGATGAAACACTTCCTTCGAATACTTCACAAAGGATGACTTTCTCTTCCGAACACTTCCTCAGACGCACGAAGGATGAACCCCACTATTCCTTTGTCACCGTAGCAGCACTTCAACATCTCCATAGACGAGAGTTTCTTTAGCCGAACAAGAGCACACAATTCTCAAGAGTTTATGAGTTCTAAAGCACAAGGGAAGAGTTATTGTTGAAGGAAAAAGAGAGTCTATTTATAGACTCAAGCAAATACTCTTCCATTTTCCGTTTTCTGCCATCTGACGCTTTTAATCGATTAACTAATTGATTAAACTAAGTGTAACAGATAGTTCAACAGCTAGAAAACTCCAACGATCAAATTTAATCGATTAATCTACTTGCTAGATGATTAACTAATTGATTAAATGGTAGTTTAATCTATTATTCTAGAGACAATTCGAGTTTTCAGCTTTTACTATGATTAATCAATTAGTTCTAGATCTAAATGATTAAATCAATGTGTTTTTTACTCTGAACATAAATTTTATAATTCTAAGATACATGGAATCAAAGCCACTAAGAACCTAAGTTCTAGACACCAAATTACAATTATTAAAAGTTTTTCATCTCAATACAAGTCTTCAAAATATTTTCTTGAAACTTGATTTTTCTTGACTTGATTTGGGCATAATCAAAACTTCATCTTCATCATTTTGCTAACATAGTAAATACATTTGCCAGAAGGTTAGGGTAGACGCTCTCTTGCAGGAAAATTCTCGAGGGGACGGTTGTATTCACTCATGCACGAGAGCTACTAGATTTAGCTAAATCAATCATTGAAGAGTATTCACTCACTAGGATAACTTCGTGACAGGAATGTTCGTGGAAGACGATCTACTTCAAATTGAATTAGCTTTTATACTTTTATTGTCTCCCATATGTAATTATTTTGGACTCACTTTTGATGTTATTTTTTTTTTTGTAAAACAACATTAAATTTTATATATGCGTGATAGTTAATGTTTCTTTACATTACATTTTTGAACTAAAACAACATTACATCATGAATCTACTAAGTTAACATAAGAATGTTTATATGCATACCTTTTGTGTATACTTGTTTTATTGTAGTTACATTATGATCATTATTTTGTTTGAAAGACAACAAAATATTTGCAGGTGTTACTTGGGTTTTAGTCATATCAACAAGTACTGCTTGTTTAGTAGGATTTAACCTACATGTCCCACTAAAATTTCTGCTGAATCGTGGTTGTGGTGTCCACATATCATTTACAATATCCACCCATCGCCACTACCAGATGGCTTGCCCCTTAACTAGAAAGGACACTCACATTTTCGGGTGCCATACATACTGTTGAACATCGGATTTGTATTTTTTATATTTTCCACCTCTTTCACATCCTAGCAACACAAACTTCTTTCTCCCAAGTTGACTGGTAGCTTTATTGGATCTTATAGTCACCATAACAAATCTTAGATCATATGCAATCCCTTTTACCCATTCAATTAAGTTTTCAGGAGACGAAAAAATTTCATTTGTTGTGAAATGATTCATCAGATATCCCTCAACAACCTCATTTATAAAGGATGAAAATTTTGATAGCATAGTAAAATTTATTTCAGGATTCATCCCATAACGATATTCGTCCATTTAGACTATAATCAGCTATAACAAAATAAAAAACTAATACAATAAATTCAAAATTTATAAGTATATTATAAAATCATAAACTAATAGAATAAATTATACATTTATAAATTTGTTACCAATGTAATCAACTTAAAACAAAATACAAAAAAAAAAAACTTAAAACTATATAAAAAATTATTAATTTTCATATCAATTTTTATACGTAAATATTTATATAAACTAAATATTTAAAATGCATTATTTATATTAACAAAAATTAATAATTATAAATATTAAGTTAATTGATTTTATTAAATTTTTGTATAAAACTTGTATAAATAATCATAAAAAATAATATATATATATATATATATATATATATATATATATATATATATATATATATATATATATATATATATATATATATATATATATATATAAGGAGTTTGCTAATGTGTTGTACGCTTATTTTTTTAGTTGGTACATTTTAGCAATGTGTACTGGGTTTTAGTAGACAAAAATACTCTTATATATCATGGATTCTAAGTTTTAAGATTAATGGTATTTTAATAATTTTCATTATCATAACTAAAAAAAGAAACCTTGTATCCTTACTCACCTCTCTCATTCCTCTCGACCCTTTTCTTTCATCTCTCTCGCTCCAATCTTTTCTGTATCATCCTTACTGTAGTCCCAATTGAAAAATAAAAAACAACTGCCTAACCTTAATCCACCTTCCTCACTTATCCAAATTATTTCTCTCTCATCTCCATACTCTCCCTCACCCACAGACAACAACCCGAGAAAAGGTTGGAGTGAGAGATGAAAAGGAAAGGGTTGAGAGGAATGAGAGGTGAGTAAGGGTATGAAGATTTCATTTTTTAGTTTTGATAATGAAAATTATTAAAATACCCTTAATTTTAAAACTTAGAATCCGTGATATATAGGGGTATTTTTGTCTACTAAAACCCGATACACATTGCTAAAATGTATCAACTGAAAAAGAGGTGTACGCGTGTTAGCAAACTCCTATATATAATTAATCGGATATGCATTACATGTAATTTTTTTTTAATCTAAATTACTTTTATTAATTAAAAATTATATTATTACATTACAAACTCATAAAACACATCATACATAAGTTTAAAAATAATTATAAACTAATAAAATAATTATATAAGTAATATAATTAAATTTTTATATAACATATTAATCGGATTTTGGCATCCGAAAATGTATACATTGGATATCCACGTCTTATTACTATTTATTTAGATTTTCATATCCAATAGGCTCATATTAGGATTATTTTTATTTAAAAAAAGTTTTATTAATTTTAATAAATTCATATAAATTAATTAATATTAACTAAAAATTATATAATACATTATAAACTTATAAAAAATCATACATAATTTTAAAAATAATTATAAACTAATAAAAGAATTAAATAAGTAATATAATTTAACTTTATATAACATTTAAAACTTGAATCGGATTTTGACATTTGAATTTGTAGGCATCGGATATCCACCTCCGATTTAAATAGATTCAGCTTTTTATATCCGACAGGCTTATCTAAGCTTATTTTAATTAAAAAAGAGTTTTATTAATTTTAATAAATTCATAGAAATTAATTTATATTAATTAAAAATTATATAATACATAATAAACCCATACATAAAATTAAAATAATTTATAAATTAATATAACAACTAATTCATACATAGAATATAATTTAAACATGACAGTGATAAAACGTCAATCGGATTTTCATATCCAAATCTCGTTAAATCAGATGTCCACATCCGAGTTGGCTAACAATGGATCTCAATAGTTGATGTGTTTATTTTTGAATTTTCATATCCGATTCATGTTCGTTGTATGCAAACAGATTAACAAACATAAAATACTAACCTTCCTCTAGCAATTTCAATGCAACCAGAGACAACAAGCACTCCAACACACCACCACGAACCACCAAGAGTAAAAGAAGAAGCACTCCAAGGCACCACCACAAACCAACAACAGTACAAGAAGAAGCACTCCAACGAACCACCACGAAACACTCCAAGCGTACCACCACAAAGCAAGTTAAGCTTCCTGGATGCACCATTCCAAGCTACACTAGAACACTAACAAACTCTCTCAAATATCTTTAATTTTGAACACCACACTCACTTTATATGAGCGGCAAAGAAATATACTCAAGAGGAAAAAAGATTATGAGACGAGTAATTCAAATGGGATGTTGGGGTGTAGGGTTTATTAATAAAAAAGAAATGAAGGTGCAGGGGTGGAGGGGTGCAGGGGTACATGAATGCATGTTTACTGATATGAGGAAAAGAGAGGTGTAATCAATGGGCACATAAATTTTCAATAAACAAAAATTAACGAATAACCACTTTATTAATTAGAGGTATTTTAGAAAATTGGAAGTGTAAAGTGAAATGCTTGGAGGTGTAGGGTGAAACACCCACTAGTGAGTTAAAGAGTCACACTCCCTCCACCACCCCATCTTCTCCCTACATCTCTCCATTTTTTTTAAATTCCAAATTTACTCCTTTTACCTTTTATTTTTACTAATTTTACTTTTTATTTTTTAAAACCCTAATCACAATTCCCTCTCACTTTTACTTTCCCTTTCACTCTCACTAGCAAGCCCCCCCTCCCTCCATTGTCATTTTCTCTCTTTCTCTTAATTTTCACTTCCATTAACACAACATTTTTCATTTTCTTTCAAATTTCACGAGATTCACCAAACACCTAGTGATCATCGAAGAGAAATTCAACTCCTGCGATCTAAACGATTTGGTTTACAACTACAATGGTTATCTCCTAATGGTTCAGAGTTTCAAGTTTAAGCATAAAATTTCAAGTTTGGTTATTAAAAGACAAGGGAGTGGGAAAGAAATTTTTAGTATATTATATTATGGACGCATGATACTTCAAAACTCATCAGAAGTTATAAATGTTTTAAATTATACTATACATTATTTGCTTTTTCTCTCAAATTTTATGTTAACGGAAGTGTAAATTAAGAGAAAGAGAGAAAATGACAGTGGGGGGAGGGGTGCTGCTGAGAGTGAAAGAGAAAATGAAAGTGAGAGGGGATTGAGATTAAGGTTTTAAAAAAAAATTGATAAAAAGTAAAACATAAAAAGGATAAATTTAGAATTTTTAAAAAATTAGGGAGGTGGAGGGAGAAGATGGGGTGGTAGAGGGATCACCACTCTGAGTTAAAACACACCAACTCATTCTTAACTTACCCATTTTGCTTTTTATTTTCTAAAATAAAAATAAAAATAAATTTAAAAAATAAATTTTTATATTATATTTGTATAAATATGTAAACCTACAATATTATATAATTTAAATCATCAATACTTACCAATCAAGTTGCAATGACTAATTATAATAGAATAATTTATTATATATATACTTAGCATTTTAATTTATTCAAGGCTTAATACCTCTTTTGGTCCCTCTTTAGGGGGGCAATCTTCAAGTCCGTCCTACCTTTTTTAAAAAGTTTTATGTGGTCCCAACTTGTGAAAAAAGTGTACAATTAAATTCTTTTTGGTCACGACGTTAAATATTTAACGATCCAGCTGACAGCGTGGAGTGATCTGTGCAACGTAGTTGTTTAGGTTCATAACGTGGCTGCATAAGGGGTAAACATGTGATTTTCATTAAAGTTGACGTGGCAGTGATTAAAAAATTCTGAGTTAGGGTTTGGGTTGCAGAAATTGCGATTTGGGGTTAAGCATTTTGGAGGAGCTGTCTTCCAAATTGGGTGATCTTGAAGCTGAAATCTACAGAGCAAATTGAATTCCGCAAATCGGGTTAGGGTTTACATTTGATAATTTTAAGAAGTTGAGGTTTTCGATATGTTTTGATTGTTGTCGCGTTTCAAGGGGTTTAACTATGAGTAAAATTGTTTTGTGTGAAAGTTACAACAGCTCCCAATTGAAGATCCACCACTATTATTCACCATGTTAGGGTATACTTCAAACCTTGTAATGAGGACAACCCCAAAAATTAATCCCAGCATTCTTCGTAGTTCTGACCACTTTGATCACCACAATAACAAGTAGGAATTAACCTACCTCCCCTACAAGCACCACCATGGGACGAAGAAGATCCTTTGGCCTAGTTTTTCCAAAACAAAGAACACCCTTGGGAAGCCATTCCTATGTCTCCCCAAACACTTCCCAAACCTCAAAGACCAATTGGGAGGAAACCAAACCCTAACCCCTCTTAATGAAAATCACTATCACTGCCACGTGAACTTTAATGGAAATCACTATCACTGCCACTTTATGAACCTAAACAACCACGTTGCATAGATCACTCCACGCTGTCAGCTGGATCATTAAATATTTAACGACGTGACCAAAAGAGGATTTAATTGTACACTTTTGTCACAAGTTGGGATCACATTAAATTTTTAAAAAAAGGTAGGACGGACTTGAACATTGGCCCCCTAAAGAGGGACCAAAAGAGGTATTAAGCCTTTATTCAATTAAAAATATTAATTAATCAATTAAAAATTTTAAAAATATCTATTTGATTAAATATGTTTAAAATATTTATTTAAAAATATATATTCAAATAAATTTTAAAAATGAAAATGAAAAAAACTTAATAATTAGTATGACGAAATGGAATTTCTAATCCGTTTTTTTGTGACAAACCAATCTTACATAGTTTTAAAGGACCAAAGATGAGTCGTAAAAGTCTGACTAAACTAACCCATTTTACCATCTTTATTGAATAGTTTGTAGCATAAAAGCTCTTCATAATTTATTTTAGGTTTAATAATGTAGAACATCCTTATTTCTGCAGGGTTTTCTTAATTAGATCCTCATATTGTAAAATCTCTCAATTAGGTCCTTGAATGTGTAAAATTGTATCAATTTAGGGGTTGTCGTTATCTTGGGTGGACGACGTTAAAAAATGTTTTGCGTGACAGGGTGACATTAGAAGGTTTTACTGATGTGGCAGATTATGGTGATCTAAGCTGGATTTGTTTTGTTTAAAAATTAAATTTTATTGAGGTAAAATGATTCAAAATGCAACGTTTAAATAAAATACAATTAATAATTTAAAACACGTTTTAATTGAGTGAGAACTGATTAGAAGAATGTGAATTTTATTTTTATTCTTCACTTGGTGCGAAATTGGGGATTTTTGGGAGAATAGGGTGTTATCGAGGCAAAAAATTGTTGAGTGGGTGCGAAATTTGGTAAACGTGGTGAGAAAGTAGGCTTGGTGTGAAGATTTTGGAGTGATTTATCGGTGCGAAATCCGTGAAATCAAGAAGCTCTTGGCGGTGAATCACGCGGAAGGCAGTAGTGAAAGTGTTCGAGGTGAATCACGTGTTCAGGTTAGTAAAGACGCTTTTCATTGAATTGTTTGATGATGTTATCCTTTTATGGTTGTCCCACAATTGCATGGTCTATCCTGTTTCGTTTTTTAGTGCAATGTGGTCCCCCAATATTAAAGTGTTGTTGAAATGTGTTTTTCAGTGGGTTGTGGTTTGCATATATTCTTACTAAATGTTGTTGTCGTCCCTTTTTTATTACTTTATAGGTTAATTATAAGTTTTTTTTGTACGTCATGGAGGAAACTTTCCAAGTTGTTGTCCACCACGGTGGAAAGTTCATAAAAGAAGGGAAACTTAACTATGAGGGGGAGAGTACAACTTTATCGTTTGATCCAGACATGTAGAGTTATTTACTTGTAGGGAGTGGTGAAAGGGCTAGGTTATGATGGGTTTAAGGAGTTGTTGTACTGCGTAGGTGGTGGTTCTGTGTTAGAGAATAGGTTGAAGCCTTTGTTGGATGACATACGAGCGATGCACATGATTGATTACCTTACATAGGCTTAATGGTGAGGTGCATCTTTTTGTTGTTCACACAGTTTCTGAACCTGAGGTGATACATATGTTAGAATATGTTTCTCAGAATACAATTGAAGTAGAAACTGTTCAGGCTGAATGTGAACAAGATACTATCAATAGGATGGTGAAAGACAATGTGAGATGCCTGCCAATGAAGGTGAGAAAGGTCAATGTGGTGGTATGAGTGAAACTGTTGTTGTTTCAGAAGAAAGATGTGAGGGTCATCATGTTGTTGAAGGTGAAATTGAGTGTGAAAGGGATGTTAATGAGGATGTCAATGATAATGTTAATGATGATTTTAATGATGATGCTGGTGATGATCATAGTTGGAGTTCTAGTGGTGAGGATGTTAATCATGATGATGACAATGATTGTATGGAAGTTCTGGTTGATGTACATGTTGACTTTGATATAGAAGAGGAGGTAGGAGATGAAGTTGGTAATGTTCAAGTTGATGTGCAATCTGATGGAGCATCATGGATTCATATGTTTGATAGTGATGTTGATGATGGAATAAATAGTGATGATGATAGAGGTTTGTCTGATGATGAATGAGAATCCGAGAAATTAGATAGTGGAGCAGAAAGTGATGGTAAAGATGATGAAGACAAGGGTTATGGGAAGTTTGCAACATTCTCTATGCCTAAGACAATGCTAGATTATAAATGGGATCTGGGTACTTATTTTGCTGACAAGCAAGACTTTGTGGATGCCATAAAAACGTATGCAGTACAAAATGACAGAAATATTAAATACGTTAAGAATGATAAGAAGAGAATTAGGCTCAAATGTATGGGTGGTAAAGGAGAATGTCCCTCGATGACATATTGTTCTTATATGGAAGACAACATCACCAACCCATCCACAAACATGGGAATCAGAAATGAGAAATATAAAACAACTCAATGATAAGGCTTTCAAATACTTGTTAAAAATTCCTCCCAGGTTTGTATTTATACTTTTTTTCTTTAATGTCACCTTGTCACGCACAACATTTTTTAACGCCGTCCATCCAAGATAACGATAAGCCCTAAATTGATAAAATTTTACACATTCAACAACCTAATTGAGAGATTTTACAATATGAAAACCTAATTGAGAAAACGGAATGTTGTACGTTATTAAACCATTATTTTAATGCCATATCTTATCATCATTCCTTCGACCTTTAGCCTCACATTCTTGGGCATTCGTATGAACAATGTCACCCATCTCATCTATCCATAAACTAAGGACGCCACATTGCTCCCATTAGGTTTTTAGATGGTTCTATTCATTAAAAAATGAAAATCATTTATCCATTTCTTTTGCTCAATTAAAAGCTTTGCTCAATGTTTCTTTTAATGCACTGTTTTTTGACTCTTCCTTTTCTCACTGGGTTTTTATCATCCAATGGAATCTCACACTCCTAAGTTTCTAATAATTTCTCACACTGAGATTTCAAAGTGATTTATTTGATCTTAGTTTACGAGTATTTTTATCATTTTAATGTATATTGGAATACATAATAAATTGATTTGACACATCTATTTATAATAATGAAAGAAAATTATTTATTTATTTTATCAAATATTATTATTATAAAAGTCATAGTTACGAATTAAAGTGACAATTTATATAATTAAAAAAACTTAAACATTCAAACTATTCCAATATTATTGTATTGTATTTTATTTAAAAATGTCAAATTATAAAAGTATATAATTAAAATTAATAATAATTATAATAAAAAATTATGTAAAATAATAATAAAAATAATAAAAAAATGTTATTGATGAATTATGAGTCAATCTTTTCAACCTAATTTGAATTCATTTAACACATAAATTAAACAGTCAGATTTAATTTAATAAACTTTTTAATAAAAACGATTTTTCCTGTCAAATTCAATTTAAAAATTATAAGAAGTCAAATTGATTCAGATATTAAAACTCATTTTGATAACTTTAAACAAAATTCATTAAGTGGATAGATGAGAAAAATTCAAAAGAGGCTGTCTTTTGTTTTTTCTTTTTGTAGTTTTATCATATTTATGTCTTTTCTTTAATGTTTATTTAATATTTTTTTGTTCTTTATTAATTTTCTAATGTATTTTTACACAAAAATTTTCTAATTTTTAGCTTTGGCATTTTCTTTGTTTGATTTCGTAGATTTTGAAAAATGAGCTAAGGCAATTTAGTTTGAAAAGGCATGATATAAATTAGTTTTTTTAAGAACTAAATTCAAATGAAGACAGACCTGGATTAGATATCTGCTCCCTGCACCACGGAGTACTTCCTCCACCTTTCTCATTCCTCTTTTGCCTTTCAGTAATATTTAGTTACTAGGATTAATTTTCACCAATATTCCAATACACCCCCACACCCTACCCTACATCCGTCAACGGATGTCTAGACCCATTCAACTTTTCCCGCTTTCTTTCCACGGGATCCACCATTAACATTCATCCTACTTACTCTTTTCACTGCATAGGAAAAACCCATGCTCTTCTCCTTAACTACATACAACCATATATTTTCTCCCTAAAAAGCACACATAAATCAAGTCTTCTCTTTATCTAACATCCATGGCCCACACAAGGAACACACACCTACTAACTCACAAATTCAATACCCATATATGTTTACTATAAACACATTGTATGTACAACACAATTAACCTTATTAGTGTTTAAATCCTCAACAATTCAATTAATGCATTCTTATATATGCTTTCATCCTTGACACACATTTCAACCCTTAAAGGGAGAGTGGGAGAGGGCCTTTAGAGAAATAACGAAAGGGAGAGAAAGAAAAAGAAAGGGAGAGTAGGGGGTGGAGGTGTAGTGAAAGAGAGAAAGTGAGAGAAAGAAAGAAAGGGAAAGTGTGTGGGTGGGGGGTTGCAGAGAAAGAGAGAAAGAGAGAAAGAAAGGGAGGGGGAAGGGGTGTAAGAGTATTGTTGCTTAATAAAGTGAAAATGAGAAGTGGGAAAGCGATTAGGGTTTTAACATCAAAAGTTAAAAATAGTAAATAGTAAATGTAAAAAAGAGTAATTTTGAAATAAAAGAAAAATTGAGAAGGTGAAGGGAGCATTAGGGGTGGTAGAGGGAGCAACTTTCCCTGTATTAGCATAGTTTTTTTTCTTTCAAAAAAAGTAAATAAAAGATAGGAAGAGGTTTATAGGCCCCAGTCAACCCAATTAAATGTTCAATTAAAAAAGCCGAATAAAAAGCATTTTAGACTTGTATACAAGCCTAATTAGAATGACATTAATTAAGGAGGGAAATGAAACAATTATTGGATTAGTCTCAAAATATATTGATTTTGACAGTCGAATAAATTAGAATAAAGTAACAAATAAAACAAAATAAATATATCAATACCATGGAGAAGAAAATGTGGTGTTGACAAAAAATATTTTTGTATATGTACAGAAAATTAATATTTTGTACAAAAAATAACACTTTATTTGGATATAAATATTGAGAATTGTTCATTGTATATTTGTTCTTTTTATAATAATGGAGAATTTTTTGGAGTTAATTATTTTTTATAGTTATATTTCTATATAAAATATTTTCTATTCATAATTAAGAAATATCATATATGTAAAATAGCATGGAAAGAAGAGAGAAAGAAAGTTGTTAGTTGAACTTACATATAATAGAATAATGCGATAGTGAAGTAACATTTTTATTATTGTAGTTTTGTTTGTTTTTAAAGATGGATTTGAGGGTGAGTAAGTTAATGAATTTGAGGGAAAGTGAGTTGATAAACTTTAGGGATGGTTAGTTGATGGATTTGAATATGAAGTTTGTATTATTTGTTTTAAGGGATTTAGATGCCAGAGTGAAGAGGTTTGAAGGTAAAATTTATGAGATTGTGTGAATGATTTGATTGATAAAAAATATTTTAATAAATTAAAATGTAAATTTATACTTTTATTTTTATGGTTAAATTTAATAGAAAATAAAATACATTTACTTAAAACCAATTTTAAATAAAATCTCAATGATTAAAATTAACACACACATATAACTCTTATTATTAATATTACTATTACTATTATTATTATTGGAATTAAATGTCATTCTACATCCTCAACAAGTATCTCCACACAACTAATTATCATATCACCACACTAGGGAACACATCGCACAACTTTAAATAACAACATTATGCAAGAGTTATTTAGTGTGATTTAAAACAAAGGCCATGGACAATTTGGTAATATTAAGTTTCATGTTCAGTAAATAACCACAAATCTCTTCAATTTGTTGGGATTTAAATCTATACCCATCTCACAATTACTCTCCTATAAATCTTTTAAATCAGGTAAAGTAAACACTAGGGATGGTCAGATATCCATATGCTTGAATAATATTAACACAAAAACAAGCATTGTGTAGATGATGAAGTTTTGGGTGAGACTTGAAAGTCAATATATTACTTAATTTTTACATAATCATCTCTACTTAAAGAAGCAATTATATACCATGGAGATGCACGAATGTAATTTCATTCATGAAGTGGAGAATTTGAGATGAAAGACTTAGGTATGACAAGAAGAATTCTTGGTATGAAATATTATTTTTATCTTAAAATAGTTATATTGAGAAAATGTATAATATTAAATGCAAAAGTAGTTAATATACCTTTTAATCCTCATTTTAAGTGATCTATAAAATTGTAATCATAAACAAAAAGAAGAGGAGTTCATGTTGAGTGTCTTACTTTAATTCAGTTGAAAGTTTGATGTGTGTCATGATATGTATTAAACTAAATATTGCACATTTAAGGAATGTTGTTAGTCATTATATGACTAATCCAAGAAAATTTCATTGAAGTTGTGAAGTGAGTTCTTAAATAGTTGAAGAGTTTAACAAGATGGATTCTTGTTGCCATATTAATGTATGTCAAAAGGACATTACATTGTTTTTTTATAGTCAAAATGAACTTCACTTAACAAAGAACCAAATTTATCATAATAACGTAATGCATATTTACGTCATGATACATTTCATTTCTGGTGTCCTGAGAACAAGTCCTTTGTCTTTTCTCAACATCACATCCTGTTGGAGCTCAAGTTCATGGACCTTCAGGATCCCAACAGGTTCTTCTAAGCTCAACCCATCAATGTTCTTTGAAGTTTTGAGTAACTCACGGTCTCCATTGTTTGGGGAGGCTGCAAAAAATTTTGTCAATATTATCAAAGTTATCATAAATCTTACCTAGAGATCCTAGCTCGTTTTTTATTGTTTTAAATTTTTTGAACATGACTTGTTTGTTCTCATTGTCCATCATTGAGAACACTCGTACTGTTTGGTTAGCAAACTTATCTTGTTCCTCTTGACTTTACTCGATCCTTCATATGTGATGACTAAGGTGTCCAACATTTCTTTGGTTCCTTTGAAGGCGTGGACTTTCCTGTACTCCTCTTCAGATAAAGCATACATTAGAGAATTACATGCTTTAGAGTTAAGATGATACCTTTGGTTTTGGTCATTTGAGCATCTTCCTTTAGCGAGCAACTCACACTTTTCATTTAGGGATATATGTAGTTTCCCCAATCTCAACTACATCCTACATGTCCATATGACAAGATTCAAAGAATGCAATCATTCTTTGTTTCCAATAATCAAACTTCTCCCCCTTAAATAAATGAGGGTGGTTAACGACATAACCTTCATTTTTCATTGCGGGCAAGATCTTTCCTCACGTCTGGTTAAGAACTAACCCTTAAGGTTAACACTAATGCCAATTGAAACACATGAAAACATTAAAAAGGGAAAGGAAGGGGCTGAATAAAGTTTTAAATTTTTTTGCAAATAGTATTTAATTTTACTTTGCAAGGGTTAAACGGTTTGCAACAATAGTTAACCACTTAAGTTTATAAATGAGTGTTGAATGGAAAACTTTTAAAAACAAAATTAGTAAAACACACTTCATTTTTATGCTGAAAACTTATAAAAGAACTTTTCAAAGATAAGTCTTAAGGGAAAAAGCTTAGAGAGAAGCAATGTAAGCATATTGCAATAATATGTTTCTTGTTTTCTTCTCTTCATGTAGTCCTATTTATATAGATATCTTCGAAAAAAATTTGTTAGTCAGAGTTTTTGACTTTCTTCTAGGGATGTAGCCTTTAAGGTAGAGTCATAGGTTATGTTGTGTCTTGGTAGAGCACCTATGCTGTGTGTATGGAAAAAGCAGGTAGAAAGTATGTATAAAATATTCCTTGAATATCTTCTTATCTCTTATTGTTGTTTTGATTCTAAGCAGGCTTTTTGATAAAGGTGGAAATGTGCACAAATAGAGAGCACAACATAATGGCAAAGAAGTGTTAAAAAGTACATGATTTGAAGTGTTAGGCGATCTTATGCGTTTAAGCATAATTTGTGTACCATGGTATAGCGCAATCTGTTTGAGTAACATTAAGTCATTTATGTCATTTCAATTTATAGCATTTAACGTTGTCTAGTCTTTTGTTATACGCTATTTATTGTAGACGCTATTTTATGATTCTGTATAGCGTTTAACACTTATCCTAGATGGTCAAACATACATTAGACATTATTCTAGGTAGACATTTTTATATGGTTTAAGATACTTAAGGTGTAACATTTAAAGTTTTTTTTTATCTTTTATCCTAGATGATTCAACACTATTTCATTTAAATGTACTGTTAAACTTTAAAAAAAAGTTTGCTTAGACGATCTTGTCTTAACATTGAATGGTTTAAAATAGAAACTGTCTCACTAAAGGAATCTTATATATGGCTCTATTGTTTCGGAAATCTTAACTACAAGGCCCTAAAAATGTTGGCTTGAAAGGAGATGGTAATCGACTTACTAGTATTGGAGTATTCATAAAAGCCATGCAATACATTTTTTACCAAGAAGTAATCCAGAAGGCCTTTTCCAAGAAAGAGTCCATGGGGATCATCTCAACCACTTCAATTGATACATTCAGATATGTGTGGTCCTATCCAACCAACTTCGAACAATGGTAAGAGATATTTCTTAAGTTTTAGTGATGACTTTGCTAACAAAACTTAGGTATATTTTTTACATGAAAAATAAAAAATCCCTTTTAGTGTTCAAGAAGTTCAAAGTACATGTTGAGAAGGAGATAAGAACATTAATAATTTGTATCCAAACAAATAGAGGAGGAAATATTCTTTCAAAAGAATTCTATCAAATCAAGACATTAACAAGTAGTTGACCATCTGCTACACTCCTCAACAAAATTGTGTTACTAAAAAAAGGAACATAACAATGATGAATGTTGTTTGGTCCATGCTAAGTGAGAAGTAGGTACCCAAAGTATTCTGGCCAGAAGCTGTGAGATGATGCTTGCACATCCAAAACCACCACCAACAACAATACAGAACAAGACTCTAGAAGAAGCATGGAGTGGTACAAAACCAATGGTGGAGAATTTTAGAATTTTTGGATGCTTAGCACATGTGCATATACCAGATCAGAAGAGAACTAAGCTAGATGATAAAAGCAGAAAATGCGTTTTCCTAAGAGTTGATGATTAATCCAAGGCATGGAGATTGAATGATATTATTTCAAAAATACTCATTATCAGCAGAGATGTGATGTTTGAAGAAGAAAAATGTTGGGATTGGAGTAAAGCTGAGATAAAAAACATCAATGAGTTATTTTTTGAAGACGAAGGTGAAGTTACAGAGACAAAAAAAATCCAGGTGTTGATGATGATGGATTTGAATGTGCTTGTGATAATGATCCAATCAATTTGGACAACGTGTCATCTGAATTTCCTCAAGGGAGGGATGAGTGAACTACAAGAGCATCAAGAGGGATGCTAGATTATGAAACTAGAGAAGGTTTATCCGAAGAACAAAATTTGAATGTAATGTTAATGATGACTGAACATGATCCAGTCTCATTTGAAGAAGTTGTGATGAGTAAAAACTAGAGAGAAACAATGATGAAAGAGATTGATTCAATTGAAAGAAACCACACCCAATAACTCACAGTACTACCGGAAGACATCAAACCAATTGAAGTTAAATGAGTGTTTAAAACTAAATTGCATACAGATGGGTAGGTAGGAAAATACAAGGCAAGGCTCATGGAAAAATGGTATTCATAAAGGAAAGGAGTTTATTACATTGAGGTCTTTGCTCTAGTAGCAATACTTGATATTATACAAATAATGTTGGCTACAACTGCTCACTACAACTAAGAGGTATTTCAACTTGATGAGGGTGCATTTCTTCATGGAGAACTTAAGGAAGAGGTTTTTGTCTCTCAACCTAAGGGATTTATAAAAAGAAAAGGAGAACTAAAGAAAGTTTATCGACTAAAAAAGACATTATATGGCCTGAAATAGGCAGTACAAGCCTGATATAATAAAATGAAGCCTATTTTACACAAGAAGAGTTTGAAAAGTGTCCGAGTGAACACACATTGTTCACCAAATCCCACGGAGGTAAAATATTAATTGTTAGCCTTTATGTTGATGACCAAATATTGACTAGAAATGATAAAATCATGTATGATGCAATGATGTTACATTTTGATATGTCTGATCTAGCATATTTATTTGTCAAAGAAGATATACATAATAAGTGTTATCAAGATTTGGAATGTGGGATAACAATGTTGTGAAGAATCCAATGCTACCGACAACAAGACTATCTAAAGGCCAAGGTGAAGGGAAAGTCAATGAAATGTTATTTAAGCAGTTAGATGGAAGCTTGATGCATCTAATCATTATTAGGCCAGATCTGATGAACACAATGAGCTTAATAAGTAGATTTATGACAAATCTCACCATGGCACATTAGCTTGCAACAAAGATAATCTTATAGTATGTAAAAGGCAGAACTAATTTGGGACTTTGGTACAAGAAAGGAGCTATTACTTTAACATTACTAGCCTTTACAAATAATGATTATGCTAGTGATTTGGATGATAAAGAAAGTACATATGAATATGTTTTTATGATGAGGATAAGAGCGGTATTTTGGGCTTCAAAAAATAAGTTGTGGTTGCTTTGTCTACCACTAAAGAAGAATATATAACAGCAGCCTTGTATATCTGTCAATATGTTTAGTTTGAACACTTATTAAAGAAAATCGGAGTTAGAGAAAAGATCAATTCTAGAATTGTGATGATGTGTGATAACAAATCTATTGTACAATTGTCCAAACATCTCGTGTTTTATGGAAAAGAAACTACGTTGACGTAATGTTTCATTTTCTTTGAAATTTGGTGAATGATGGTGTAATCAAGTTGAGTTTTTGTAGTTTATAGGATCAACTAGTAAATATCATGATAAAACCATTAAAATGGGAGCCATTTGAGAGACTTCGAGTCATGCTTGGAGAAACTAGTATAGATACATTGGTTTAAGGGAGGGAATGCTAGGTGTTTTGATTTAAAATTCTATTCTATTTCTTTATTTCTGTTTTACAGTTACGTTACAATTTTTTTTTCCAGTAAAATAGTTTTATATAACCTGTTGCTTTTCATTATTCAATAACAAAAGTGTGGATGTTCGATTGCCTCTTTATGTCTATTAGCATATATTTGTAATTATCTATATACCTTATAGGCTAGTGGTGGCAACAGATGAGGCAGCAAGGGCCTATGTTTCTAGATTTCTTTAAAATGTTAAAAAAATAATTAGTAAAATAATAATTAAAAAAACCTATAAAATGAAAATAAAGAACGGGTAAAAATAATAATAAATAAGGGTAAATGAAAAATAATCAGAAACTTGATATAGATTTTATCCATTTCAGTTCTCTTTTTGAACCCCTTTTTCTACTATGTTCTCCCTTAATTTATTTGAAGCTAAATTGCTGTCCTCACTCCTCACTTTACTCTGCATCCCTCCTTGTTTACACTACCCTTAATCTGCTATTTGCATTTTGTTTGCACTTACAAAACTTTGGGCTAGGTTTCTTTCATTTTAAAACTTTGTTTCAATACTTATGATAATTTTACTATTTTTCACTTCATATTTTCATATAGACATTTTTTAATTAAATTGCAAATTACAAAGTTTTATAATTATATTGGAGAGTATTAGTTATTATGTTAGATTATGGACTTACTTAGTAATTATAATTTTCATTTATTTAAAATTTAAAAGTTTTTATTGTTAGGTTAAGTTTCAAAGTTGTTTGATAATTAAAATTTTCATTCAATTAATTTTAAAATAAAAATCGATTGTCATGTAAGTCTCACATATATTTGAGATTAAAGTTTTTATAATATTTTTAAAAATTATTAATTATTATGTCAAGGTTTGAATTTATTTGATAATTGAAAAATATTAAAATTTTAAAATAAAAAATCAAGTTCCTTAAGTAGTGTTTTAAAGAGCTATGTAATCTTGCTTTTTCATTTTGAATGAAAATATGTACAAGCAAAGTTAATATTTGTCGAGTCCAAATACAAATTTTAAAAATATTATCTTTATCTTGTATTTGTCTTAAAAGTCAATGTTTATAGGGATTTTTGTAATTCTCCAGTCGTGATTCTGTTTGTGACGGATTATAATGTGGTCAAGGTGCATTTGAGGTAAAAAGAGAAAAAAAATCAAGGTTGAAATCAAAGAGAAGTAAAATAGATCTAGATGGAAATAAGAAACTCAAGTATAGCTTAACAAACAACAAAACATCAGCTTTCACCACCTTAACTCATCAATCTTTTCCTTCTTTTATGTTTTATTTTCTACTTTTCTTTCTTTTTATATTCTCTTTTCTTTCTTTTTATATTCTCTTTGCTTTCCCAAATACAACATACCCCACAAATTTTCTTCACATAGCTTAGCTTTTGCTAATTTCTTTTTTATTCAAACCTCTTCCACACTTGAATTTCACAATTTCCCTAAGCATTGCCTAAATCATCTCACAGCTCTAAGATTTGGTATTTCCATGGTTTTTCCAGTCTAAGGCTTGTTTTGAGCTCAAAATCAACAAAGAAGGGGTAAATCAGACTCAAAATCCAAATGGAAAGGAACTATATTCAAGGTAGACTTCATTTGACTAGGTGGCTAAAAACAAACATGGCCTAATACCATACCAAGAACGCAATCCAATAATTAGTTTGAAGTGAAACAATGCAAGTTTTAAAATTTAAACAAACATGAAGGCACCACACAGTGAAATAAACTAAAGCTCAAAATCTCACACAGTGAAATAAACTAAAGCTCAAAATCTCACATTGGTTAAAATCTATCAAATATGGTTCAAAACTGACTTTTCATCTAAAAACTATTCAAGTTTATTGAAATAAATTGTAAAATTTTGTTAGAAACTATCAAATAAAATTAGAACTAAAAAACTATCCATAATCAATAACTAAAATAAGTACTGAAATAATCATGAAAATATGTAAAACTCAATTAAAAACAACAAAATATTTATCTAAACAAGTTTAAAACAATAAAAGAAAGCTAATAACAAAATTAATTTCTAAAAGTGACAATGAACTAAGAAATTCACTATTTAAATTGTAACATAACACTAGAATAGAATAAAGAGTCATCTTGTGATCCATATCAAGACAACTTTTGACTTCTCCATCTTGATCCGAGACGTTTTATTTGATGATCCCCCGAGAAACATCTTGGCCAAGGAAATGTCATATCACTAGTAAAAAATTGGGTTTTTACAGCGCACATTATGCCACGGTTCACTAGAAACCGCAGCATAATGGTGCGCGGTGGCAGTTTTGTATATAAATCGAAGGAATATGCCGCGGTTCAGAGGGGAACCGCGACATATACGTCAGTCAACCATCCCCTTTGACGCCACGTCTGAAAAAAAATTAAATAACAGCCTATATGCCGCTGTTCTCTGGAAAACTGCGGCATATACCCCTGCCAATTTATTGCAGGGGCTGACTGAGTCAGAGAATTTCAGAAGTTACAGGGGTATATGCCGCGGTTCTCAGAGTAACCGCAACCTATTCTCCTACCTGAAATAAATTTAAAATGAATTTGAAATATTTAGAGGAATATACTGTGGTTGCCCTCCGAACCGCGGCATATAGTTTAAAAATAATTTCAAAAATGCCATCTTATACCGAGGTTGCCGCCGAACCGCGGCATATAGTTTAAAAATAATTTCAAAAATGCCATCTTATACCGCGGTTTCCGCCGAACCGCGACATATAGTTTAAAAATAATTTCAAAAATGCCATCTTATACCGCGGTTAAGTAGTGAACCGCGGTAGATTCCCCAGTCAGAGTTAAAAAATAAAACTTTGGAGCAGTATCGTCTTGTTCGTGCAGACGCTCAACAACTTCGAGTTTTCTTCTCCCGCCGACCACCCATCTCAGTTCCCTCGTTTCTTCATCGTTTAAACTCAAAATTGTTCGGTCATTTCTCATTTTTGACGATAAAAAACAGTTTTAGCCGATCAAAATCGTTTGAAACGCCTGTCATTCCTCTCCACTGCCATTCCCCTTTGTTGCACCAAGCTTTTTCGCCGCCCCTGTTCCAGGTATTTATGCCCTTTTGCATTCTTAACATGATTTCTTCATTAGTGGTAACTTTAACAAATTTTGATAACTTTAACAAATTTTGATTTTTTCCCAAATGTTGAATTCATATACACTAATTAATATGAATTGTCTTTTGCAGAGATTCAAGACACTACTATAGGCAGGTCTGTTTTTGTGGTAGTGGATATCACAAAAACAGACCTGCAATTTTAAAAAACTGCAGGGGAATATGCCGCGGTTGTAACCCCAACCGCGGCATATAGTGGACAATTTTTTTTTTTTAAAAAAGGATTTAGACAGCGGTTCTTTGGACAACCGCGGCATATTCCGCAACCTATATACCGCGGTCATAACCGCGGCCTAAAGTCTCTGACTTATTACCGCGGCTGAATATGCCGCGGTTCGTAAATCGCGACGTATAGTGAAAAATAACCGCGGTAAAAGCCCCTCGCTGCACTAGTGTATGTAATCCCTACCAAGGTAGCTTTTGGCTTCTCAATCTTGGTCAAATCTGATTTACTTGATTATCCCTCTTAAGAAACATCTTGGCCAAGGAAGAGTCATCCTATGATCCTTACCGAGATGACTTTCGATTTCTTAATTTTGGTTAAGGACATTGCACTTGGTGATCCCTCCCAAGAAACATCTTAGCCAAATAAGAGTCATCATATGATCTCTACTAACATAACTTTTGAGATTTCAATCTCGATCCATGACGTTTCACTTAATGATCCCTTTTGATAAACATCTCGACCAAGGAAAAGTCATCTTGTGATCCCCACCGAGATAACTTTTAACTTCTCAATCTCAGTTAACAACGTTTCACTTAATGATCCCTCTCAAGAAACATCTCTATGGAGATAGCTTTCGGCAATGGATGTGTCATCCTAAATGATTCCTCTCTTTAGAGCTTTAAGCTTGAACCCCCTACTTGTGTATCTAAGTCCCCTTGTCTCTATCGTCCTTAGGACGTGAGTGCCACTATACCAATGCATCCGAAGAACTAATAAATGAAATTTTGCTCTACAAATACAAGACTTTCAGATTAAAACCTCGAGCCTAGGGTGTCAGTGTATGATACAAAACCTAGATAGTGTAGCCAACATAGAACCTAAATGGTGTTGCCAACCCATATCCTAAATGGTGTTGCCAACACATATCCTAAATGGTGTTGCCAACACATATCCTAAATGGTGTTGCTAACACAAAACCTAGATTATTAATACAAAATTGTCTATAAGAATAAAATGTCTAAACGCTCACATATCCTTTGAAGTTTAACAAAACAACATTAAACGAAATGAACATATGAATAGGTTATAAATAAAATATTGGAATAGCTGAAACATATGTGATAAGTTAAATACTTTGAAAATCTAGTAACCTAGGAAAATCTTAGAAAAAAACTTAGGCATAAACTAGACACAAAATTAAACTATTCCCTAAGTTAAAGCGTCATTGTGAGTCTTGCTAAATGCAAAAGCTATACTATACCAGACGATAATCAGTCAAACTCTTAAATAGATAAGAATGTAAAAGTGTTGAAAAAATGTTTTTGGGAAGCTCTTTGAAAGTCTAAACTAATATTCCAAAAACTTGTAGAAAACAACTCGTTAAACACACTTGTTGAAGAAAGTAGAATCTTAAAAGCGTTTACAATAGGTTAGATGATACCATGAGCTAAACCATCCACTTCATCCAACGATAAAGTCTTCAATCAATGCTTGGTATCTTAGTAAAAGGCTTAAATGATAAAATGCTACCCGAATGCTAGAAAATGTAAAAAAAGTAATTTGTTGTTCTAAACAATAATTAAATGTCATTAAATGCTCAACGTTCAAAAACAACAAAAGTGATAAGAGAAAAGACATATTTGTTGCATGCATATCTACTCTACTTTGTGTTGATAACATACTACATGCATCTACTTACTCCATCTAATACATATCAAATTTGGAAGTTAGAAACAAAGCCGACATTCACATAATTTTCTATCCATGAAAAGTCACGCTAGATAAATCGTACAACCTACCTCTGCAAAGTACTGAAAAATCAAGCATGCTTTGACAACTTAATTTTAACCAACTATTGCTTCACATGACAAGACTAAGAAGACAAAAGAATCAAGGCAAAACTCAATCAAATATCTTTTGATAAGCCTTTAAATAGAAGATGATTCGTGTCGCAACCGGGATCGCGATGGGACGGCAACCCGAAAAACAAACGAGTTTGGGAAATAGATTCGTGGAGTCACCACCATAATTTATATGGAAAAACTATGGAAAACCAAAAAATAAGTCATGGTCTACGAAAAGAGATTTTCAGGTTCGGGAACCGGTTATGCGTAAGGAAGGTGTTAACACCCTATCGCGCCTGCCTAAAGGCAGTACCTTTAATTAAATATGTAAAGTTAACGTGGTCTTGCAAAAATGTTAATCTTCCCTAAACAAAGTAATAAAAATAAAATAAAACAAACTATTGAGAAACAAAAAAATATTTTTTGTTTTATGAACCCGACAAGAATTGACCTTGCTCCTACGTACATCCATTTATAATGGACAATCAGGGATCACGTAGTTCTTTATGTAGAAAAAGGTTTGTGAGTTTGTTTGAAAATTATTATTGATTGATTTGGATGTTTTTGAAAACAATGAATCTAAAAAAGATTTGGTTTAAACAAGATTGACATTCTTTTTGGTTTTTGGAGATTTTGTATTTTTTTATTTGTTTGAAAAATGGTGGGAAAAAAAGAAAGAAACCAACCATAGGCCGACACATACTTATAAAAAGAAATTTTGATTTAAAAAAAACATTAATTGTGTGTAGAAAGAAAAAAATATTTTTAAGAAAACTTCAGAGAGTACAATGAAAAGAGGAAAATAATGGTGTAGATGACATACCTTTTTAGTTTTTTCCTTCTTTCATGATCTCTTTTGGCAGAGTTCCTCCAACCTGAGAACTTACTTTTCTCTATATTTTTCAGTACTCTTGCTATCTCTCTATTTTTTAAAATCTCTCCCCCTTTTCTATGGCAGAGTGCATATTTATATACACATATTTCAATATTAATTGACAATAAAACAAAATAGGGAAATAATTGCTCTAATTGTGAATAAAACAAAAATAGGAAATAATTGCTCTAATAAAAAAGGAAAGAAATGTCATGGTTTCCAGAAAACAAAATTGAATAATATTCAAAACATTGATTATCATTATTGTCAGAAAATCATATTTTCCTCTTTAAAAGCAACTGATGCAACAAATTATATTAATATACTATTTTAGTTATTGCTTATAATTATTAGCATAATATCAATTCAAATTATTACCATATTAAACTAACATTTCAAAAATATTGTCTTTGATATTAAAGTTATTATTTTATCCCTTTTTACCCACCATTTATTATTTTTAAATATTTACTTACCCGGACGAAATTAGGTGTTGACAGCTGCCTCTCTTTATTTGGATTTTGCTGGATAACATGAACCTTAGAGTTTTTGTGTTATCCTTGTAAAAGCTAAATAAAGATAAAGACATTAATTTTGTTTGGGTCCAAGGAAAAGAAAAGAGATTACCTCGGAACGTACCTGGTAGAGCATGTAGCAACCTTGTGGACCTTGCTGAAGAGCCATGACACCTTGTAACTTGATGGTGAGGCGCACGAACCTCGTATAACTTGATGGTGAGGCACACGAACCTCGTAAAAGTAAATGGAGAGGCGCACGAACCTCATATAACTTGTAAAATTAAAGGCAGAGGCGCACGAACCTCGTAACTTGTAAAATTAAATGGGGAGACGCACGAACCTCGTGGAGGGGGTACCACCTTTGATTTCGCTTGAGAGGTGTACTTGCCCTATGAATCTCGTTGTGGAGGGGGTATCACCTTTGATTTCGCTTAAGAGGTGTACTTGCCCTATGAATCTTGCTGTGGATGGGGTATCACCTTTGATTTTGCTTAAGAGGTGTACTTGCCCTATGAATCTCGCTGTGGAGGGGGTATCACCTTTGATTTCGCTTAAGAGGTGTACTTGCCCTATTAATCTCGCCGTGGAGGGAGTATCACCTTTGATTTCGCTTAAGAGGTGTACTTGCCCTATGAATCTCGCTGTGGAGGGAGTATCACCTTTGATTTCGCTTAAGAGGTGTACTTGCCCTATGAATCTCGTTGTGGAGGGAGTATCACCTTTGATTTCGCTTAAGAGGTGCTTGCCCTATTAATCTCGCTGTGGAGGGAGTATCACCTTTGATTTCGCTTAAGAGGTGTACTTGCCCTATTAATCTCGCTGTAGAGGGAGTATCACCTTTGATTTCGCTTAAGAGGTGTACTTGCCCTATGAATCTCGCTGTGGAGGGAGTATCACCTTTGATTTCGCTTAAGAGGTGTACTTGCCCTTTTTTCTACGCCGTGGTAATGCGTGCTTGATGTATTGATATATGAGTGGAAATTTGCGTGAGATCCTCATCCACCCTTTTTTTTTTAATTCTGAACTTTTTCACTAATGTACTTTTTGAAATAATTTACATCGGATTCATGAATTCTCGTCGGAGTTGGCGATGCATGGTGTGTTATGTTATTTCTTCTCTTTGAACCCCTAGATGATGCATGCATGATGCTGAATGTATGAATGCACGAACCTATAATGAAAAACCTTGTTTTGACCAATATCTAGTAGAAAACCTGGCTAACTAGAAAGAGGAAACCTAGATGTATGTTAATCTTTTTGTATTTTTGAATGAAAGAGATTTGAAAGTTCCAAATAAAGTTTCTCATTAACGAAGCTATACAGTTATTTATGCAGATAAATGGTTATGACTTTTTTATGATGCAGTACTGTGCAAGTAGTTTTTTTTTTTAAAAAAAGTAATGTCCTTCCTCTGATTGATTTTTTCTGTAATATTATTTTATTTTTGCGGAGTCAATTTGAAAACCATGAATGTCAAAAAATTTGAAGTCGGATATTCAAAACAGTGCTTGGCATTTTCTTTTGACATTGATATGTGCATGCTTGAATTCACAGAAAAGTTGAAAGTGGTAAGGATTTAAAGGACACTTAATAGCCACGTTGGCATGTAATATGTGAATATGAGATACAACACACGAAAATGATATTGGTGTTTGGTAAAATAAGTATGGAGATATGTATCCGTGAATGTCAAAGCTGCCCCAGTTTTTAGGCATGGGTTTTGTTCATGATAGGGAACAAGTATGGAAAGGATTTACTGAAAAAGGGTTGCCCCAAATGGTTTGATTTTCTTTTGCATGGCTAGTTAGGGAGTTCTCAAATAACACAAGCGAGAATAACTTTGGCAAGACAAGTATGCTCTAGTATACGGTAGCGTTATTGTTTGTTAGAGTCAATCTTTTTTCTTTTGGGGAAGGCTGGAAAATGAGTGTTTTCAAGCAATGCACACACCCATGTCTTAACAAAAAATGCTATTATTTATTTAAAATATTTGGTCGCAAAAACGTATGATAATAAATTACTCAAAATGTAATGATTTCCCTTTCTATGTTTTTTTTTGCAAAATGAAAATGATAAAACTTTTTGAGAAATATTATTTTATTTTATATATTTTCCAGTTATCGCATTCGTTTGCCTTTTTTTTTCAAGAAATTGAATTTGAAGAAAACTAACAACTGGGCCCAATGAACTTAAAAAAACAAGTTCTTGTTACAGTGAAATGAAAATTAAGTTTGCCATTTTCAATTTTCCTTGTGTTTTGAAATTTTGATTGATTTTTTTTTTCAAAAAAAACAATTCTTTCTTAAATAACATGATGTCAATCTGACTTGTTCAAAAACGTTTTTTTTAAGACTCACAATAGGTTAGAAAGAATGATAAATTTTTTATGAAAAAGCATATCTTCCCATTAAATTATGATCGCCTTATTTTCGAAAATTTTAACTTAGACAAGTTGCCCCTGTTTTCTTTTCATTTTCAATTTTTTTATTTTTTTATTTTTTTATTTTGCTAAAAATATTGTTTGGGATCACTTTGAGATAGTGCCCCTTATAAACTGATTTTTTTTTTTATGGATAAAATGGATGATAGAAAATGATGAAGAAAATTTCATGTTAATAAATGCTTCAAAAAAAAATGAAAGTTTTATTAATTCATTTGACTAAAAAGTGTTTATTTTTCCTTATTTATTCATTAAAGCATGATATTTTTGTTTTTGTTCTTTTAATTAAAGGAAAACATGACACATTTATTATTATGTGTAAAGAAAAAGAAGGAAAATGATAAAAATGGTACTAATGCATATGATGCATGAAGATGTCTATGCCAAAATAATGATTAAAAGACAACATGTTTTATGTTTTTAAGGTAGGTCTAACGTCCTAAAGTCTAAGCATTGCATATGCAATCTCACAGGGAAAGCTTCCTAAACCTAAAATTAAGGCCACCAGAGCTATGGTCCTTTTCACAGCTTTTCCACAACAGCTGAAACGCAACTAGGTGTGACATTGCATGTAAAGAGAACAGACACTGGCTGGGGTTCTCACGATAGCCAAATTGGAAATAGTCCAGACGTGACACCGCTACACAACCCCTCTAATTCTATGTTACACTCAGACCCGAATATATGGTCCCACTCATGATATGCAAAGTAATCATAATAATAAAAACAAGTATAAATAAATTACCAAAATAAATAAAGACAATCATATAAATAAAGGGAAAAAAATAAATAAAATAAAATAAAAACCACATCAATTTTGCAATTTAATTGAAAAGGCCTGATCCTCTAGTGGTCCCCAGTCGAGTCGCCATCTGTCGCAATCGGGATCGCGACGGGACGACAACCCGAAAAACAAACGAGTTTGGGAAATAGATTCGTGGAGTCGCCACCATAATTTATATGGAAAAACTATGGAAAACCAAAAAATAAGACATGGTCTACGAAAAGAGATTTTCAGGTTCGGGAACCGGTTATGCGTAAGGAAGGTGTTAGCACCTTATCGCGCCTGCCTAAAGGCAGTACCTTTAATTAAATATTTAAAGTTGACATGGTCTTGCAAAAATGTTAATCTTCCCTATTCAAAGTAATAAAAATAAAATAAAACAAACTATTGAGAAACAAAAAAATATTTTTTGTTTTATGAACCCGACAAGAATTGACCTTGGTCCTACGTACATCCATTTATAATGGACAATCAGGGATCACGTAGTTCTTTATGTAGAAAAAGGTTTGTGAGTTTGTTTGAAAATTATTATTGATTTATTTGGATGTTTTTGAAAACAATGAATCTGAAAAAGATTTGGTTTAAACAAGATTGACATTCTTTTTGGTTTTTGGAGATTTTGTATTTTTTTATTTGTTTGAAAAATGGTGGGAAAAAAAGAAAGAAACCAACCATAGGCCGACACATACTTATAAAAAGAATTTTTGATTTAAAAAAAACATTAATTGTGTGTAGAAAGAAAAAAATATTTTTAAGAAAACTTCAGAGAGTACAATGAAAAGAGGAAAATAATGGTGTAGAGATGACATACCTTTTTAGCTTTTTCCTTCTTTCATGATCTCTTTTGGCAGAGTTCCTCCAACATGAGAACTTACTTTTCTCTATATTTTTCAGTACTCTTGCTATCTCTCTATTTTTTAAAATCTCTCCCCCTTTTCTATGGCAGAGTGCATATTTATATACACATATTTCAATATTAATTGACAATAAAACAAAATAGGGAAATAATTGCTCTAATTGTGAATAAAACAAAAATAGGGAAAGAATTGCTCTAATAAAAAAGGAAAGAAATGTCATGGTTTCCAGAAAACAAAATTGAATAATATTCAAAACATTGATTATCATTATTGTCAGAAAATCATATTTTCCTCTTTAAAAGCAACTGATGCAACAAATTATATTAATATACTATTTTAGTTATTGCTTATAATTATTAGCATAATATCAATTCAAATTATTACCATATTAAACTAACATTTCAAAAATATTGTCTTTGATATTAAAGTTATTATTTTATCCCTTTTTACCCACCATTTATTATTTTTAAATATTTACTTACCCGGACGAAATTAGGTGTTGACAATTCGAAAAAAGAATCAAGAGATTATCATACAAAGATAATAACCTACAAAGAGAGAAACTTAGAAAGGGAAAGACAAATATCGTCGAGAGAAAATCACATAAGAGCTCATGAACTCAAAGGGAATATCTAAGAAGAAAAAGTGCAAGTCAAGAAACACTCTCAAGCTGTAACATCCCAATATCTCACGCTGGATAATTCATAATTCATATATTGTAATATTACATTTACGGTAATATCCCGTAATCTCACACTTATAAATTCATAGTTAATATATGTCTACACATGTTTTAAATTCATATTTCAACTATAAACTCATAAATATAATTCAAATTCTTCTAACTTATTCTTCTGTCTCTCTCTTCATTGGCATTGGATCAGACGACATTCCTTCATCTGCTCCCGTATAACGAATTATACGATCATCGCACATACCCAAACAAAAACAAACACAAACAAGTAGGGTGAGCTAACATGCAACAAATCATTTATAAAACATGTATAATTACCTTGATATAAACATCATATAATAATTATGTTCGACACCCTCATACTATAATTCCTATTAGACACTCGTCTCACAATACCCAATAGACACCACAATACCCAATAGACACTCATCCGGATGATACGTTGATGAGCGGTCACGGGAGGTTATGCACTTGTAATGACTTCTACTTCTTTTTTTTTTTCAAATACTCTTCCAAAATACTTCATACCATTCACAAGGTTAATCCCCTCCCTATGTCCAAAACCGGCACATAGACCAGGACCTCCTGCTCCTCTCACCACATAATTCATCCCTCTCTACTTGAGACTAGATGATTATTAGAGTATCAGGATAACCTCCAACTACGGGACCCTCAACATCAACATATACACAAATACCATAATATTACTGAATCTCTCCACGAGACTCATACCATACTCATATTCCTCAACTCACATTATACCCCTACAAAATCTCCCCATAATACTCATAACATGTTCAGATGCATAAATTCAAATGCAATATAATAAAATACAATCATCGCATAAATCACACAAACTCAATATATTGCATAATAATTTAACAGTACTCAATCTGTTCAATAGGATTTAAGTTAAAAACTTGTCGAGTAGACTTCCAGGAAAGAGAGGTGCGTCACAATGGACAACTTAAGTACCAAGTCTTTCCTTAGCCAAAGTGTTCCTCAACTAGTTTTTAACAAATTTCTTATTTACAGATTCAAAACAACAGCATATAATATTTACACCGAATTTCAACATAGATAAACATACAGTAAACATTAACAGTATTCACACAAAATTTCAATATATGAATAGTAATAAAATAATACTAAATCATAATATAAAAGCATAGAATTATTAAATCATAATAAAAAAAACATAGAAAGGTTAGCTCCCCTACCTCTATTCCAGACTTAATCTTCTGTTCCGAATTTGTTTCCCCGAAAACTCTTCCGAACCTCTACTCTTCTTGCAACTAAAAATTTCTCCCTAACTATTTCTTCTCTATTTCTCAAGCTCTCACTTGATTCCTCTTCTCTTGGTGCAAAATACCCTTCCCTCCCATGGCTATTTATAGTAAAAAAAATTTACTATTCCTTAATATTTTAATATTATTTATTATTTTAATATTATTTAAAAATAATATTTCAATCATTTTCTCACCAAATCTGATCCTAATTTCTACCTACTACTTTCTTCCATGCTAAGGAATCCAATTGCTGAAAATTTATTTTTTTCTATTTACTTTTTACTATTTACTATTTACTTTTTACTATTCAATTTAAAAAATTTACTAAATAAGTTAACAAAAATTTGAACCTCTCCTTCTAAAATTACTATAATTTTATATCCAAAATTTACAATTTTCTATCCATTAAAATTATTATTACTAATAAATACTAAAATTTACTACTATAAATATATATATATATATATATATATATATATATATATATATATATATATATATATATATAAATTTTCTTTTTCATGAATCTCACACAAGCTTAATTGTAATATAAGCTTTACTATTTGTATGTAGAGAGAAAAGAGAGAAAAACACCTAGTGAGTCTGTAGAGTGGATTGTATTGAGCATATATCCTCTTTGTGAGAGTAATAGTTAAACGACTTGTAAGCAATCGAATTAATTACACATTCTGAAGAGAATTCAAACACTTGTTGATTAATTCAGGTAAGTTAAACATTATTGAGCAGCGTATCAGATTAATACCAGGATTGTCTAGTGGAAACCAAGAGTGCGTGAAACTCAACTAGACGATGTATCAGGTTGATACTAGGAGTGTCTAGGGATACTAGGAGCATCTAGGGATACTAGAAGTGGTGAAGAATACTACACAATTAGAAGTGGGTGAAACTCATAGGCAACATATCAAGTTGATACCAGAATTGTCTATGGATACTAGGAGTTGTGAGAATACTTAGTTGTGATCTTGTTGAAGATTATAGTGGAACATTCTAAGGTTAGAGAAGACTGGACGTAACTCAATTGGAGTGAATCAATATAAAAATATCTGTGCACTTATTGTTCTATTCTCTCTTAATGCTTCTCTTACAAAACCAACAATTGTATTTTCATTTCTAACATAAGAGCTTCCTATATTAAACGACTTTCCATTAAAGAGTAAGTTTTATTCAATTGTTGCAACGAATATCTCTTAATCATTGAATAACTAGTGTATCTAAGTCCCCTCGTCTTTATCGTCCTAGGACATGGGTGCTACTATACTAATGCATCCCAAGAACTAAGAAATGAAAACTTTCTCTACAAATACAAGACTTTCGAATTAAAACCTCAAGCCTAGGGTGTTAGTGTATAATACAAAACCTAGATAGTGTAGCCAAAGCAAAACCTAGATGATGTTGCCAACATATATCCTAAATGGTGTTGCTAGCACAAAACCTAGATTGTTAAGTCAAACTCTTAAATGGATAAGAATGCAAAAGTGTCGAGACAATGTTTATGGTAAGCCCTTTGAAAGTGTCAACTAATATTCCAAAATCTTGTAGAGGACAACTCGCTAAATGCGCTTGCTAAAGAAAGCAAAATCTTAAAAACGTTTACAATAGGTTAGATACTATGAGCTAAACGATCCACTTCATCCAACAATGAAGTCTTTAATCAATGCTTGATAACTTAGTAAAAAGCTTAAATGATAAAATGCTACCCGAATGGTAGAAAACGTAAAAAACACTTTGTTGTTCTAAGCAAGCATTAAATGTCATTAAATGCTCAATGTTCAAAAAGAACAAAAGTGATAAGAGAAAGACAAATATCGTCAAGAGAAAAGCATAGAAGAGCTCATGAACTCAAAAAGAATATCTAAGAAGAAAAAGCTCAAGTCGAGAAACACTCTCAAGCTTCATTGTAATATAAGCTTACTATTTGCAAGTAGAGAGAAAAGAGAGAAAAACACCTAATGAGTCTGTAGACTGGATTGTATTGAACATATTTTCTCTCTGTAAGAGTAATCGTTTAACAACTTGCAAGCAATCAGATTGATTACACATTCTGAAGAGAATTCAAACACTTATTGAGTAACTTAAGTAAGATAAGGATTACTAGGTAGCATATCAGGTTGATACCAGGATTGTCTAGTGGGAACATGAGTGGGTGAAACTCAACTAGATGATGTATCAGATTGATAACAGGAGCGTCTTGGGATACCAGGAGTGGTGAAGAATACTACACAACTAGGAGTGCATGAAACTCATAGGCAACATATCAAGTGGATCCTAGGATTGTCTAGGGATACCAAGAGTGGTGCTTAGTTGTAATATTGTTGAAGATTATAGTGGAACCCTCTATGGTTGAAGGAGACTGGACATAGCTAAATTAGAGTGAACAAATATAAAAATATTTTTACACTTATTGTTCTATTCTCTCTCAACGTTTCTCTTGCAAAACTCGTAGTTATATTTTCATAATTATATTTTCATAATTATATTTTCATTTCTAACATAAGAGCTTCCTATATTAAACGACTTTTCATTGAAGAGGAAGTTTTATTCAAATAATGCAATGAATATCTCTTAATCATTGAATAACAGTTGAAAAAAAAACTCTTGGCCTAAATCAATTTCAAAGTCGAGCTTTTAAACAATCTATGTAAAATCTTTTATCCTCGACGAAGGTCCTATATCATACCGGTTGTAAAAAAGTTTTCCAATAACACTTCAACTCCCTTTCTAGTATTTTTCATATACTTCATAGATAATATCGCCAAAATAAAACCTAGATGGTGTCGCTAACATATAACCTCTATGACTCTGTTGTAGATAGTATCAACAACACATAACCTAGATTATGATGTTAACATAGAATGTAAATGATGTTATCAACACAAAATCATGACATCAACACATAACAACATCATATTAAAACTCCTACATAAGCTTGATTAGCACAATAGAACAAGATAAGAGTTAGTCAATAAATGATTAAGGGATGTACCAAAGATTAAAGTACCCTAAATGCATTTAGACTAGGTTTAACCTACTTAGTCTAAGCCCACTGAGATAGAAATCCACTAAAATAGTACAAAAGGGACACTATTCCCAATAAATGAATGGGCATATAAACTATTACAACATTTATTCCTTGAATAAATGAATGGACATCAACTATTTCCACATTTATTACTTGTTATACAGAGCTGACTTGAACCTCGAAATTTCTTTCCAAACATCTTGGCCTTCGGACCTAGAAGATCCCAAACCTGCGAACCTAGAAGATTTACGGACCTAAATAATCTCGACCCAACAAGTAAAAACTATGTTTGAATTTGATGAGTGACACGTGGATGTGACTTGTATATAGACTCCTCAACAACACTTGCAAACGATCTTATACTATAAAATGAATAAGATGTTAGATGTGTAAACTTTCAATTCACTTGGTAGAACAAAATCAAGTCAGTAATAAATCCAATGGGACTATAGGATGACTAATTTAGGTAAAGAGAAAAATGTTAAATTATATTAATAATTTACATTGGTTGATGTAATTTAAAGTATAACTTTGATGTAAGGATTCTAATGTGATGATTATTAGAATATAAGGTATTAAAGTTATTGGGGTTATTTTAGAGTTATTAAAATTAATCCCTCTCTTCTCACTCTAAAAGGGCATTTTGGTATTTTATTAAAGTTAATTAAAATATCATAAAAGAGGACACGTTAAGTTTCTGAAGAGATATAGAGAACGTAACGTTCTTAGAAAAGAATAGAAACCTGACAGAGAAAAGAAAACCTCCTACAACTTCTATATCATCCAGAAGGCATTAAAGTGGAGTCAGAGAGAGAGAACAGTTGACAGGAAAAGACAGAAAGAAGTGCACAATGGATCCAGGTTAGTTCTTCTTTACTGTGTATGAGAAAATAGTGAGTATCATGAAAATTCAAGATCCTGTGTGTGTTTTTCATTCAATTGAAAAGTAAAGAATTGCTTACAAGTGATATCAGAGCCAGAATTTTATGATTCTCCATGAATGGTAATTTTCTCAATTTTTGAAACCCCTAATTTGAAACCCTAATTTTTGAATTATGAAATTTAGGGATTTTAAATTTTCAGATGTTTAATTATTTTATTGGCATGAAAGAAAATCGATTCACTGGACGAATCTTGAAGTCACAAATTTTTGATTTTTTATTTTGAATGTTGCATTAAAGCAACTTTACCGTTCCATGATAGTTTCAATTCACTGTTACGTGAATTTCATCTAGGATGTCATATTTGTTTTTTATTTGATTACACCATTAAAGCAACTTTAGTGCTCCAGGAAAACTGCAATTTAAATATGCCATTAAAATCCCGCAATATTGAAAAGTGAATTCCCTTGAATTTAACTCCTGGAAGCCGAAAGTTTTTAATTTGGTTGTCACCAACTTTATTGTTGCAACACTATTATAACAGTAAAGCAATTTTACTGTTGCGCTTATGTTAAATTCTAAACATTGTTATGCATTAAATGGAAATTATTTTGTGAATTGAAAGTGAGTGTTAGGTAAGGTAATTGGAATGCAGATGTGAATTAAAAGTTTGAAGGTTATGCTTTTAATTAGAAAAGTGCATGACGCCCATGACATAATGTGCATGACATATATAATGTTTTGTTTTATGAATTATTCATAATATAAAGGATGATGTTAAATTATGAATATAATTATTTGAAAGTCACTGTTATAAGGATGTTATGGATTACCCAAAGGTGAACCATGGTTTATAATTGATGACATTAAAGTGAAACATTTCATGTACTTAGTATATGTTTGTATATCCAAAGATAGCATACATATAGTCTTAAGTATGATTGATTGTTTATTAAAGTATATATATGGAATTTGTCAGTTTAAGAATCACACAAAGGTGAACTTAAATGAATGACTTAATTGGCTACCTATCAGTTTAAGTGTCACCCAAAGGTGAACTTGAATGTATGACTAGTGTAGTAATTTGTTTGAATCCATTAAATTTAATCAAAGCATTGATGTATGAGCTTGTGTATTATTCCAGCTTACATGAATTTAGCAGGTTTGAGCAACAATGTCGTCAAGTTTAATGGGCTCAATTATGCCGATTGGTCAGAACAAATCCAGTTCCAACTGGGTGTTCTAGACTTGGATATGGCTATTATGATGGATGAAATGCCCGCAGCCATTACAGAGACCAGTACAAGTGATGAAAAGTCTCTTTATGAGGCTTGGCATAGGTCTAACAGACTGTCATTAAACTTGATGCGCATGTTTATGGCAGAGAACGTAAAGCCTTCCATGCCCAAAACGGAAAACGCAAAGGAATTCATGAAAATGATCGAGGAGTATTCACAATCAGACATAACTGACAAGTCTATTATGGGAACTCTTATGAGTGAGCTGACTACCAAAAAGTTTGGCTGCTCACAGCCCATACATGAACATGTAACTGGAATGGCTAATATAGCAGCAAGATTGAAGTCAATGGGAATGGAGGTGAATGAGTCTTTTCTAGTACAGTTCATCATGAACTCTCTTCCTCCTGAATTTGGCCAGTTCCAAGTGAATTATAACACTATTAAGGATAAGTGGAACTTCCAAGAAATCAAAGCCATGTTGGTTCAAGAGGAAGGGAGATTAAAGAAAATGAGAGATCATTTTATCCATCTCATAACTCATGAAGGTGCTAGCTTCAGTAAAGGTAAATCAGGAAAGAAGAACAAGAAGGACAAAGCCCCAATGAAAGTGAATAAGGGCGGTATCCAGAAGGACCAGAAATGTTTCTTTTGCAAGAAAGTAGGTCACTTCAAGAAAGATTGTCCGAAAAGAAAATCTTGGTTCGAAAGGAAAGGTACTTTTTATGTTTCTGTAAGTTTTGAAGCAAATATAGTTGAAGTGCCTAATAATACCTGGTGGTTGGATTCTGGAGCTACTACTCATGTTTCTAATATTATGCAGGGATTCCTTTCAATCCAGCCCATAAAAGGAACTGAAAAGTATTTATATATGGGGAACAGAATGAAGGCACGAATAGAAGGAATTGGGACTTACAGATTGATTCTAGACACTGGCTATTGTCTGAATCTTGAAAAGTGTCTCTATGTTCCTGGTTGTGCTAGGAATTTGATTTTTGTTGCAAAGTTGGATTGTTTAGGTTTTAACTTTAGGATTGAAAATGGTATTTTTCATTTGTATAAACTTTCGTACTATTATGGTTCTGGTACATTATTGGATGGTTTATATCGTTTAAATCTTGATGTTAATTTTTCTGAATCCTTGTTTAATGTTGAACATGTTGTTGATAGAAATTCTAGTGCAGGAAAGGAATGTTCTGCTTTCTTATGGCATAAAAGATTGGGTCACATATCCAAAGAAAGGATGTTGAGGTTAGTAAAAAATGAAATTTTACCTCAATTGGATTTTGATGACTGAGATGTATGTATTGATTGTATTAAGGGTAAACAAACAAAACACATATCAAAATATCCTGCCACAAGAAGCAGTCAACTTCTTGAGTTAATACACACTGATATTTGTGGTCCTTTTGACATTAAATCTTGGAGTGGTGAAAAATATTTTATCTCCTTTATTGATGATTTCTCACGTTATTGTTATATATATCTATTGCATGAAAAATCTCAATCAGTGAATGCCCTTGAGGTGTTCATAAATGAGGTGGAAAGACAATTAGATAGAAAAGTAAAAGTGGTGAGATCTGATAGAGGTGGTGAATATTATGGTAAAACGGATGAGAGTGGACAATGTCCAGGTCCATTTGCAAAGTACCTTGAAATTCGGGGTATATGTGCACAGTATACAATGCCCGGTACACCACAACAAAATGGTGTAGCAGAAAGGCGGAATCGTACTCTTATGGATATGGTTAGGAGCATGTTAAGTCATAGTAATATCCCTTTGTCCTTATGGATGTATTCATTAAAGACTGTTATATATCTGGTTAACAGGGTTCCTAGCAAAGCAGTTTCTAAAACTCCTTATGAACTATGGACCGGAAGGAAACCCAGTTTAAGACATCTTCATGTTTGGGGTTGTCCAGCAGAAGTAAGGTTATACAATCCACATGAAAAGAAACTTGATGCAAGAACCATTAGTGGTTACTTTATCGGTTATCCTGAAAAGTCAAAGGGATATAGATTTTATTGCCCTAACCATAGTACAAGAATAGTTGAGTCTGGAAATGCTCGGTTCATTGAAAATGGTCAATTTAGTGGGAGTGAGGAATCACGCATAGTGGATATTCAAGAGCATAATGATATTGTGTCTACATCTAATGTCTCTTCTGAAGTTGTTATCCCTCTTGTTGTATCACAGTCACACAACAAGCAGAGACAACAAGTTAATGTTCCAATCCCACAAAATGAACATATAAATGTTGAGCCAATTGACAATGAGCAAGTCATAAATGAGCAATTGATAGAGGAACCACAAGAAGCAGCATTAAGAAGGTCTGTAAGGGAGAAAAGACCTGCTATTTCGAATGATTATGTGGTTTACTCTGTTGAACATGAATGTGACTTAAGCATTGATGAGGATCCAGTCTCTTTCAGACAAGCCATGGAAAGTAATAATTCAGAGAATTGGTTGAATGCTATGAAAGAAGAGTTGAAATCAATGGATGACAATAAAGTATGGGATCTAGTTGAATTGCCTAAGGGTTCAAAAAGAGTCGGTTGTAAATGGGTCTTTAAGACTAAACATGACTCAAAAGGCAATATTGAAAGGTATAAAGCTAGATTAGTCGCCAAAGGTTTCACTCAAAAGGAAGACATTGACTACAAAGAGACCTTCTCTCCTGTTTCTAAGAAGGACTCTTTGAGAATTGTTTTGGCTTTGGTGGCTCATTATGATTTAGAGCTTCACCAAATGGATGTAAAGACCGCCTTTCTGAATGGTGACTTAGAAGAGGAAGTTTATATGGACCAACCAGAAGGTTTCACCATAACAGGAAAAGAAAATCTAGTGTGTAAATTAAAGAAATCAATATACGGACTAAAACAAGCTTCCCGTCAATGGTATCTAAAATTTAATGATATCATAACTTCATATGGTTTTGAAGAGAACACCGTTGACCGGTGTATATATATGAAGATCAGTGGGAGTAAGTTTGTAATATTGGTTCTATATGTTGATGACATTCTTCTTGCTACTAATGATATTGGTATGTTACATGATGTAAAGAAGTTTCTCTCTAACAACTTTGAAATGAAAGATATGAACGAGGCATCTTATGTGATAGGAATAGAAATATTCTATGATAGATCACAAGGATTGTTAAGTTTGTCTCAAAAGGATATATTAACAAAGTGTTAGAGAGATTCAGAATGGAAAAATGTTCTCCTGGAATAGTTCCAATTCAGAAAGGAGACAAGTTTAGTCAAATGCAATGTCCCAAGAATGATTTGGAACGAAAGGCCATGGAGTCTATTCCTTATGCGTCAGTGGTTGGGAGTTTGATTATGCTCAAACTTGTACTCGGCCAGATATCAGTTTTGCTGTTGGAATGTTAGGCCGATATCAAAGTAATCCCGGAATGGATCACTGGAAAGCTGCAAAGAAAGTTCTTAGGTACTTACAAGGTACCAAAGAATACATGCTCACTTATAGAAAGTCAAATCATCTCGAAGTGATTGGCTATTTGGATTCAGACTATTCTGGATGTGTGGATTCAAGAAAATCCACATTTGGGTATGTTTATCTATTAGTTGGAGGAGCAATTTCTTGGAAAAGTGCAAAACAATCAGTCATTGCTACTTCCACCATGGAAGCTGAATTCGTGGCATGCTTTGAGGCCACGGTTCATGCTTTGTGGTTGCGGAACTTTGTATCGAGGCTTGGCATTATTGACAGTATTGCTAGGCCGATAAGGATTTATTGTGATAATTCTGCAGCCGTCTTCTTCTCTAAAAATGACCAGTACTCAAAGGGTGCTAAACACATGGATTTGAAGTACTTGTCAGTCAAAGAAGAAGTGTAGAAACATAGAGTGTTGATTGAGCATATTGGTACGAATTTGATGATAGCAGTTCGTTAACTAAAGGACTACCGCCCAAAACTTTTATTGGCCATGTTGAAAGTATGGGCATTATGGATAAGTCAATGTTAACATGATATTGTCATCTATCTATATAGATATGTATAGTTATATGCTTGTACTATCATGACACTTGTGAATTCAATTAAAGTTATGTTTCTCTTTATTCTATTGTTATCCACATTAAATTATATACATGTATTATTGATTGTGGTGACATGATAGGTCTCCTTTAAAGACATGAAAGTTATAAGATTGATTAAAGTTATGTTGAGTTGTTTTGATTATGTGATACATGGAAGGAATCTTGTCGATCATGACTTTTGCCCGCCATGATCCGATTATTTCAATTCATATAAGGATGATGACTTGATAATTCTAATGAATAGTGCGCACTTAAAGTTTATTTTAGATCTTCAAGTCATCACATAAACCAAGTGGGAGAATGTTAAAATATATTAATAATTTACATTGGTTCATGTAATTTAAAGTATAACTTTGATGTAAGGATTCTAATGTGATGATTATTAGAATATAAGGTATTAAAGTTATTGGGATTATTTTAGAGTTATTAAAATTAATCCCTCTCTTCTCACTCTAAAAGGGCATTTTGGTATTTTATTAAAGTTAATTAAAATATCATAAAAGAGGACACGTTAAGTTTCTGAAGAGATATAGAGAACGTAACGTTCTTAGAAAAGAATAGAAACCTGACAGAGAAAAGAAAACCTCCTACAACTTCTATATCATCCAGAAGGCATTAAAGTGGAGTCAGAGAGAGAGAACAGTTGACACGAAAAGACAGGAAGAAGTGTACAATGGATCCAGGTTAGTTCTTCTTTACTGTGTATGAGAAAATAGTGAGTATCATGAAAATTCAAGATCCTTTGTGTGTTTTTCATTCAATTGAAAATTAAAGAATTGCTTACAAAAAAGTGGCTTGTGAAGATGTGAAGAACAACTTTCCTTATTTATCTTGCATATAATTGCTGTTTTCCACCATTTAGGGTTAATACGTAATTTTGGTGTTTTCTTCATATAATCCAACTCTAATGCATGATGTGCCTTTAGACAGATTTCACCGGTGAGACTGTTGATCCTGTTTCCAATTATGACCATTATGAGCATAGTACATTCTGCATCACTGACTCCTTCAGATATTAATTCTAACACAACAAGACACTCAATTATCATATATTTGAAACCACAAATTTTGTTCGGCCAAACATGTGTTGGCAAACAACAGCTAGCCAAATCACATGGCATATTCTGAAAACAGACAAATTAATGCGTGCATGTACCAAACTAGATATCCTCAAAACTTCCAAGCTACTCCATGTTTTCCCCATTTTAAGACTTTAATAGTTAAGTATCGACAATATAAGATAGCTTTTTAGTGTGAATCGATCACACATTGATTGACCCATAAGCTGTTTTCTCTTCTTTTAATTCAGCTGGCAGATAAAGTTGCAACATTTATTTAACATACCCCTCATGTATGAGCTTGAAGCATGTATAGCCCTCATGAAAGTGACCAGATTATGTCAATCATCTTGATCAAAAGAAGCTCTATTATTTGAACATCGAACTCTAGATATCGTATGAGTTTATCCGGTTCCAGATTACTTTACAATAAACAGAGATGTCTCAAAATTATCTAAGAATAAAATATCACGCTTTCAAAAGCTTCAACTATTTGATAAAGACACACATAAATGGTTGAACACATGCTACATGACAAGTCATACATGATAATAAGTTCGTTTTCACCATGATGACGACCACCATTTAGCTGCAATTAAGTGAATCCACCCCTTTTGATTTGATCTCATAATACCGTATATTATATATCATGATTGTGGTAATCATAAAATAAAAATGCTAATTGTGACATGCCTAATCCCTGTATATTTCCACAGAAAAAAGGGCTAGATTTCAAACCTTTTTCGGCCTAACTGTTTGTGCTTTATGTATGTCATATCAATTTGCCACTCATAATTCAAAACGCTGTTGCCAGAAGTCTCCCAATAACTACTAGACCCATGTATAAAAGGGAATGAACTTGCCTATTTCTATGACCCTGAAGACTCTCTCTGCAAAGTTTTGTTCCAAGAAATAACAAGGCAAGAAATATGATAATGGTAGTGAGCATGATGAAGATATTAGGAGAATACACGGCTCTGCTCACAAGGGTCACAGAACAACTTCTTCCACCATATAGCAGACGATTTCACAGTTTCCGGACTCCTTTTTCTTCCACAACCTCATCTGCAGAATCAGCTTCTTTCTTGGTTTACTTTTGATAACTAAATGTAACAATTAAGATTTTTGATTTTTCTGTTTTAGTTTATGTTTGCAAAAGCTTGCTTTTGTGGGAGAAGGAGTGATGATAAATATTGTACAGGAGAGGCTTACTGTAACCATATATGAATGAGATCAGGCTTCTTCTTTGAAGCCTTGGTTATCAGTGTTTTGTTTAATAACTCAGATTCAGGGGTTCTTGAACTGTAGCAGAGGAGGAGGAAGTAAAGTGAAAATGAAAAAATAAATAAACCTTTTTCATTCTTATGATAAATTATTTATGAATTATGAGAAATTTAAATTTTTTATTATCTTTTTTAATTTAAAAAAATTATATAAACTATCACGTGAAGCTATGGTTGTATCACGTCAAATTGTTACTGTAATGTGATACGACCTTAACTTATACGTGATATATTATGTCTTTTATTTAAATTTAAAAAAATTAAAAGTTTTACAAAATGACGTGTACTATGTATAGACACGGGATTAAGGTTAATTAACAAAAATATCAAAATACACATTTTTAAAAAATTAAAAGAAAAAATTGAACCTAAAAGTAATGAAAAGGACTAAAATGAACTAAACCAAGAGGACTAAATTATTAATTAAGTCTTAGTTTTATAAATTATTCTTTTATTTTTAATCCATTCTAATTTACATATTTAAATAAAATTGAAGAAAAATGAAGAATAATAAATGGTAGAAAAATTAATTAATAACATAGATAAATCACATTATAGAAAAATAAAAATAATATTTTTTTGTTTAATTATGTAATAGGTTCCTATTTTTGGTGAATTTTCTCAAATTCTCACTTATTTTTTGTCTACATTATGTTTATAATTGTAAAAAATTGATGCAATTAGACATCTATCGTTAAATTGATTGACCAACGTTAAATTTATGCTGACGTGACACATTGATGTGGCTTATTTAAATTATGTGGCTCGGCCACCATAAAATAAAGCTAAGTCACAAAGCTTGGGCACTAGAAAATTAAACTCAACCATGGAACAACTTCTTTAGTAAGGTATGCTACTGGGATATGACTTGAATCCAAGGAAAAGGCTTTCTTCCGTAGGTGGTGGAAAATTCCTAGGCCTTATGACAACTCAGAAAAACATAAGATGGAGAAAAATCTTAGAAGCAATCGTGAACTCTACTTGAATAGAGTCTTTCACACATCCACTCCAAGAAAAGCTCAAATAAGCATAATAAACCATGGAAGAGTCTTGGAGATCCAAGAGAGATCACTATTGACCTCACCAACGTGAAAGGATGGATGAGTCCCATGACCTTACAAAAACAAGACTTGAAGCCAAAGATTGAGAAGGCATATTGATGACAAAGACAGGTGCGACCTTTCAATGTTGAGTGGAAAAAAAGCTTGACATCCCAATGCCCGAGTATAGAAAGCAATCCAATGTGCATTCAAAGAGCACTAAATGCAAATAAAGCCTAATAGTATAGTGACCAAACATCAGAAAACAAAAATGACACACTAGTATTGATTGGAGCCCAATGTCTTAATACCCGAACACAAGAAGAAATTCAATGACCATACATTGGAGAAACTCAACATATTGACCCAAGTATAAAAGGAAGACGTGCAACTCTTAGGAACACAGGCATACATGCGAAGATCCAATTCCTTGCAAAGACCAGAGAAAAGGGCACAAGAAGAAAGTGAAATGCTTAGGAAAGAAGAGCATGAAAAGATTGCTGAAAAATGAAAGAGAGGCTTGATCCTTAGGGCACGTGTGTCCATTAAGATAGAAGAAAAGAAATTGGAGATGATGTTTCTTCATTGGAGTGAGCATCATAAAAGGCTAAACAATTTCATAAGAACTAAAGCAAAACCTCCAATCTACTACTTTCTTACCAAGCCCTTTGATGAAGATCGAATGTCACTTAAGAAGCGCGAAGAAGAGGCATTTCTAGAATGGAAGAATGCAAGAAGATAGTAAGTGTTCGAGTACTAAAACCAGATTGGGAAGTAGTACCTTGCCAATGATGAAAAGGAATTAAAGAGATTGTGGAATGCAAGGAACACAACCAATGACTAGAATTAAACATACGACTATAGACAAAGAGTCAATATTCATAGGTTGGAGCATAGTCCTAAGAAAAGAAAGATCCCAAATGGAAACGATACTAAAGATGATGATGTAGACTATATTAATGTGTAAGAGGATGGCATGATGGATGATGAATTAGACGATGACTTTGGTAAGGGAATTGATGAAACAAAAAAGTCAAAAGCATGTAAGTGATCACACAAAAGGTAGCAAAAAAAGGAAAAAAAAAACATAATTAGTGATGAGAAACATGACGGTAACTGGCGAATAACATGGACAAGACTCGGGGAAAGGCAAGAGGATAAGAGCAAACTCTAGCATAAGAACAAAGCACCAAGTCTTATCCATCTTTTCTCTAGCTTAGTCAAAACAAAGAATAAAGTCGAATGTTCAATGCAAAACGAGGTCGAGAACAACGTCGAACCTGCCTAAAGTCGACAACACCAAAGAAAAATATGCCCAAAGTTGGTGATAAAGAATCTTCAAAGGGTACGAATTTGAGAAAAAATCCTCTTCAAGACGGGTATGATAGAGGCTTATCTCCTGAAACATATATGAGAAGAACTTGAAAAAGAACATTTGCATTTCAAAGGATCTATGATAAGGTCAAAGATCAAAACACGTCTCCTTGAATCTTGAATCTTATAATCTTCCATGAAGAGAGGAATTTAAATAACGTGAAGATCATGACCACAATTGAAGAATAATTTAGGAAATTAAATAAATTATATTTTTTATTTTAATTGCAAACAATTTGTTTCTATTTTTCAAGTTATTTTTGGATCCAATATCCTTGGGTTTTTTTTAGGGTTTCTTAGGTGCCTTAAACATTTGAACCTATATATAAGGGTACCAAATACATATGTAGACACTTTTGGAGTCATAATATTTGCATTTGCATTTTTGAGAGATGATTATCTTGGTTCTTGGTTTAGAAGTCTGATTCTTATCAAAAGATTAAATCTTTTGTGACGAATCTTCCTTGACTTATCAATCTGCTAGATTGTGGCGTCCCCATCGCTGTCTTATTCCTCATTCTTCACTGATTTATTTTTATTGTGCTAATTGAAAATTCAAATTCAGAAAAGATTGTACTATTTCCTAGACAGGATCATATCAATTGGCAACGTCAAAGAGAAATGACAAAACAAAGCCTGCCCAAGATCAGCAACACCAAAGCAAATACTGCCTGAAGTTGGTAATGTCAAAACAAAGCCAACTTAGAGAATGCGACATTTAGTAGAGACTACCTCAAGTCGACAACATAAGTCGAAAAACTATCCCCAAAGTAGCGACTTAACGAGCTTGACTAGAATAGCTAATCAAAAAGCTCAAACAAATGGTTACATTATCTAAGAGCTTGGTTAGATTAGTCTCTCAAAAAACTCAATTGAATGACTGATTTATTGAAAAATTATGTTAGATTTCATCATAGTCATAATATTTGAACGTGCTTTTATTTATAACTTAACATAAATTGTGTTTTATCTGCATTTTTACTTTAACAAAAACTCATATTTTAATTTGATATAATATAAAACTAAAAACTTTATTTGTAAATTTTAACCATATGACCATAACAATTTTTTACATATCATTAAGAAATTATTATGTCAATTTCATAATTTAATACAAACAAATTTATATCTAAATATTATTTCGTAATATTTAATGTTAATATTTATCATTAAAAAATCAATAATGTATGATTTCATATGTTAATATATTCCAATATATATCGGTCTGTAATAGATCTCTATTTGTCTACATTTACATGTACTTATATTTATAAATTTTAATATCAACCTCGTGTTGAATTTATCTTAGACGGATCAATATTTCATAATATGCATTTTTTTATTTCAGAACATGTTTATATATAACTAAAACATTTAATTTAATCATATAATTATATTATTTTACTACACAACATTACTCAATGTCAATTTTATAATTTAGGACAAACAAATTAATATATACATTATTTTTTAATCTTATTATAATTATTATTATCATTGTTATTATTATTATTTATATTACTATTATTATTATTAGACAATCCATTACTATTATTAATATTGATATTATTAGTTGTATTTTCTATAATCCATTAATTTAGTTATCATAGTATCAGCATCAATATCAAAATCAGCATCAATATCAAAATTTCGTGTTATATTTATTTTTGTATGAAATCATATTGCACAATATACCTATATACTTATATTTTACTTTAAGAACAATTCGTAGAAATACAGTTAATTCGTAGATATACATTTAATTTAATATAACATATAATTCAAAATTTTAATTGTAAATTTTAATCCTCATAATATTACACTCAACATATAATAATTAATAAAACTCTACTAAATATAAAAAAAAATATAATAACTACTAAATAAAGATTCTAAATCTTAAAACCATATATAATTTCTAATTAAAAACAAATATTTATTATATTTAACCATTTAACATTACAAAAAATATTATACAAATTTATGAATATACTTCAATTTAATTATTATTATACATGTTAGTATATACAAATCTATTTATAATTGTTTTTAATATATATTCCAATAAAATTGATTAATTATTTATTTATTTTATATTATCTAATTTTTTATTTAACTATTATATTTATAACTATATATAGTTATGATATTTACATATAATTATATAAATAAATTATTTATTTAAATATGATAACAATTATATTAATTTTCAATACAGGGTTTTTAAAAAAATAACACGACGCACTGGTCTCAAACTAGTTAATATTAAATAGGTAAGAAAGTACCTCAAGAATTAAGTTATTTTTTTAAATATTGAATAATTCCAATAATATATGAGAGTAAACATGAAAAATTAGGTAACAGAAAAAAAAGAAATAAAAGTTTTCAAAAATAAAAAGAAGTAAACTACGATCATTTTAGTAATTTAAAACAAAAATAAATAGTGACGAGTAGGATATACGAACGGAGGTAAGAACGTGCTCATTTTAATATAATGTTTGTAAATTTTAATATCTTAAAATCACTGTCTAAAATGAATAAACAATATTTTTTTAGTTAAACTAGTTTATGCAACACTTATAAATCGATCCATGTGAAAATCGTTATAGTATTTTTAACAATAAAAAAATTGTTCCGGAAATACAAAATCATTATCATATTTATTTGTTTTATTCTATTAACTACTTGTTTTTAACCAGCATTGTGATTAATATAACAAAAGTCTCACATTTATTTAACTACACATTATTCATAAAAAAATTTATTTTTTTAAAATATTATGATATCAAATAAATTAATAATACACTATATAATATGGCAATATAATAATAAAAAGTTAACGTTATAATTAAAAAAAATTATCTGCAAAAAAATATATCATTTAAGCATTTATTTTTTTAAAATGACGAGATAAAAAACCTAAAAGTGTAAAAATTATATATTTAAAATCAATAAATTCATAATTTTAAAAAATTTAAAGTCTGTTTATTTAATAAAAAATATACTAATTCAAAAGAAAAATCATAAAGTATGTTAAATAATAAACATATCTAAAATTATTAATTACAACTGATACAGGACACATGTAATAACAGTAAGTATTTAAATAATTATATAATCATATTGATTAATTTTAATTTATTTATTTTAAAAAATAAATAATATTAATAGTTTTAGCGATTTAATTTTTCAATTAAAGGTACAATTACGTTTCTTATTTTTAATATATTTAAAAATATGATTATATTTTTTGTTTATGCATATTTTTAAGAAAATAGAAAGTTAAAACAGTAATAGAAAAATATCTAATATTGGTATTAAAATTCAATCCATAAACTTTTACTTATTAAATATTAATGAAATATTTATTCTAAAACCATGGCTAAAATCATTTGAATAGGTAATTGTCTTCTTCCTTGTGCAAGGAGACAACTTCCAATTAGTGTGTATCGGTAATTTCAAAAGTTCAAAATATTAAAAATAATTTAGTTATAAATGAAAGAAACATTTAATATGTTGGTAATTTCTCAATGATTGTATTGGTTGTGAAGACGACAATTTTGCTGGGGACTTAATTATACACTTCTTTATGGAGTGCCCTTTACCATATATCATACCAATTATTCCACCTTTTACAGTTCATATTTCTTTTCAGAATCATTATCTTTCACACTTCTTTCATCATTAGCATGAAGAACTTCCCAAGAAATCAAGGATATTTCTACACAAGGTAAATGAGAGCCACACAACAATTTTTTATTATTTAATATTCTCAATTTAATCATCATTCATCTTCCCTCATAAGTGAGAGGTTAAAATAGTATTATTAAATTTACTTTTTTAATTTTTATAATCTCTATATAAATTTACTAGATAACATGTGGAGTAAGGTAACGTGATAAAATTTCTTCCATCTACATATATAATGCACCATACTTTGTATATGAATAAAAAAATATGAAACACTATGCACTCTATTTAATTATCAATATACTGATTAATATTTTTATACTTAAAGAAAAATGTTAGGATCGATAAATTCGACGAAGTTAAGACTATCTCCGATCCTATTAAGATAATCATAAAAAGAAAAAGTTCTCATAGAAAAAACTGTTTTTTCTTTTTTCATAATAATGTTAGTGGTGTCTTGTATTTCAGTAAGATTATATTTGACGTAAATTTTATTTACTTTTTAAATTAAAAATAATAAAATTTTTAGGATGAATTTAATTTTTTAACAGTTTTATTATTCATCTTAAAGAAAATAATAGAGGATAGGAAATGAAGACAAAAGCGAAGCTAAGATCAAATAGAGCACTTATCTTTATGATTGTTAGTATGATCTAGTCTTTGTCATTATATATATATATATATATATATATATATATATATATATATATATATATATATATATATATAATATTGTGGTGGAGATTAGATAGGTAGAGTCATAATTGAATGGTCGTATATTTGTTGAAATACATTTCCCATGGTTGAGGAAAGAAATGTAGACGTCAATGTTGTTTGGATGAGATGATTTATAGTGATTTGGAAAGATAAATGAATGAATAATATTACATTATTTCATTCCAAAAATTTAAACCTAAAAGTGGTCTATTACATTATTACATTCTAAAATAAATGAATAAATAAATAAATAATGATTATAATTATTATTTTATTTAAACTAATCATTCATCCAAAATTTATTTAAAATTAACTTCTACCAATTTTATTTTATTATAATATAATTTTATTATTTAAATTTTTTTATCATTTTAAAGTAGGAAAACACAATAATGAAGAGAGGGTAAATGTTGAAGATAAGAGAAAGGAGAAGAAGACCTCTAATTATGCTATCTTGGTAGATAATGTCTCGCCACACCAATACGTGATAAAGGAGAATGGGGAGGAGAGTGGTCATAAGAATAGAGGAACAACTAATTCCTTCTTAATTAGCGATAGAAGGGGCTTGTCCATACCCCTTCATTGATGTCATCATGGAGACCTCATTCTCTAAGTAATGGAAGGCCCTCACCCTAAACCACTTTGACAACAACATTTTGCTGTATACATCACCTAAGTCAGTCTCTTCTCAACTAACAATTTTTTCATGTGCAAGGCCTTCCCCATGACTCTGAAGGGGGCGTTCTAGAGTGGTTCAGCTGCCTACCTTCCTACTCCATTGATTGTTTTGATACCTTGATGTCGTCCTTCACAACATAATTTGTCACTAGTTGGAACTATCATATCACCTCCATAACATTCCTCAATGTTAGGAAGGAGAAAGAGGAGTCCTTGCAAGCCTCCATCGATGGGTTTAAGAAGGTGATGACTTTGAAGATCAACAATCTGAATCCTGAGGTAGTTCTACACTATATGATGACTTGTGCATGACGTCGCCTATAAGCATGGATGAGTTAAGATAGTGGGCCACTAAGTCATGCGACTGGAAGAAATGAAAGAGTATAACAAGATTCGGGTCGTGATCATGTCAGCTAAAAAGAAAAGGTTTGATCGAGATCCATCGCAGAAGAATAACTCTAGACAAAGGGAAGCCAAGCCTACCCGATTCTCACACTATACACCTTTAAACTCTAGACAAAAGTCTCGTTTGTTAGAGGAAATGTTACAAGCTGATTTTATACCACCACTCAAGAAGTCACAAAACCCGCTAAATGTCGACATAAACAAGTATTGTAGGTATCATCACAACAATGATCATACTATGGATGAGTGTGCTACGATCAGAGATAAGGTTGAGGAGTTGAACTGGGTTGGCCACCTTAGATGCTTCATGAAACGTGATGATGAGAGGAGTTCACATTTTTGGTACTAGAGGTTCAAGGATCAAAGAGAAGGTCAAGAGATAGAGAGAAGGAAGAAAAAATAGGAACCAACCCAGTGCGAGGAGAGGTGTACTAATGCTAGACCCTCAATTTAGGGGCACAATCAATACCATATTTGTAGGTTTTGTTGGTGGCGGGTCCTCGTCTTCAGCCAAAAAGCGACATCTCAGGATTGTACAATTTGTCAACATAGTAGCCAAGACATATATTAATAGTAATATATTAATAATTGATTTGATTACAATTGGGTAAGATTAAGAAATAACTAATGACGAAATGAACAAATTCTCCTATGATGACCTTCATTGCGACAGTAAGAACATTTTTTTGGCTTATCTGGATTGAATTGATCCTCTTTTCAAATTTGTCTCCATTCATTAAATAATAACCACAATTTCTTTTTTCGTATAACACAAACAATACATAAAATATGTAATCTGCAAAATAATTTTCAAAAACCAACCAAAACACACTGGTAATCGTTACAAGAAGCTTGTAATCGCTTACCAGGGTGATTTTTGCACACTTAAAACACTGGTAATCGATTACAGAAGTGTCGTAATCGATTACCAGTACCATTTTTCCTACTACACTGAAGTCGTGTAGGGGGTTACGATTTCAACACTGTGTAATCGATTACCAGTATATTGTAATTGATTACCAGACCCAGAAGTCATTTTTGGGTGCATGACTTTACCACTGGTCAAATGCACAGTGTGAAGTCGTGCAGGAGGCACGACTTCTTCCTTTGAAGTCATTTTGGCCCCCAAGACTTCTCCATTTTGGTATTTTGAATTGAATTTACCTATTCTCGTAAAATATGATTTTTTTTCCTATTTTGGTAACAAAGCCGAGCATTCATCATTTAACCTACTAGGAGATATGGTGTCCACCTCCCTCCTCACTGCGAAATTCCATCATCATCGAATGATATCATCACAGTTCATGGTGACAAAAAGACGACTCGAGAGTGTTACATAGCGAGCTCGCAGCTCCTAATCCCCCCGCTCAGTACCAACATTGTCGAACGAGAAAGAGTAGTCGACACAGTCATAAAAGGTGATGACCTCGACTTTAGGGTTAGTAGTGATTTGCAGATGGAGCCCGATGGAAAACCAAGATGTTTTCTTTACAAGAAGGCCAAGACTTAGCGATATGAGGGATAGTGGAAAAAGAAGGAGAAAAGGCTATATAACCCAAGTTTTTTTTTTTACAATGTCGACCTGTTTTCATGGACAACAACCGACCTCCCAGGAGTCAACCTAAGGTAATCTCCCATAGGCTATCTATTTTCAGCAAGGTCAAACGGTTTTCGCAGAAGAAAAGAAGTTAAGAGAGGAGAAAAGACTAGCCGCTAAGGCCGAAGCAAAGAAGCTGCTACGAGATGGATTCGTCAAGGAAGCACATTACACAACATGGCTGACTAATGTCGTGTTGGTAAAAAACGCCAATGGAAAATGGTGGAACTATGGACTACACGGACCTTAACAATGTGTGTGCTAAGGACGCCTTCATAAAAAAAAAAATCAATTATTATTATGAGTTCATACCTTTTGAACTAAAAGACGTTGGAACAACTTTCGAGAGACTCATGGATAAGGTATTTAATCACTTTATCAACAAAAGTGTTGAAGTATACGTAAATGATATGAAGTCTTCCACCCCTGCTCAACATTCCCAAGATCTTGTCACATTTGCTCTTACATGCATTAACATGTTTGCAAACAGCAAATAATCGAAGAAAGGAAAAAATTAAAAAACTATTATTACTATCTGTGTAATATTCTTCATACATCAAATTAATTAAAAACAATATTTCACAATATGGAATCCTTTCTCCTTCTTTCTTTCATTGATCTTGTGATGAGCTTATGAAATGCAACATGCATTGGGATTTTCATCACTGAATAGCTGAGGGGGTGGTTCAATAACATAGAGTGGTTGGTAATAGTAGGAGTACATCATCTTCTTCATGCTTTCATCATCAACGTTAACCACCACTCCATTCTCATCACCAACCACTTCTTTCTTTGCCACTTCTTCTTCTTCAATACCTTTCTCTTCTTTACTCTCATTATTACTATCATTTCCACCTTCTTCTTTCTTAGGTTCTTCTGCTGGTTTCTCCTCTTCCTTTTCTTCTATCTCTTCCTTATGTTTGACCTCTTCTGCTCCAGGGTTCTCTAATTCTTTCTTTTCTGCTAAGGGTTCGGGTTCTGGCTGGGGAACTATTTTGACCTGTTTTCTGGTGCGTCTATGGACATAGTCTACTAGCTTGTTTGCATCCATGGTCCCAGTCACAATGACCTTCCCTGTGCTAAGCTCTGCTACTGCTGTTTGAACTCCTACATTAATAACAAAAACATGTTTTCACATTTACATCATTAAAGGGATCATTTGGATTTTTTAGGCATTATATTGCATATACATGTTTATATATTTATGTATTGAACATCATTATATTTAACTTGTTCATCAAAAGCTGACAAAACAGCCGTTAGATGAATCGATGCCATTAATAGTTTTTAAATCATGATGCTTTTTTTGATGTTGTATTTGTTAAACCGTCCTGCATTCTAGTTTACGAGAGTGTTTTACATACTATTGCCTAAATTTTATTAGTTTATGAAATCATGAATGAAATTTGTTCGTTGAATTAAAAGAGAAACTAGATTGATTATTTAATTTTTAATAAATTTAAATAATAATAAAATATATAAATAAAGGTGCTGTTAGGAAAAAATTGGCTTTCACAAGATCTTCATTTCTTTCTAATTTTAGGTGCATTGGAATGAAGAAGAATACCAAGTATAGGTTTACAGTCAAAATGCTGACTTGTACTCTGGGAGATAAAAGCATTAATGGAGGGACAAGGATAAATATCAATATTAGTTCAACTGTTTCATTGAAAAAAAAAAATCATAAAATAGTTCTGTCCTTTAATGAACGTGAAAAATCACTCATTTTTTTCTTACAGTCTATTTTTCTAAATACAATCTTTTATAAGTATATTACTCCAAATGAACGTGAAAGAATGATAATTGCAAATGATTGATGGAGTTTTTTGTTGTCACAAATGCAAAATTGTATTAGAAAAGGACTAAATTTGTGTTTTATGCATGCTTTTGTTCAAAGTAATTCTTCAAAGTGATTGATTACATTCTCCCCAAATGAAGTTAATCCAAATCAGTCTCTTTCAACTACAACCAGCAATTGGTATTACCATCACATTAGATGAGAATAAGTGTTACCTCTCATTTTGAATATCTTCCGTTTGAGCTGCTCAGCACAGGCCTCACAATGCATGTTTATGTTAAGTTCCACAGTAACCGGTTCAATAGCCTGTAACAGGAAACAATTACCATTTATTAGTTAAACTTTGTACATTTATGTTTAATATAATTTTCATTTCTTTGAAAAACAGGAAAAGGGAAGTCTTGGATACCAGAGAAGTAACAATTTCTGGTGTAGGTTCTTCTTCTGGTTCTGGCAATGGAGACATAACTTGGACTTTTTTCTTTGTTTTTTTCGTAATTATGTTACATATTGCTTCAGGCTCCACTGTTCCCCTTATGGTAACTTGATTTTCAGCCATATCAATCACCACTCCCTCAACTCCTGTTCGAAGAAAATTACAAACGAATGAAAACGTGGCAGCCCATATGAAGTCAAAATCAAACTGATAGATTACAGAATAGAACCTCTCATTTTCATAATATAATTTTTTATTTTCTTGGCGCATCCTATACAATGTAAGTCAATAAACAACACAATTGGAGATGGTGGTTTAGACTCTTTCTTCTCCTCTGCAGCTTCCTACCAAAACCAAGATGAGTATAACAAAGTATTGGAGCCCAGAAACATGTAAGAAAAACTAATATAAATGAGAAAGCAGAATGAGAAAACTGAAGGCTCACTTGTTTTGCATCCTCACCCATTTGCCCTTTGAATCGAGATGAAAAATGAAGTTAGTGTTTTGATTTTGGGAGAAAAGGGTCTTAAAAATCAAGAGATGATGTTGGTTAAGAAGTATAGAGAAGACAGTTACATAAAGAAAGGGTAGGAGTATCACACACTGAGTATGATAAGTAAGTGGTGGGTAAACAGTAAGTAGCATAAGCCAAACTATAGGATATTCCAGAGCACATGCAATAATGTCATAATAAATGCACCATGAAACTCCTAGTTCAATATTTCTTTCGGAATTGTTTTCCAACTGTTGGAGGATGGTTATCATATTTATGCCTTGAAAATGATAGCATTTGCCGACTAGTTCATTTTTCATGACCAGGTGGTGAAGTGTTGATTTCTGAGAGATGCATGGCATGTGTACAAGTGTATGTGACACTTGGTTACGACAACAGGAGAATTACATAGCTTTTTAATTCACATTCCTACGTGGATCCATGTGGATCTCAATTTGGTATGACTGTAGGAGTACCTATTCTGCATTTGATACTATGTTATGTGTTTGATGACTGTTTTGAATTTTACCTATATTTGATTTAGGCTCTGTTTTGCTCAATTATTTACGATTTTTCGATGAAAGAGCATTTGCAAATGTAATAAGCGAGAAGGTGATCACATGCATATTGTGATTTCTTAAAATGAGTTGTAACATATAAGCATTCCCTTTCTTCAACATTAGTTTTTGAGCAACGCATTCCAACCCGATTTTCGTGACATATATATATAATTGGGATATGAATGAAACGTGGGGATCTGATAAATCACTTGCATTTTGCGTGCAAATTAAACACTAGTACAAGAAAGTTAGTCCCCACATGTATTGTTTTTGACCTTTTTCTAGTTTCAATGACAAAGCATAATTTTGTGTATCTTATCTTCATTTCCTTGCACCCTCATCAGAAGATAGATTAATTTGGATTGTAAAATGCATCTTTTTGGCTTTATGACCAATAATCCATCTTCCGCTATTAGTTATATATAAACAAAATCCATAATATATACCAAAACGTGATGAAGGAAAACTCTATCAAAAGTTACCTTAACCAGATCAGATGGATATGGGTGACTTGGTCGGGTGAAATTGTTTTTCATTCACATCAAAACAAAACAAGACCCTTTTGAAGGGAAAAGCTTTTGGTTTTATCACTGTCATTGCTTAATGATAGACGTGTTCAAGTACCGAACATACATCCAATATCAAAATTGCTCTATTATTTTCATCTAAAAAGCTAGCAAAATCATTTTTCATTGATAAAGACAAAAGTAAAAACTGTTTGGCCCTGGATCATTCTCAAGGGATTCACGCGCATCAATGCATTGTAGCCATCGGTTGTTCTATATATCATCATGTAAATTCTCCAATATTCTTGAATTTTCCTTTTATAATAAGCACCAGCCAAAGAAATGTAGTCATCCGTTTTTTGACCAGTAAGCATATTCTGCAATATTCTTGAATTCCTTCTTGTTCATTTCAGGATATATGGTGAGAGAGCTACCTATCCCATAACATTTTCTTCTTCTCTTTAACATCAGAATTCTAATTTGAATTTCGTTTATGTATAGTTCAAAACTTCTAATGTTCTTCTATTATTTATATCTCCCATAGCATGGTGTTTTGTTAAAAGACATAACTGTTTAATGCACATATACCTAGAGATAAAGGACCCAAATAACATGAAATTTTCTTTTGCAAGTAGCCCATCTAACTAAGGTTCTCATCTATATCATATAGATCACGAAAGCTAGTGTACTACGTTCGTCTACTATGACATCCCAAAATATAGCAACCACAACATATAATTTAGGAGTCAACATTCCCAATAAAGAGAACAGTTAGAGTATGACTCGCAATCAAATACGAAATTACAGTCATCCAAAACATAATACAGAGTTTAAACTTAGACAATTTAGAGTATTTAATATCCAAAAGGTTTAAATATCTAAATCCTAAGTAGACTGTGCAGTAACATCATTTTCCTCCAGCTCTTGCTCCAGAGGTATTTCCTCAACAACATCTGCTCTCATCCAAGTGGATGATCATCGCAAAGAAAACATACACAAGCAGCACCCAACATAGTAGCAAGGGTGAGCTAGATAAACAGACAATAATTGTATTGTTCACTCAATTTATAATCATCATGCTTAGTACATATAAAACAGCTAATACATAACACTTTAAACCATGACTCAAACACTCACGCGACTCATCCGGATTAGTATAACTGTCGAACTATTGGTCGTCTTTGCACTTGCATAGTTCAGCTGGCACTCCCCAACACTAGCAAGGTAAATCTCCCAATCTGTCTATGTCTAAACTCTAAGACTATAGACGAGGACCTCCCTCTACTCTCACCACTCACATTGTTCTTCTCTATTTGAGCATGAACAATGCTTTGAGTATAGGGATAAACATACCAGTTCAAAGCTCCATACAGTTATACTGAACAACAACAACAACACCCCACACATTACTTTCAATCATCTCACCCTGAGATGTCCACTTCACACTCAATTACATCATTGTAGTTCACATTCATATGTTTTTCAACCACTCAACAACAACGTACATACATCCTGGCAGTCAAACAACATTAAAGAGCTCAAACAAATGTGGAAAAATATGAAACTCACTGAACCAGATCTCACAACGCACCAAGATGCAAGGCTAGACAACAAAAATTCGCATAGCGCACCACCCTTGGTGCGCTGAGCGAATTTTTCTGACGAGGGGAGTGTTTTTGAGCTAAAATTCGCATAGCACACCCCCCTTGATGCGCTGGGCGAATTTTCCTGACGAGGGGAGTGTTTTTCAGTTAAAATTCGCATAGCACACCCCCCTTGATGCGCTGGGCGAATTTTCCTGACAAAAGGACAGCTAAAATTCGCATAGCGCACTCTATTTCGCATGGCGAATTATTTCGCAGCATACATCAAACTTCAAACCTCTCGCTATGCACCCCACTCGCTCTTCGAATTAAATGGGAGTGTTCCTAGACCACCACCAGTCGCATAGCAAAAGGATTCGCCATGGCGAGTCCAAAACAGTGAGCATCACCCTCTGAAAATTCGCATAGCGAATTTCCAAGACAGTGAGCACCCCTTTTTAGGGTCTCGCTATGCGAGACAACTCGCATAGCGACATTGAATAATCTGCAGTACGTGAATTCTGCGTAATCACTCACTTACACTAACCCTTACCATTTCTAAGACTCTTGGGTAACGTCTAAGACCTCCAATTCGATTATTAAGTGTAATTCTTCTTATCTAGATGATCCAAATCCTTACCAGTACTAATCTAAAGTGATTAAATTCAGTTTTACCATTTAAAACATCAATCCCTGCAACTTATGGACACATTCTCATCTCAACCATTATCTCAAGACTTACTCAGTTCTCTGACCCCTCACCAGTTCTATTGACTCAGCTAAACTATCCCAACTGCCCAATTGGTCACCGGAGAAGAATCAGATGTCTGAACGCATCAGTCTCACCTTCGCCGCCAGCACATATGACTAGTCACAACTGACTGGACCAGGCTAGGGCTGCTCTATGATCAGGGATGTGCCAACTCAGGTTTTTAAGATTCTTCTATCCTACCAACACAGTGCTCTCAACAAGTCCCAAGTTATTTTTCTCAGTCGTCCCAACTGCCTTATAGTACTCTAGACCCCATTCACCTAATTTTAATACTCCACTTCCCTCACATTAACCTAAAGCAGTACATGTATCCACTCACCATTCATTTTAATTATTTCCCAGAGATCTTACTCAAATCAAGAAACCCAGTACAGCCAACATAATGCTCATCCAAGTCAAATAATGTTCAGCACACTATGGTTACACAACTTCCACACATCCAGCAGATACAAATCAACATGCTCACTACAAAATATAACTCAACAGTACATAACAGTTTAAATCAACACATCAATTCAGGACTTAACATGTATATATCTCATAAATTAATTTCAAACAAAATAATTAGCTCCCCTTACCTTGAAGTTGAGTAGTATAGCCTACTGGAGTACCCTAATAGTACCCTCCACACAGAGCGGAACTTGACAAAACCTACAGATCACCAAATTTGTGATAGAACATAGCTCTTTAGAGCTCAAATAGACAGAGAATGGAAGGAAAAACGTACAAGGTACGTGAACCCAGCAAAGTCGCATGCCCTAAGTTCTAGAACAGTGAAAGGGAAGGGGAAAAAGGAAACTTACCGGTCGGAACAAGAAATTGTTCGGTAGAAACGAAACCCCCTACTCCACAGACGCTTAGGCAGCACCAGAATCACCTTTCTATGATTCCAGCCAGGTTCAGGGTATCTAGAGAGAAGACAGAGAAAACCTTTAGGACAAAAGTTTCTTTTTAGAGAGAGAAAGAAAAAAGCAGAAATGGATTACTCTGACTTTTGGGGAATGACCCTGGTTAAGGTAAGGTTCTCTTAGTCTGGGCCTAACTGCCTCCAACTAGGACCCATGGCCTTATAATTTTCGAGGCCCTCACATCTACAACCATCTCAACATTTAATTAATAAACATATAACCAAGATCATTTTCACTTTCACATAATACCAATTTAATCAATAATATTTTTCTTTACCATAATAGCTAAATATTTCGAAATCATCTCAATCTTAACAAAGTAACTTTATTCCTAGTGTCTTACAAGTGTTGAGATCATCTCGGCCTAGTAGTAGCCGAAATCATGTTGGCCCTATAATAGTCTATATCACGTCGGCCTTGTCGTCACTTCGGTATGAACAAAACATTTCTCACAAATTAGAAGGTTTCCATCATCATGTGAATAAGATTAATATTGTAAAGAGTTAGAACACTCTTTTTATGTAGGAATCCTGGGATATCCGATTCAAGCTTTTCCAGATGATGGTTTTGATTGTACTGGTTAATATCCAGGAGATTCTAACATAAATATTTAATATCTATTAGTATCTATTTGATTAATTATCTTTCAAAAAAAATTATATTTTCACACACATATATTTTTTACATTCATTTAACACTATTTTTCTTATTTTCTATTTTTTATTTTTTTAAAATATAAATTTACTTTTTTTTATGATTATTTTATCTTTATAATATATATAATAATATAAAAATTTATCATGCTATCAATATTCTTATCTTTTTCATGGTTTGCATTGTGATTTTCAAGGAAATAATTTTCTCATTCCTTAAATATGATTTGACTCTTATTCTTGAGTGTGAAAGTGAAAAGAGAATAACAATATACAAGGAATCAAGTCCATTAACCTAAGGTAGAAGAAACGACTCGAATAAACTTGGTATTCTTAAACGAGGAATTCTTCTTGCACCTCACATATATCATCCTGCACTTCCAACTTTTATTTAATTTTGATTTTTATCCTTGTTAGAGGAATATTTGATCATGAAACACAAAAGTCCTACACCCCTAGACATTTCATTTCTATTTCTGAGCGTATTTCATATTCTTTTTCACTACATTTCACTGATTCTAACTTTACTTTTTGTTTTGCTTTGGATCTTGCCGCAATTCCAACACCGGTTTAATGTTGCCAAAGTGGTTAATTTTTTTTTCATTTTTTTTTCGTTTTTATGCTATGTTTAATTTTATTTTAATTTGATTTGTTTTAAATTTTTAATTTATATTTATATCTTTAAAAAAATTTATATGATTTGATATTTATTTATAATATTAAATTTGTTTAAAAAATATATGTTTGAAATATTCTTATAATATTTTATATTTATTTTGTATATATTTTATGATATTTGTATTTATTATTTGTATGTTATGTTTTACTGTTAAATATTATTTATTATGTATTCATTTGTTTATTTCAAAATTTATATTTCTTTGTTAAATTTTCAAAAACAAAATAATCAGAAAAAATAAAAACATATTGATTAACAAATAAATATTACAATTTAAATAAACAAGTAAAAAAACATAAAAGTATTAAACAAATCAAAAAACATAAAAATATTAAACAAATAAAGAAAACAACATAATATAGATCAAAAAACAAAATTAACTAAAACTAAATAAAACATTAAAAAAATAACTTAACAAAAAAAAAAACATATACAAGCGCAATTTGAAGTGTGCTAAAAATAACAGCAGAGTTTGAAGTGCGTGAAACATTAACCGAACTTCAAAATTCGATTTAGGCTGGCCGAACTTCGAAGTGCGGCAAGATCTAACCAACATTTGATGTTCCCTTAACCGCAGTTCCAACGCTGGTTAAGGGTATTACAATCTTTCACCATCTTTTCTTACCTTTCTCCTTCATAAACCACACGATTATTACTAACATTCATATCACAATGATGTATCACCATGGTACTTTAGAAGACAAGCTCTCACAAAGAACAACTTAACAGTGAAGAAATGATCAACGAAGGGGGTGTATACAATGTTTATATACATAATTTAATAGATGAAGGATAAATAAGTCTAATGGGAGATGCAGGACAAAATGGGTGAGGTCTAGGAAGAAACACTTTTCTTAAACAGGTATATTATTAAAAAAGGTGAGACGAAACGACCGATGACAACAAGATGGTGGTCGACAGTAACCACGAGAAAAATAACAAATGACTTAGAATAAAAAATTAAGTGAATTGTAAGGAGACAAAGAAGAAAATAAATTTCATATGTGAGCCTAAATAAATAAATTAATAAAACCTTTATCTGATAAGCCCTAAAAGCGAAATTTGTCTACATTAAAAAAAAAATTCATGAAATCTCCAAATTGAAAACAAGCTCTAGATTTTGATCAAGTTTACTAATTTTATCATCGAGCCCACCAATTTTACACTAAATCTTAATTTGCCTTTGAGTTAATTGAAAAAGACTAAGCATGTAAACTCATCTTAATTAACTAATTAACTCGTAAGTTTGATAAAACATTCCAAGATTTCAAATACATTATAGAACATTATGTATATTATAATTATCTGTTAATCATTATAAACTATTAGTAACTCAATTTATTACATTAAATAAATTATTATTCTAACAACTCTCTTGAATTAATATTATATCAATTTAAAGCATGCACACCGAATAACTTTTCCATCTTCAAGAATGACTATATTTTAAAATTTTTTGTGAATATATTATCAACTTGATCTTCACTTATGAAATAGTTCAATACTTTCTCTTTTGTAAAGATCTATTAAAAAATAAAATTAAAATTTCACATCATATGTTTACTCTTTTTTTCATATAAGATTGAATTTTTTTACAATTTGATTGTTAGTTATAATCACAAAAATGAAAGAAGTAAGCTTTTATTTGTTTAAATATTAGATCTTTAAGAATTTTTCATAGCTTAATAAACACAAATTTTAACGACAACAAACTTAGTCTCAGAATTTTAGTATTGCGCAGATGACTAACTTTAGAGGACAAGCAAGAAGGAAAATTGTATTTTTCATTTGCTATAATACATGCATTTGTTGTAGTGCAACCCGTGTATAGGTTATATTGCACAATCTCTTTCGAAATAAACAGATTCACGTTGCAATTTTTTTGTTGTGTTTTTTATGGTCAAAATCACTCCCGCAAGGCTTAGGATTTCCTCGTAGTATAAGAATGTTTCATGGAAAAGGCAAGACTCAAGATTTTTCCCTTTGGTTTTTGACCTTGGGCCAATTTATCTTTGTTTTCCATTCTATAAATAGATTGATTGTGTTCATTTCAAATACACAAAAATTATACACTCTTTTCTTTCTCTCTTCTATCTTTTCTTTTCTAAATATATTATGGGTTTTCTATTCATTTTAGAGTTTCTTGTTAGTTCTAGTATCCTCAGACTTTTGGGAAGTTCTTGTTATATCTTAGGGGACTTACGTTACACATCGCGGATAAGTCTTTAAGAACAGGGATCTACATGCCTCGAAAAATCTTTGTTTGTGTTTTTTTGTTAGCTTTTCTACAACAATATTAAGGACTTATGTCTAACATCAACAACTCAATCCTGAAAAATCAGAACATTGTTTCCGGAACTCAAACGATCTTCGTGAAACCTTTCCCGGATGTATAAAAAATCGAAGTTTTCTTTGGTCATAATTTTCGGCATTGGCAAAAACGTGTCAACCCATTTAAACATGTATGTAGTCGCCTTTGCTCTTTCATCTACAAAACCTGACACTAGTCTCCCTCCAAATTCAAAACAAGTTGAAGATTTGATGGCAAACTTATAACCAAGGGTCCAACCACTATAAGTATGGACAAGCTAATCCAAGAAGAACCATCCACAGAAGGAGAAATAAATGTGTTTCACTTGGGTCATCATGGAAGAAAAATGAGTAGTGTAGGATTTAGTCCTTGCATTCGACCATGTAGTATAAGTTTGATTAAGGCTTGTTTTAAGGTATAAGTAGCATATGGTTTTTCCTACGTTAAATATCCAAACCAAGTGGAAAGCATGTGCCATGTGTCATGCTTCCATTGGAGAGGATTTACTTTTTAAAAAGTAGTCACATGACACCTTAGGAGTTGAGAGTTTTTCTTTTTGGTAGTGACCACATGTCCCTCCACCATTGGAGATTATTTGCTTTTAGTAGTGGCCACATGACACTCTAGGATTGGAGATGATTGTGTTTTGGGAGTGGCCACATGTTCTCCCATCATTGGAGAGGTTAGAAGTCCTCTTTTTTTCCAATGAGAGCGAAGCTGAGAAATCATGCTTTTAGGGTTAGAAGGAGACACCCTTAGCCTATAAATAGAGGTGTCTCCACCTTTGTATTTCATCTTGAAAATTAGTAATGTTATGCTATCAAATTTTAGCCTTATTCTTCCTTGATCAAGACTAGAACAAACGTAGAGGCCCTTCTAGTCATCTATCTCATGGAGTTAGCCTAACCTCTCCTTTGAACCTTCAAACTACACACCATATTCATCCTATCACTAAAAGTCATGAGCCTATCACCACACCACCTTCATTTGTGCATCATATAACCCTTTTCGCACCCATTTCCACAACCATATCCATCACATGGACCATGTCCTTGCTTCCTCCTAAGCTTTGGCCCAACTTAGCTCAAGGAGGTTGCCATCATTTGATATCAGAACTTTGGTTCTTCAGGAGCTAAGTATTCTTGGTCCATCTTTATTTTTGTTTTCGTGTTGTTTATATATTATTCTTGCTTGTATTGCCTTGTTGTCCATTTCATATTTCATGTTCATGTTCATGTTCATCATGACTTTCATTGTGTTGTTCTTGGAGCCATTCGGCCTTTTGGCTTAGTTTTTCATGTTCTTGTGTGCATTTTTATGTTTTTGAGTCTTTATCCTCTATTTTGTTTGGTCAATATATGCTTGTTTGAGTCAATTTAAGTTTTAAATCATTCCATCTTTTCTAGAGTTATGTTTAGTCCTTTTGATGTCTTTACTTCCTAGTTGAAACTTTGAAAATCATAAAAAATATATGTTTAAGTCATTTCCAAAAACTGATATATATTTGTGCCTTTTGAGTGCTTTTATTTTATGTATTTGAGATCATACTTGTTGTTAGATCATGAACAAGTTCATAGAGTTAGGTTTCCATTATGTCACCTTCATACTATACTTGATTCTAATATGTTGTCTTTATTTTGGTATTATAAACTTGAATGATCATCAAACTTGTTGAAACATTCCAGATTTAAGGTTTGATTTGATGTGGGTTTGTGCTGAAATTTTTTAAAAAAAAAAGAGAGACAAAAGGTACAAAAGAAAAGTAGACAAAAAGTACAAAAAGTAAAAGTAAAAGCACATGCATGGACTATATGTAACCAACTTTTGTGTGAGCACTTTGATGCTGATTTGGGAGCTAAATTCACATCCCTAGGTGGTTTTTTAGCAGCCATGATGATCTAAAAAGGTTGTCTTAGTGCACCATTTGGTATAGTTTGCAAAAGGACTAAAACACCTTGTGATTTTCTAGTATTTTTTGGTTTTTGTGATCTACTCTAATGTCTTTCTTTAGGTAACTCCTTTTGTTGTGTTAACCTTTCTTTGTTACGACTTAATTTCTTGATTGTCTTCTAAACATTCATGGTTCTGTCAAAGTAAAACTCCTTTTGAAGAGCCTTTGTTCATTTTAGACCTTTTCTTACTTTTTCCTTGAACTCCTTTTAGCTTTAGTGGTGTTAACTTGTGGTGTAGGTATTTGGATGGTTAAGAAAACGTGAGAATCATTGGGAGGATAGCCCAAAACAGTGAGAAACATCCAAAGTTGAAGGAGGCCTTGAAGGGAAGCTCGAAGTCTTGGTCTAAAACACAAGACAATACATTATACACTTGGTGATAAAGAAAGATTTGTGTGTATTTTCTTTAAATTGTAAAATTATAGTTACTTTCCTTTGGACTTGTTTTTTCGACTTGTTAGGGGTTTGTCCTAACAAGAACATTGGACATTTAATTAATTAAGCGAAATTTATAGTTGGTGGGTAAGAGGGAACCAAAGTTCTTTCTAATTCATCATTAGGTCGCATAGTATAAATTTATTGTTTTCCTTAATTGTGGTAGTTTAGTATGTGTTTACTTTAATTTCAATTTTTATTTCTTTTGAGAAGTTTGGTGTTAGAGTACTTAAGGTAAACTTTGGCTATGAAATGTTTGGTTCTTAAGCAATCTCTTATGATTCACCTCCTTGTGAACTTGGACTTCTTTTACTTCCTTATGTCTCTGTCGCAACCAGAATCACGACGGGACGACGATCCAAAAAGAAACGAGTTTTGAAAAGAGATTTTGGAGTCGCCACCATAGTTTATTTTGGAAAACTACGGAAAAACCATAAAATGATAAAACACAGTCCGCGAAAACCAGATTCTGGGTTCGGGAGTCGGTTACGTGTAGGGAAGGTATTAGCACCCTACAACGCCTGCCCCTAAGGCAGTACCTTTAACTAAATACGCGAATTTGATGTGGTTTTCAAAATGTTTAACTATCCCTAAAATAAAATTATAAATAAACAAAATATATATTTTTTTAGTTTTTTGGGCCCGACAAGGATTGACCTTGCTCCTACGTATTCTCATTCAGAATGAGAAATCAGGGTTACGTAGTTCTTTTGGTAAACTATTTGAGAAATTTGTTTGGAAATTGTTTGAAAACTTGTTTTGAAATGATTTTGGATTTTTAGGAAGTGAGCCTGACAAGGACTGGCCTTGCTCCTACGTATCTCCATTTTTGATGGAGAATCAAGGATCATGTAGTTCTAGCTTGAAAGACGGTTTGTTGTTTGAAAAAAACCAGATGTTTTTAATTTTTGAAGATTTTATGTTTTTAATATTTTCGAGAAAAAGAAGGTAATGAGTACTAGGCCGACGCGGACGATCGCACGAGTACTCATACCTTTAAAATGATATTTAAATATTTTTAATTATTTTTTTTAAAAGAGAAATAACGATATTAAGCACTAGGACGATGCGAACGATCACACGAGCACTCATACCATTATCTACTTATTTAGGAAGACTTGAGAGTATTGAGTGCTAGGCTGATGCGAGTGGTCACACGTGCGCTTAAACCTTTAAAAATATTCTTGTAAATTCTTTTTATTTAAACTATAAATATTGTATTATTAAATATATATTTTAAGATAAGTAGATGTCTAAAATAAATAAATAGAAAAAAATAAAATAAGACAATAAAAGAAAATAAAATAAATAAACAAAAGAAATGGGAGTGGCTGAACGGACGTTGGGGACAGTATTCAGAATAGCGAGCATTCGTTGGGGAGAGGACGAACGTTCGTTGGGGGATATAACGGACGGACGTTTATAAATGTGAGCTGAATGATGAGCGTTCGTTGAGAGATATAACGAACGGATGGGTGACCTTCTGGGAAGTTTTCCCAGAAAGTGTGCGAGTGAGGACAAAGCACACTGGAAAGCCTGGTGGTGGTCTGTGGGGGCAGTCAACGGTCCCTGCGAGTTGCCGGGACGTTACAGATGGTATCAGAGCCTAGCCTCTCCCAGTACGGTGTGATTCGAGGACGAACCATTCGGAAGTTGGTGGGCATGTGACACCCGGGCACTGACGAGGGCCGGGACGTTACAGATGGTATCAGAGCCTAGCCTCTCCCAGTACGGTGTGGTTCGAGGACGAACCATTCGGAAGTTGGTGGGCATGTGACACCCGGGCACTGACGAGGGCGGGGAGTGACGCCGGTGCAGGGAGCATGGTGCAGGGGGCATAGACAAGGAGCGGCTCCTGGCAGCTTCGGGTGGAAGGGGTACATGGATGAATCGAACATACACCGGAATGAGAGGAATCTGGAGACTGTATAGGTATGGGACTATACAGTTGAAGGATAGCTTAAAGGAATTGATTTGACTACTCATATCACCAAAATGCATTTACTTTCCAGTAGCCTGACTCATAAGAACTCCATGGTTAAGCGTGCTTAGCCTGGAGTAATTCTGGGATGGGTGACCTTCTGGGAAGTTTTCCCAGAAAGTGTGCGAGTGAGGACAAAGCACACTGGAAAGCCTGGTGGTGGTCTGTGGGGGCAGTCAACGGTCCCTGCGAGTTGCCGGGACGTTACAGATGGTATCAGAGCCTAGCCTCTCCCAGTACGGTGTGGTTCGAGGACGAACCATTCGGAAGTTGGTGGGCATGTGACACCCGGGCACTGACGAGGGCGGGGAGTGACGCCGGTGCAGGGAGCATGGTGCAGGGGGCATAGACAAGGAGCGGCTCCTGGCAGCTTCGGGTGGAACCTTCTGGGAAGTTTTCCCAGAAAGTGTGTGAGTGAGGACAAAACACACTGGAAAGCCTGGTGGTGGTCTGTGGGGGCAGTCAACGGTCCCTGTAAGGTTTCACGAAAAATGGTGCAATGAATAAAGTGGATATTACTGGGTTAGCGTTTTTTGGCAGTGATTTTTACTGGGTTTCCAACGAGAGCATGATGTATGTATATGGTAACTATGGAATCGAGCTGACCGATGATGATAACAAGCGGTCATGGAGAAGGATGATGACCACACACCATAGTGTTTTTGAACAGATTATAGGCAATCCTCGTATGCATTATCAAACACTATCATTCTAATTTTATCACACTTCATGAGAATGAGAATAAAGGATAAGTTGCATACCTAAGAATTCCTCTGATATTCGTCACTTCGGATATCCTCTGCCTCCCTCCGATGATATCTTCCCGTCACCTTCTAAAACCCTTCTCTTCTCTGATATCTCTCTCCTTTTTCCTTTCCCAAAGATCTTGGAAATCTTTTTTCTCTAACCACCTGGTCTCCCCCTTTTCTCCTTCCAAAAAATCTTAGAAATATTCCCCTAACCACTTGGTCTCCCTCACCCCAGACACGCCTCCCATACGCCCATTTTCCCACGTTTTTTTATTTCCCTTTTTTTTAATTTTTATTTTATTTTATTATTTTTTTAATTTTATTTTTTTAATTTTATTTTTATTTTGATTAATTAACTCTATTAAAACAAAATGAATATAAGAAATAAAATAGAAATTGAATTAAAAGCAAAGATCTAAATACATTAACATAGAATAAAACAAAAGGTAAAATAAAATAAAAGGAAAATAATAAAAAACCAATAAAAACACATTTTTTACAATCCGGACAAAATTGAGTGTTGACAGTCTCCTAGGAAGCTTCTCTTGAAATTCTAAGTAATTTATTTGTTGCATTGCATATTTTTGAAAAAGTTGAGAATGTCTAAGACTTTGAAATTGGTAATGACTCTGGTGAAGATGTCAAGCCTACTTTGGAAAACTTGGCCAAAGAACTAAAGTTACTAAAAATTTGGCAAAAGAAAGAAGCTATTTTGAAAGAAAAAGAAAAGATAGAAAGAGAAAAATATCTTACTAAATTGGATAGGGAACTTAGAATTCTCGATGAAAAACAAGAGAAAAATCAAGAAGAAATTAGGAAAAGCAAGAGCAAAACCAAGAGTAGGAGTAGGAGTAAGAGTCGTACAAGAAGGAGTTCTACAACTCCAACTCAACCCACACACTATGAGGTAGATAATAGGCTTGCCCATCAATACTTTCAACATCTCCTAATTAGAATTCAAAGAGAGCACCCTTTAAGAGAGGTTAAAATAGACCTCCCCCATTTCCATGGGAAATAAGATGTTGAGGCATACTTAGATTGGGAAATGAAAGTGTAACAACTCTTTGAGTATCATCAAGTGAGTGAGGAGAGAAATATCACCTTGGCCATTTTGAGTTTCTAAGGGAATTCCATGTATTGGTGGACTTCCCTTGTAAGAGAAAGAAGACTTTCTAATTTTTCCCAATTCACTTATTGGAATGAATTGAAAAGTGCCATGAAAAGAAGACACATTTCCTCATATTATCATATGGAGCTAATGGACAAACTCCAAAGGCTCCAACAAAGAGACATGATCATAGAGATCTATAGGCAAAAAATGAAACTCTACGTGATGAGGGCATGAATTAAAGAGGAAGAAAAGACCAACATATCTAGGTTTCTAAGTGGTTTCAATCTTGAGATTAAAGATAGAGTGAAATTTTTGACCTATCAAGACTTAAATGACTTGGTACAAATTTGCATTAAGTTAAAGCAACAAATTTTGAGGAAAAGGTTTGAAAACTATCCACTCTAGCTCCAATGTCAAAAGAGACTTCTAAAGGGAGGAAAAACAAGTTAAAAGAGAGGAACTTCCTAGGAAGTTTGAGAAACCCAAAGATGGATCAACATCCTCCAAGCACACTAGTGATATGAAGTGTTTTAATTGTCTAAGGACGAGACATATTGCATCTCAATGCCCCACAAAAAGAACCATCATCTTAAGGGGTATTGACACATATAGTAGTGAAAGTGAGCATGAAGAATGTGCAAATGCGATTGAGGAAGAAGTGAAGGAGAAGATTCCTTTCCTTGTGAGGGAGATCTTCTCATGATAAGAAGAGTCCTAAAAAACCAACGTTATCTTCAAACCCTAACCCAAAGAAAGAACACCTTTCACATAAGATGTAAAGTTTCAAATCAAACATGTTATCTCATTGTGGATAGTGGGTCATGTTGCAATTTTTGTAGCACAAGGTAGGCATAAATTTTAGAGCTTACTACCAAACCCCATCAAGGCCTTACAATCTTCAATGGCTCAATGAAGGAGGGGATTTGAGAGAAGACCAACAAGTGGAGGTCAAGCTTATCATAGAAAATTATGAAGATAAAATAACTTGTGATGTTATTCCTATGGAAGCTTGCCACATTCTCTTAGGTAGGCCTTGGCAATTTGACAAGAAAACCTTGCACAATGGCCTTACCTATGAGATCACCCTCCACCACTAGGAAAAGAAGTTCATCCTCCATCCCTTACCACCTTCTAAGGTGTATGAAGTTCAAAAGCAAATGAAAAAAAGAGAGGGATGGGGAAAATAAAGAGAGAGAATGCATAGCAAAAGAGGACCAAACTCCCATTGCATGCATACATGAGGAAGGAGAGACTAGCACTCCTACTAAGGTCACTCAAGAATGGCCAACCCCCCAAAATGTAGGAGGGGTTAGGAGTTTTCATGGTTTAGCCTCCTTTTATAGGAGATTTGTGCCTAACTTCTCTAGCATAGCATCACCACTCAACGAGTTGGTGAAGAAAGAGGTGAAGTTTGAGTGGGAGGAAAGACAAGAGTTGGCTTTCAAGAACCTCAAGGAAAAACTCACCAACCCATTCTAGCTCTCCCAAAAATTTCCAAAACATGTGAGATAGAATGTGATGCAAGTAGTGTACGAATAGGTGGAGTATTGTTACAAAAGGGGCACCCAATTGCTTACTTTAGTGAAAAACTCAACGGTGCCACCCTTAACTATCCCACTTATGATAAGAAGATGTATGCCTTGGTTAGGTTCCTTCAAACTTGGGAGCACTATCTAGTCTTCAAGGAGTTTGTTATACATAGTGATAATGAATCACTCAAGTATTTAAAGGGACAACATAAGTTGAATAAAAGACATGCAAGATGGATGAAATATTAGGAACAATTTCCTTACGTGATTAATTACAAGAAGGGAAAAACTAATGTGGTTGTGGATGTCCTCTCTAGAAGGCGTAATCTCTTTTCAAAACTTGGTTCCCACATTCTTGGATTTGAACACATGAATAAAATGTATGAATAAGATGATATCTTTTCCTCCATCTTTTTAACTTGTCAAAAGAGGGCTCAAGGGATGTTCTATGTATCCAAAGGGTATCTTTTTAAAGAGGGAAAGATTGTACAAATACATTGTCATAAATGCATTACATGTTTACAAGCTAAGACCAAAACAATGCCTTAAGGCTCGTACACCCTCCTCCCCATTACTTCATCCCCATGGGAAGACATTAGCATGGATTTTATCTTTGGTCTACCCAAAACTCAAAGGGGATTTGATTCCATCTTTGTGGTAGTGGATAGATTTAGCAAGATGACTCATTTCATTCAATGCCACAAAGTTGATGATGCTAGCTCCATTGTCTAACTCTTCTTTAGATATGTGGTTAAGCTACATGGTGTACCTAAGACTATAGTATTGGATAAAGATATTAAGTTCCTAAGCCATTTTTGGAAAGCTCTTTGGTCAAGGCTAGGAACTAAACTTCGTTTTTCAACCTCTAGTCGTCCACAAACAGATGGTTAAACTAAGGTTGTCAATAGAACCTTAGGCACCATGTTAAGAGCAATTTTTAAGGAAAACCACAAATCTTGAGATGAGTACCTTTCCCACATTGAATTTGCATACAATAGAGTGGTTCACAAGACAATCAAGGTGTCTTCCTTTGAGGTTGTGTATGGCTTCAACCCAATCACTCCCTTAAATACCTCTCCCAAACCCTAGTGAATCCATTCATAAAGAAGGGGCACCTTAATCCAAGTTTATGAAGAAATTGCATGAAAAGGTGAAGTCCAATTAACAACAACAAACTGAGAGATACACTAGATATAATAACAAGGGCAAGAGGGAAGTGGTCTTTGAAGTAGGAGATTGGGTTTGGCTCCACTTAAGCAAATATAGATTTCCTAAACAAAGGAAATCCAATCTCAATTCTCGTGGTGATGGACCTTTTAAAGTCAAAGGGTTAATAACAATGCATATAGGTTAGAGTTGTTAAATGAGTATAATGTGAATGCTACTTTAAATATTTGTGATCTAACCCTTTTTGTAGGTCATTTGGAAGAAGAAGAGCCTTTTGATTTGAGGTCAAATCCTTATTAAGAGGGAGGGGATGATGACATACTCATAGCTAAGGGTCCAACCACTAGAAGTATGGCCAAGCTCCTCCAAAAAGAACCATCCATAGAAGGAGAAAAAAGATTTCTTGTTAGTTCTTTCTTTTGAAAGAAATTGATTCACGTTTCAATTTTTATGTTTTATCTTTCTTCTGAAATAAATGGATTCATGTTGCAATTTTTATATTGCATCTTTCATGGTCAAAACCACTCCCGCAAGGCTCGGGATTTCCTTACAGTGAGAACATTTCATGGAAACCACAAGGCTTGAGATTCTTCCCGTTGGTTTTGGACCTTGGGCCAATTTCCCTTTGTTTCTCACTCTATAACTAGAGTGGTTGTGTTCATTCCAAAGACACAGAACTTACACATTTTTTTCTTTCTCTCATTCTCTTATCCTTATTCTTTTCTCCCTTCTCTCTTTTTTTTCCTAAAAGTATCTTGGATTTGTTTTCTACTCTTTTTAGAATTCTTTGCTGGTATCCTCAGACTTTTAGGAAGTTCCTATTGTACCTTGGAAAACTTATACAACACATCGAGAATAAGTTCTTAAAGAAATTTTTGTTCGTTTTTTTGTCAATTTTTCTACCACATGTGTTATCAAGAATTCGTTCGGAGACATACTATAGGTAGACATGGTTGATGGAAAAATAGTTCATGTTTTAGAACTTATATATGTTTACAACTAATTTTTACGATTGGTATGGAATTCAAAAACAACGCTAATGTACATATCCATGGAGTGTTGGATATTGTTTATGTTGCCCTTGCTACTTGATTTCATGGTTTTTGGATATATTTTCCAATATTATAATATCTTGGCTTTCTATATAGTGGACCACCTTAATATGGTGGTTTCCTCCAATTCCAATTTCCAAGATCATAAATTTGGAGAAGTTTACATCCTGATCTATAAAAAAAAAGTGATAAATAAATAAATGGAAGAAAAGAGGAGAGAGAATATTTGTGTATATAATTTTAAAAATATTGTTTCTAATGGTAGGTTAGGCAGCAACAGGAGAGACATTATTTGTGTATAGAAATTAAAAGCATTTTTTTAATATAAAATAAAACCATAAAGTATTTATATTACAAAAATTAGTGTTGTTAAAATGAATCATCCAACTTGGTGTGATCCGACTCATGTCATTTAGTGAATTAATTCAATCCGACTTATTTATTTGGAAGTCTAGAAAATTTGAATCTGACTTAATTCACCACAAATTATTAGCTTAAACAAGTTGGTTCACTAGCTCACTTAATTACAATTTTTTTTCTTCAAACACAATCTATGAAGGAACACAATCTAAGTAACATATTGCATAGCACGAATTTCAAATCAATTCAGAGAAGTGAGAGCATTTTAGGTTTAAGATTTTCATTTTTCAAATATAACTTAAAAAAATTGGTTGAGTTGGTAAGCCAACGCGACTTACCACAGTTCAACCCAGATAAGTCAAGTTCTTAGTAGATTGATCGCAAATTTGCACAATATCAAAATTTCAATTTTTTTTAAACTCAATCTAATTCGAACCTATGATGAACCGAATTGGCTTGCGGGTTCAAACCCTTCTTATCAAGACTAACAAAAATTGCTAACAATATTTAAGTTATTAAAATATATAAAAAGAGTGCAGAGACTGAAAAAAAAGAATACCTATGACTAAAAGGTTTTTAGTTTGTTTCTACTCTTTAGCTTATAAATTTGAATAATCATTTTCATATGAGAATGATTAAATATATTTGTAGTTTTAACTACAATTTCTTTTACATACTTGAATAATAATTTTAAACGAGTATAAAGAGATATGTTATTAGAATTGTTATGAATATCAAAACCAATGGGTTTGATAAGAAACTATTGTGATGACTACCACATGGAGCTTCTTATTTTACCCAAACTAGAATTAAGTGCACACTATTCTGAGAGAAGGTTTAAAAAATAAGCCTAGTGCTCTGGCATATACTACAAAGGTTTGATTTTAAATATAAAACAAGGCACAGGGGTGTTACATAATTTCTAAAATAACTTTTCTTTACAGTTAGCATGTAGCATCTCATGATAATAGAAGTAATGTAACAACTGTATGAAATATGTAGATTTTCTTAAATAGACAAAATGACCAATGCATTTATGAGCTATTGAGAAAAGTATATCAATGAATAGTATGCTTATGCTCTTTCAAATACAACTCAGCAAGAGCAGTGTGCAGAGCTGCCCCTATTGGCAGAACTTCTTCATCAAGAAAGAAGAAAGGGGAATGTGGGGAGTGAATTGATCCCACTTTATCATTTCTGATTCCAATGGAAAACATTGTTCCAGGAATCACTTGTTGAAAATATGCAAAGTCCTCACCTGCCATCACCTTCTTGGCTTCATGCACATTGTCTGGACCAAGCAGAAGTTGGCCAACTCTTACCACATGCAGATGCAGATTATTGTCGTTAACAACAGCAGGATATGGGGTGAAATCCTCTTCTTTGAAATCAAGATAAGCATTACATCTGTGCACAGCTGCCTGTCCTTCAATAACCTGAAAGCGTGTTTTCTAACAACATAAACTAAACAGATTCATAGAACAAAACTAAGTTCACCATTCATCCTTCTATTATCACAGACACAAGCATGAACAAAATAAAAATACATTCTTGCTTTATTGCTATACCTACACGGAGAAGGTATAGCTTTAATTAGAAACTGATTTAACAAGCAACCCAAAGTGATTTCTGCTGAATTTCATAGATGAGGCAAATCAGAGATGAACCAGAACTTCCCAACAGCTTGTGAAAGTTTCTGAATGATGCTTAGCGATGTCTAAATAATCATTATTCGTACCTCCTTTATTCGCCGTCTGAAATAGTACATGCCTTCAGTTGTCTGGCTCCTAAGTGTGCCTCCAAATTTTACATAGGAGGGAATCACGTTTAATGCAGTTCCACCTTTGACAAAAGTAACTGATAACACCTGCGGAAAATGTATGATGTAAAGTAAACGGAATAGAGGAAAGCTTAGAAATAAAATAGCAAAAACGAAGACCTAACAGGTTTTCATGCATGAAGACAAATTCACAACAATGGGCTGAATCAAAATTTTGGAAAGATTCTCTTTCAAAATTTGTTGCATTTTAAACAGCTATGGTGAAATCTTCTTGTGAATGTCAAGCATGAGAGTAGCACTTACATTACTTTGAAGAGGATCAGATTCTCTTGAGACAAGCTGTTGCAGTGCCAAAATTGCAAAGGAAGTAGCCAGAACTGGATCTATATTGGTGTGGGGCGATGCAGCATGACCGCCTACTCCTACAATCCTTGCCTCAAACACGCATCCAGCAGCAGTAAATGCACCTGGAATGGATGCTATGGCTCCAGTTGGTTTTGTATGATCAATATGTAATGAAAACATTGCTTCTGCATCTTGAATCACTCCTTCCTTTATCATTTCAGAGGCACCTCTAGCTCCTTCCTCCGCAGGTTGGAAAATAAGTCTTACAGTTCCCTTTAATACCAAATATTAGAATGCAGTCTTCAAAGAACAACTTTTTTAGTCTTCAAAGGTGTTTACATCATTCTTGCTTATGCTTCTATACCATTACCAGGAAAAAAGGCAATTCAATAGCCATATTTTAACTGTTTATTAATTTACTTATTTCAACTGAAAGCAAAAAAAAGCTTGACAAGCACCAAATCTGATTTAGCTGGAACTATGTTGTTAGTGAATACATTTTGAACATCACGCAATTCTACTTTATCTATAAATACATTCTGAACCTATGACAATTAACTCTCTCAAGTTCACCCACACATGTATGACAAGAATAACGCATATCGAACAACTTCTTAAATTTCAAACCGGCGTGAAACCCCAAAGTTGTGAAGTAGAAATTCCAAAGCTCAGAGAATCTATAAAACTTCTACTAGCTTCGGTGTGATCTCCATCAGCTTCCCGAAGATTATGCAATTATCTGGCTTAGGCGTTTTGTCTGTGGTTGGCCAGGGACTCAAAATCCAATATACAACAGATAGAAAGGATTATATTGGAAAAAAAGATATTCTGCGAGGAATAAGAAGCCAAACGAATTGCAAGATTAGCAATCTGAAAAGGAACAACTGTTTCCTATATGTGAGATGCCTAATAATGTCACAATAGGAGAATGACCTAATTTATAACACCCAGGAAACGTTTAAGTTGAACTTGGAACATGTCTAAAAGGATAAATATTTACCACAACAAGTAGTGCTTCTTCCCAAGAGAATGGTTTGATATATAACAGTTTTGAACAAACAAAAACCGTGACATATATAGCCAGAACACATCTTGCTTTGAAAAACTATATGTTTGCAGCTATGGTAAAATTATCCCAGCCATTTTATGATCTATTTTCTCAACATTCATCATGAACAGATAGTTGCAATGAATTAGCTTATTAGGAATGGCCAAACAGAAAGCTAATTCATTAGAGAAAAACTGGTCATGTAACTGGTGTTCGATAGAACAGAATTAATTACTTGGTATTCAATGTGAGCTTGATAAATATAGGATATGCAAAGGAGAAACAGGTTCGATACAATTGTATTGTAGTCACCCAACACGAACAAGCCAGATGTTCTCAACCATACACTTGAATCTCTAAACTGAATTAGCAAATAGTGCACAGATGATTTTATGATTTTAGAGAATTTTCCCCCCTAGTATTCTCTCAAAAAATGGACCAATTAACAACAGCAAAATCTGCAGCAGCATGAATAATATTATCAAGCAGATCACTTTCAGGGGTTACAAGCAATATATACGCACTCATCCGAGTGATGTAGACATGTAGGCAAGAACTAGTGTCACACACCAGTAAGATAGTAAGATGTCAACATTACAGCAAGAATCCAAACACATGCCTTCTTTCACATACACAACAAGACAAAAGCTTTAAAAGACCTTAAATTCCTGTTCTCATGTAACTAAGAATTTGATCAAAATATAGCAACAACGGTTCAACTTAGAAAGCCGCCTTGCTTACGTACGTACCTAGGTTTGCTACTTGGACTTGATATTTATTTATGTGGATCCACAAATAACTCCATCACGAAAGACTTCACTTCAACAACACCTCCATGTTTTTAAAAATGAATCAATCAGAGTTGCTTCAGGATTCTTTCGACCTATGGAATTTACAATTGAAATTCACAACTACCTAAAGGGGCTAAGAGGTGTTCAAATTTGGATTATTCATAACTTCAATAGGCGACAGCAACAAAAGCCTTATCCCACTAGATGAACCTAGCATCCATAGCCAACACATCAAAATTACATGATCAGCTGAACAATCGGTGTAGGACTTTGGGTTCTAACCCTAACCATAGTTTACGGTTTTTTGTGGAAAATTGTTAAACAGTACCTCAAAAGACACAAACACCAGAAACCTAAAAGATCCACCAAAATTAGTAAATGAGAACAGAAAAAAAAAAAAACCTGAAGCTTATCTTGGCGCTGGCTTAGCAACTTTGCAGCCCCAAGTAGCATGGTGGTGTGAGCATCATGTCCACAAGCATGCATTCTGCCGTCTATTTTGCTCTTGTGTTCCCACTCAACAAGCTCCTAAGAATGTCCACTATCAAACCAAAGGTACATCCTCATACACATACACATATCAAAGAATATGTTAAAACTTGTTTACCTGCAAGGGAAGTGCATCCATATCAGCACGAATAGCAATGATAGGACGAGATCCAGAGCCAAGTTGCGCAACGACGCCGGTTTTGGCAACTGGGTATGTGTAAGGTATGCCAAATTTGTGAAGTTGTGCACGTATGAGAGAACTGGTGTTGTGTTCTTGGAAAGCCAGTTCTGGGTGTTGATGGATTTGCCTTCTCACCGAAACCAACCATTCCTTCTCCTTCTGTGCTGCGCCCATAATCTCTTTGGCATAGACTTCATCCTCCTCTGACCCGAACACTATCGATGATGACAGAAACACGGCAAACAGATAAATGGTTGCGATCGCATTCATCTTTCAACACTTTGCAGTCTGTTTGAGTGTACTTTGTTGTGACTTCAACAATTTTAACCTCTCCTATTTCGTTGACTCTTACAAGGATGAAGGGACATAAAATCCAAGAGAATTAAAATGATTAAAAAATAAATAAAAGATGATCGGACCATAAAACCCAACAAAATATCTTATTATATACTTTTAATAACAAATCATAAAATTATTACTTATTATCAAATTAAATATAAACTTTTTATAATTTTGTTAAGAGCTTAAAAAAATCGTATTTTTGAATTTAGTGTTTAAAATATGATATCCAATTATTTTAATAATAAAAATTTAAAGTATAAATATAATTTTTACAAAAGAGTTTTTTTATTTTAAAAACACACTATCTTTCCAAACACTTTTTTTATGTAACTCTTTCATTTTAGATTTTCTTACTGTCAATTCATCTCTTTTGAAGAGTTGTTTATAGAATGGGACAAAGTGTCATTTGGCCAACAAGATTGTTATAGAAAAAAAATATTGCGGAAAAGGGTATTATGGTCAAGATTTGTTTGTAATCAATCTTTTTAAAGTTATTATTAAATTTACATTTTGGTCATTTACTTATATTGTTGACTCTTAGTGTGTGACATGTTAGATTATAACTTGTAAATATATTGTATGTTATTAAATTACAATAATTATAATTAGGGTTAAATATGTTTTTGGTGCTTTAACTTTCAGTGAAAATTGGAATTAGTTCATCTTTAAAATTTTGGACTAATTTAGTCCCCAAACTTTAAAAATATGTGAATTTAATCCTTTTAACCAAATTTTGTTAACTTTATTTGATGTTTTAAATGCATTTCTCAGTGAACATTGAAGCAAAAATGTGTCAAACGGTGTAAACAACTCAAATGCTGTCATGAAACACACTTGCAACATCAAATAAACCTAACAAAATTTAGTTAAAAAGATTAAATTCATACATTTCTAAAGTTTGGAGATTAAATTAGGCCAAAGTTTTGAAGAGAGACTAATTTCAATTTTCATTGAAAGTTAAGGGAGCAAAAATATATTTAACCCTTATAATTAACTTGATGAGGACGTGACCAAGAGCAAGGGAAAGGATCCACTTAAAGGACTTAAAGAACCTATAACAAGGGTTAGAGCAAGGAAAGCAAAGGAAGCTCTTCAACAAGTATTGTCCATGTTAATTGAATAAAGGCCCAAATTTCAAGGAGAAAAAGCCAAGATTGTGAACTACATTATGGCCCAAATGGAGGAGAACTAAAGCACTATTTTGTTGTTGTTTTATTTTTAAGTTAGTTTGTTTTTAAATTAGCCCAATCTTTGAATAATTGGCTGACCAAATTATGTCTTTGGGTCATTCAATTAGTGAACTATAGTTTGACTTTATTTTCAAGTTATCATAAGGCCCCAATTTGGAAACATAAAAATATGCCCTTATAAGCTTAACTTTGTGAATCAAATGCACAAGTCAAATTTTTATGCAGAGAAATTAGGGTTTTATCCCTTCTATCTTAGTGAGAGTGATTCTCGTAAGTTCTTGAGTGATTCAAGAAACCTTTGGTTGTACCAAAGAACTTTGCATCCTTAGTGTGTTGCCTCCTAAGAAAGAGTGGTTCTTTTCTTTTGTTTATCTTTGTTTCTTCATTGTTTTTTCTCCTTCTCGATATAGAATATATATTTTTGTCCAATTTATCTCATAGTCATAACTTGCGTTCTACACATCTAAATTGAGTGTTTCTTGAGCCCAATTTGTAGTTCAGAACGTGATCTTTCACACTATTTTTGGAAACACCCCAATCGAAGTTCTATAGCTCAAGATATTGACGTTTTTTAAAATTTTGTTCCTCATTTAATATTAAATCTTGAAATTTCTTTAAAGGTTTTAACCCTAAAGATCCTCAATAAGCCCTTTTGTAAATGTGGTTCACATGATTTGGTATTCAAAGCTTTGGTTTAAGTGTTTGAACGTCAAATTGGTAATATCTTATCCTTCTTTCTCTTTTTACCAATTCATTACCTTATTTTCACATTATTTGTTCTTGTGTTGTATCATTGCAGAAGTTAGGCCATTGTAAAAAAAAAATATATATTGCAATATTTAAAAAAAAATTGGGCTAAATGATTCATTTTTGAGAGCAATTTGTTATGAGGTAATATATTGGTGTTCTTGAAGGATTGTTACTAATTGTCTTGTTTACCAATTTTCTTTTAGTCCTTTATTGTTGTGTTAGCCTTGTCTTATTCTTTGTTGACCTAACCTTATCATGCACATATTAGTGGATTGGTTTTTTTGTTGTGGCCATAATCTCTTGAATTTCCTAAGAACCCAAGGAGAATTTTAGTGGTAAAAGGAAAGAGAGTTTCATTAGAGTGAAAGCCAATATGTTGAGTACAAACACTTGAGTGGGTTAGAAAAGTTTCAAACACCACCTATATATATTTTGTTCTTATTACCTTGATCTGTTTGTTAATCATGGCAGAAAGGAATGATATTCAGATACAAATTGTTGAATTATCTCAACACTTAAAGAGGTTGATGAAGCAACAACAAGATGAGTTCCATGATAAGTTGGATCAATTAGAGAATAAAACCCCACCTGGAAGAGGAAGGCCAAATAGGAATGAAGGAAGAATAGAAGGAGTAAAATTAAATGTGCCACCTTTTAAGGGCAAGAGTGATCCTGAAGCTTACTTAGATTGGGAGCTCAAAATTGAATATGTATTTTCTTGCAATAATTATAGTAAGGAGCAAAATGTAAGACTTGTAGCTGTTGAATTTTCTAAATATGCTTTAATTTGGTGGAACAAGTTGCAAAGAGAGGGTTAGAGATGAGGAACCTATGGTGGACACTTGGGCTGAAATGAAAAGGGTCATGAGGAAGCGATATGTACCTTCTAGCTTCCATAGGGACTTAAAATTGAAACTTCATAGATCATCTCAAGGAAACAAGGGATTTGAGAAGTATTTTAAGGAGATGGAGATTCTTATTATCCAAGCCAAAATTGAAGATCCTAAGGTAACAATGGCTCATTTCCTTAGTGGATTAAATCATGATATTAGAGATTATTTTAAGTTGCACGAGTTTGTGGAGATAGATGGACCTTTTGCATAAGGTCATACAGATAGAACAACAAATAAAACGAAAGAGTACAACAAGAAAGATTTCAGCCAAATTTAATCCTTCAGACTAGAGAGATAGAGTAAAGAAAGATGGTGTTGCCTCCTCTAGCAATGCAACTCTACCTAACCAAGGAAAAACACCTCAAAAGAAACTTGAACATCCACCAAAGAAGACTAAAGAAATGAAATGTTTTAAATGTTTGGGAATGACACATTATGCCTACAAGTGTCCTACAAAGAAGATTGTTCTTCTTAAGGATAATGGGGAATACACAAGCTAATATGATAATAACGGTGGAAAGGAAGAGGATAGTGGTGGAGAAGTGAAAGCTAATGAAGGAGAGTTGTACATTATATTAGGAGGATGTTGGGAAGTCAAGTTAAGGTCAAGGATTCATCTCAAAAGGAGAACATTTTCCATACAAGATGTTTAGTTAATGGTAAAGTGTGTTTTGGTAATAATTAATGGAGGTAGTTGAACCAATGTGGTCAAATTAAGATTAGTGTCAAAGATGAACATGTACACTAAACCACATCTCATACCATACAAACTTCAATGGCTTAGTGAAGGAGAAGAAGTCTGAGTGAAACAATAAGTGGAAGTCCCTTTCTCAATTGAAAATATCAAGATAAGGTTTTATGTGATGTGGTTCCCATGGGGGCCAACTATATTCTTTTGAGAAGGTCGTGGTAGTATGACAATAAAGCCATTCATGATGATTTCACTATCAAAATTTCTTTCACCTATCAAGATAAAAAGGTGGTTCTCAAACCCTTGTCACCTAAAGAAGTGTGTGAGGATAGAATCAAATTGAGAGAAAAGTTAATAAATGAGAGAAAAAGTGAAACACTTGAAAGGAAAAAGAAAAAGAGTGAAACAGATGAGGAAAATATGAGTGAAAATGAAACACTTGAGGCCACACAACTTTATTTAGCAAAAGAAAGAAAGGTAAGGAAGGTGCTTTGCACAAGGAAACCCCTCTACTTATTTTTTTGTCAAAGTCAAATTTTATATGGTAACCAATTTGATAAATTTGAATTACCTCCTAGTATTGAGTCTCTTTTGCAGGATTATGAATATGTGTTTCTAGCAAGTGTTCCTGATGGTTTGCCGCCTTTGAGAGCAATTGAGTATCACATTAATTCATTTTGGGAGTTTCTTTTCCCAATAGGTCAACTTATAGGAGCAACCCACAAGCGAATAAAGAGATTGAAAAGCAAGTGACTGAATTGATGACTAAAGGTTGGGTTAAAGATAGCATGAATCCATGTGTTATACCTGTGATTCTAGTGCCCAAAAAGGACGATTCATTGAGGATGTGTTCTGATTGTAGAGCCATAAACAACATCACCATCAAGTATAGGCATCCAATTCCCAAGTTAGATGATCTTCTTGATGACCTTTATGGTGCATGTGTGTTTTCTAAAATTGATCTTAAAAGTGGCTATAATCAGATTAGGATTAGAGAAGATGATGAATGAAAAACTTCCTCTAAAACAAAATATGGCTTGTATGAGTGGTTGGTTATGTCGTTCGGTTTGACTAATGCACTTAGTACTTTTATGAGGTTAATAAATCATGTTTTATGGGAGTTTATTGGTAAATGTGTTGTAGTGTACTTTTATGATATTTTGATCCATAGAACTAGTCTTGAGTTACATGTTGAGCATTTGAAATTTGTTTTGAATGTGTTTAGAAAAGAAAAATTGTATGCCAATTTGGAAAAATCTTTTGTACTGATCATGTAGTATTTTTAGGTTTTGTTGTGAGTGTCAAAGGTGTACAAGTTGATGAGGAAATGGTCAAGGCCATCCAAGAATGTCCTACACCTAAGACTATGGGTGAGGTGAGAGGATTTCATGGTTTAGCAAGTTTCTATAGGAGATTTGTCAAAGACTTTAGTACCTTAGTTGCACCTCTAAATGAAATTGTTAAAAATAATGTGGGTTTTAAATGAGGAGAGAATCAAGAGGAGGCCTTTATTGCTCTTAAGCATATGCTTATTAATGCAGTTATCCTTGCCATGCCTAATTTTGTAAAATCTTTTCAAATTGGGTGTGATGCATCAAATGTGGGTATTGAGGTTGTTTTGTTGCAAGATGGACATCCAATTGCTTATTTTAGTGAAAATTTAAGTGGGGCTACCATTAACTATTCTACTTATGATCAACAATTGTATGTTTTGGTTAGAGCTTTAAAGACTTGGCAACATTATTTGTTACCCAAAGAATTTGTCATTCATAGTGATCATGAGTCTTTGAAATACTTGAAAGGACAAGGTAAGCTTAATAAGAGATATCCTAAATGGGTAGAGTTTTTAGAGCAATTTCCATATGTCATCAAGTATAAAAAGGGAAAAGGAAATATAGTGGCTCACTAGTAAAGAAAAAGAGATATTACAGTGCTTGTTATGCCTCGGTTCACCAAAAACCGAAGCATAAAATGGTATAGTGGCATTTTTGAAATTTTCTTGATAGTATACGCCTCAGTTGTTTTAGATTCGATGTCATATAGGGTATATGACCTCGGTTGTCTGCAGACTTGAGGCCAAAAATCCCTGCAAGACTCTCACATTCCATATCTATAGTTTGTTGCCATAAAGGATGCAGTCAGACCATCAGAAATTTGGCCTTAGTTCTAAGGGGTACCGAGGCAAAAAAGTTGAAAAAAATTTCAAAATTGTCATTTCAAATCAATTTTGATTTTGTTTTAATACAATCGGCCTCGATTAGGTAGGGAACCGAGGCCATATCCTTTCGTAGGTTTTTTTTTTTATTTTGAATTTTTTTCTAAATGGGTTCAGACTAAGAACCCTAATTACAAAACTCTTCCCCATTCTATTCTCTGTTCAAGTTAGCACGAGAAACCTTCTTCCTCTTTTTCTTCTCGCGGACCACCCAGTCTTAGGGGCGAGAAGTTTTGCGTCTCGAAGAAAGACAATGACCTTACGGCGACGAAAATGACGGCACTGCGGATGTGTGACTCAAGTGTGTTCTCACCTTTGATGGAGGTTCGCGATGGAATTTCAGGGTCCTTTCGTTGCACTGGTAGACCTTCTCATTTCTCTTTCTTTTTCTGGATTGCGATGCAAGAGGAGGTAGTGCCACTCCCTTCTTCCCCTTTTTCCTCCTTTTCTTTCGTTATAGTTCAAGCGTCGCAAGGAGGGTTTTCTTTTTCAGCTTCTCAATGGGCGTTCTCGTGGTGGTGGGATCGCGGAAGCTTTTCTCCTTCGAAGCAAATGCGAGTTCGATTCTGACCGAGCCTAGGTGCCAACAGCATCGCAGTGGCAAGAGAAGACGACAGCGACATGTCACGAGTGACTTCTAGCGATGACGACGAGGGTGAAGGGGTGAGTATCCGGTAACGGTAGCATAAAAAACAACACTATGATTTTGGTGGTGGTGATTCTGTGATTTAGGGTTTAAGTTGTTCTTCAATTTTGGGAGTTTCTGTTATGATGAACTGATGATTTGATTTCTTCTACGATTTGAGATGTAGGGTTTCATTCAAATTAAATTTAGGGTCTTTCTTGTTATGGTGTTTTAATCTTGCAATTTTGGTTAAGATTGATGACTAGGATATGGGTTTCATCTCTTAATTTGGGAATCCCGTTTGTTATTTGATTTTGGGTTGTTCTTTGGTTACACGAGTGGTGGGGAGGGAGGCGTTGGCGGTGGCCATGAGTTTCAAGGTGGCCAGTTTGACAACTCCGTTTTGGCAGACTTGGAGTGAACCTTTTGGGCCAGTAGCCCAACGATGTATTTTTTGCTTGAGTTAGCAATTTAGAGTGCACATGATTTTAAAAAAAAAAAAAATGCTTTGACATTAGTTCTAGCGTGAACCGTTGTCATAAGCCCATGTTATTACCTCAGTTTGAATCGAGGCCAAAAGCCCCCCAACTTTTTACCTCGTCGGTATATGTCTCGATTCGAAAACCGTAGCATATTATCAAAAACAACCGTTGTCGTTTCCCTTCGCTGCACTAGAAATAGTATGAAATGACATTGTTAAGGTTAGTTTTCACCTATTCACTCTTGTGCATACATAATTTCATCTCTTCTCCATCAAATTAGTAAAGTCAATCCACAAAATTACTCTAACCCTAATTCCTTAGGTGAAAAAGCCTAGTTTTTCCCTATTAAACTCCAATTTCTTAGAAAATCTAACAAGCAAAACTCGCATGAAGAAAGTATCATCTTCCATTCCTAGAATCAATGAACCCCTAGGACTCTTGTTTCATTTCTAGATTACACAAGATACATTCCCATACCCATGAATCAAAGATCAAGCCGTGAACATCTCTATTACATGCAAGTTTTAAGATTGGAAACAAGAATAGTAGCAATTGATAGAAAAAGAATATATATATATTAGAATCATTCAACAAATACACAAGAGTTCAAAGGTTACATTTATCCCCAACAAGATGGGTTTGGCTCTCCATTTCCATGGAGAGCCTTAGAGCTTACAAAATGACCATGGATGAAGAAGAAGAACCCAAAGAGGAAGAAGGCAGTGTTCCCACAAACCCTAGCAGCCCTTCAAGCTCTCCTATGAGTGAAATCGCGCCTCCAAACCACCAAAGACCCAAACCCCTTCGCGTTTTAGAGTTAAATAAGCTCAAATTGCCAAATCAACGAAGGTGGCGCTCAACGCCCCTGGAGGGGTTGCCCATGCGAGAAATTCTGATAGCATAATGGCGTTCAACGCCCTCTGCTAAGGGGCGCTCAGCGCGAGCACGCCAGAAATCAGCTTCTGTGTAGTTTGTGCAGGTGGTGCTTAGCGCCTTTGACCCAAGGGCCCTCAGCCTGACTCTGTTGCACTACATCTTTTTCTCTTTTTCTACAAATATGCTTGCTTATGTGGCTGGTTTAGTTCTTACATTAGATTCTTCCAAGCACATTATTAGCTACAAAATAAAGGGATTATAGATTAAATTACATCAAAGTAGCCAAAAACATATTTATTTAGAAAACAAGACAAAAGAAGAGGATTATCCAAGTTATAAGCTAAAAAATAAAGGGATTATAGGTTAAATTACTTCAAAGTAGCCAAAAACACATTTATTTAGAAAACAAGACAAAAGAAGAGGATTAACCAAGTTATAAGCTAAAAAAAGTTGATTTTACTACTAAAATGATGGCTAGATAATAGTAAGAATTGGCATTATCAACATTGCTTTCTATGCTTGAAAATAAATTGTTTGGTCTTGAATCTTTGAAAGACATGTATATGCATGATGATGATTTTGCTGAAATATTTGTTGTGTGTGAAAATGGTTACTACAAGCATAATAGATTCTATTTGAAATAGATAGAGAATCCAATTTAAGGAAAAATCCTTCTCAAAAGGGAGAGAATGATGAGGTTGTGATCAAGAGCAAGGGAAAGGATCCACTTGAAGGACTTGGAGGACCTATGACAAGAACAAGAGCAAGGAAAGCAAAGGAAGCTCTTCAACAAGTATTGTCCATGTTAATTGATTACAAGCCCAAATTTCAAGGAGAAAAGGTCAAGATTGTGAATTGCATTATGGCCCAAATGGAGGAGAACTACAACACTTTTTTGGTGCTGTTTTATTTTTAAGTTAGTTTATTTTTAAATTAGCCCAATCTTTGCAAACTTGACTGACCAAATTATGTCTTTGGGTCACTCAATTAATGGGCTTTAGTTTGACTTTATTTTCAAGTTGTAATAAGGACCTAATTTGGAAACATAGACATCAGCCCTTAAAAGCTTAACTTTTTGAATTAAATACACTAGTCAAATTTTTATGCTGAGATATTAGGGTTTTATCCCTTCCATCTTAGCGAAAGTGATTGATTCTCCTAAGTTCTTGAGTGATTCAAGAACCCTTGACTGTATCAAAGGATTTTCCGTTATTTGTGTGTTGCCTCCTATGGAAGAGTGATTCTTCTCTTCTGTCTATTTTTGTTTCTTCATTGTTCTTTCTCCTTCTCGATTTATAGAATATCTACTTTTGTCTAGTTTATCTCATAGTTGTAACTTGCGTTCTAAACACCCAATCAGAGTTTTGTAGCTCAAGATATTGACGTTTTTAAAATTATGTTCCTCATTTTCTACAAAATTTTGAAATTTCTTTAAAGGTTCTAACCCTAAATATTCTCAATCAACCCTTTTGTAAATGTGGTTCACATCATTTGACGTACAAGAGATAAATAAAGTGGGAAATGTGATACATGTGTAGACCATGAATTAATTAAGAAAACATGTCATTTTGTTGAATGTGAAATCATATTAAAGCTCAAAATTAAGACCCATATTAAGTTAAAATCTTATTTTTTTTCTTTTTAATTAAGCATCGATAATTTAACTTTTTAATGTGTGTAAAAGAAAGGATAACAAACAAAACCCATTATGTCGTAAAATTTCCATGTTATACATGTTTCTTATGTTGAGGTGGAATGATGAATCTACAAGATGTAACTCAATTCCTTCTTAATTATTTCTTGACACTTGTTATTAACAAGAGCCATATTGTGTAAATTTGTTTGCTAAAAAAGAGAAAAGTGAAATAAAAATGAAATGGAAACAATAAACTTATAATTTTTATTTAAAAATAATTAGGAAGGAACTGAGTTACTTCTTGTAGATCCATCATTGAAACACTTCAACAAGGATTGAGAAAGACCATGCAGTGAATAAACCCATTTTTTGTGTAACTTTATTTCCAAAAGGTTTTGTAAATTAACCCATGATGAGGATTTTGTAATGAAGTTTAAAATTGATGCCTTCAACTATAATTCTCTGCTTCAATTGTATTCTGATGTAACAATTTTTCAGTAAAATAACAATATGCAAGTACTAAAGTTGGGTACCTTCCTATAAGTTAAAACTATTAATCAAACTATAATTGGGAATTAGATGGTGAAATAAATAATTACAACAAAGGGTAATACATAGATCTTGTATCTAAAATTCCAAAACTCAATATTTAGTCTTTTGGAAACCATCATTTGCAACTTTATACTTCATCCTCAAAAAGTGTTTTAATTTTTTTTGCAAATAGTTATGATATTACTTTGTAGGGGTTAGACGATATGCACCAGTAGTTAAACACTTAGGTTCATAGAAAACGTTGAATGGAAAACTTGTTTAAACACAAAAATAGTAAAGCTCACTTTGTTTTTATACTGGCTCGCTCCAAACTAAGCTACATCTAATTCTTCCTTAAAAATCTTTAAAGGGTCCCACTAAAAACGAGTTTAACCAATTCTGGTTTACAAACTAACCAAACTAGTTAGATGAGTTTCAGCACTCCTGGTATCAACACTAGTATAACTGACTAGAACGTTTAACTCCATCGAGTTAAAATTTACAAGTGTTTGAATTCACTTCTGAATCTAAAACAACAAAGTGGTTTTTAAATCTTACAAGATAGAAGATTACTTTCATAGAGAGGATATGAAAACAATACAATGAACTTCTGAAAATTTATAAATGATTTTTTCAAAGATAAGTCTTAAGAGCTTAAAGAAAGAAATCAAAGAGCGTATAACATAAATCTTGATAGCAAAATTTCTTCTCTTCCCTTCATGCAATCCTCTTTATATAGACTGCTTCGAAAAAGATCGGTTACTCAAAGTTTTTGACTTTCTTCTATGGTTGTAACCTTCAAGTTATGTTATGTCTTGGCAGAGCAACTATGCTAAACTTAGGAAAGGAGCAGGCAAAAAGCATGTAAGAGATATTCCTTGAATGTCCTCTTATAACATTATTCTAAGATGTTTGAAATTTGCACCAAACTACCATTAACAAACATTGAGCTCTATACCACTATCCCCTCTTGGTTCTAACTCAAGAGTTTCATTCAAGTACTTGGAATGACTAAGACTGAGGAATGAAGTTGAAAAATGTTGAAGTAAACAAAGATGGAAGAAGAAGAATGAGCAACAAATTAGGACTTCAACGAAATTTTCTCTAATATTTTTTTAAAATGCAAAATTTCATGTTATTAAATCGCGCCATTTAAAAAGGTTACATTAACATGTCATGTCAATGTATTTTTAATGTCATTAAGCCAATTTAAAAGAAGGGGTCCAATTATTTCAATTTTTGACAAGTAGAGACCTAATTAAAAAAAGTGAGAAACCAATTTAAAAAATAGGAATATCCAGAATGATTAAACCTAATTAAAATAATTCCTGATTAAAATGTTTGTAGACAAGAATTTTATTTGTTATGTAAATTATGAAAATATTTCAATCCAACGAAATATACATGACCATTATTACATAAATTATACTATTATTTTATACTTAATTGAAACATACAACAAATTATTAAAACTGATTGCTTTAAATTAAATAAAGTTACTCCTTATATATGCTCTATTTTATTTTACTTAAATTAAATTAAAGAACACTATATATACAAAAAGTGGCTAACGAATAGACAAATGACACGGTTGGTAACATGAAGAAAAACCAACTTCTAAAAATTTTAAATTTCCTCTTAAACTTCCTCTTATAAACAAATAAAGAAAAATAATTAAAACACTTCTTAAATCCTTTGCACTTAAATCTCTCTCCTTAGTAAATCACTAAAAGAACATGCAGAAAAATTAACCTATCGATTTTAGAGTACTCCAAAAATAAATACCACAATGTACCGAGTTACCACCGTAGCAACGTTATTGAAGCGAGGTGTGATAAAATGTCCACGTCGAAAAGCTGTTTGCTCCGTTAGCAATTTATATACAATAAATAGTATGGTATGATATTATTCGGCCATTATGGTAAGTACTCTCACTTGCATATTGTTGAAACACTAGAATTGTCATTGAAAGTTAGATAATTTAACACTTTCAAGTTATTTTTGCCACCTTTGTTAATATGAAATGGAGATGCAGCAAACTCAAAAGAGCTAAAAAGTTGGGGGTAGGAACTGCACTTCCAATGTACATCAAGAGTCTCCAAACTAGCCAACCTGTGACTATACATATAATACACCAACCAACTACATGTGCACTCGCATATATATTCAAACTATCAACAACTCTAAGTAGACCCTACACGCCTCTACTTAATTGGCACAAAAAAGATATAGAGGCAAAAACAAAAACAAACGAATGATCTCCTAGCAGTTTAGAATTTAAGATATCCGCAGATGTCAGTAAAGACCACTAATGAGACCATTAGAAAGGCAGAAACTACAAAAATAGAAGAGCACTTGCTACGATTGGAGGCAGCCTTTGAAATGTATGGCACTCTTCTGAGCAATAAAAAATCTTTCAACCCAAAGGTAGAACTTGCTTTTGCAACTTGACGAGAAATCTTTCTATTGCCATTTGCCTCTGGTGTCTTCTGCAGTTCATTCCCATCATTAGTAAGCGTAGCACTTCCATCCGAAACATGGTTTTCTGAAGCTTTCTCCTCCTATCAAAGAAAAACAGGTATCACTCACTACACACGCGACTACACACTTACGTTGACAGACAGGCTAAACAGATAAAATTCTTACCACAGCGATGATTGGTTTTGAATCAAGCTCTTTTTTCACCATCTTATTTTGCGCCTTCTGCGCCAAACGAATTCTCCTCTGTGCTGTACCCTGTGTTACGTTTGCACTTAGCTTTTCAGTTTGAACCACTCTAGTCCTTCTAATGATTCCCGTATCCCCACTAGGAACGGTATTATAGATTCTGGGTGGCTGATAATCATGGACTACATTGTATACTTGGCCCATATTGACATCAGGAAAATCTCTCTGGGAAATGCTTTGAAATAACTCAACATTGCTCTTCTGCTCATCACCACCACGGGCAATGGAGATGCCAGTGGTGCTGCAAAATTCTGGAGCTTTCACCAAAGGAATCTTTCTGTCGTTTGCCTCCTCAGCGTAACCAGCTTGCATATACTGCAGCATACAGTAAGACTAACATTATACAGGAGGCAGGATAACCGCTTTAGATTGTTATAGCTAAAACCAGGAGTGGGAAATACCGCACTTTATTATTGAGGCAAAACCTACCCAGAATGAACAAAAGACAAAATAATGTAGGAGCTGTTACTCACTATTATATTGGCAAGTTCAGAATCTATATCGCTGCCTAATAAGCTATTCTGAACATTAAACGAGGGGTAAGTCCACTGTTGAGAATTGGGCTCCTCGTAGGGTAGTTCGTCCCAGTTAACAACAGAATTTAAAAAGTCTGAAATGTTTGTCTCATTAGTGCCATATTGAAGCTCATACCGACTATCTGATTCACTGTTTGGTTGATAATGAAATTCTGGTTGAACAAGTGCAAGTTCAGGGGAGAATAACTTGTCATCCAAGAGCTCGTTTTTCGGGTCGTAATACATATCAACGTTCCATGGCTGAAACTCCTGCAGGTAAAAATCAACCATAGGAACTAAATCAATTACTCCAGTGTCCAGTGTATGAAAAACCAAATCGGGGTGAATGAAAGCAATAAAACAAAACAAATGTATAATAGTCATCATTTTAGTATATCCAACTCTCAAATCATAATTACCAGATAAGGTATATTAGGTCTACTTTCTCCATAAACACTTTTAGAAGAGGAAAATAAGAATAAAAAACGAAATTAATTTCTCCATAAACTAAATTTAGTTAACGCAAGATATAGTTTATAGGAGCTATTTCTCATTAGCTTTTCCAAAATTTAATTTTTAACCTACGGACAAGTCAATTTTAATTTATGGGGAAAACAATTTCATTTTTCCTTATTTTTATCTCCTAAAAGTGCTTGTAGAGAAGTTTCTCAAAACAAGCATAAAACCACTCTTCCCCGTAACCAGCTTCTGTCTTTTATAAAATAGACATTATGCTCTCTCTTGCTAATAAAGATTGAAATAATGTTTCAATGATCTTCTAAATAGCCTAAATTCTCCATTATGATTTTAAATTATTTTCTATTTGAAATTCTATGTCTAAATAGAAACGGCAAAAAAGAAAATACCATACATTTTCCCCATTCTAAACAAGTGATAACTAATAATAATAAATAAACACAGTTAGTCCATCTAACCTCTGCAGCTGGTGCCAAATATTTATCTTGTGCATCAGAAGCATCATATCCATCACTATGGCAATCAGCCGGAGTTATAACGTTGGATATTGCTTCCTCAGAGTGCGTAGGGACAATTGTCTGGTGTTTATCGTCTTCTGTAACAAGGGATGGGGACAATGCAACAACACCCAGACCCGACTGTATTTCCTCCGTAGAGTAATTGGCAGCAATCGGAGTTGAAGGAATCTGTTCTGCCTCATCACAGTGCGAAACTTCAAGGCTCTCATCATGTTTTTTAAACAAGCGACAAAGGACATATGCATTCTGGTAGAAAACAAATTGAGAATCATCATCACTTCATATAATTCCCAAACTAATTGTTAATCACAATACAATATGTACCTGTCCAGGATTGGTGCCATCAAGCTCCTTCAAGGTGGGGCGATACTCATGCATAACCCAATTGGTCCTCTTCCCTTTGGGTGCACGACCAGTGTAGAACACCAAAGTCTTCTTCATTCCAATCAAAATCATCCCAGACTTTATTTTACGATCCTTCCCGGTCGCCTTCCAATACCCATGACTAGTTGCTCTGTTCAATCGATGCCCATTTGGGTACTTTCTGTCCTGTGGACAGAAGAAGAACCATTCCGGATCCTTGTTCCGTATTACCGACAAATCTATAAAACAAAACCCAAGAAACAAATTAAAAAAATAAAATAAAATAATAAAATAAAAACTGTAGAATCTCCGACACACCCCATGTTCCCAGACATGTCGAGCCTGAAATTATAATACAAGAGATACAAATTATCCATCTAACGATAATTACTAAGATGCTCTCTGATACCTGCTAAAACTTTGACTCAAAATATAAGGGGATTTCAAGAAATCTCACGCTGTCTAATTAAACCACAACACCAACACCAACACCAACAAACTTTTCGATTGAATTAAGTCCAAATCCTAATCCTATGGGAAAACACTAACAAAAAAACAACACGGCCAGCATGAAGAGGTAATGATTGGAAAAGGTTGAAGAGAAAAATACCAGGCATGTCCCACGGCTCCCATTTGCAGACATCAATTTCTCGGATAACCCAAACCTCGGCACCATTGCCGTTAATCTTCTGCCGCAGGTAGTAATCGATGAGTTCCTCGTCGGTAGGTCTGAATCGGAACCCTAACGGTAGAGAATCCAGCGACACGACGGCGACATCGTCCCCGCGCGACGAATAACACTCGAGGGAACTCATGGTGACTGAACGAAGACGAAACTAAAAAAGAAGGAGCTGTGATCAATTATAAAGAAATAAGAGGGAGCGGAATTTGAGAATCAAGGGAATAATTCAGAGACGATTGTGTTGTGTTAGGTGCTGTGGCCCATATCTTTTTCTCGCTTTTATTTTTCTCAGAGGTAACACGCATGAGCAGAGAAACTTTCCCAGGCACTGTAGTGTAGTGTAGTGTAGTGGTGACTCATTAATTTTTATGGATTTCACGTAGGAGAGAAAGCGCGTTTAAATTCCTCGTATATACCGTGTGCCATATTTTACCCTCCCATTTCCTCGAAACTACGGTGATGCCACTCATTCAATCCAACGCGGTGAAGTCTTGTGCCAGCGACAAGTGTTGGGGTAAATCGGAATGTGAATTTTGCTATTATTGATGAGAGCAATAGATTAGAGGAAAAAGGACATGTTGTTCATCAAATGCTATTTTGACACGTGTCACAAACGTGCATGATGCAACACTCATCTTACGTGCTCGGTAAGAAAACCATAGTCAACAAATAACAACGACAAATAAAATATGATGCTGTGCTTGTTTCGGAAAACTTTTAAAACATTAGTATTTGTTGTCTAAAAATTCTAAAATCTTGAAATTGTTAGAAGAAGAAAAAATGAAAAAAATAGCATGAAGAGGAATTAAAATATGGAAGATATATAATGATCATATAAGGATTTGCTTAAAAAATAGAAAAAAAGGTAAACAAATATAATATCTTTTTTCTTTGTTATGAAACATGTGACATTTTAATTTTCCTACTAATGTCGCTCGTTTATACTCTGTTTTCCTTCTAGCAAATAATTGAAATGAACATACGTGTAAGTTCATTATTTTATCTCTAAAGAAACGTTTGTTATATATTTTGTATTATAGTTACATGGTTCAAGGGAAAAGCTTATAGCCTAAAATATGAAGTAATAACTATAACTATGATTCTTGAAAAGATAAAATTATATTTGGTTCGTTAAAAATAAAAATAGTAAATAAATTTTATAGAAATAAAAATAATATATGAATTTTAATGTATTACTAAATTGTCTTATTCAATGAGAATTGCATAACTTTTTTATTAAAATTTTATTTTATCTAAAAATACTCAGATATTTACTCCTTGTATGCAATTTTTTTGTGGAAATTTTATCACAAATCGTTCAGAAAATATTACGTTGTAAAATTTAATATTTTAAATAATGAATCGAAAAAGAACGCATTTTTCTAATTTCAGATTTCCTTTGGACAAAATTTGATTCTTTACTGAATTATCTTTTGAGGGCATAGAGAATTTCTTTGAAAAATTTATGAGAATTTGAAACTGGAAAAATATATTTATCATATTTGATTCACTTTTTAGAATATAATATTATCAGGCAGCAATGTTTATAAGTAATAGATTGATTCGAGCTTGGTTAGTTTTATTATAAAAAGACATCATCTTACTCTTATTAAATCATCGTTAAAAAAAACTAAATATAACCGGACAAAGTTATTTCATTACAAAGTCCGTTTGTAATAAATGTTTGTGCTATTTTACTAAGGATGGAATACTACGCAAAATTTGCTTTGTTTAATTCAATCTTAAAATAGTAAATGGAAAACTATGAGTGTTGTTATGAATATACTTGTATTTTTTTAGATAAGTGTTTGAGAATTTAATATAAGTCATAGAATACAAATGAAAAAGTTGAATACAAGATAAAAATTTATAAATTCATTGTCTTAAGATTTTGAGTTAGAAATAGTGTCAATCTCTTATATAGTTTAAACTCAAGTTTTATTGGTGTTATGTCTCTCTAATGAACATGTCATTAAAAATATCCATTAATTGTTGTGTCTCTTTGGTGTCTTTTCATATTTTCTTATGTCGTTGACACTTCATAAAAAAAAATCCCTATAGGAATAATCATCCTTCTCTCAAAAGTTTATTAGACTTTAAAAACCTTCACTCTAGACACATGAGTACTCTAGACACATGAGTGTCAATATGGATATACTAATTTTTCATGAAGATAAGTGTTCGGAATTCAAGTGTGAATATAAGTCATATATTGGATAAAAATGAAAAATTGAGCATCTTATAAGGATGAAGACTCATACACACATTGTCTTAAGATTTTTGGTTGAATGTGATATTAGTCCCTAACGTGGATTGAGCTTAGGTCTTATTGGTATTATGTCTTTCCAATGAATCTCTCATTGAAAAAACTCATCAATAATTGTGTCTCCTCATATTTGCTTGTCATAGAGACTTCATAAAAGATGTCTCTATAGATAATCATCCTTCACTCAAAAGCTTATTAGACTTAGAAACCCTTCACTCTAGACCCATAAACCCACAAACAATATTATCTTAGATTTTAGCTTAAGTTGGTCCTTAGGGATGACAATAGGATGACATACGTGCATGTTTGACTATTCCATCCACATCCTTCAAGTAAATTTTATCTCCATCCTTATCTCTATCAAAGGGCATGAAATTTATATCCCATCCTTATTAATGAGTTTTTCGACAGGAGGAACACCGATAAGATAAACACCAACACTAGTGGAAAAATAGCATACAACGTCACGCGTTTAACATCTAACCACTAAATAACCAACTTTAAAAATGACCGGTGGCAATATTGTAAATAAATGCAATTATTAAACGTTGTTTAGAATTATAATTCGACGTAAGACGATATAAAACGTCGAATGCATCAGCATTAGCCGTCAAATGGCTAGTGAATTCAATAAAAAATTAAGCGAGAGATTGAAAATTCATTCACTTATCTGAGCGCGCGAGACCCTCTTCTTTGCTCAAACTTTTCTCGAACGAAGTTTGACGATCATCACATGTAATCTTTCTTTCATTTAGAATGCATGTTAATTAACTACTTTAGGTATGATTTTCATTTGTTTTCACCGATTATTTTCGTGTTCTTGTCCTTCATAGGCGCATTTTGCTTTCTCTCTCACTGGTGACAACACTTTATTCCGATGAACCCATCTTTTAAAGGTTAGTTTTTGTTTTTGTTTTGAAGAACTTATTTGTTAAACTTGTTTGTTGTTTTTTTTTTGAATTTGTTTGTGGTTGTTTGGTTGAACTTGTTTGTTGTTGTTGTTTGATTGAACTTGTTTGTTGTTGTTTGATTGAACTTATTTGTTATTGTTATTTGTTGTTGATCCTATATTATTGTTCATAGTTATGTTTTTCAGGTTTCGTAGAGTTGTTAAAAAGGATTACAATTAATTAACAAAAACAAATGATTAACGTCGTATATGTTTAAAATTCGACGTTAAATTAACGTCGTATATTGACAAAATTCGGCGTTAAATTCACGTCGAATTTTTTAAATTCGACGTCAATTTAACGTCTCCCGATATGACGTCGTTCTCGAATTCAACGTGAAAGGCTAAAAATATTCGACGTTATACGTTGTTTTTGTACTAGTGCAATGAGACCTCAGTGCACCCCCATAACCTTAAAGCAATATGTTAATGGATATTCATCCTTATATGGTGCTTAACATTATCATTTTTATTCAATATAAGATTTATACTCACACTTGAATTCTCAACACTCTCCTCCTCAAGGGTGATTCCCTCCCACAATGGTACACTCTCCCTCAAGCGGAAGCATTTTCAACAACGAGTACCCTTTTTCATACAGTCATTCATCTTAACAAGATATGCTTACTTGAAACCTTTGTTAGGATGACTTTCGATACAGGGACTCGACTCTAATACCACAAGAGGGTCTTTTCGATGGGAGAATTTACCAGGATACACAACAATAATGAGATTTTAGCCCAATTTAGACATAAGGGGTTGACACCTATTTCAACCTAAAACCTTAAGTCAATGGGTTTATGAGTCTTATGTCTCTATTGCTTTAATTTCTCATTTTTATCCAATATGAGACTTCTCACACTTGAATTTTCAACAATCTTCCCCCTCAAGGGTTAGTTCCTTCCACATTGATACACTCCCCCTCAAGCGAAAACATTCCCAACCATTTTTATAAAATGTGAAACTTAGAGTCACACTAGAATTCTCAATAATCTTCTCCTCAAGGGTGAGTCAGTTCCACAATGGTTCACTTCCCCCTCAAGCAAAAGCATTTCCAACCACGAGTACTCCTTTCATATCACCATTCATCTTAATGGGATACACTTACTTGAATAATTTGTTAGTAAGACTTTCAATACATGGACTTGGCTCTGATACTACTAAAGAGTCTCTTTTAGGAGAGAATTTACCCGGAGACACAACAACAATGAAATTTGAGCTTAATCTAGATATAAAGTATGACACTACTTTCAACACAATATGAGACTTAAAATCACATTTGAATTCCCAACAATTTTCCCCCTTCAAGGGAAAGTCTTTTCCAAATTGGTACACCTCTTTGAAGAGGAAACATTCCCAACCATTTTTATTCATTGTAGACTCACTTGAATTCCCAACAATCTCTCCCTCAATGGTAAGTCTCTTTATTCAAAAATATTAAAGGGAGAAACAGAAGTAAGAGAGATGAGTTTGATAATACCTTTCCATATGCAATAATTGTAGTAGAGATGGGGGAATCATTAAGCCTTTGTTTGTTTCGAGTCAAATATTATCCACGTGGACGAAAGAGCTAGTGGTTATTATGTTGATTTGAGTGGATTTGTGACGATATATTTGCGGGAGGTAGTGAAGCGAGTCATGTCAAACAAATCAATTTATATAATTGTCCTTGTTTTGGTGAGAAAATAATCAGTTTTTGGTTTTCAATTTGCAGAGAATAATTGATTTTTGTAGTTATAGAGAATCGATTCTTGAATAATTGTTACACACGAGAGAATCGATTCTAAAGAGACAAAATGAGATTGAGAATCAATTCTAGAATTATTATTGTTGATTGCCTGTTTTTTTTTTTTACATTTTGATTCTCTTATCGTTCTGCTCTCCTGCTTTAGTTGGTAATTATTATTCTACTCTGTTGCACGTCACTCTTTTTTTCCTAGGATATTCATAAATATGTTGAAGAAAATGGACATAATTGTCCCTATTTGATTTATTGTTATTATTATTATCATCATCAATTATTATAATAATAATAAAAATAAATTTTCTTTTAAATTATGATAAAATAATAATATTTTACTTTTTACTATTTTTCACGTAATCTAAACAATCTCACATTCAACTTCTTTTCACATCAAATCCACTTCCCCAAATATTATTTAAGGATAATTTAGGAACACATTGTAGATATATAAGTGGTATAATATAAGGCAATACTTCTAGACATATGAGAAAAATATGTAATTGTCAAGGTAAAAATATTTGACATTTTTTAATGTATAATTGTAACTAACTTTAAATAAGACGGTCCATGAAGTTTACATTGATTTCTTACAATTACTTATTAGTGTTTGCATGCTGTAAAATGGAACATATTCTTAATTCTTGTAGGCTACTTTTGACACCCATCTTTATGTACCTAGTGGAAATGGGTTCCATATATATTTCTTGCTCATGAAATTGACACCTCAAATGAAATTGGATTTAAGGTAACATTTCTTTACATTCGCATCTCCTTTCGATGTATAATAGAATCTGTCAATTTGACGATGACTGTTTATACAAGCATTACATGTTTAAAAATGATGCCCGCAATTTCTATTTTTCTTTTTAATGAAAAGCCTTTTTAATTTTTGTAGAGAGTATTTTTCTGAAGAAAAACGTGAATATAATATACGTTAAGGAAGGTTAAGGAAATTATTTGCTTTTTAGATAAATGTTTAGGAATGATAAGGAAATTATAACAACAATAATAAATTTGCTTGTAACCAGAATGAAATGATCCTACTCAATGCTGGTACAGGGTATAATTTGACGTGTGAACTGGATAAAATGCAACATTTCATCATCTTTCGTTGTCCTCACATTGTAAAACTTCAACGGAATCAAAATATAGTATTTTAATATTATGTTTTGTTCTGATTTCATTTTCAAAAAAATACCCCAAATATACAACAAAACGAATATGCTTCATCATATTCTAACCTATTTACCAAACTCTAAGAAGAGTTCGTGATAAACACGGTTAAACAAAAACTCATATTAAATTAAATAGTTTATTACTTTTTTATTTTATTTTTAGGAAGCACTTAAACTTAAATGCCAGGTCTCTCCTCCTAACAATGTATCTTTAATTTCAAATATATTAAGATTCATATATTATTTTAACTTCCATGATTAAATTAGTTTCGCTCTATTAAATTATGACACTAAACAATAATTAAGTCATCACATCAAACATGAGAATGATTATGGTTGATGGAATTAATGAGGTAATAAAAAAACATGAGTATTTTGAAGAGGATTTATCGAGATATTTGGAATAGTCAAATTTTAAATTGGGTGAATTTTGAAAGGCTTAGTCAATAAGATAACTAAATATTGTGTACAAATTTTGATGAATAAGTTACAAGAAAAAATAAATGAAATTCTTAATACATAAAATTAGTCGAAAAAATATTTATAGGTAAATTTTATTAATAATTATGAGAAATTTGTTAATAATATTTATATATGTTAATAATTATTTGATAATAATTATTGTTATTTGATTTCTTTTCTTTTTTTTCTTCATCTTTTTTTCTCTTATCCTTTTCTTCCATCTTTTCATCATCTTTCTTCTTTTTATTTATCATTCTATCTCGTACTTCTCTTCCTCGTACTTTTATTACTCGTCCTCTTTCTTCTTCTTTTTCTTACTCATAAAAACTTAGGTTTAATAAGACAAAATTCATTAAATTTGGTAAAAAAATTGATGTCTATTTTATCAATGAAATTTATTGATAAATTACTAAAAAAATTAATCATCAACACATATTACTAATGAATTTTACTCACAAAACTTACCACAAAATTATCAAAGCATAAAACAAAAGGAAGGAAATTGTTTTTCATTTTATCGATAGAATTTATAGACGAATTTGGCAAAACATTTGATGCCTATTTTATCAACAAAATTTATCGATGGATTACTACAAAATTCAAATTGTCCATGAATGCTATTATGGGTAGCAAAATGGGCAGGACCCAATGAGCTAGTCCACAAGCCCGACAACATTTAAGCGGATCAAGTTATATTTTCTAATCCACCATTCTGACATGGTTGGGCCTGCCTCGCTCACCAACTCGTTGGACTACAGGACGAGACATGGTGGGTTTAACCCGTCAACCTATGAGTAAATAAAGAAACATCATACATTGCACTCCATTAAGCTTTTCTTCAAAGCAAGGCACAATCACACAACCTTAGCTTATCTCCTCCAAGATGAACCACCATCAAACCTCCTCAAGTAGTGCCAGACCACCACTAAATGCGTAACCACGTCGTCAGCCACCACAACTTCCTCCTTTGAGCTCGCTAGCGACCTACACAGAAACACATCTGCATCGCACACTCACCACAAAGAAGATTGACCTCTATTGTTTGCAAAATCAATGATAAGTGCACTAGACACAACATAGTAAATGATAAATATTGTTCTCTCTTAAGAAGCTTGTGTAACATATTTCAACTCTTCCTTTCATAACTCAATTAGACATTAAAGTACACAAAAACACAAGAAACTTTTTTTGATATTTTTATCAAAATGTTGGGAGGTAAGAAGAAGTTTAACATAGAGTATTTACCATTGTCAAGAATAAGCTTCATTCACTTCATTTTCATGTATTCAAAGACATCTCAATTCCATATTCAAGTCAAATTCAAGTCAAAATCAACTCATTAATATACTCATCAAGATCCAATTCCTTGAATCCACAACGAGCAATCATGCATTAAAATCAAGAGTCTTAAGTTTACTAATGAATCGTGTTTAATCCCTAAGTACAACATCTTTTAGGTGTTCAATTTCAGTTATAGATTTCAGTCATATTTCCCAATACATTAAGTGTTAAAATAGAATGACTCAATTTCTCAAGAGGGAGGGGGGGGGGGGGGTGGGGGTGGGGGGTGAATTGGTGAAGTATAAAATTTAAAACTTTCAAAATATTTTTCACCAAAAGAGATGCCTTTATACTTTTCTTGAAATGCAAGTTACAAGATTTTCAATGCAGCGGAAATTTAATCGAATGCGTGTAAAGTATAATCGATTGAATGTAACAGAGTAGGGATAAGAAAGATCAAACACTGAGTTTTTATACTGGTTCGGCCAAGCCCACATCCAGTGTCCTTCCAACCACAGGAAGTCAATGCACTATAATGATCAAGGTTTTTACAACAAGGTTTTTATAGAGACCTCACGTCAAAAATATAAAACACCTCTCTAATCAAACATTGAGTTTTTATACTGGTTCGGCCAAGCCTACATCCAGTGTCCTTCCAACCACAGGAAGTCAATGCACTATAATGATCAAGGTTTTTACAACAAGGTTTTTATAGAGACCTCACATCAAAAGTATAAAACACCTCTCTAATCAAAATATAGGCAGTACACTAACAGACTAGCAACAAGAATCCCCTCTCCTGTTGTCCAACCCCTTTGAGGCACCCTGAAAAACAAGAACGCAACACGTCCTTCTTCCTATAATCACAATAGGGAACTCAACCCAATCTTCAAGAGATTGTAGAACCTGATCTTGTAGTAGACACCCAAATGTGTAGAAAGATGATACCTTGAAAACTCAGCAATTCTTTCTCTTCAAGAAATCACAATTAGTTGATCACCACGGTTAAACTAGTTTCTTGAACCTTTTTCTCTTTATGTAAACTTTTCACTTTTCTGCAAAAGAATATGAAAATGTTAGAATCACAAAAGTCTATACAGAAATCAAATTCGCGTCAATTATAGATGAACTCGTATAAGACGCAACATAATCGACTTTGCTACTAATGTAGTCGAATACATCAATTCAGTTATAACAAATAGTAGCAATCAAAACAATTAATTGAATTCACAATTAATGTAGTCGAATAACATTTAATGCTTAGTCAACACATTTAAAAATGTAGTTGTTGTAACAGTTATATCAAGCATTAACAAATTTCAAGACAGTAACAAACTTAATTAAATACATATCGCATGCAATTGATTATGCAACAGTGTTATGCAAAGTTTTGAAAATTTTTCTCTTTGAAAAACTCTCACAATACACTTGAAAAGGTTTGCGCAAATACACAAGTTTTAATCGATTCATCCAATAATATAATAGATTTCAAACTGTTATTTTGCCACACATTTAAAGTTCAACATTAGTGCTTGTGGTTTTTCCATCCAAAAACATGTGTCATGCATTCATGTATAAAATCACATATATAACACAGTGAAATGCAATTAACAACACGACAACAACACAATCATGTTCTCATATATGCATATAACATGTAAGCATAGAACATGTAACACATAAAACACATGTGTTATTAATTATGTGTTGTCATAATCCAAAACTCATATATTATTGAGATTGGGGGTTCAGCTAAATCAGTCCTCCCCCTATCAACAATCTCAACAATCTCTCCCTTTTTTGATGAGGCACAACCATGATTAATAATCAACCATGTTGCACAACTCAATACAGATTATCAATCAATTACCAACCAACATAGTTCTCCCCCTTTGGGCATTAGCAAAAAAGGTAAGCACAATGGTATTGATATACAGATAATCAAGCATATAGAGATGCATCAGATAATCATAAAACAAGTAATGATGCTCCCCCTGTCAAAGATATTCACATGTAATTAAGATATTCTCCCCCTTAAATGAAGACATGTGAAATATATCAATGATATGCAATGCTCCTCCTGTCATTATGCATATTTCAATCTCAAAATACAAATGCACAATCTAGTAATCAGGGAACTCAACCCAATCTTCAGGAGATTGTACAACCTGATCTTGTAGTAGACACCTAAATGTGCAGATAGATCAAACTTTAAAAACTCAACAATTCTTGCTCTTCAAGAAATCACAATGAGTTGATCACAACGGTCAAACTAGTTTCTTGAAGCTTTTTAACTTTTCACTTTTCTACAAAAGAATATGAAAATGTTAGAATCACAAAAGTCTATACAGAAATCAAATTCGCATCAATATATAGATAAACTCGTATGAGACGCAACATAATCGATTTTGCTACTAATGCAGTCGAATACACCAATTCAGTTATAACAGATAGTAGCAGTCAAAGCAGCTAATTGAATACACAATTAATGTAGTCGAATAACATTTAATGTTTGGTCAACACATTTAAAAATATAGTCATTGTAACAGTTATATCAAGCATTAACATATTTCAAAACAATAACAAACTTAATCGAAGACATATCGAATGCAATCGATTATGCAACAGTGTTATGCAATGTTTTGAAAACTTTTCTCTTAGAAAAACTCTCGCAACACACTTGAAAAAGTTTGTGCAAATACACGAGTTTTAATCGATTCACCCCATAATGTAATAGATTTCAAACTGTTGTTTTGCCACACATTTAAAGTTCAACATTAGTGTTTGTGGTTTTTCCATCCAAAAACATGTGTCATGCATTCATGTATAAAATCACATATATAACACATTGAAATGCAATGAACAACACAACAACAACACAATCATGTTCTCATATACGTATATAACATGTAAGTATAGAACATGTAACACATAAAACACGTGTTATATTAATTATGTGTTGTCATCATCAAAAACTCCAATATTACTGGGATTTTGAGTTCAACTAAACCAGTGTTCAGCTAAACCAGTGTTCCCCTATCAACAATCTCAACATTAAGAACCAAAAATCAAGTCATGAGTGATCAAGCCACAACAACCATTAAGCATGGAATTTGAATACTAACATGAATTGGAAGAGCATATATTATTAGCACACAAAATACATAACATTCAATTTATTACATCTAATATCAACAAATAACAATAGCCCTTTAGGATTCTACAAATTAAACAGATAAGGAAGAAATTGAAAACAAAGAGAGATGTACGCCATTTTCCAAGGTTATTTGCCTTTACTCCATGCTCCAATCACAATTCTTCTTTGCATTTTCATCTCCAATGTGTGACCCATCTTCCTCCTCAACCCAAAAGGAGAAAAGCCATAATTGATGAAGATTAAAGCCTAAGGAGGAGAAGGGGGAGCTTCCCAACACCCCAAAATAGTCCCTAAGGGTCTCTCCTAATTGCTCTAGGTGAAGAATGAAGTGTGGGAAAAAAGAATTTCCAAAACCCTCGCGAAAACATGAGTAAATACCTTCTTTCTCATCCAACGAGCTAGTAAACTCGCCCAGTGAGTGAATAGTGCCATCCAGTTAGTGAATAGTGTCACCTAACAAGTGAATAATGAATAATGAACAGTGTTATATAAATAGTGCCCAAAATAATTTTGTTTGCTCATTATGTACGTAGCACTAAACACGATTCTTGTGGCCTCTATTGCAGGTATTCACTTAAAATTCATCTTTTGTTGTTCAATCATGTTTCCTTGAGTTATGATTAGTTTCCCTTCACAAAAAGTGTTTCTTTTTAACTTATTTCACACACTTAGAAGTGCCTTGATTTTTGCCTTTGGTTAGGGATACTTTGTAGTGTCATTTATTGAGCTAAAAGTGTAAAAAATAAAAACAAAAATAGCGAGCCAAACTGCCATGATACAGGATAGGCTCCATTATCTAACCCAATTTTAGGTAGCAGGCTAGCCCGTCTTGACCTATTTTTGGTGGGCCAATGAATGGTCTAGATAAAACGAGTTGCCTTGGCCCATTTTGCCACTCCTAAATATTACTAATGAATTTTATTGAAAAAATTTATCACGAGATGATCAAAGCACAAAATTAAAGCCGAAAATTTTGGTGTCCATAAATCTATTACCAAACGATTTTAACATGAAATGATCAAAATCCAAAACAAATAGCATATATTTTAGTGACATATTACTAAACATCTAGGAGTGACAAAACGAGTCAATTCGCTTTATAATTGGTCCGCCAAAAACATGGTGGGATGGGCTGCAAATCCTAACTCGCCTTCCTAAAGGGCAACCATAGGTTGATACGTTGGCTTGCCAACTACTTTTAAGTTTTTAAATTTTAATTTTTTAGTTTTCAAATTTAGTTTTTATAAAAATGTATATATTAAAAGTACATTATTTTTTAAGTTTTAATTGATTAATTAATAACAATTAGTATCTTTATAGGTTAAAAATTTTCATAATAATTAATAATTGGAATTTAATTTATAAATGTTATTGTATATTTGTATCTTTCAAGTAATATAATACAAAAAAGAATTATTTTTTTAATTTTTATTTTAATTTTTAAAATAAACGGACTAGTAGATAAGACGGGATAGTACTTTGAAAAATCCAACTCAGTGTGTCAAATTTCAGTGAGTTGGTAGGTCAACCCACTGGCCCAAACTTATTTTTTTCACCCTTAAAAAACATATTTACCAACAAATCTATTATTGATGAAAAATTAGTCATACATTAAAATTATGAATTATAAATCTCATGTTTGGAATTATAAAATTACTAACACAAAAATATTCACTGGTAATAAAAATTCTAAAACTTGTTGATATTCTTTGTCTACAAATCTATGATCAACATTTTATTAGTTGTAAATACTAAATTTCTTGTAGTGAAAGGTGAAGGAGGCATAGTAGGAATTTGAAAGTCATAAAAATCTTAGATCAAATGAATATAATTTCCTTTTATAAAGAGATTTTTGGAAAACGTTGAAGCATGATTTCCTAAAGGTTTGTGAAGATTTTCATAAAAATGGTTTGTTCGTAAGAGGGGATAACTATTCTTTTATAACCCTAGTTACTAAAGTAGGTAATCCTTAAGTATGGGAAGATTATGAGTCTATCTTACTTGTACCAAGTGTGTATAAAATGTTGACCAAAGTATTAACTAACAAATTACAAAAAGTTTTGTCTAAAATTATAAATCAAGTAGAAAGTATATTTTTAAAAGCGAGAAACCTCTTACATAATGTCTTGATCACAAATGAAATAATAGATGAGGTTGTCTTGATCACAAATGAAATAATAAATTACGCTAAGAGGGAGAGAAATAAATGTATGGTATTTAAAGTTAATTATGAGAAAACTATCATACATGTAGGGCTGGACATAGTTAATTAAAAAAACTTAAACTACAGTTTATTTGTACTGTTTTAAACTTAAAAAACTTAAACTAATTTTACTTAAAACTAATTATACTTTGTTTCAGTTTTTCCAATTCTTTTTCTCTATCACAATTTCTCTCAAAATTAGGTTTTCTTTTCCCTTTCTCCATCACAGTTTTCACAGTTTTCGTTTGCCGCCGTTGAAGGTTTTCGAAGGTTCGTTGCTGACTTGCTGTAGTAAAAGACTCGCCGTCCTCTCGTTACTTCCCATTCGTCAAAGGTTTGCTCGCCGCCGTTGAAGGTTCTCGAAGGTTCGTTGCCGTTGAAGACTCACTGTAGTCAAAGACTCGCCATCGTCGAAGACTTGCCACTGTTGAAGGCTTTGCCGCACTCTACCGTCGCCAAATTGTTGTCGAAGACTCGCCCTCGTCAAAGTTGAGTTTACCAGGCTGCTGTGAACTTTTGGTGTGAACCCTAGTCGCATTGTTCGATGTGATTTTCAGCATTTTTTTACCTTGGCATATTTGTGTCTTGTTTAGCTTTTGACATATGGAATCCATGCTCTCCTAATATTTTTTTCTCTGTGTTGATTGTTACCATCTGGTATGATTGTTGTATGTTACCACTAAATTTTCATTAAAACTCTAAGAACTTAGAATAAGGGTATAATTAGAATTTTAATTATAGGCTAAAGGCTCTGTGTCTTTAACCTTTGCTGCTAGGTTCAGTGGTTCTCAAATTCAGGGATGTGTGGTGGGTGAGTGGGGTAGTGGCTTTATGCTCTGTAGTCCAAAAAAACCAAGAAGCATAAATCTTGGAAAAGTTTAAAATGTGAGTGGGGTCGAGAAATGTGAATCACATATGCCGACCACCTTGAACACACCCCAGGTTCCATTGAATTCCAAAGACAGTGAAATGATGGGTATAGGGAATGAAAACAGGCAGTGCCTTAAGGCAAAGGGTCCATATTTGTCAAGTGATGCTTAGGGGGTAGTTGAGATTGAGAAGCCACAAAGAACCTCTTATGATGTTGGTTCTGTGGAGCAGCAGTCAGATACAAATCTTGTGGAATCATTTCAAGTTCTAAGTATTATACAAAACTATGAACAAGTTCTTGTGGAATCATTTCAAGTTCAGTGGAAGAGGTGGTCCCTTCATGGAAACTAGAGAAAGATTAAGGATGTCAAACATACTTAGAACTTTAAGTGATTTAAGATTAAATACTTTAAGTAGAAGAAACTTTTGAAATAGATAAAAATTGGATCAGACAAGATTATGAAGCTAATTTTAATAAAGAAAGGAGAGATTGGTATTATAAAACATTTACAAAACAACAAGTAGAAAATTTTAGAGAAAAATTTTATAAATACCTAAGACAAAATGAAATAAAATTATACTTCTTTGACTGATTTTCGAATTACAATAGAGATCATAACTTGGAATATCCCTTTAGTATTAATAAATCTATATGTCCATTAGACAAAATATCGAATACTTGGAAAACAGTAAATACTGAAATAATAGAATCAGAATATTCTCCACAACAACGAATCGTAATACAACCCATAAAAGATATAGAAATAGAAGTTAGTCCATATAAATATTTTAAAAATGAAGATAAGCCTGAACAAGTAAAAGATATTAAAAAATTGCATTCCCAACATAATTATTTAAATACATATTATGTCAAAACAATTAACTACAATAGAAAGTAAGACTCAAAAAGAAACTTCTAGTAGTTTAAAAGAACCTATAAAACTAATATATAAGTTATTCAACGTACCACATAAAGAATTAGATTCATTAAGATTAAAAAACGATACAAATTTAAAAATAGAAGAATTGAAAAAGAAATTAGATCGGCTAAATAAACCATCAGTGAATACATTAGAAGTCTATAAATTAAAAACATATCCAAAGCTTATAAACTATTATCATCATCCTATGACTGCTGATGTGCAGTCTGCTGATCTACTCTATTTCTTTTTATTTCTATTGGGTCCTCTTTTCTCTTCCTTTTGTTAACTCAAAATCTAGATAGATATTAATCTTTTTTTATCTAACTAGTATGTTTGAAATTATTGGGTGAGTACAGACTGACTAGGTACTTTAACACTTAACTAGATACGTAATATTGTCAATTAGCGATTGTAAGGAATTACTGTTGAATTGGCTGGAGAAATTTCAACATCATGTTCATGTTGATAGTTTTTGAAGTTTAATCCTTTTTAAAGAAAAATATAGTGACATAATGTAGTGACGTGATTTCTGAATTTGTTTTCAAACCCTATATCATCATCATTTAGATAAATTTTCCTTTTGTTTTATTGAACTCTTAATTAATGTAGTGACGTGAATGTCAGAAACGGTAGAAACCCTCACACCAAATACTTCTAGAATGGATTATTTACCTCCTTGTATCGATTCATCGTCAACTGAGAATAGTAAGGGTCAATCATATGTGTGGGGACATTTTACTAAACAAAAACCACATTCTGAGAAGAAGGCCAAATGCAATTATTGTGGTGATTTGATTAAATATTTGGCTGGAACAAGTGGGATAAGGAATCATTTAGCGAGATGTAAAGAAAATCCTAATAGATAAGCATTCAAAAGGCAAAAGCTTTCATCATCAATTGCAGAAGTTAGTGTTAGCCCTTTACCAACTATTTCTAAATTTGACCAAAATGCATCTCGAATGAAGTTGGTGAAGATGTTTGTGAAGTCTGAGCTTTCTTTTCAATTTGTGGAAAATGAGGACTTCCGTGACTTTGTATGGTCCTTGCAACCACGATTTGAAGTCCCATCCCGCACTACATTGAGGCGTGAAATATGGGAACTTTATGAAGAGGAAAAAGCAAAGTTGAAAATGTTTCTATCAAAGCAGTGTGAGAGGGTTTGTTTAACTACAGACACATGGACATCAATCCAAAACCTAAATTACACGAGTTTAACAGCTCATTTTATTGATAGTGATTGGAAACTTCAAAAGAAAATTTTGAATTTTTCTCAAACAACTAGACATTCAGGAGAGCTCATTGCTAGACATGTTGAGGCTTGTTTGAATAATTGGGAGTTGAAGCGAGTCCTTAGCATCACATTGGATAATGCTAGCACAAATGATGTTGGGGTCCAGTACCTTAAAAGAAGGATGTTATCATGGAATTGTCTTGTTTTGAAGGGAGAATATCTTCAATTCTTTTCTCTCTCATTTTCAAAGCCCTACTTTTGAAGCCCCAAAACCTTCTTTTTCAATTCAACCCTTTCTCATCTGTCACCAATATTGGTCAACCATATCTACACCACTACAACAATGCTAGCTACATTCTTAGTTCTATTACCACCATCAGCCAATGTGTGTCACGATCATGAACTTTTTGTAGCTCCATGTGTCATCACTATCTGCATCAAAAAACGTAGCTCTCGAACCAAATCTACAACGAGCCACTATAAGATTATTCAAACATCACCTCGCCAGTGACAAACCTGGAGCCATAATACAACAAATCAATGTCGCTCCACCGTTAGCCTTTGTCAGAGTAGAAGCCAACATAATCGTCAACGAGTGACCATTGCAACAGATTCGCCAATGTTGCAACAAGTATACAAAAATCACTTTCGAAAATATTTTTCTTTCCTTTTCAGTTAAAATTATTAGATTGATTATTGTAGAATTGATCTAATATGTCTTCAAGATATTACATTAACACATATTAAATCGATTGTGGAACCAATCTAATACGCATTCCATAACCGATTTAATATATCTATTTTGTATTAATGCAAAGTAAAATTTTCAAAAGATTTTTTTTTATGATTATGGAAAGAAAACTCAACTTTAGAAGAGTTCTTAAACTTAATGTCATATATCTCAAGCTTCCGTTTACGAAATGTTATTGGAGTTAACCTAAGAAAGGGATGATATGGAAATCCATCATACAAAATGTGGCTAATAAATTAGCCACCTTGGAAATACGAACTTCTTTCATTAGCATGGAAATCACATGTAATTGAATAAGTGATAGGTGACTTCCCCATTTTATAAAGTCCATAAGGTTGTGTCTAAGAAATTTATTTGCTTACCAAGTAACTTCTTGTGAGGTAAAGACGGTGAAGAGGGAAAAAATGTGAAGGAAAATACACTAGGTAAGTTGGAAAATATTTTTTTTAATATATAAAAAAGAGATGGGGAGTTTACATGTCAAGGAATAAACACATTTTAGTGAAGCATTAAGGAAAGTGGAGAAGAAATTTTCCAATGAGAGGATGAGTCATTATGGTCCAAAGTATTAAAATCTAAATATGTAGATTGGAGGGATTTAAACGAGTTCTGGAGGATAAAAAGTAACTCTATTTGGTAGAGGTATGGCAAGAAGGTACGTGAAAGGACAAATAAGAGAAATGCTTTGACAAAATTGTGCACAAATAGGTAAGGAGTGAGAAACAAACTTTCTTTTAGACTGACACGTAGACAAGGGACAATGATATGCAGACAACATATAATAGATTTTTTTTTTCATTTGAAACAACGAAAGGAGAAATTGAGTGATACCAGAGTAAGAGAAGAAAATATATGGATATGGAAATTCTCATGGAAAAGTGGATTGATTCAATGGACTCATGATTACTACGAAAACTAATTCAAAAGTTACAACAATAGAAAATCAATACACAATTGAAGGACAAATGGAATTAAGGAGAGAAAGAAGAAATATGTATTATAAGAACTTTTCATATAGCACTAGTTTTAACGCAACACAATTATCCAAAAGTATATTGTTCTATTTATGCTTAAACTATTTAAGGATATAAGTTTTGTATGGACGTGATACCATGGATTTTCAAGAGGATTAACTTAGAATACATAATAATAATGATATATGAGTTTAGCTTATAAAAAAATTAATATTACTTTCATTTTAAAACATTAGACAACAAATTTATGAGATTTTTATTTTTTATTTATTTACTAAATGTTGGTGTAACATCCCAAAAATATAGTAATAAAACCATATAATAGAATTGATTACATTTAATAATAATTCAGTTCAGTCTTACACTAAAATAACGCACGGTTATGGCCGAACGACCTTACATAAAGATATATAACTTAATCTGTACCAGATAAGAGGAAAACATGAACGAACGGTTGACAAAAGCCACATACCGAACGCTCATATTGAAACAAAAGAGAGGAGGTGACCGAACGATCACCTCACAACAAAACTAATATAAACTAGCCGAACGTTCCTATTGTTCGGTCTTCACTTCCACTTCTATTAAATTTTCTTCTTCTAGCGCATCCTCCAACAGCGCATCTCCATCTGCTCACATCCAATCGGATGATCATTGCAACGGCAAGACGGACGTACAAGGATGGGACAACACAAGGAAAACGCAGGATAAGCTTATGTAATTTAATTCAAGTATAAACATACACTTCAAACAATCAAACGTACAAGTTAAAATTTAACATGCATAACATATACATCCTATCACTAGACTGACTGTCTGGACTGTATGAATTCTGTGTAGCTACGACATTCGTGCACCCGGGTGATGTAGTAACTGAAATTCTCATCAGCTGCCACCCGAGGTTAGTACGTTCCGTCCAAAGTACCCCTAAGGACTAGGACCTCCTGCCATTCCCACACATGAACTACTCTCCTATATGTGAGGACGAGTACTCACGGAACATCAGGATGAACCGCCAGCTAAGCATTTCCACATTCATACTTTACAAATTTCAATATTCAACCAAGAGTCGTTCTTCCCCGGAACGCTCGTCCAAAGTTCACAAACTTTCTTTCATCTCATATACTCTTCATCTTTTAATCTTATTCATTTTAAAGTCATTTTTACCATAAGTTCTAAAAACATAAAATACCGAACGTTCAGCCCTCTTCAGAACGAGGATGAACGCTAGGAACGAGACCGAGAAGTTGTCTGTTCCAGATTAGAATAAGATTGAGGGATTACTATGCGATGTAGGAATAAACCGAGTACACTTTTGACCATATGGAACGAACGTTACTTACAATCATGAATCAGTTAAATGAACTGACTCTCGTGAATTCCAACCAAGACTTAAAGAATATAATACATATGTGGATCCTAGGTAGGAGAAAAATATATAAACACATCAAGACGTTAAAGTATTATACTTAAAATATTTCATACCTGGAAACCTAATGTCAGTCAATGACCAAACATGGTATGGGAAAATTCTATTGAAGTTGGACGAACGTTAATGTCATCAAGAGATGTCATTCCCTAACAGAGTTTGAGCGCTTAGTGTAAGACCGAGCGTCACTCGTTAAAAGGACTTGGAGTGAGGTCAAGCATTAATAAACTTGAAACAAAAGATTAATAAATAAGGTACTAGCGGAGGTGTGTTTAAGAATGATTATTATATACAAATACATATATTTACAAGATTTTAAGTTTATTTCTGGATACGCGGATGCAACTACACTTGGCCGAACGCTCAAGCACAGTATTTTCACAAGGAGATGCTCGTCCTCAACTAGGATTCTTTTCAAATGAAAGAATCCAATTTCACATAATATTACTAGAAACACTGAACGGTCAAGGACAGTTCAATGACGAACGTACATTATCATAGTGGAATTTCATACTCATATTTTCAGTTATCTTCAACTCAATTTTCAATATATTCATTTCATAACCTTATAACTTCACATTCAACATCAATTTACATACTTTTAAAATCCATATCATGTTAGTAAATCATACTCCAAAGAAACACTCATATTCACATTCATACATTCTAACATCTCAACCAACATACATCATAATCATTTCAGCCAGATAACGATCGTTCATACAACAAAATCATCAGACAAATTAAATTAAATAAGCTTCCCTTACCTGGATACGTGATTGAACGTCCTAAAGGTATGTTTTGGGGTTCACCCGGCTAAAATCTTTCTATCCTCAACGATCAATAACTTCTTCAAACTAACCAAACAACATGAAACCAAAAATAACTTAGACTACACGCCCGCATGCAACCAAAACTTGGTTTGCATGTAACAGAAGACAAACAACTACGGACAGATACACTTACCCGCTCAAACTTGAAACTCGTTCAGTTCAAGATGAAGCTTGGGACGCCGGAAGTGTTCCTACGGTTTCTGAATGATGATCGGAGAAGAAAAAGTTTAGTTCAGGTAGAGAGAAAGGAGAAGTTTTAGAGAGAAGGAGGAGAAATGGAATATCAGAGTTTTGGAGAAGAAGGAGCATGCAACGAGAGTGTGACGTAAATTTCAAAAACTCGTTTTTACTCAAAACGAACGTCCGCTCTGTTGCTGACACCTGCTTTCCACTATCTGATTTTCGAATCTTCGAGGCTTGCCACCTGGCGTCCGTTCAGAGGGATTTTGGGTGCGTTTTAATGAGATCTGACAGGTGAGGTTTTGGGTGCGTTTTAACGAGGTCTGATAGTTGGACTTAGACTCAGTTTAATTAATTTTATAATTAGACTATTAAATTATGTTTCATGAAATAAGAATGAATTTTCAATTTTATTATAGTGAAATTTTTTTATTAATGATTTTATTAATTTACTGATCTTACACTTAAAATGTAAATAGCAAGTATGTATGTTCTCGAATCTAGTTTTTAAACAACAACGTTAGGATGATTATATATAATAAATAAATGTGATACACATAATACACCTATGTGTATTGATAAAATTTTTTATATTATTTACATTAATTTTATGCAACTCTATTAATTAAACATTGTTCAATTAGTTATTTATCAACTCCATATTTTAATAGTTTTTTTTTTAATTTTAATAGATTTTTAAAGCATCATTGATGAGAAACACAACCTAGAATAGTTAGACCATGACAATTATTACTCCTAATTAATAAAAGAGAAAATAAGGTTGAACTGGATTTCACAAGAGTAATGAATATGTAGAGGTAAAATCAGAACAGAAGGGAAAATAAAAATAAAGAAAGAAAATGTTTTATCTATTTAAAAATAAATTTACGTAATACATGAAAATTATTTAGAAACATGTTTGTCAGTCATTTTCGTTAGTTGCAACAAGACTGATGCCAACAATGGAGACAAAATTTTCACCAAAACTGTCAACTTCGAGTAACATGATGTTATTCAATAACAACATAGACTAATAATTTCACTTTGACCTAAAATATCTAGAGCTAAGATTGCGAAAAACACAACCTTTTCCCTTTGATCTATAAAAGAAAAGTTAAGTGACAAAAAGTACTAGATAAAATTGTATTTACTGAAAAGTATTATAAGATTAAATTTGTTTAACGAAATATATATATATGTATATAACAATCATCACATTCACTCTTATGTAAATGTTTATAACATAATTTAAGATTTAATATAATATTTGTAAATATTTTTCTTTAATTGTTTTTATTCAATATAGTGTTAATATTTATTAAAATAAGTTAATATAGTCTTTTATGTTAGATCCACGTTAATATTGTTAAAGAATGATAACTTAACAAAATAATATAACACTTTTTCTCATAAAAAAACATAAATATATCAGTCTCTCAGTCATTATTGTTTTATAAAGAAATAACAGTAGAAAAGGTTAGGAATGAAAATAAATCTGATTTTACATTTTGTAGAAGCAAATAAATTTGTACGTGAATGGAAACAAATTAATTTTCTTAAAAACGAAGCCAAATTATGCATTGTTGTTCTTGTTTACTCTGTCTTCATTATTTTCATCTGTTCCTTCTATATTAAGAACCAGGCTCTTGTTGAATGGTTCAGTTCAAACATCTGTGTACCACGAATAATTCTTCTTTATTATTTCACTTTTAATCTATTTAATATTATCGATATTGTTCTTCTTTTAATCGAGGCTGAAAACTAGTACGAAGTTGTGTTATTATTATATAAATTTGTATTATTATATGTGGCCGAACCCTGTTGCTAATTAACAAAGACATTATATCTTTTATTAGGTACTTAGTCTTGGGTATTTATAGCTTGTAGTTAATAAGATGATTACTGGATAATTTATTAGTTGTACATCAAATACTAAGTATTGTATTTTTTACATCAAATATTCTATCTATTTTTTATTGAAAGTCTCACATCATCGATCAGAGATAAGATCAATTTATAATAAGTGGATGCAAATATCATCTTACAAGCTGGTTTCGTAGAATTGAGTTAGACTTAAAATTCACTTTTTAGCATGACATAAGAGTCTATCTTAGCAATATTGTTATTTGTGAGCAGGTTGTTATACTGCCTATCGGTCCATGTATCTCTTAGTCAAAAACAAATTTAGAGTCTTTCATGTCAATATTGTTATTTGTGGGCATAGGTATCCTCTTAGTCAAAAACAAATTCAGAGTTTATCATATCAATATTGTTATTTGTGGGCATGTTATTTTGTCTATCAGATCAGATATCTCTTAGTCAAAAACAAATTCAGGACAAGATATCTCTTAGTCAAAAACAAATTCAGTTTCTCACATATAAGTTGATCATTAGATCTATAGATCTATAATTGTGACTTATTCAAAATGAGACTCATGGTGAACGAGATACATCTATAAATATTATTCTAATTGTAATTTGATTTAATTTTTTTTGCATTAATTTTGGATTTGAATAGAATCTCTAACCAATTACTAAAAGAATTTGAGCGTGGAACGATCTTTTATAAACATCTTATTATCTAAAAGAATATAAAAAAAAATAAAGAAGATTTAAAGAACAAATACCATATAATAAAGAGTTTGCAAAAACTTTCCAGATGCGCAAGAACAAAATTGAAAAGAGGATACATGGAGGCTTTAAAACTGTATGGAATGAGTTGAAACTTAAACAAATTATTTATTAAAAGGAGATGGCCCTAATTCCAAAAATCAAAACATGGATAACGTCATCCCAAATAACCTATAACGGAAAAAGCCATATTAAGATTATATAAATAGGTGAAAATTTTAACACATTTATTATTCATTAATTTATTAATTGTACATTTATTATTATTTGAGTGTTAGCAATGTGTGTCTTTCTAGATTTTAGTAATAAAGAAGATTCTATTTAAGAGTCGAAATGGAAGAGTACAAAAGATGGCATAATTCATCTCCCTCTCATCTATGTAAGAATAAGGTTCAGACTCTTCTTTGGTCCTCATTTTTGTATGAAAATATCAGTTTGGTCCTTATTTTTTCATCTGTTTTAATTAGATAATATTTTTTATAAAAATGAACACATTTCACCCTAATCGACTGGTCTCAAATGACCTTAAATTAAGGCCACGTGGTGGAGGGAGAATGTGTTGATGTGTGTTCCTCATTTACGTGGAGAGAGAATGTGTTAAAATCCCTAAAGTGAATATCCTTAAAGTCACATCACCATATTTTCTCTTTAATGTTTTATATTAAGATAATATGTTAATTTAATTAATAATATATTAATAATCCAATTTAATTAATAATATATTAAAAAATATATTAATTTAATTAATAATTCAATTTAATCATATTCACTCGTCATTATTTTGAACTAAATTATTATAAATTTAGTTTTTTAATTTTAAAATTTTTATAAAATTATGTATATTTTAATTGAATATTAATATACAAAATTGTTTATATTATATCAAATTATTATATAAAAATAATAACTTATTTAATATTTTTTAGATGACTATTTGAGAAAAAACATTTCTTTTTAAACTAAAATATGTTTATTATATTTTTTAAAATTATTTTATTTTTAAATTTAAATAAATTCAACATATATATTATATTTTTAACTATTCAAAGTAATAAAATTATATATATAATGATTACAATAAAAAATTATTTTAAATAGTTTTTTTATAAAAATTAATATTTATGTATTTATATTTAAAGAAAAAAGATAATATTAAAATATTGTGTAAAACTTGAAAATTAAAATATTAAATAAAATTTATCAAATAAATAAAATAAATAATTAAAAATAAACTAATTTAATTCCGAAGAATAACTGTGTTCTAACCCAATGTAGGTGATGAGACTAGAAAAATAAAAAAAATATAAATAAAACTTGGTTTTGAAAATATTAAATAAAGAAAAGTAAATAATGTCACATCACCATTATTTATTTAATCAAAACACTCCAATAAATAATGTCACAATGTCAGATTACACATCAGCACATTCTCTCTAGACCATGACCATAATTTAACACCGTCTGAGACCAGTTAACGGTTAGGGTAAAATGTGCTTATTTTTACAAAAAAATATGACCCAATTGAGACAGGCCGAACTGAGATTTCCATAGAAAATGAGAACTAAGGGAGGGTTTAAGCCTAAGAACAAAAAGAAAAGAGAATTAGATGATGTCATTTTATTAAATTTAAAAGGAAAATGAATTTTGTAAGCCTTGTTTCTTCTTCTTATTCTATTTTTAAACTTTTCTTTTTATCACACCTTCCCTTTTCTGATTTAGTTATGTTTTTTTTATGTAATTTTGTATTGTTTTCATTAACAAATTTCACCAAGTAGAAAGTGGTTGAATAAAGATTACTTTTCGCCTACCAAGTTTTATTGTAAAATATGTTTTCTTTTGCTTTAAAATCTCTTTTTTTTTTTATATTATGAATGGTTTAAGGTTTTACATGTCTAATCAGTTGACAAACTCATTATCTAAACTTATTTAACTTTTGATAAGTGTTTTAACTAATTGGATCATGTTTTCTGGTGTTGTTATATATTATTGGATTCTTAGTTCCTTTTCTATCTTATACGTGATAAACAACCTCTAAATTAGAAGAGTTTAACTACATTATAATGTTACTTTTTGAAGTATTTTTCTCATGTATTGAAAGTCTAGATGAGTACTTGAATGAAAATTTTGGATGTGATTTTGTAAGACCCTGAAAATTAGAAGAAAAAGTAAGTTTTGGGTCATTAGGAAACTAAGAAACTCAAAATGTAACATGTAAGACCCTGAAAATTAGAAGAAAAAGTAAGTTTTGGGTCATTAGGAGACTAAGAAACTCAAAATGTAACAAGTTGTAACAAAAGTACAAAGTATAGTACAAAATACAATGCTGTCGATTTTGACAAGGTTTAGTATTTCAATTATAATTTTTTTTATAAATTAGATCTTGAGTTAATTCTTCTTCCATTAGAAAGTAGACTCGAATAGCTTCGATTCGAGTACTCATATACGTAATTCCGACATCGGGAAGGGGTTCAACCGGACTGACAAAGTTGTCCCAGTGATTGAACACGTTTTTGACGCATTTTTACTGTTTAAACGCGTTTTACTGTTTAAACGCGTTTTATGCCAAATTTTTGGCTATTTAAGGACGTCCCAGGGGCTGGAATGGTTCCTAAGTTGAACCAGAGGCTAGAGCACGAAGGTTTTGGAGCAGAGGGACTTTAGAGCTGTGAGTTAAGTCGGGGGAACGTTCGCAAAGTGTTTTCGAAAAGCTAGCTAAGGAGAAAACCGTAAGGGGAGCTAACCTTGAGTCTTTTTGTTTCTGTATGATTTTAAATTTGGTATATGTTTAGGATTTTGACTCTCTTTATGATTTTAGAATGAAATTCTGTTTCTGTTGTGTCTTTTGAATTGATCTACGGTTTGGAATCGGGATGTGCTTCTGTTTTTGATAATTTTGAAGAGATCTTGTTCGCATTAAGTATTTTGAATCGGTGGAAGTTTTTTTTTTTTGTATACGTATAGATCGAAAAATTTGAATTTGTTTATGGATTTAAAAAGGAGACTAGGCTTTTGATATGAAATTTTGGACCGGGCTATTTATCCGCTACCTCTTTGTTAAATGTTTAGTTTAGATGATTATTGTAACACCCCTTATCAGGGTGCCACTAGAAAATAACGAAATCAAAACTTTTACGCCAATTTTTTTTTTCAATTAACATCGCGGAAATAAACCATCAAAAGTTTAAGCGTCTTACAACATAAAGTTTAAGCGTCTTACAACATAAAGTTAAAACCTTACAAATATCAAATTCAATATTCAAAACATAAAATTACTTAAAACATGATAAGTCCCCCATAGTCATTCCCATAACTCTCGTCGTGCTACTTCATCTCTGCCTCATCTGCAACGCCATCTACTCCGGTACAAGTACGATCATCGTAGGTGGAAACCACAACCACAACATTTCAGGGTGAGTAACGAGGAACCTAACATAGCATATAATTCCAAAATATCAAAATATCATAACTTAGATTATCCTAGTCACAACCTTACAATACAACACAATATTCAACTCGTAACTCAGATCATCACCACTCAGACTATCAAGATCATAATAGTACAATACATCACAGTATTAAACTCACAACTCAATCATTTACTCAAGCTTCTGTTGTTTCCTTGAATTTTTTCGTATCAAACCTGTTTCGCAAAACAGGGCGATTCGAGCCGTCCTCCATCGCAACTTCAGACTTATCTCCCCGACCTCTCAAGGAATTACGAGTAAAAACTTCGGTTAGGCGCACCCACCGAGCACTATACTCACACGAGCCGAAGTCATTGGGCGAGACATTCAACCCCCTCTAGTCCCCGCGCACGAGAAAAGGGTGACACTCGAATCTCAGTCTCAGCAGAGACTCAACACACTATCGTATCGCAATACGAACACCATCGATTCGACAAGAATTCTAAGGAAATGACAGAACGCTTGCTCTCACAGTTTCACCATCACACTCAACCTCAATCTCTTTCAGTCCTCTCATTCTCATAATTCATTCTTTCCTCTTCCAACAATGGAAGAAAATTCTCAATACCCTCTTACCCACACTCTTGGCCAAAGAGTGTAGATAAGTATTCCCAACGAGTAAAAAATTGAATGCTGTCCACACTGACCTTTGCTTGTTATTTTACTCATAATTCTCTGTACATAACTTCAAATGAGTTCATTTCTTTTTTTATTGGAAACTAGACTCAAATATCTTTCTTTGGACATATAAATCTAAATTTTTGGACTACAGGGCTAGCTGCAGTAGAATTATTAAAAAACGGAAACTTTCACCACGCTCTGGTCTTCTCAGTTTTAACCTTTGCTGACTGTTTTACTCATAACTCTCTCTACCAAACTCCAATTAAGTTGGTTCTTGCTTTGTTGGAAACTAGACTCAAATATCTTTCCTTGGACATATAAATCTAAATTTTTGGACTACAGGGCTAGCTGCAGTAGAATTATTAAAAAGCGGAAACTTTCACCAAGCTCTGGTCTTCTCAGTTTTAACCTTTGCTGACTGTTTTACTCATAAATCTCTCTACCAAACTCCAATTAAGTTGGTTCTTGCTTTGTTGGAAACTAGACTCAAATATCTTTCCTTGGACATATAAATCTAAATTTTTGGACTACAGGGCTAGCTGCAGTAACATCATTAAAACGCGGAAACATTAATCACGCTCAGGTATGTTCAGCTTTGACCTTTGATGACTCTTTTGCTCATTACTCTCTCTACCGAACTCCAATTGAGTTGATTCTTGATTTCCTAGAAACTAGACTCAAATATCTTTCTTTGTACATATAAATCTAAATTTTTGGACTACAGGGCTAGCTGCAGTAAAATCATTAAATCTCGGAAACATTCATCACGCTCAGGTATGTTCAGCTTTGACCTTTGATGACTCTTTTGCTCATTACTCTCTCTACCGAACTCCAATTGAGTTGATTCTTGATTTCCTAGAAGCTAGACTCAAATATCTTTCTTTGTACATATAAATCTAAATTTTTGGACTACAGGGCTAGCTGCAGTAAAATCATTAAATCTCGGAAACATTCATCACGCTCAGGTATGTTCAGCTTTGACCTTTGATGACTCTTTTGCTCATTACTCTCTCTACCAAACTCCAATTGAGTTGATTCTTGATTTCCGGGAAACTAGACTCAAATATCTTTCGTGTGACATATAAATCTAAATTTTTGGACTACAGATCTAGCTGCAGTAAAATTATTAAAAAGCGGAAAAGTTCACCACTCTCTGGTCTTCTCAGTTTTGACCTTTGCTTACTGTTTTGCTCATTACTCTCTCTACCGAACTCAAATTGAGTTGATTCTTTCTTTGTTGGAAACTAGACTCGATTATCTTTAATTTGACTACTCACAAGACTAATTTGGATATCGGTAAGGGTCTCAAATAAATCTGGGAACAATCACAACAGTTCAGTTTTAGATTCTGCGTTTTATATCCAAAACTCATGTTATACTCAAAACTCATAAAACTCACAACCAAGAAGAAAAACACATGCTTCAACATGTTAAATTTAATCTCAACACACAAGGAAGAAAGCATGAAACAATTTATATGGTTACCTTCTACCCATCATACACTATGTTATATCCCAAGTTAAACCCCCTTACCTTTTGCCTTGAACACTTTAACTTGATCTCTTCCACAACCTTGGTAGAACTCTAGTTTCTTGGAATCCCTCTCTTATTTCAAAGGCCAAGACAACCTCCACACTTAGCACACTTAGAAATTTCGAAATACTCTAGCTAAGGGCCTTTCTCTGCTGTCCAAAACACTCATTCAGCTTTGGAATTAAAGGAAATGATTCCTAGACACACAAGGACCCATGGAATTGTTATTTAGCAATGATAATTCAATAAAACAAAGCCCCATACTCCTTTCCAGCCCCAAAACATGGAGGGAATGTCTGAAAGGGTCCCCAAAATATTCTCACAAAAGGAACCGCAGCCAAGCCAGCTCACATTGCCTACAATCCAAAAAAATTTACTGCTCACGCAAATCCCCAGCAGCAAAATTTACCGCAACTTTGACAGTCCGGTTGACCCCCTTACCGAAGTCGAAAATACGCGTATGAGTACTCAAATCGAAGCTCTTTGAGTCTACTATCCAATAAAAGAAGAATCAGCAAAATGGATGTTTTCTACAAAAAGTTATAATTAAAATAGTAAACCATGTCAAGTCTGACAGCACTTTATTTTTATATTATAACTTAAACTTTTTACAACTAGGTAAGTTCATGAGGTTCTAGGGTCTTACATTCTCCCCTACTCCAAAAATTTTCGTCCTCGAAAATTAAGGCTACTACGCAAACAGAAATGGGTACTCATTCCTCATAAACTCTTCAAGCTCCCATGTCATCTCTTGGGTTTCCTCGTTCCACAACACCTTTACTGTGCGAATTTCCTTTCCCCTCAGATTTTTCGTCTGCACCTCCAACACTCTGATTGGTCCAGCTTTGATTGTAAGATCTTCATTAACTTGTATATCATCAACTTCTAGTACGTGAGTAGGATCTGGAATGTATTTCCTCAATTGAGACACGTGAAACACGTTATGCAGGTTTGCCAACTGCGGTGGTAACGCTATCTCATACGCTACGGGTCCAATCCGCCTAAGAATATCATAAGGACCAAGAAACTTAGGAGACAACTTCCTCGCCTTGATAGCCCTACCCACACCTGCCATCGGCGTCACGCGTAAAAACACATGATCACCTTCATTGAACTCAAGCGGCCTCCTTCTCCGATCAGCGTACGACTTTTGCCTACTTTGTGTTGCTCTCATTCTTTCTTGAATCAATTTCACCTTTTCAGTAGTTTGTTGCAACAACTCAGGTCCTACTGATATTGCTTCCCCATCTTGAAACCAACAAAGAGGAGTTCGACATCTTCGCCCATACAAAGCTTCGAAAGGCGCCATCCCAATGCTAGAATGATAGCTGTTGTTATATGTGAACTCTACTAATGGTAAGATCTCACTCCAACCTCCAAGATGGTCCAAAACACAAGTCCTCAACAAGTCCTCTAATGTCTGAATAGTTCTTTCAGTCTGTCCATCTGTTTGAGGGTGATATGCTGAACTCATCCTCAACCGAGAACCCAAAGCATCCTGTAACTGTTGCCAGAACCTCGAGGTAAACCTTGGATCCCGGTCAGATACAATGTTATCTGGCACACCATGCAATCTTACAATTTCTCTTATGTACAACTCTACTAACTTCTCCATTGACATCTTCTGATTGATGGATATAAAGTGAGCACTCTTCGTCAACCGATCAACTATTACCCATATGGAGTCGTGACCCCTCGATGACCTCGGTAAGTGAGTTACGAAGTCCATCGAGATACTGTCCCATTTCCACTGGGGAATATTCAGCTGCTGTAACATTCCACCTGGTCTTTGATGTTCGATCTTTGCCTTCTGACATACCAAACAGGAAGCTACAAACTCTGCAACATCCTTCTTCATTCCGCTCCACCAAAAAGATTCTTTTAGGTCTTTATACATCTTAGTCATTCCTGGATGTATACTGAGACTACTCTTATGCCCTTCCTCCAATATCAACTTTCGCAACTCTGCTGTTGCCGGCACACACACTCTTCCTTGAAATCGAAGAATACCATTCCGGCAAAAAGCAAAATCTTTGGCTTGATCAGTTCCTAACAACCCCACAATTTGTTGCAGCTCCGGATCAGTTTCTTGTTCTGACTTCACTTGCTCCAAGAAACTACTCGTAATTGTGAGATGACTACACCACATGTGATCCCGACCCAAAATAACACCGAGATTCATGTCCCTTAACTTCTCTATCAGCTCTAACTCTTTGATCATCAGAGCTGACATCTGAATCCGTTTTCTACTCAGAGCATCCGCCACGACATTTGCCTTTCCTGGATGATAAAGCAACTCAAAGTCGTAGTCCTTCAGATATTCCATCCACCTCCGCTGCCTCATGTTCAACTCTTTTTGATCAAACAGGGATTTCAAACTTTTGTGGTCACTGAAAACCTGAAACTTCGCTCCAAACAAATAATGACGCCAAGTCTTCAATGCAAACACTACAGCTGCTAACTCAATGTCATGTGTCGGATAATTCCGCTCGTGTATCCTCAACTGCGAGAAGCATATGCCACTGGTCTTCTATTTTGCATTAATACGCATCCCAATCCTTGATATGATGCATCACAATATAACTCAAACGCCTTGTCTATATCTGGAATAATTAGCACTGGTGCGGTTGTCAATCTTTTCTTCATATCTTCAAAGCTTGCTTCACACTCATCAGTCCAGACAAACGGTTGGTCCTTCCTCGTCAACTGAGTTAGAGGACCTACTATCTTGGAGAAACCCTCTACAAATTTCCGATAGTAACCTGCTAGTCCAACAAAACTCCTTACCTCCGTCACCGATGTAGGGCGCTCCCAGTTCAACACAGCTTCAACCTTGGCTGGATCGACTGATATTCCTTGAGCAGATATCACATGACCAAGGAATTGAACTTCATCCAACCAAAACTCACATTTCGACAGCTTTCCATACAACTGGTGCTCCCTCAAAATCTCCAACGCTACCCGTAGATGTTCAGCATGTTCCTCTCGGTTCTTCGAGTAGATAAGAATATCGTCAATGAATACAACGACAGACTTATCCAAACAAGAACGAAAGATACGATTCATGTAATCCATGAATATAGCTGGAGCATTCGTCACACCGAAAGGCATTACAACATACTCATAGTGCCCATAGCGTGAACGAAACGCTGTCTTCTGCACATCATCAGGCTTGACAAGAATTTGATGATATCCTGACCGTAGATCAATCTTTGAAAATACTCCAGCTCCTTTCAACTGATCTAACAAATCATAAATTCTTGGCAACGGGTACTTGTTTTTGATAGTGACTTTATTAAGTTGCCAGTAATCCACACATAACCTTGAGCTTCCGTCTTTCTTTTTCACTAGCAACACCGGCGCACCCCATGGAGACACACTTGGTCTGATGAACTTCTTCTCTAACAGATCTTCAATCTGCTTCTTCAACTCTGCTAACTCTGCTGGAGCCATACGATATGGAGCTACAGATATTGGCCCTGTACCCGGCATTAGATCTATTGCAAAGTCCACTTCACGACTCGGTGGCAAACCCGGTACCTCCTCAGGGAAAACATCAGCATATTCCTCGACTACTGGTATTCCACTAATCTGCTCGTCTATGCTCTTCTTCTGTTCTTTCACTATCAACATAAAGCAAACAGCTCCACTCTTGAGATCTTGAACAACTTCCTTTGACGTTGACATTTTAATGCCCTCTGGTTCTTGGAAGACTACTCTCTGACGTCCACAATCAATCATAACATGGTTATCAGCTAACCAATCCATCCCCAAGATCACATCTAGACCTTCAAGCGGTAAGCACACCAAATTGACTCTGGACTTGTGACCCGTCACCTCGATCGGACACCCAACGCAGATTGAACTGGTTGAAACTTGTCCGGATGTTGGAGTGGAGACAACAAGCTCGCACCCCAAGTCAAACATAGAGAGTCCAAGATTCTCAACACACGACAATGATATAAACGAGTGCGTCGCACCCGAATCGAACAGAACATGCACATTTCTACCAAACAAGGAACAAGTATCAAGTATGAGGTTACCTGACTTCTCGGCTTCTACTCCAGACATGGCAAACACTCTGCCAGCAACCTGCGGCTTTTCACCATTAGCTGACTTCTGAGGCGTTCCACCAGTTGACCTCTTCTGAGGGCAATAAAGAGAGATATGCCCAGGCTTATTACATGTGAAACACGTTCGCGCCTCCTTCTTGACGTCACTCAGCTTTGGACAATTTCTTCGGAGGTGATCTCCACCACACTCAAAGCACTTCAACAACCCCGGCCTAAATTGTTGTGGCCTCTCATACGGTTTCCTCTGTGGCTTGCCCAAAGAAAAGCTTCCCTTCTGGTTCCTCATCACACGCCCAGACTCATCCAACCTCTCAGCTATCGTGGCCTGCTCCACTAACTCTGGAAATTCATTGATCTTCAAGTGAACAAGTGCCTTCAAAAGATGGTGGCGCAATCCTTGCTCAAACCTTCTGCACTTCCAATCCTCGCTCATATTCTGAGTATAGAAACGAGCTAAATACTCGAATCTCTCCTTGTAGTCTTGAACAGACATACTTCCCTGCTGAAGAGCCAGAAACTGCGACTCTCGTTGCTGCTTAGCGCTAGCCGGAAAGTAACGCTCCAAGAATCTAGCTCTGAAGTCTTCCCAAGTAGCAACTTCCCCTCGGGTATCCATGCTCCTCCGCATCCCACGCCACCAGTACTCAGCTTCTCCTGCCAACATATATGTAGCAAAAACTAACTTCTGCCCCTCAGTGCACTCGATTGCTTCAAATATCTTCTCAAGGTTACAAATCCAGTCATCTGCTTCATCTGGAGTTGCCTTGCCATTGAACTTTGTAGGACTGTGACGTAAAAAGTCGTTCATACCCACTCTCGGCCTTGGTGCCTGCTCAGCCTGTTGTGCCTGTTGTGCTTGCAAAACCTGAGCAATCTGCCGCATTGCTTGCGCCAGCTCTGCAGTAGCATCTACTGGAGTAGGATTTCTTGGTCGTCCCGACATCCTTTTCATTTATAATGAAAAAGATAAGCAAGGAAAAATAACCACACAAACAATATCAAAATTACGTCAGCGTACTAGTCGAGCTCACTCCCCAAAAGCCCCAAAGATTTTTTTTTTTTAAAACCTAAGCTCTGATACCAAATGTAACACCCCTTATCAGGGTGCCACTAGAAAATAACGAAATCAAAACTTTTACGCCAATTTTTTTTTTTCAATTAACATCGCGGAAATAAACCATCAAAAGTTTAAGCGTCTTACAACATAAAGTTTAAGCGTCTTACAACATAAAGTTAAAACCTTACAAATATCAAATTCAATATTCAAAACATAAAATTACTTAAAACATGATAAGTCCCCCATAGTCATTCCCATAACTCTCGTCGTGCTACTTCATCTCTGCCTCATCTGCAACGCCATCTACTCCCGTACAAGTACGATCATCGTAGGTGGAAACCACAACCACAACATTTCAGGGTGAGTAACGAGGAACCTAACATAGCATATAATTCCAAAATATCAAAATATCATAACTTAGATTATCCTAGTCACAACCTTACAATACAACACAATATTCAACTCGTAACTCAGATCATCACCACTCAGACTATCAAGATCATAATAGTACAATACATCACAGTATTAAACTCACAACTCAATCATTTACTCAAGCTTCTGTTGTTTCCTTGAATTTTGTCGTATCAAACCTGTTTCGCAAAACAGGGCGATTCGAGCCGTCCTCCATCGCAACTTCAGACCTATCTCCCCGACCTCTCAAGGAATTACGAGTAAAAACTTCGGTTAGGCGCACCCACCGAGCACTATACTCACACGAGCCGAAGTCATTGGGCGAGACATTCAACCCCCTCTAGTCCCCGCGCACGAGAAAAGGGTGACACTCGAATCTCAGTCTCAGCAGAGACTCAACACACTATCGTATCGCAATACGAACACCATCGATTCGACAAGAATTCTAAGGAAATGACAGAACGCTTGCTCTCACAGTTTCACCATCACACTCAACCTCAATCTCTTTCAGTCCTCTCATTCTCATAATTCATTCTTTCCTCTTCCAACAATGGAAGAAAATTCTCAATACCCTCTTACCCACACTCTTGGCCAAAGAGTGTAGATAAGTATTCCCAACGAGTAAAAAATTGAATGCTGTCCACACTGACCTTTGCTTGTTATTTTACTCATAATTCTCTGTACATAACTTCAAATGAGTTCATTTCTTTTTATATTGGAAACTAGACTCAAATATCTTTCTTTGGACATATAAATCTAAATTTTTGGACTACAGGGCTAGCTGCAGTAGAATTATTAAAAAGCAGAAACTTTCACCACGCTCTGGTCTTCTCAGTTTTAACCTTTGCTGACTGTTTTACTCATAACTCTCTCTACCAAACTCCAATTAAGTTGGTTCTTGCTTTGTTGGAAACTAGACTCAAATATCTTTCCTTGGACATATAAATCTAAATTTTTGGACTACAGGGCTAGCTGCAGTAGAATTATTAAAAAGCGGAAACTTTCACCAAGCTCTGGTCTTCTCAGTTTTAACCTTTGCTGACGGTTTTACTCATAAATCTCTCTACCAAACTCCAATTAAGTTGGTTCTTGCTTTGTTGGAAACTAGACTCAAATATCTTTCCTTGGACATATAAATCTAAATTTTTGGACTACAGGGCTAGCTGCAGTAACATCATTAAAACGCGGAAACATTAATCACGCTCAGGTATGTTCAGCTTTGACCTTTGATGACTCTTTTGCTCATTACTCTCTCTACCGAACTCCAATTGAGTTGATTCTTGATTTCCTAGAAACTAGACTCAAATATCTTTCTTTGTACATATAAATCTAAATTTTTGGTCTACAGGGCTAGCTGCAGTAAAATCATTAAATCTCGGAAACATTCATCACGCTCAGGTATGTTCAGCTTTGACCTTTGATGACTCTTTTGCTCATTACTCTCTCTACCGAACTCCAATTGAGTTGATTCTTGATTTCCTGGAAACTAGACTCAAATATCTTTCGTGTGACATATAAATCTAAATTTTTGGACTACAGATCTAGCTGCAGTAAAATTATTAAAAAGCGGAAAAGTTCACCACTCTCTGGTCTTCTCAGTTTTGACCTTTGCTTACTGTTTTGCTCATTACTCTCTCTACCGAACTCAAATTGAGTTGATTCTTTCTTTGTTGGAAACTAGACTCGATTATCGTTAATTTGACTACTCACAAGACTAATTTGGATATCGGTAAGGGTCTCAAATAAATCTGGGAACAATCGCAACAGTTCAGTTTTAGATTCTGCGTTTTATATCCAAAACTCATGTTATACTCAAAACTCATAAAACTCACAACCAAGAAGAAAAACACATGCTTCAACATGTTAAATTTAATCTCAACACACAAGGAAGAAAGCATGAAACAATTTATATGGTTACCTTCTACCCATCATACACTATGTTATATCCCAAGTTAAACCCCCTTACCTTTTGCCTTGAACACTTTAACTTGATCTCTTCCACAACCTTGGTAGAACTCTAGTTTCTTGGAATCCCTCTCTTATTTCAAAGGCCAAGACAACCTCCACACTTAGCACACTTAGAAATTTCGAAATACTCTAGCTAAGGGCCTTTCTCTGCTGTCCAAAACACTCATTCAGCTTTGGAATTAAAGGAAATGATTCCTAGACACACAAGGACCCATGGAATTGTTATTTAGCAATGATAATTCAATAAAACAAAGCCCCATACTCCTTTCCAGCCCCAAAACATGGAGGGAATGTCTGAAAGGGTCCCCAAAATATTCTCACAAAAGGAACCGCAGCCAAGCCAGCTCACATTGCCTACAATCCAAAAAAATTTACTGCTCACGCAAATCCCCAGCAGCAAAATTTACCGCAACTTTGACAGTCCGGTTGACCCCCTTACCGAAGTCAAAAATACGCGTATGAGTACTCAAATCGAAGCTCTTTGAGTCTACTATCCAATAAAAGAAGAATCAGCTAAATTGATATTTTCTACAAAAATTTATAATTAAAATAGTAAACCATGTCAAGTCTGACAGCACTTTATTTTTACATTATAACTTAAACTTTTTACAACTAGGTAAGTTCATGAGGTTCTAGGGTCTTACAATTATAAGATTTGGATGAATATGGGTTGTTGATAGGAGATGAGTTTTTGGACGTCTATAAAGTCGGTATGATGGAAGGAACAGTCGGTATAGCCCAGAAAGTGAATTTTCGTGATTTTGGAATAGTAAATTCGCTAGAGTGAATGAGTCAACTCGCTGGAGCGAGTTATGCGTGACAAATTTAGTGTTTTACGTTTTGGGAGTTCTGGATGTCTGTTTTGGACGTTCTTTAGGTCGATATGGGGGTTTTTGACCCTTTCGGAGTCATCGGTGAGGGTATCTAAACTATTTGAACTACTTAAGGGTTCGAATTAATAGACCATAAAGAGTTATGTGTTAATAAGTAATGTTTTCTGTGAGGATGTGAAATGTCTGAGTATGTAAGAGTTATTTTCTTGAGATATGACTAAAGATGATAACATGTTGACATGTGTACTTATGAATGGAAAGTGTGGAATAGAGTTCCAAGGAGGAACTCCTGGTTGATTTTGTGTCAAGTACTGTACGTATGAATATAGGAACTCCGATTTAGTGGTTCATTCTTATGCTCTCAATAGTCTCGATCTCACTTAGAGAGAAAGCTATGTAGTGGAGAGTGGGAAATCCTTACCGAAGATCCACAATGGGGGACAGAGTAGGAAGGATGTAGCTTCAGTGGTTGTATTCATATCCGAAGATCCAGTTTGGGGGACAGAGTAGGATAGAATAATTGGGCTAGCAAATAAGTGCATCCATATCCGAAGATCCAGTTTGGGGGACAGAGTAGGATAGGATGTAGCTGAGTAAAGTACCACTGCAAGTGTAGAACTAGCTAAGAGTTCAATATTCATACGTTGATCCGGATGAGTGAGTTTACGATGGTTATGGTATGTTTATTGTATTATTGAGTAATATAACTGTAAGTTGGAAATTTGGTTATTAATTTAATTTACCATGACATTTTATGTTGCATTAGCTCACCCTTGCTTTGTCTGTTGTGTGGTTGTTCTTTTGTGTTATGTGTTTTGTCTGGCGATGATCATCCGGTGGATGGGAGCAGAAGTTGGTGATATGCCGGTGGAGCAAGCATTAGATGGAGGATCGACGGAAGCTTAGTTATAAGAATGAGCCTTATAATTTGTCTATGTTTTAAGTGTGAATTGTATTTGGTTTGAAATTTGAGTGTGGGTTTGTATAATAATGAGGAAAACTGTTATTCCTCCTCCTATCAACTGTTCTATTGTATCAATGATGTAAGAACTCTATTATAGTTTAATGCTATAATAATTGGGATGTTACAGATTTCATATCTATTGATGTGTGATTTTATATCTATGGATATGTTGATTTTTATTGGATTTAAGTATTGGTCATACATTATTCACTGAATGATATGTTTTTAATGTTAAAATTAGTTTGATTTTAGGTGTAAAATTGGTTGGAATGGTTAAAAATTCATTTTATTATATGGTATGTAGACCTGCCACACTCGTAAAAAGGTGTTGTCATAAACACTATTATATACAATAAATAACTCTCATAATTAACACATTAACACGATTTTTTTTATAGTGAAGAGAGAAATCTAATTAAAATCAAAGATACAGTAACTTGAGTAATTACATACTTAAATTGAATTTTATAGAAAAATGAAGAAATTTATTTCAATAACTATAACAACTCAACTTGTTAATTAGGTTTTAAATAATTGAATTTCGGTAATTATGATTGTGTTTCTTCCTTAAATTCTGATTATCATATGGAATTATTTTACATACTTATTTATTTATTTATGTTTAATAAGGACAAAATTTTACAAGCAAGATGAAATCTCTCTATTATAAAAATGGAATCAAAATGTTGATGACGACAATAACAATTGATTGAGGTTCGATAGTGTATCCAAATGTTATAAGGTGAATTAACTCGACAACATGTCAATTGATTTAACGAATATGTTGGTCTCCCACAAAATAGATGGTGAGACCAATGACATCAAAAAGAGACAACTTAGAGAAAAACGAACATATACTAACACTACATATTATCATTAATGACAAAAAAGAAATATATATATATATATATATATATATATATATATATATATATATATATATATATATATATATATATATATATATATATGAAAACCTCGAATCATGAAAGATTTAATGAAAATATATTATTTGATATTTTGGTTCTCTAATTTCTTTTTTCCAATTTTTTTTTTGTTTTTTTATCTTGTAACACTTTTTTGATGACTAATTGCAAAAAACTTCTAACAAAAACAAAATTCTAATCCATTTTATTAACTAACATTCATCAAATTGATTATCATAAATTTTTATTTTATTTTTACTATAACTCTCTATATATATTTTATTAAATCACATTTTAGTCCACATTACATTTCATGTGCTAAAATAATTTTAACATGTGGCATTTGGAGGGGATCATAGATGGAGACAGGAGCCAACGAAGCGATTCAGTAGAGCCATAACGGAGCCAAAAGTTGTGAGCTATCAGAGAATGTCAATAAGCTCTGCTACCACTGATAATGAAGCGAGGCTTGTCACTTGTACTTCTCCTGAACTTAAAGCTTCTTGAAAACCAATTATACTTTTATTTTTATTAAAAATAAATAAATAAATATAATAAAATGTAAGTTAATTCGATAACAATTACTAAATAAGGACACGTAAATAGAATTTCAAAACATACTTTAATGAATAAAGAATAAGTACACGAGCAATCACCTTAGATAACGTAACCTATAACTATTGTCACAGTTAAACAAAACAACGCATGTACTCTTGAAAACTAAAATCTTAACAACACAAAATTTGGAAGCTAACTGTATACAAATGTTATCTCCATCTTTTCTTCTTTAATTACTTATCTTATATTGAATTATGAAAATTGTTATCTCATCGTAAAAATATTTTTTTCACATACCTTTTTCTATCCCTTCAAATATCAATTTCTTAGTATATGATATCTATCATTGTTATTAGAACATTATTACTAAACAAGAAATCTTACAAAAAGATGATTTCACGCTCAAATCAATGATATCATCAGAATTTTGAAGTAAAATCTCAATTAATGTAAAAATATTAGTTAATTAATGTCATATTTATAATGTTTTAATCTAATTCATCAGAGGTTTAGTTAAATAAGTCTCATTTCTGTAAGTCTATCTACATTTCAATTATCTGATTCAGACTCAATTACTTATTTTAATTTCAATGATGAGTTTCAATACATTCGAGACACAAAATACTTAAAATATCCTTAAGACTATAGTCTTTATTTAGAAGGGTAAAAATATCCTTAACCCTACCTAATACAATTAGACCGTGGATTCTTCACTTAAACGTGGAAGGGAGAAGGCTATTAACTTTATTGAGGGGACATCAATATAAATAAATAGTGAAAATTAGGTGACGTAGGTTGCAGTTTGCGTAATATAAGTTGCAATGAGATGAAAATGAAAGCATGTGAGTTCACGTGCCAAAAAGGCGAATCCAAGGAAAAAGAAAAGCAAGAAACCTACTTGTCATAAAAAAAGAAAGTAAGTTAAAGCTAAAGCCATATATGATATGATTGATCATAGTGCACTACTAAACTAGTGCTATCTGGTCTTCTAAATCATGCAAAATTCAATTTCAACCTTTTCTCCTTCTATTACCATTGCTTCACCTTATTCTTCAACCATCAACTTTTCTTACTTGCAAAGTAAGCAACGTTAATCACCCACCTCAATCTCACTTTCTGCTTCTCACTTCTTCAGACAACTTATTATGCACTTCCACATTCCCCTTTCTACATAATAATTAACCTTAATTAACCATTTTATACTTTCTAAATTACTAAAACATAAATGAGACCCTTCATACTTTCTCAATCCATCACTTCCCTTAAAATAAAAACTGAAAACTGTTTTAATTATCATCAATTCAACGCAGTAGTAAAAAGTTAATTAAATTAAAATCATCTTTGACGTGTTGTGAATAAAATTAAACTGTAACGGCTTTAACTGTCACAGTATGTTCATCCGCTATATGTTGTACATATATACGTTATTGTTAATGAGAAAATATAATACTCGGTTTCTCTCTTTCTTTTCATTATGCTTCTTTCTCATCTTTGATATATTCTTTCTACCACCTACTGGGCTAACAGTGGTATCAGAACGACAGGTTATGAAACCTGGTGAAGTTTTGTGATATTCAAGAAGATGCTTCAAGAAGAAAGGAGTGTGGAAGTGATGGCCGAAATGATTCACAGTAACCTACCTATATTTGACGGCAAAGGGTTCGACGATTGGTGCGTAAAGATGGACACAATTCTTGACTTCCAAGAAGTGGACGAGATAGTCAAGAAAGGCTTTAAAGAACCATTAAAGGGAGACTCAGAAGAAGTGAAGAGACAACACAAGGAGAACAAGAGGTTGGACTGCAAGGCTCGAACGTTGTTGCATCAGTGTGTGTCGGCTGCTATCTTCCAGAAAGTCTCGAAAGGTTTTACGACGAAGGAGGTTTGGGATATCCTACAAGAAGGATATGGTAATTCTGGCAAGGTGAAGAAGGTTCGTTTACAATTCCTTCAAAGGCAATATGAGCTTCTATGCATGGGGGAGCAGGAAACGATGGTGGAGCACATCGACATAATTCAGATTGTGGTGAATGCTATGAGAGCATGCGATAAGGTTGTGAAGGATAAAAAGATTGTCGAGAAGATACTTCGAACCTTAACACCACAGTACGATCACATCGTGGTTGCCATAGAGGAATGCAAGGATCTTGAAGCAATGAAAGTGGAAGAACTGCAGAATTATTTGGAGGCGTATGAGCAACGCTTAATTGAAAGAAAGAATGCAGAAAAGGATGCGATGCAAAGCATGAATCAAGCGCTGCAGGCCAGAAACAATCAGAACTTCAAAGGTCGTGGACTTGGAAGAGACAAAGGACAGATACGTGGTGGCCAAACGGGTAGTAGAAGCACGAATTCCTCTGTTCAAACCAGTGAAGACAATGGAGGTGAGCAAAAGGAGGGAAACAACAGAGGAGGCAAACAATTTAGAGGCAGAGGAAGAAGTGGGCATGATAAAAGAAACGTTTAATGCTACACTTGTGACAAATACGGGCACTACTATGCAGAGTGCTGGCACAATGAAGCCGCGAAGAAGACTAAGAATGATGAGGCGGCGAATCTTGTTTAAGAGGATTGTGATTCAGAGTTCGAACTTGTTATGTTGATGAGTACTCTAGAACGAGTGGAAGAGGAGTTATGCAGAGAGATAGTGTGGGACAGGTGTGAATGTGTATCTGAACGTGTGTTGCAGACGAGAGCAACAAACCATGCAGATGAGTGTCACTGTGGTACAAACCACATGTTGTACTCGGAGAAGATGAACCATGCAGTGAAGGTTGAAGAAGTTAAGGTGTTGCTGTCAAGTGAAGATAGGCATGTCATTAATGAAGAAATCGAATGATCGTTTGAAACCGAATGGTCATAGTCTTCAAATATAGTATAAGAGATCGAACCATCGTCGTCTTCAAATATAGCAAAAGAAGAGATCGAACGATTGTCGTCCTCAAGTGCAGCAGGTGAAGAAACTGAACGCTCGTTGTTGTCAGTCAACCGGTCGGGAGTTAATGAAGAAACCGAATGATCGTTGTTGTTGAAAGAATCAAGTATTGACAAAAACCGAGCAGGTGTTGAAGAAGAAATGTTGCCTTCAGACCGAACGAGCATTGTCAAAAACCGAGCGGTTGCTGAAGAAGAGATGTTGTCTTTTAACCGAACGGGTGTCGATGAAGACAACCGGTTGTCGTCTAAAGACCGAACGAATGAAGACAATGGGATGTTGTCTAAAGATCGAACGGGTGTTAATGAAGAAACCGAACAACTGTTTTCATTCAACCGAACGGGAGATGATGGAGAAACCAAACGGTTGTTGAACCGAACAGATGTTGATGAAAAAACCAAACGATTGTTTAACCAAACAGTTATTAACAAAGAAACTGGACGAGCGTTGGACAGGTGTGGATGAGCGTTGCACAAGTCTGGACGAGCGTTGCACAGGTGTCAAGAACTGGAACATGTATTAATATCTGTAGATGCAATCCATGCAGAAGACGATAACTGTTGGTATTTAGATACATGATGCTCTAATCATATGACAGGCAAGAGGGAATGGCTGATAGACCTGGATACAAGTATCAGAAGCAGCGTGAGATTTGTCGACAACAACGTGATCATGGCTGAAGGGGCTGGAAAAATCTTGATCACACGCAAGGATGACCGATCGGTTTACATGAACAATGTGTTGTATGTTCCAAATATGAAGAGCAATTTACTGAGTCTGGGATAACTACTTGAGAAAGGCTATACAATGTCGATGCAACAAAGACACATAGAAGTGTCTGATGAAAGACAATGTCTAGTGATCAAGGCTTCTCTTGCCAGGAACCGAACGTTCAAGGTGAATCTAAGTGATTCTAACACTGAGAATGAAGGATGGTTATGGCACTACAGAGTTGGTGATGATAGGCGGAAGAAGAAAAGGAGATCTAGGAAAGAAAAGCATAGGCATGGTAAAAGAAGAGACAAATGTCGAAAGAAGAGACGAAGAAAACTAGATAAAGAATCAAGTCGAAGTTCAAAAAGTGAATTGATCAATCATACTGACTCAGACAGTGAAAGTAAGAGTGACAATAGCAATGGTCAATCCCAGAGGCTTTCAAAAGATAAGGAGCAATATGGCAATGGCACTAAAGCCAACTATAGTTTGACAAAGCTTAGTTTTAGAGGGATATGTTGTGAATAAAACTAAATTGTAACGACTTTAATTGTCAGATGACAGTATATTCATCCATTATATGTTGTACATATATACGTTGCTGTTAATGAGAAAATATAACACTCATTTTTTCTCTTTTTCTGCATTATGCTTCTCTCTCATCTCTAATATATTCTCTCTGTCACCTATCCGCGCTAACATGACGTATAAGTAAGTGTTGAAAAGAAACGAGTCAAAATCATTTTTGTTATATATAACTTTTATATGACGGTTGAAATCATATTCTATAAATAATTCTTTAACGTAAAATTGTGAATATAAAGATATTTCTCGAGAATTTGCCTCGGTGTTTGTACGTGTATTTTTAATAAATCAAACAAACTTAATTTGTGGATTCTTCGAGGACTAGTAAATAATTTGTTTTTTAATCTAAATAAGAGTGTTTGATTTAGAATTCCAAGATTAACAGAAAGTTTATTTATAAATCATTTATATCTTTAAATCAATTTTGTAGATATATTTAACTTACTATATTGTTTTTATGTGAATATTAATTAACAACTCTAGCATTGTTTTAAATAGGTCTTTAAAAAGTTTTAGCTAGTTTGAAATCTTTACTTGCTTTGGAAAATGTAAATTATGTAAAATGATAAAAAGTCCGCACATGAAATAATTCTCATAACAATTTATCATTATAATTTTTCTAAAATATGTCAATTTTGATAATTTTTCTTATAAAATACCAGAATGGTGATAAAAAAGAACTGTACGTGGAATAACTCTTTTTCATAAGAACCATAACTTTGGAAATTTGTAATTTTTGTTTTGACAAAACTTTATTGAAGAAATTTGAGTTTTGGACGTATTAAGTTGCGGAGTGGGAAGTTGTAAAAGATAAGTGTTTCCTTTACTTTGACGGGTTAAGAAGTCACATTTGAAGTTAGTGCACATGCAAACTTTACATATGTTGTCGTTTTTATGATTGATGCTAAGTGCTGCTTGCTTCAATTTGATGTCTACTATCACAATAAAAAAAACAACCGAAATTTTGTGAATGAGACAACAAAAGTTAGTACCTTTTGACTTTGAGATGCATTTTTAAAACATGGAAAAGATAAAAAAAAAACACAGATAAAATTGTAGGTAACTATTATCTAATTTATTGAATTATATGTTTCTGTATTATTTTAGAGATATTTTAAGCTGTTAATTTTAATTTGTAACTCGCTTGTCCTCAGATAAATAACTTTAAAACAGTGGATTGGAAGAGGATATTTATTTTATTTTCTGTATTTTAATTGGATTTCTCTATATATTTATTTCCTTATATCTTTTATCTGTTTTAGGTTAAACAAAAAACAAAAGTTAGATCTCTAATTCATCAAGAAAGAAATTCAATATAAAGTGAATAGATTTTTCAAGAGTCCTGGACCTTTATATTCTGTGCTAATTATTTGGCTCATATAATAAAGAATAAAGAAATAAAGGGTTAGGAATATTTTCTTTTGTGTCCAATTTTAACTCATCGTCTTAGATTTTTGTTTTCTCTCAAGGAACTTTATAGGTATAGGAGAAGGATGATTATAATGATAACCCATGTCTCTTTAAGCATTTATGGATCTCTCTCTTTTTCCCCTTTTTTCCTTTTTCTTTTCTATTTTCAACTTATAACTAAATACTTTTTTATTAAATGATCAAGTGAATTTTTTTCTATATGAATTTTCATGTTACCTATTAAAATAAGGGTATTCTATCTTGTCAGGACATTCTAATTTGAATGTTTATTACTTCCTAATTACATATAATAACTAATTAAGGGTATATTTTCTTATAGAATTAAGATTTAAATAAATTATAAGAGAAATTATAAATCAAATTAAATTGAAACGCATCTTTAAAAAATTTAGGTGAAACAAAAATGAAATCTAATATCAATACTTTCAAATTTGATTATGTTTTTCTTTATCAGCAAAGAATATATATTGATGGGTATATGGAGAGAAGAGTTTTTAAAAAAACATAACAATAGGATAAGAGTCTAAGACAAGAGACTAACAATACTTTTAACCTAAAACCTTTAAATAATGAATTTATGAGTCTTTTTCTTATGAAGTGTTTAATTTTATCATTTTTAGTAAACGTAACCACTTAGATTCTCAATAATCTTCCTTTCAACTGTGAGTCTATTTCACATTGATAAACTTTCTCTGGAACAAAAGCATTTCTAACCACGAGTACTCTTCATTGAGTAGAAGCATTCCAAACTATGAGTCTCAATTTCGTATAATCATTCATCTTTATGAAACACGTTTGTCAGGAGTCCATGTTAGGAAAACTCTTGATACAAGGACCATATTATACACTCGTATAATCTGGTCATCAAAAGAAATCATTGACTTCAATACCACTAATGAATTTATCAAGGAAAGAATTCACCGGAAAGACACAATAACAATGAGATCTAAACTTAGCCCACATAAGAAATTGATATTATCTCCAACCTAAAATCTCATACAAAATCACACATGCACACTCACTCACTCACACACATGGACTTATGATTTGAATTTTACAATATTTTTTGTCCAACCTTATTTTCTATATTTTGTTAATATAAAAGGTAAAAGTCGAACGATATTAGTATAAGTGGAACGAGAATTAATCAACACTAACCATTTGTTCACTTGAATGGATTTGGGGAAGAGTGATTGAGTGTATTTGAAGATAAATTTTTTGGTTGTTTATTTGAGTGAATTTTGAGGTAAATGAAAGTGAATTTGGAAGCAACATTTGTGAGAATTAGTGTAAGATTTGATTGATGTGACAGATTAAAAAAAATTACTTCCAAATCCACTCTCACTTACCTCCAAATTCACTCAAATAAGCAACAAAAAAATATTATCTTCAAATTACTCTCCCCCAAATGCATTCAAGTGAACAAAGCCTAAAAGATAAACTTAATTATTTAAAACAGAAAAACATGTGTTATTTTAACCATAAAATTAACTAAGTAATGAAGTAACAATGTAGTAATCATTGTAGATACTGGTTTAATAATGATTTCATAATCATAAGGATGGAACTATAAAGTTGGTCTAATGATTAAATTTGGAAAGAAGATTAAAAAGATTATGAGTTGAACTTCTTCTCTAATTAACATTTACATTTAGCAGATATAAGATTAATTTAAAAAAGTTTGAAAAAAAAAACAAGAGAGATTCTCACTTGAATACTAAGAAAACTAACAACTAAAAATATAATAATAATAATAATAATTTTTAACCCATTCTTTTTAAAGGAAAACGTTATAATATATTATCTAAATGTAATAATAAAATTAAAAAAACATATTAATACAATATATATTTATTATATTTTAGCCATTAATATGTGATCTTACTGTATCCTAAGTGTAAATTAAAAAGAAAAAATTATCATGTTTAATAAAAAAGTTTGAAATTTTTATTAATAATAATGAGTATGAATGATTATTAAATAAAAATTTCTTAAAAAATATAAGTTGTATATATAAAATCAACATAAATTGTTGTAACATCTCAAAAATACAGTCTTAAAACTATATAATAAAATAATCATATTTAATAATATATAGATCAGTTTTACACTAAAGTAGAACGTACGCTCATGGTCGAACGATCTTACAGAAAGAGTTACAAATTTAAACTGTACAGGAGTACAATTCTGACCAAACGGTTTACAAAAGAAAATACCGAACGATCATACTTAACAAAAGGGAAGGTGATCGAACGACCACCTTACTATAAACTAACTATTGACCGAACGTCCTACTGTTCGGTCTTCACTTCTACCTCGACCAGGTTCTCTTCTTCCAGCGCATCTTCCAACAGCTCGTCTCCTTCTGCTCACATTAACAACGGATGATCATTGCAATGACAAAGACGAACGTACAAAACAAGACAAGACAGAAAACACAGGGTAAGCTTATATAATTTAATTCATGTACAAACATACATTTCACACCATCAACCAAACAATATAATTCATCATACGTTTCATGCAAAGCCTAATACTAGACTGACTATCCGGACTGTATGAAATCTGTGTAGCTACAGGAGTTTGTGCACCTGGGTGATGTAGTAACTGAGATGCCCTCAACAGCTGCCACCCGAGGTTAGTTCTATCTGTCCAATATGCGCAAGGACTAGGACCTCCTGTCATTCCCACACATGACCTACCCTCCTCTACGTGAGGACGAACACTCACGGAACATCAGGATGAACTGCCAGCTTAGCATGACCACAGTCATACTTTACCAATTCCAATATTCATCCATGAGTCGTTTCTCCCCGGAACGCTCGTCCATAATCTAAAACATTTCAATCCATATCACATTCTTTTCATCTTTCATTAATAATCATCTCACTTAAACACTTCTCACAAAGTTCCATAAGGATATCAAATACCGAATGTTCAACCCTAACTCAACGAGACCGAACACTTGGAGTGTGACCGAGAGGTCTCCAGTTCTAGAATAGATTAAGACCAAGTTACTATCGGGTTGAGAAAGAAACCAAGTACAATCATATGTAACAAGAACGACTAGAACGAACTTTACTTGCAAAGTGAGCCAATTAGATGAACTGACTCTTGTGAGCTCCAACCGAACACCGAAAAGACCATGCCAAGTACTAAGGCTCTAGGCCGGAACCAATGGATGTAGACACTTCAAGACATTCAAAGAATAATACTTAGAAGAATTCCCATGAAGAAACCGAACGCTTATGAAAATTTAGCTTATTTAAGTTTGGCATCACGAAAACCGAATGTTAGTTAATGACCGAGCACGGTAGAGAGAAAACTCTATTGAAGTTGGACGAACGTTATTTTCATCGAGATATAACATAAAAGAACGAGTACGAGCGCTTGGTGTAAGACCGAGCACTACTCAGTACGATCGCTTGGTGTGAGATCGAGCACTACTCAATACGATCGCTTGGTGTGAGACCGAGCACTACTCAGTACGGGCACTGGGTGTAAGACCGAGCACTACTAAACTTATAATGGAAGGTCTTGATAAATATAATAAGATATTAATATACAATTACATACATATATATATATATATATATATATATATATATATATATATAACACACTTAAGTTTATTACCGAATGTCAATAACCAACTGTGCTTGGCCGAACGCTCATGCACAGTATTTCGAAGTGAAGACACTCGTCCTCAACTAGGATTCTTCCCAAATGAAAGAATCCAATTATAACCAAGTTTACTAGAAAAATCGAACAGTCAATGACCGTCCAGTACGAACGTACACTCTCATAGTGGAATTTCATACTTCGAAATCATTTCTCTCAATTAAGTTTTCTCAACATATATCTTCATAATTTCATATATTCATATCATAGTCATTTTCATACTTCATACAATCCATATCATAGAAATTTCATATATTTCATATATTAGATCATAGTACAATCATATTTCATTTCCAATCATCAAATCAACAAACGTTCATGCAGCACAATAAACATACAAATTAAATTAAATAAGTTTCCTTTACCTCTGAACGTGAACGTACGTTCCTAGAGACAGAATACGGTTCGCCTGACTACAACTCCTTCTACCCTCAATACTCAACAAATCTTCAAACCAAAATCAAACAACAGACCAAAATGGTTCAGAATGAGACTATGAACCCATGCAACCAGAACTTGGTTTGCATGTGCCAGAGAACGAACAACTAAGGACAAGAAGAACTTACCAATTTAGAACTCGAAACCGATCGGTTCAAACTGAAGCTCTAGACGCCGGAAGTGCTTCTGTGGTGCTTGAACGGAGATCGGAGAAGAGAAATGGTGAGATTTCTTAGAGAGAAGGGAGAGTTTTTAGAGAGATGGAGGAGAAAATGAGGTTTCAGAGTTTGAAAGAGAGGTTGCATGCAGAGAGTGTGACGTGGTTTTTCTGAAAATCCAAGTTTTGCTTCCCACGTAAAACAGACGTCCGCTCATCTGCCAACACCTGCCCTCCATCATTGAGTGTCGAGCCCTTTGCTTGACACATGGAATCCACTAAGTGTATTTTAGTGATTCTGACAATTGTTGACCTATGTTTTCTTAAAAATAATATTTAATATATATAATAATAATATAATTAATAATAACATATAATAGCTCATCGTAAATAATATAATTATTAATAACAAAATGTTCATAAAACTTGTTAATTGTAATATTTAGTATGGCTATTTAACTAGTTAACAAATTTTGTAAAAAGAAAATGGATCGCCGCATATTCATCAAGATCGTAAATTATGCTTCGCACTATATGATAAATGAAAATTGTCAATTCGCTTGTACGTTATTTACATGTTCAGATTATATGCTATATATTTTTATTTTTAATTGTTAATCAAATTAAAAATTAAAAAAGATAAAATAAAGTATTCAAATACTACAAGTAATTATACATATTAAAAAATATAACATATTATAAATCACTCACATATTAATATAATTATCCATGATTGTTTATGTAAGTATAATTATCTATATTAACTAAGAAGCTCATTTTAGTGTGTATTTTCTTTTTTATTATATTAAATGGAATAATTTGTAAAAGTATATAATTTTAAAAATTATGTAATAATTATTTTTAAATGGAAAATTTACGTAATTACATTTGAATATAAAAATAATGTAATTCCTTATTTTATTAAATAATAAATTTATTTTTATGTATTAAAACAGAAAATTATCTAAATAAAATATGATATTAAAATTAATTAAAAAAATATTTATTACCTTTTTGTATAATAATGATATAAAGGAAGTACTCTCTTGGTTGTTATATATAAATAATAAAATATTTTTTAAAACATAAACAAGCTTTAACTAGTTTTATTTTGTTCAATCGTATTTTTTTACTTTGTTTATTATTTATAGTTGTTTTGTTATATTTAAGAGATAAGTATGTTCGAAGGAATATGGAAAATTAATAAAACGAATTAAAAATTAAGGTTTTTGCGACTTAGGTTGGTTATGGATAAATTTATTAGTCAACTTCATAAAAAAAGTATTGGGTTGGTTGATTTATTGTATTTTATGTTTAATCCAATAAGTCACTTTTCAATACTTACATATTTTTTTCAATACTTACATATTTTTTTCAATACTTAATTTCCTTAAAAGAAATCTTATTAGGATTTATATAATTTAGTCAAGTTAATGGTTTCATACATTTTACTATCCTTATATGGCTTATTATAGTATTTATATATTGCATTGATCATCTTTGTAATGAATTCAAATTTTGAAATAGTTTTAGTAGATTTTCTCTTGAATATTTAATGTATGAACTGAGAAAATAGTCTATTAAGATTAGATAGATGTATTAAAGTAATGAGACCAAGAATTTGTATTAAAATAAGCAAACCGTATAAATATAAATTTAAAACACTCGGTTCACTATCTAAATACTTTCTATCTTTCTAGAAACACTATTCTCTACTCTTCCTCTCCCTTCTCTCTAGATTTTTCTCATTGGAGATTCATCTGATCGGCGATTAGAAGCTTCCTAAACAATCTAGATGTCCAAAACTTTTTATTTCACCGATCAATTTCGTGTTTAGAGCTAGTAAGTTTCGTTTCTCTGGAGTCTTGTGAAATTATGAAACTTTTAGAACATGCAAGCAACATTTCGGTTTGCATGTGTTCATCAACTTTCTCTCCTCAATTCTGACTCCTTTCTTGGCCCTTTGATTGGTCTCTTCTCACAAATCTGTGAGCTATAGTTTTTCTTAAGATTTTCTGGTGTTGTGAGCAAATTTTCTAGAAGGATAGAAGTTGTTCGGTTCGGCTAAGAGGTAAGGAAAACTAGTTAATTTAATTATGATTTGTTGTATATGAGATTGATGTTTGGATGGTTACATGTGTGGGAAATTGCATGATTGATTGTTCTGCATTGATTTTATGCTTGCTGAAATCTGTGAACTGGTTGGGAGTCTTCTGAGGTGTATTCTGTCATTGTTCAGTTCTGGTTTTAGGAAGTAGAGAGGTGAAATGAGACTTTGGGGTCAAAAGAGAATTTGGTCAGTAGGGAAAGTCTAGGCAAGTTTCTTTAGACCTATTAGAACCGTTAAGCCTCTCTAAAATGTGTCAAAAGTGAAAAATGGATGTTTGGTCATTGAGTGGTGATTCTGCATAATTTGGAGTTTAATCTGATATGAATTTCTTTAGGATGATGTTAGAGAGGTTGAGGTATCCTTGGATAGGTGTAATTTGGTATATGAATCATGTTTGAAAGATTAGAAGTTGGGAAGTGGTAGGAATTGGTGAAGATAGTGGTTGATCATAATTCTACAGCTATTCTGCAGAATTATGCAGATCATTGAGTGTCATTCATTGACCGTTCAACTTTCTTCTTGTGTTCGGTCTTAACTGAGTTCTACTTCTGTAAAACTTCAGTTAATGTCCGATCGGTCTTGTACTCGTATTCTGTTTTAGTCATAGTGATTGTTCTTAGTGAGGTGTGTGGTCTCTTAGTAGGGATCAATCTCAGTGGGTTGTGGGATCTCTTAGTAGCGATCGGTCTTAGTGGATTGTGTGGTTTCTTAGTAACGCTCGTTCTTATACTAGTGCTCGACCTCGTACATGTATTCGGTCTTAAATGTGTTCGGCCTAAGTTATATGTGTTCGGCCTAAGCCATAAGCATTCGATCTAAACTTAGTATTTGGACTAGTGGTAGTATTCAGTTATGATGTGGTACTCGGAATCCTCTAGTTGTCGGTCATTAATAGCGCTTGGTTTTCTCTTCAGCTGTATCTATTATTGACCATTTGGTTTCCAACATTCACAGGGTGTTCGGTCTTGTTCTTTTATGTTGGTGATCTATGTTCGGCCCATATTTATATTTATTCCAATGTGTTGTTTTAATTAATTGTTCCAATTGCTTTGATGGCTTATGTATGCATTATCATACTGGTATCAAATTGAAAGTATGGTAAATGAATGTAATTCCATGATCCTCACGGAGAGGTTGCATGGTGGTGCCTTTTGTTGTGATTGACCGTATGAATGGTTGGAGTGTCCTAATGGGGTTTATTCGGACATTCTAATGATCATCCATGCTCAAGTAGAGAGTGATGAGTCATGTGCTGAGAATAACAGGAGGTCCTAGCCTATAGGGTCTTAGGTGATTTATATCAGACTAACCTGGTGTGGCAGCTGATGTGTTTCCAATTACTTCACCACACTGGTGCACAAACTCCTGGAACTTGACATTTCATACAATCCGATGGTCAAGTCATGTGGTCGGTCATTAACTGTATGATGTATTTGGTCATTACCTGTATTGTGTGGTTAGTCCTTGCATGCTTGAAATGCTCTATTGTTATATGCTTATGAATTGGTTTAATCAGTATGAGTAATATGATCAATTAAATTATTCTAGTTTACCCTTGTTTTTCTATGACATGTTTTTGTGTGTTTATTTTTTTTTTTGCGATAATCACCTGATTGGTGTGAGTTTAGGGATACAACTTTTTCAATTGGTTTATCGAAAGGTTATTTGTATAGTAGCGATATATGAGTATTTTAGTCTTCAGATGAAGAATTTAGTTCTTCATAAAATTATAGTTATGTTATCAATATAATGTTTCATTTTAGTAAATTTTATATTACTATTAGATTTAACATATTTGATATGAATTTATTTGTGTAGAAAACTTTAATATTAATATTCATTGAATAAAACTTTCAGAAGTAATTTTTTTAAGATAAACGATCCTCCCATGTTAAGAAGCACGTCTCAAAAGTAAGTTTAAGCTGCATCAAACAATAATTTATGCATATTATTTAGTTGCCAACACTATCTAAAAGTATAAGTTTCAACAGCCTTTTTTTTCAGATTAAAACAACTAAAATTGAAGCTCATCCACGTACAAGTGTTCTGTTCTTTTTCTTCTTTTTTTCGCTTGAAGCAAGAACAAATATTTTATTTTCTGACATATCTCTCATTTATTTTTTTCTGATTTTCTTCATTTTATTTATAGTCCGAGAGAACGTAGGAAGGAAAAGATAACCCAAAGAACAACCGACCATGCAGAAAAGTAAGAAAAGGAAATAACAACTTTATCTTTGTTAAGGATTGACTGAAACATTAAAGTTCACACAACTTTTTCTTCCTCTGCGATTTCCGAGGAAAAGGATGAAAGAAAAAATAAAGAAACATTGAGTTATAGAATCTGACTTTAATAACCTTTAATAATAATGGAAGCTAAAGCATATGGATTGTAGGATTCACACAAGGCCAACCTTCGTATCTTCACCTCTTTTGTTTTGCCTAACATCTTCAACAACTTGCTTCGTATTCCATCTAATGCTGGATTTGTTTCCATCCAGTGATGAATTCACATTCATAAGCTACCAAATATAAATTGTCCAATAAAACAATCTATTTTTCCTTATAAGGAATAAACAAAATGAAAAAAGAAGAAAAAAAAAAAGCTAAATGTTTTAGACAAAATAGAGAAGTGAGAAAAATGTGTACCAAAATTCATTTTTTTTTCTCAGACATTACTCAAGTAAATTTAATTCTGTAACTATCTAGTCTTATAATTTAATATTCTACATACTAACTTATGTTAATTATTAGATTAAAAGAAAATAAAGGAGATGATTGAAAATAACTCCCTTAAATTTATTATTGCTGTAATTGGTTCCTCCCATATATAATAGATATATGTATTATTTAACTTATGATTACTAAAATATAAACGAACTATTTAAATAGTTAACTAATTTAAATTAATTATAATTAAATAAGTAAATATAAATTTAAAATTATACACGTAAATCGAGATATAATTTTATTTTTACTTTTAATTCTAAGCTATCATTAACATTATCAGATTACTATAACTACTCGTTTAGATACTTCTCTTGCTACTTTACTAGCGAAAAGATATGACAACAATTATTTTAGACATTAAACAACATTTTACCAACCGAAACATATTAAAACGAGGTACAAAAAAGGAAGATATTTTGTTTCAGTTAAAAAATGAAACTAAAAGTTGAATATTTTGCTTCGATTATAAGAAAAATAGTAACCAAAAAAAATAAAAAAAGAAAGAAAACAATTTTGGGTTTTTAGCAACGGTTCCAATAATAATCATTGCTATAAACCTGATCAGATTTTAAATAATTATTTAATTTTTAGACTCTATGGTAGTGGTTTTTGGAGAAACATTGCCTCATACACATGTACTTTGGCAAAAACTTTTGCACTAACATCGCATATCATGTTCTCAATTTTGTCTTCTTCCAATCGATCTTTCATGGTGGAATTAAATACATGTTCAGTTCAGGAGACTATTGGAAAGTCTATTAATTCGTAATGTCATATCCATGTTGTATAACATCAAAGGAAATCAACACAGATAATATGTTTTCTAATTTTGGTTGCGTTCAATTTTCTCCCATTTAAACAATTGACATAAAGACGTCTAAACTTCACTTTATCATCACTTCTACCCTCATTACGTTGCACAAATTGTATATATAATTCTTCTACTTCTCTTATACGCAATACTGATGTGTGATGAATTAATCCAATCTCGATCCATATGTATATATACTGAAATTGTTTACACAATTTCAGTAATCTTAAGGATCACTTTGATTGTTTTTGTATTCAAGATTTGACCCTATCCTATTCAAGAAGATTCACTTTAGTTTATTGAACATATAAATTTTACACAACATATATAAAATTTCAAGAAATTTTGCTAGCATTTTGCATTGGTCTTCAGGTTACAAGGAATGAAAGTGATTAAAAACCATAATCAAATATGCACCTGAAGATCAATATAAAACACAGTTAGAAAATATTCATGAATTTTAAGACATGTATATTAAAATTTATATGCATTAATAAACTATGAAAAATTGACTACCCTTTTTAAACTATCCAATCGGACAATTCAATATTCAATACTATAAATTATAATTATTGTCTCTTCCTATATTCATTTTTAAAACATATATTTCTTCAACAAACTTGGAGAAAATAAATAATTTTTGTATTGAATCTCAAACGAGAAACTAAGACTAATTCAATACAATATATTTTAGCATACAATTAATCACATATCAAACATACAAAAAATGAGTATGCAACATTATATAAAATTATATGCTCATGTTAAAAAATAAATTTAAGAGAAAAAAATAGGAACTTGTGACCCAAAAAGGCGGCCAACTATGAAGAATGGTGCAACTACTCACATTTTGGAATAGACCAAAAGTCCACCACAAAAAACCATTACGTAGACACAAATAAAAAAAAAACATATTAGTCTTAGGAACCAAAAGTAACTCAAAAACACCCAAAAAAGGTAAAGAACGAAGGAACCAAAGCTCACTACAGAGAAACACGTTTAAGAATGACAGACCACTAAGTAGGGGTTTAGACCACGTCAATAGAGGCAATGACGATGGCGTTCAAGGCAATGACCACGTCAATATGCAAGTTAGAAGGCATATTTTGTACTAGTGGTTGTTTAAATATGATGTCTTATAAGAAATTGTTTAACACGTCTATTATATACTTTTTCATTTGTGGATAATTTATGTACATACTAACATATTAACATCCTCATGAACTTAAAAAACTTTTCAAAATAAATTTACAATTTCCATATCGTCTAGAGGAATATAAATATTGTATACATATACAAAACTCTATACAAAAGAAATAATCCTCAGTTGAACACTCCACCAACATTGTCTTCAGCTTTCATGTCACACACCATCATAACAAATAAAACTATAACCATAAAAGACACATGAGAAGCTAAATTAATAAGATATAACAACAAGTTATCTATTACATTTCTCAAACAATTCAAATTCAACAATGCATATAATAATCAAACAACATGCATTTATTCATGATAATATGATCTACTTCCAAAAGAATTGTGCATTGAATAAACTCAAAGATTTTTGCATGTATCATATGCTCTTTGTTGATGGGAGAGCTATACCTACCCCATATAACTGTTTTTGATGATGAACAAAATAGTGATTTTATGGTTTCTTGCACAACAAATGACATAACAATTGCTTTATCTTTATTGTGTTTTTGCTTGATGAATGAAATCATTTTCTGTAATTGAATTATGAGTTAAACAGATTGAACATTACATTTCTGGTAGAAATAATCGATTAAGCAATGTATATAATATGTTAAATTTCTTCAAATATCATTGTATGCATAATAGGGGCAAACAACTATGTAGTAATCGATTACATATGTTGTATAGTCGATTAAAACACAATGCTATGTCAATATGTGTTTGATAAGTGCATTGATATGTTTGGAATGAAAATTGGTTTGAAAATTTGCTTAAGTGTTGAACATAACCGATTACATAAGTTTCATAACGGTTAAATATGTTTATCTTTTCAAAATATATTCCATTTAAAGCCTGAACTATTTCTAATGGTCATATGAATTTATTGTTGGCTTATATGAATTGTTTAATCGATTGCATGCGTTGTATAATCTGTTAAATTTAAATAGAAGAAAATATGTTAAAGCATTAGGGAAAAAGTAACATATTACTAATCGATTAAATTGTGTCAGAATTAAAAAATCCTATAAATAATTGTCTTGCACGTTGTTTCAAACTAATATTTTGTGCAATCAATTTCATAAATAACATTGTGATTGAGTTTTGATTACAGGAGTGTCCAAGAACTGTCTTGAAGAATTAAGGATCAAATTTAGGTTTACACATCAAGATTCTATCCAAAAACTAGGCTGATCAGTAGTGATTCATTCTACACTACTAGAGTGTACCTGGACGATCAATTTCAACGTTTGCAATCTGAGTATTGTGTTCCTATGTTGTTGCGTCAGGGGGAGAGAATTGTGATTGTTCTTATTGAGAGCTGAGATTGTTCTCAAGGTGTTTAGAGAATTGTGAGTGTTATTTGTTTTGTTAAGATTGTGAGGGTATTCACATCTTGTTACTATAGTGATTTCGAATGGAGTGAGAAGTACATTGAGAGGCGATATCTTTGCATTCTTGTAACTCTATCATTATAGTGAAATCTCTTCAACTCAGGTTGTTGAAGGAAGACTGGATGTAGGCTTGACCGAACCAGTATAAATTGCTCCAGTTAATCTTCTCTATCGTTTTCTCTTTTATTGTTGATTCATCATACTTGTTTTATTGATTTTAAGAAAATCAAAGATTTTGCAAAACTTTTGAAAATAATAATTTTTTAAGGCAAAATCCAGTTTAGAACTCACCATTTTTCTAGTTTTCATTTTTATTATGAAGTTGTGGCTATGTAAATGATTAACCATGTTTGCTTAATACGCAAATATAACTGTTTTAAGAGGTGGAGGGATTGCAAAAAATTTTCAGAATTTTTCCAAACTAATAAATTTCAAAGAATTTACGTTCTCAGGAGGGGAAGGGACTTAAGATCTTACAAGTGAAAGTGTGAAACTAACTTATCAAACTGTACAATTTGAATTTATCGCAACTCTATCAAGGGAAAAAATGTTACAATGAGTCTGACCAAACTACAAAAGAGGACCTAGGACCTATACAGAACTATTATACAGATCGTTTTTGTTTTTCTTCCTTTTGGCCTGTAATCTTTCGCCGGAGAAGAATAAATGGGGAAAACAAAGTGGGTGATGAGTGTTACTCACTGCAAAGGTCACGAGCAATGCCAGAGATGGTACTTTAGTGGTACTTGATCATTAGCATGCTTTTGCTTGCCTTGTCAAGGAGTGAGAGCACTTTCTGGCCAATGATGGTGCAGCATCACAACACAGGGATCTATAAAATCTCCCCAGAAAAGAACTTTTGAATCTTTCCTTACTCGTTCCACTGCTTCGCCCGTTCCTTTATATGTCATGTCTGTAATTCCAAAACCATTAGCAAGAATGGCCACAATGGAGCATATTGTTAGCAAATCAACTGGGAGCATGGCATTCTTATTGGCGAGAACACTACAGTGAGCCGTGCATGATCAGAAAGTGAGTAGTCTTCAGGCCATCTACCTTTCTCCACCTCTGGAGGAAACAGAACTGCATTTTTTACACAGAAACCAATTGTTTGATCCTGTGAATCATTTACAACGTCATCCTGCTCCTCCCCAATTTTGTTATCATCGCTCTCTTCTGGAGCTGTTGAATTCCAGATCTGCTGCTGCATCATCCGAATCGTATCACCAAACAAGGAAGAAAGGATTATATAAATAATAAAAGGAAATTCCATCACCTACTCTACAATGATAACAAAAGAACTTTATCTCCCTAGGTGAAGACAAACAAATCAGAATTGTCAATTTCATCATACGGACTATTTCTTACAACAAGTGATATATTTATCTCAAGATCTAATTTCAGTATCGATTACTTTACCAGGAATTCTTTATAATCAAGAACACCATTTCCATTTACGTCTGCTTGGAGCCACAAGTCCTTGATCTCTTCGTCATTTAATCCATGACAATGACCAGTTAAACTGAGCTGCATGGAATGAAGAAACCCGCAACCATCAGGATTATTATTTCTCAGGCGAGACCAGCATTGACTGAAATTTTACAGTGCTTAGCAACATACCTGTTTAAGTGCTTCACAGAAACCTGAATAGGTAATACAATCTTCATTATCAGCCTTTAGAAAGGCAAATGCATCACTCTCAGTCAATGAAGCTCTCCGTACCAGATACTGAAAAAGTAGAAATTTATCGTCAATGACAATTCTGTTTCACGAAAGAAAAAGCCCAAAGGAGAGGTGTTAGCTTTGACTTGATAAGCAAAATTGCACTGAAATGGAGCTATAGAAAACACATCATTACACTAACAGTAATACTTTCCTCCCTGACAACGTGTTATAAGCAATACAGATTCTCTACAACAAACTCTACCTCATTTCTCTCTCTGTTCCACAATATTATAGTAGTAATCGACGTCTATACCTGGCACAATGTTTTATCAAGTTTAACTAATACACCAATTAGATGTATTAACGTTTAGGAGAGTATAACTAGTCAGAATCCTTGCCAATATACTGAATGTTTTGCCTAACTAAGTGACCAACTCTAGTTTTGCTAAAAGAAAATAATGTTTAAATCTTACAGGGAACACCCGTCATCCTACATTCCGGTCAGATTATTTTATGATTTACCTTGAACATACCGAACACTGCTTCACTCCAACTTGCTTTTAGTAGTTTTCGATATTTGTCAGGATTTAGGAGCCAAATAAAATCAACAGCACATATATTTCCCCTATGATTGCGGTGGCTAACCCACTGCACAATGTTAAAATAAATGTAAGTGAATGGCTGTTGGCACATTATACAAAAGAAAAAAAACACTAGACAGTGGTAAATTATGACCTTGTCCGCGTCTGCATCAGTGTAATGATGTGCTGTATCATAAGATGATACAAAGCCCTGAGACCTCAGGAACTTGTAGACATGCCCACGTTTGCTTCCATTCCAGTCACTGAGATAAAAAGCAGTAAATAAAACCATGATTCAAGTCTATTCAACTAAAAAAAAAGTACACGGGAATCCATTTCCAATTTACCCGCAGAGCATGATTGGCATTGGCTTGAGTTGAAAATCATTCTGATAAGATTCTACGTATTGAAGAATCTTGTAAACCTGCAGAAAAGAAAATAATAAAGTGTGTAAATCTAAGCGAGACACCAAGCTTGATATTTGGTTTGTGATTTAAATTAGATGTCACATTGATATGCTTAGATACCTGCTGCAGTCGTACAAGGGATAGAGTTGAATCGTGGGGAAATAGCAGGTGAGTGTTAACAATCAAAATCTCCTGCCTAATATTACTGTTTCGCCATTGTGAAAACGAAGAAGCCAGTTCAACATGTAACAACTGAGCCACACGATCCCCAAAGTCATTGAAGTGTAACTCCTTGTAATTAAGAATATTAAAGTAATCCTTTTGCACTGCTATTAGAAGACCTGCAGACCCCCGGAGAAAATTATATCAGAATTTGTACTTCGTAGTTTGTAAAAAGGTACAAGTGGCAATGATGGAGGAACAAACTAGGCACATTGAAGATAACGTGATTATGAAAGCCGTATTAGTACTTAACAAAACGAAACTTGTATTCAGAAGAAAATTAAAAACGGCACATATTTTTCCTTAGAAAAGAATTTTAGTTGTTTGTTTCCCTTTCTAGATAAACACTCTCTGTGGTATTCCCGTTTGCAAAATTCGAACAAATTATTATCTGATCCCAAATGGGAGGCGTCGCTTCTCTGAGTTGAATTTTCACATGACAACCAAAAGTTTGTTTCTATCATTTTTCATATCTACTGAATACGCTCATTAATATTCTCGAAGAGAAAACACAATGTCAACACAAATTTCAGCCTAAGAAGAATCTAAAAATACACCTTCAGTGTCATTTTGTTTTGATACTTTTGGAATATTTATCTGACACTTAAAAATATCAACAATGTATTTTTTTTCCAATAATATTCTGAAGAATAAAGGCATGCAGATTACCTTAAATGAAATGGAAGAGTATTAATTAATATTTCAACAACAACATGGGATTGTTAACTCAATGTCCCATTGAAAACAGAAGTAACTACCCATTTAAATTCAGCAAACAACATGTAATTGCAAATAAAGAAGACGACAAAATTCCGACAAAACCGATAGAATAAATCCAAATAGAGTTCATAGGAATTGAGGGACAACGTGCATTATATATTATCATACCGTCCCCACGGTTGTTTGTCCTTCCAAGCTTGAAACTAACGTAACCAGCGTCCCCAAGTCTCTTCTCATACAAATTAACAAGTTCATCGTTTCCAACCCAAAATTCCTGCGAAAGCAAAACCCACGAAATTATTAGCTTTTCGACCCATTACAGAATAATAATAATAATAATACGTCTCCCAGCAATGAATTTTAGTTTTAGACGACACAAACCTGAAGACAGATAATTGAAGACATCTCATTCAACAACCAGTCCAATATCCGGTGATTCCTCGCCAACCAATACGCTCTGTAGTCGCTCTCGCGGCAACTCGGATCCTGCTTCCATGGAAAAAAATTTGAAAATTGAGATTACCCTTTTAAAACGGTGATTGATTAATATTGTTGCCATTATTAAGAATGTTAAAAATGCAAGAACCTCATGGTTGATGCGCTTGTAAATGGGAGCGAGAATGTTAAAAGTGGTGCAGGTAATAGTAGGTTGTTGTTGTTGTTGTTGTTGTTGGTTTTCCTTAGAAGAAGCAACTGCGAAACCCCCAAACCTTGAAATCTTTCCCATGCTCTTAGCCCACCTATCCGTTCTCATTCTACGTCCAAACCCAATCCACCAATGTTGCTTCCTGCCCCTGAAGATGCCTTTCTTCTTATTTTCCTATGTTACCGATGACGATGATGAAAATGTCAACCGCAATTGAAGTGGTTTGATTACGAAAGACGATGATGCCGATGATGCCGACGACGGTGATGATGATGATTGAGTTTTGAAAAAAAAAAGAATTGAGAAAATGTTCGATAATAGAAAACGTTGGGATTTTATGTCTATTAAATAGGGATTTTATAATTTCCCACCCCATTTTAACTGCCAACGCAATCCAACTCATCGCAACGAGTAATTTACCGTATCACGTTTATCATGCGATTCATTCGTTTTCCAAACATCTAACACTATATTTGAGTTCAACAATTAAAAAATGTGACTCACACACAAACTATAATCAAATAATAAACTAACAATCTATCTGTCAATTTAGTTTTTTATTGACGTCATTTTAATCCATTCCTGTTAAACTAAATACTTTTAACAAAATACATATTTGTAGAATATTCAAAACATACATTAATATTGTAGGCAATAATAACAAAAGGCAGGCAAATGATGCATTATACATTCAATTTCGCGAGGTAGAATATTGATATCAATTATATGTTCAAATTCGTCAACATAAGAAAGAACATCGCACGGTGTTGTTTGGACCTTCACGTTTTCTGTTTTAGGTATGTACATTATAATTAGGATGGATATGTTTTCGGGACCAAATAAAAAATTTGTCTTGTTTATAAGGATTGAAAAAAGAAACTTAATCTTTATATATAAGTTAGTTATATTAGCTATTTAGTTTAATTGGACTGGTTTATAATCGGTCTAATTTAGTAAGCTTTTCAACTTCTAAAATTAATGCGGGGAATGGTAGTACAGGTAGCTAATTCGTGGAGTCAAATTCTATTTAGTTTTAAGTAACTCGTTAGTTATAATCTTTTATAAGTCAAAAACACAAGGTTTTAATTATCTGTTTTCTCTCTCTTTTGAAAGAGAAATGGTCATCATAACGCATCATCTTTGGTATTTGATGATAGTATATAATAATTTCTAATTAATGATGTATTTGTGTTGAGAGTATAGAGTATAAGAGATCAAAGATGATGATATGAAGGTAAAATTATCAAAAATAATGGGCACTATTTTGAAAGATGAAGATATCAAAGATTAAGAAATTGATGGTTACAAAGAAAATCGAAAAAGGAAATCAAAATAAAGTAATAAAAGAATAAAAAATAAAAAAAAATGGTTAAATATATTTTTAACCTATCAATTATAATGAAAAAATATAATTGGTTCATGTTCGAAGATTTTGTTTAATTTTCAAACCATGATTGGATATAGTTTCTTCTATTCAATGATATTAAATTTTCACTAAACAAAATCAAAAGATAGACTATATGAGATCAAAAGGAGAGTCGACACATATGGTAACTAACTATTGCAAAACATAGTCCTAATAGACATAATTAACATGGACGTTTTCAAAATGTTATTGCAATTTATGTAAATTTTTTTTATTTTATTTTGACTTATAAGAAGAAAATATAAATATGTTGTTCATATAAAAAAAGAAATGGGCAAATTATATTTACAACATAGGTACTATGAGAACACTGCAAACAGATAATAACTGATTGAGTGACGATGTTTATTGTAATTTAGGTTATTACTTTCATTTATTTTCTTTAGTAGTTTTTTATTTAATTATCTTGACCTTCACCAATTATTTTCACTCCATTTAATCTCTATTGAATTCTTAATTGATATTCACAAGTAAATTCAATAACTTGAATGTATTTGTAAAATTAACCCACAATATAAAGAAATTGCACATCTGCTGTGTTAATTGTGGAATCTTTCGTTAAAATAATCAAATTTAGATTGAAAAAACGAATTGTTTGATAGTCCAATTAACCAATAATCCACATCGAATTAATTCGATTCTTCTAAAAGAGACCGAACAAATATCAAACCAATTAAAATCCTAAAAAGAAAAACAATGTATTTCTATATTAACGTTGTTTATGCTAATAGAAAGGAGAGACCTTTTTGCATTTGTGAAGTTAAAAAAAGAAAAAAACACATGTTTGTAATAGGAATCATATAAATCCCTCCTACTCGAAGGAAGAAACATGCATAAAAACATGCTAAAAGGTAATATTTTATAATTTTATCCTTAAGGTTAGTGTTACAGTAAATTATATACAATTAATTATAATTATGTTATTATATAATTTGATAAAATAATAATAAAACATTAAATAATAATGAAATAAATTTATTCACTTAGGAATGATAAATAGGCTAATTCTAATGATATAAAGTATAAATAATAATGATTTTCTTTAATTAAATATGAAATAGGATGCATATGTACATATTTGTCTCTATTCTCATTTCTATACAGCCGTATCAATTGTGACATCCCAAAATATAAAGTAGAAGTGTTATTCATACATGATAAGGTAGAACTGTTATTCATCTAGAATATAAAGTATTATCTTTAGAGTTATCTAAAAACAACTATAGATTTAAAACTTTATATATGAACAATAAGATACTTAAAACTATTTATAAGATTAAACTAAACTAACTACTCTGCAACATCCCCTCCATCCAATGCCTGCTCCATAGACACCTCTTCTCTCGCTACTCACACCCAAACGATAATGATCATTGCAGAAGAAAGAACACCAATACATACAAAACACAAGCACACAATAGGGTAAGCTAGTTTAAACAAAAACTAATCATATACTTATTAACTAAGTTTCATACAATCATACTTATTCGTTCACATCACATAAACCCTTCACACATGACACCACACTGACTTTGACTGTCCGAACTTAGAATGATTGCCGAGCTATGGCGGATTATGCACTCGTGGTGGTTTCTACTACTTTGCAAAGGCATTTCCGATGGGTTTCACCCTACCACACTCACGAGGTTAGTCTGTACCATGCCTTGGAGCATATTGAAAGCCTCCAAGACTAAGACCTCCTACCACTCCTCATGATATGGATCAATCCTCTCTACTTGAGAATGAAAGACCACTAGAGTTTCATGATAACCCCCAAGACTAAGCTTCTGCATTCATTCTAAACATACTTGAATCTCAACAAGAGAATTCACTTTGAATCACAAAATACGGCACCACCATGTAACCTCTCCATGAGGTTCATGAAATTACGTCCATCAACCATACTTTGAAATTACAACTTTGAAATCACCAACTTTCTATTTGAAACACAACTTACAACAATAAACAATGATATAACATAATACAACTAAAACATATTTCTTAAGGCACTCTATAATTCCTTTAAAACAACTTAAGACCAAAAGAAAGAGTGAACTAAAACTGATCCATTCACACAGCACACACATTCGCAAAGTGAAACCAGAGGCTTCTCGCACAGCGACCCAACTCGCAATGTGAATCCTCAGACAGAGATCCACCCCTCAAAACCATTCGCATAGCGGTTAAACTCGCTATGCGAATAACCTTCAAATAGTATCGAACCCCAACCACTCGCCAAGCGTCCCACCTCACTATGCGAGAGCCTAGACAGTGGCTCATACTCCCTAAACACTCGTAGAGCGCACCTATTCGTTATTCGAATAAAATTAACAATAGTCCCAGACCCCAACCAGTCGCATAGCGACCTGATTCGCCATGCGAATCATCACACAAAGAGCAACCCTCTCAACCCATTCGCATAGCGTGCCCACTCGCTGTGCGAATGCCTTGGCAGAGAGCATCTTGCCAAGGTGACTCATTATGCGAATCCATTCGCATAGCGAGTCTGCATAATCTATAGAATGAAATTCTGCAGAATTATGCAACCAGCAATTACCAATTCTAACCATTTTTCCCAAATTCTAACACCCCTAGATTGTTTTATAAACCTAATTAGACTTGACTAAGTGATTATAAACCTTCCTAACATCAATATAAGTTGATTATGGACCAATTCCTACTCTAAAACATCAAATTTATCAACTTAGGGACCCAAAATCAAATCTACCACTTTGAACCTGTTTTTGACCACTTTGCTGACTCTAACCAGTCACAATTGACTTCCACAAGCTGTCCACACAGTCTAATTGAGTCCATAACCCCTAACTCTCAAATTCACTACTCCACTTCCTCTAAAAGACTAAAAACAAACATAATTCCCTTCACTTTCTATCTAATCACTACTATATCAGATTACTCACATTTAATATGCTCAGTTACAACTGCACACACCATCCAATTCAGTTCACAATCATCATTTCACAGTTTCATGTTTTGGCATTCAAAGAACAAACAATTTAATCTACTCAAAACCTAGGATTCAACTCAAACAACACCATAACACAAAATTTATCACACACACATATCATACTACTAATTAAAACGAAATCTAGTTTCCCTTACCTCAAAAAGATACTGCCCAGCTCACAGGATTACTCTGACCGTACCTTGCACCACAAGAAAACTCTAGAAATACCTACAAATCACCAATTGGTGATGGAAAAACAACCTTAGAACTTAAATTAAGCTAGAATTTGAAAGAAAATAACTCTTGATCCCTGCAAACCGAACCAATTTGCAAGATCAAGAACCCTAGACGCGCAAGAAAGGAATAATCACTTACCCGCTCGATTCACCCAATTGATCGGTCAGATGCGTAGCCCTTGACGCCATAATCGTCTAGGTACCTCCTGATCGTCAAACCCACAACCCAGAAGTGAGAGATAGTAGAGAGAAGTCATAAGAATGGAAGGAAACAATGTTTTAGAGAGATGAAGTGTATTTAGATAATGAATCAAGCTTTAGAAAGTTCTATTTATATTATTAGATTATTTTTAAAGTAAAAGCTCGTCTCATTATTTTAATACACCTATCTAATATAATACTCTATTTTCTAGGTTCTTACATCAACACCTCGTTCATGTCTATCCATACGTATACTATTGTTGGTATTTAATTTTGTATCCTTTCATTTTTTTCTTTTGTTACACATTTTTTTCTTCTGTTTTTCTTCCAATTGTTTGGACTCTTTTATATCCATAAAATCCACTTCTACAAGATACTTTTTCTTTTAGCAAAATTTTATTTGACTCAAATGATATATTATCAATTTTAGGTCTTGTAATTACATTTTATTCTTTTTAGCATTTTTATTTATATAATTTTTTCACATAAAAATGGTTCACTCTCTTAATGAAATATGTTAAATAATGTAAACTCTTTATTTACTAAGTAATACAAAAATATCTTATTTATTTTCATTGATCTTTCTTTTTTGTTTCATTTGAAAAACTAATTGTTTTATTAAAATAATTTTCATTATTTATGAATAATTTTAATAGTTTGATATTTAGAAGGTTTTTTAATCTTAAATGTAATTTTTCTCTTAGTATATCTGTAATTATATATATTTTTCTTTGTACCATTTCGTGTATCAAATTTTTTTAGGATACACATTTGATCATTTTTACTTTTTTTTAACATTTTTATTTGTAATTTTTATATCAAATAAACTATTATTTTAATGAGTTTTTATATAATTATTTTATTTTCTAACTCATTCCGATAATTATTACCTTGTATAAAGATGTTTCATTTATTATAATATAATAATTTAATATCATTATTATAAAATTCAAAAGATGAAATGTATATGTCTAAGTTCAAAATAATATTAGTACTCACCTAACCCATTTAATACGTGATAGTTTGAGTTAGATTACAAAATTTCTGTTTCACAAAAAAATGAATTAAGATTAGACTAACTTATTTTCAATTCAATTAGTGAGTCAGTATGTGTATAAGTCAGATTAACTTACTTTATACTCCTAGTTAAAAAAATCAATTTTCTCGTATATAAGACAAAAAACTAAAAATGGAGATTAAATTAAAATATTGCATCATTTTAGTATCTTTGTTTTTATTAAGTCACTAATTCTCTATCAATATTTCTATTGCGTCGAACTTTAGATCGATTTCAACATTCCAAATACAAGAAATGTTTATAATTTTACACCTTTTTTTTTATAAAGTAAAACTATCATATTTATTGATGAACAAAATCCATCGATAAGCATAAAACTCTATTGGTAAAACAAAATTATCGATGGTGAAAATTTTTGGTAAAATACTCGTTGATAAATATCACGATCTCATTTTTCTCCTCTTATTCTTCCCTTTTTCCTCCTTTTTTATTCTTTATTTTCTTTTTTTTTCTCCTCCAACTTTGTTGTTTGTTATTGTTTTTGTTGTCCGTCATCGTCACCACTGTCACTAGTACTTGGGCTTTTAACGACGAATTCGAGACTGACGTCATATCGGGAGATATAAATTTGACGTCCTGTATTACAAGCCGACATTACTCTTTTATATACACGTCAAGTAGTAAAGAGAGTGACGTCTAATATCTGAATAAATAGTTATATTTAAAGGAAGATTTGACATCACAGTAAGGGGATCAGACGTAAAGTTGACATCCAATAGAAAGAGGTTGGACGAAACATTGACGTCAATTTATGAGGATCGATGTTACTTGTTGTTTATAGGCACGTCGAATAATAAAGAGAGCGACGTCTAATATTTGAATAAATATTAATATTTAAAGCAAGATTTTGCGTCACTGTAAGGGAGACTGGACGTAAAGTTGACGTCAAATAGAAAGAGGTTGGACGTAACGTTCACGTCAAAGTACGTATAGAATGACTTACTTATTGTTTATAGAAACGTCGATTAATAAAGAGTTCGACGTTTAATATTTGAATAAATATTTATATTTAAAGGAAGATTTGACGTCAATTATAAGGGGACTAGACGTAAAGTTGACGTCCAACAGAAGCTAAGCTAGAGAGAAGCTAGAGAGAAGCTCGCCCAGCTTTGCATTTTTATAGGCAACCAACTGTATTATATGAATGTCGATCGATGTACAAGATGACGTTAACATACATATATGACCGTTGGACAGTGTACAGTTCCATGTCACTTTCAGTGTTTTTTTTTAAAAAAATTTGGTTCGTTTTTGCTCATTTAACTAAACCTGAAATACAGAAACCAGTTTTCCAATTCATATATTCACAACATTCATTAATTTACAGTTTAAACCATGCTATCATCAATTCATCAATTCCAATTTAAAAGTAAAACTAAAAGACTAAAGGAAAAGCTATCATCAAAACAAAAAGAACCCAGTTTTCCAATTCATATTTTCACAGAATTCATCTATTCACAGTTTAAATGATGTTAATAATAATTCATCCATTCAAAAAGATGCACAAGTAAAACTAAAAGCTAAGCAAATACTATCATCAAAACACTACAAAACTTTAAAGAAAAACCTAAAGCTATAGCTAATTAAAATGTTTAATCAAATATTCTACCTATTCCTCTCTTATCTTCCCTATTACGACATCAGGTAATGTAGAGGTAGGGTTGAACCGCTGCAAAATCAAGGATTTTACTATTAAATTCATTCTAATGTAAAAAGTTTATTGATATTTGTAAGATTTTCAAATGTAAATTTCTACCTCAATCCAATATGCTCTTATTCCTACTTAGATGATTGTCTTCATCCATGACATGATGTAGTAGCCACATGCCCAGGAATCATTCTGCTTGTTGCACTAAACATGTGAAAGAGCTTAGTCAAAGGTAATGGTTTAAATTTGACTACGAAAATTAATAGTTACAGATCACCAAATTCCAACCTTAGGATATATAATTTCAATTTTTTTTCCTCTGGTCCTAGCATAGTTATCAAATTCTCGAGTTAACTGTTAACTCGGACGAGTTTGCGTTCTTACTCATGGTTGCCGAGTTAACTCGGTAGTAAACTCGTTAGCAAACTTGATAACATCACAATTTTGCCGCGATTTTGCTTGTTTAAAAAAGTTAAAAACAAACAAAGAAGATTCCCTTGAGATTAGTATTTAAAGACCCGATCTGATTCCTCTTCTTCGTTGTGCTTCACTCCATCATTATCTGCGGTCGTAGTCGTCGTTTGTAGCGTTCTCGGTTGTGGCCTCGTGGTCGCGCTCCGGTAGCCTAGTTCGCACTCACCATCATAGTCGGCGTCACGTTTTATGGTCATCATTTGCCTTGCTCGTGGTCGCGCCTTGTTTGCCATCGTGATAGTCGACTTGTCGTAGTTCTTGTGTGGCGTCTTTGTGTGGTGGTGGTGAGTACAAAACTTTTCATTTCAAAAGCCTCCTGAAGTTATGCCTATGTTTTCATTTCAAATGATTATATATATTCTTCAAAAGCCCGTGACTTGTGGTAAATTTTTTTTACAATAAAATTATATATCTTTAATTTGATTAAAGAAGGCTTAATTACCTATTTAGTCCCCATGTTAGTAGGTAATTTTCTGTTTAGTACCCGGTTTTAAAAATGTAGGCATTTGGTACCTATGTTTTGAAATTTGTATCAATTCAATCCTATCTAGTTAACGGCGTTATAATTGATGCGAGAAATTAAGGACGTTAATGATAGCCTGGGTGGAATAGCTATCAAATGTTTGAATGCATCTTCATTAACGTCCTTAATTTCTCGCATCAATTATAACGCCGTTAACTGGATAGGATTGAATTGATACAAATTTCAAAACATAGGTACCAAATGCCTACATTTTTAAAACCGGGTACTAAACAGAAAATTACCTCCTAACATGGGGACTAAGTAGGTAATTAAGCCATTAAAGAACATGTGATTTGAAGTGACTATTGCCTGCCACTAGTGCCTACCATTGCTTATTATATAAAGTTCCCGTGACCTGATTAAATTTTATTAAAGTGAGGAGACGTGACCTGAGCATGTGATAGGGTGTCATTGAAGCTATCAAATTAATACTACTTTTCAAGGCAACTTCAGTATTGCCAAGTAGTATTCAAGAAAGTAGATAGGATTAAAGTAACCCTGAGTCGTCTCCCAACGAATACGGAATTGCCTTTTAGTATTTGAATCTTATGAATGCAATGCAATGTTCAAGAATAAAAATGATGTTTGGAGAAGGTTTAAAAAACAAATAAGAAATCTAAAAATGATTATAATGAAATAGGCTAATTCCACTGCTTTTCCAAGATCGATTCATCATCGGTTATTATTTAAGTTTCAAATTAATTAAAGTACATTCTTAATTAATTTGAGGGCAATCATGCATTTAACCAAAGTAAATTCTCAATCAAATGCAAAACCTTTGTAGATTATTCACAATGAATTCAACCAAAGTACATTTTCAATCAAATCCTATCGTGTTTAATCACGTCTATGCTTAAATCGCTTAACCAAATTAAAAACTAATCAATCAAAGTAAATTCTCAATTGATTATAGTTGAAATTATTACTACCAATCAAAATACATTTTCAATTGATAGTAAAAACCAATTAATCATATGAAAGTTCCTAAATTAAATCAAAGTAGATTCTTAATTAAACCTAGAAACCCTAGAACTCATATAATCAATATGCATGTAGATTCAAATACATTATGATGCAAGAATTTTTGCTTTTAATTTGATAGAGAGATGAAAGACATAGAGAGAGAACAACTTAAAGCAATAATCAAAATAAACAATTGCATTAACTCAATCTAACCTCAAAATCCATAATGGAATTACAGCAGAATAGTCCTAGATGCTTAGCTCTCCATGAATGGAGTTGAATACAAGATGAAATAGGAGAGAGAGAAGTGGTGAATGAATGAATGAAGTCAACTCCCCTTTTCTGCCTCCCCTAGGTCTCTTTATATAGGGTTTGATTGGGCTTAGACTCTGAATATTCAGTTAACAGAATCTTTTATCTTATATCTTCCAAATAACTAAAAGATTTAGATAATTATAACATTATTTGAAAGATATTTTCTGTTGATATTCCCAAATTAAATTAATTCAACAACTGTATTTTATCTTTTAGCTTTTCTGAATTTCCAAAATTACACATAAGCCTTGAAATTTTCTCTATCTGCACTTTAGCCCCAACTGAATTTCCCAAAATTGCAACAGAACCCCTTAATTGACCAGACTTTGACTGTTTGACCAACTTTGACTCATATGGTCGTGGTCAACGGAAGCTTGCCACATGGCAGCCCTCTTTCTCACCCAATTAGGGTTTCAGATTGGGAAAGGGCTTCCCCCTTTGCTCCTGCGGCGGCTGCTTTGCCTGTGATTTTTCTGTAGGTTGTTGATGATGCTAGTAGCGGCGACTTTGACAATGAAGGACGATGAAGTTGGTGGCTAGGGTTTCAGTGGGTGGAAGATGATGCCTAATTGTTAGGGCTGGGGTGACGTGTTCTGATTGGTTCACTAGTGAGTGCAAGGATCAGTGGTGTGACATCATCTGAGTGGTTCAATCTGTTAGTAGTGGACTGCCACGTGACATGATCTGGTGAAGTTTGGCTTAGGAGGGGTATGGGTAGGGAAATTTAGGAGGTGTATTTAGAATAGGGTTACTATTTGGCTTAGTATTGGGTCTGGTTAAGAGAAGAGGGGTGTATGTAGGGAAATTAGGAGGTGCAAGGGTAAAAGTTATCTGTTTGGCCCATCTGTACATTATTTTCCAAATAAAACCTGATTTTTGGCCTCGAATTGCCATTTGGACCAATAAAACTTATAATTTCAGTTGCACAAATAAACATAAGAACATCCAAAAATATTTTATGCGCTAAAACTCACTTTTTACGTCTCTTTAATTCCCAAACCCAACAATTCCAACCATCACAAATCCTCTTTAAATCAATCATTCAAGCACATGAATTTCATCAAAAATTTAATTTTAAAGCTTAAATGTGGACATAAATATGCACTCATCATGTCATACTTTTATTATAATATTTTATTATATTAATGGTGTCCTGATTTTATGTGTACTTTTATTATAATATACTTTTATTATACAAATGAGGTCTAATTTTATAATGAAAACCATGACCATTAAAGATATATATAATCACATCGTGACCATTATAATGTCACTGTATGCTTTTATTATAAAGTACTTTTATTATATAAATAAAGTCTTGATATTATATTAAAAATTATTGTGCATATGTAGTGTTTTTTTTTTTATTTTAACATGTAAAAGAAAATATTTAATATTAAATGAGTCCTTTTGCCATTGATTTTTTAGTGAAAAAGTTTAGAGAATCATGTTTGGAAATACATCAAATTCAACGGAAATTAATGCAATTACATCTTCATCCACTAAGAGTAGAAGTAAAAATGCTTCGAGAAATCGATCTGATATTGGATGGAAACATGAGTTTGACGTTAATGGTAATGGAAGAAAAGTGAAATGTAACTATTGCTCAAAGACTGAGTGGAGATATATTTAGATTTAAACACCATCTTGCTGGAACAAGGGACGATTATGAACCTTGTGCTTCTGTTTCGAATGAAATAAAAATTTGATGATAAAAATAGTTGTTGAAGCCAAGAATGCATCATTAAAGAAAAGAAAGATAAATATCGATGAAGACGAGGAAGAAAGTAAGAGTCTTGAACGAGGATACAATGTATTTGGTTTTAAAGGAAAACAAAAAGTTGCTACTACTAGCAAGGGGGAGTCCAAGCAACTATAAATCAAATGATGAAAAAAGGATACAAAGAAGAAGTTGATGCTCAAGTGACTGAATTCTTTTACACCAGTGTCATTCCTTTTACTGTAATTAAAAATCCAACATTTGCAAAGATATGTGAAATGATTGGTAAGTATGAAGTTGGATACAAACCACCATCTTATCATGACATTAGAGAAAAGCTGTTGAAACAAGCTATGAATAAAACAAATGAAATCCTAGAGGATTATAGGGAGGAGTGGAAGAAAATTGGATGCACAATTATGTCTGATGGTTGGACAGATAGAAAAAGACGTTCTATTTGCAACTTCTTGGTGAATAGTCCTAAAGGGACGATTTTTCTTTATTCACTTGACACTTCAGACATATAAAAAACAACTGATAAAGTTTTCAAAATGTTAGCTGATGATGTTGAGTTTGTTGGAGAAGAAAATGTTGTTCAAGTTGTCACTAATAATGCTGCAAATTTCAAGGTAGCTAGAGAATTGTTGATGCAAAAGAGGGAAAGATTGTATTGAACTCCATGCGCAGCACATTGCATTGATTTGATATTTGAAGATTTTGAAAAAAATTTAAAGGTCCATGAATTAACAATTAAGAAGGGAAGAAAGATTACCACTTACATTTACGGAAGATCAATGTTGATTTCCTTGTTGAAAAAGTTCACTAAAGGTAGAGACTTGATAAGACCGAGAATGACTAGATTTGCCACAACTTATTTAACTCTTGCTTGTCTTCATGAATTGAAGGCATCATTGTTGACCGTGTTTAGCTATGAAGAGTGGAAGACAAACAAGTTTGGAACTTCACAAGAGGGCGGAAAAGTGGAATATGTGGTATTAGATAGTCGGTTCTGGAAGAATGTCTCCACATGCCTAAAAGTTGTTGCCCCTCTTATGGTGGTCTTATAAGATTAATAGACTCAGATGTAAAACCCGCAATGAGTTTCATTTATGAAGAGATGGATTGTGCAAAAGAGAAGATTAGGTCTAACTTTAACAATATCAAAAAGAGGTAAATTTTCAAACTTTTACTCATTCAATGTTTAATTACTTGCGTGTGAAATTATTTCTGATATAGCATAATTGATGTAGTTATGAAGAGGTTTGGAAAATAATTGATGCTCGATGGGATAATCAATTTCATAGGCCTTTGCATGCAGCTGTCTATTATCTAAACCCTCATTTCCACTATCTAACTTTATATGTGATGATGGTGGAGAGGTGAAAGAAGGAATGTATATTTGCATGAGAAGATTGATACCAGATATTGCAAAAAGAAGAAAAATTAATTTACAAATTGTTGAATTTCATTATGCTAGATGACTTTTTGGAATGGAAGATGCAAAGGAGTGTAGGAAAGAGTTAAATCCTGGGGAATGGTGGGACATGTTTGGTGATGGAACTCTGGAGTTGAAGAGATTTGCTATTCGAATTCTAAGCTTAACTTGTAGTTCTTCTAGATGTGAGCGTAATTGGAGCTCATTTGAAATGGTAATTTAAATTATTTTTAATTTATAAATTTCGTTATCATGTTTATATCTTCACTAAAAATATTATATTTCATTTTAGGTTCATACAAAGAGAAGGAATCGTTTGCATAAAAAAAAGACGAATGATTTAGTTTATGTGATGTATAACTCCAAGTTGAAAAGTAGACAAATTAGAAAAGTTGTAGCTCTTCCATTTGATGACATTGAATCAGATGATGAATGGATAACTGAAGAGGTAGATGATGTTGTTGAGATTGATCAAGTTGAAGGTGAAAATGATGGTGAAAATGTTCACTTAGATAGAGCAACAACAGATCCTTCTCTAGATGTTCTTGATCTTGATAACATAACATTTGGGAACAATGAAGATGCACAACAATCATTAGAGGAAGAGTTAGATGAGGATGATGATGGAGATGATGATGCCATTATTATAGGATTAGAGGATTAGGCATAGAGACTTTGACATTTCAATTTATGTTTTACATTATATTTTTATGAACAATATTTCTATGAACTTATGTATTTGAATTTATATAATTTTGTTATCTTATTTGAACTAGGATGTTATTTATATTTTTTTTTCATGCAAAGTAAACTCTTACGAGTTTACTGGACTCTCACGAGTTTACGTAAACTCTCGAGTTTGAAAACCTTGGGTCCTAGCCACAACTCTAAACAAATTTGAAACATTAGAAACATAAGGTAATATATTAATATCATAATGAATTGATATGAATGAATGTAATACTTACGTTTATAACAAAGACTTCAATTCTGATTTCATCTTCCTATGAAGAGGAAAAACCCATACACCTTGTGCTTTTTATAGAATTCGTCGTTTTGTGGTTAGTTTAAAAGAAATAAGAAAATTATAATAAAAAAGAATTGACCCTTTTACTTTTGGCCGGTCAATAAAACGTCGAAACCCTGATTAGTTCGACGTTTTATGGGTTGATTTAAAAGTAAAATAATAAAATAATTGTTGGCTGTAATATACAACGTCCAATGTTTGTTACAATTGACATCATATTTAGTAAATCACTATTTAGTATTTATTTATTTTGTATTCGATGTCAGCTATTTCCTTAGTTGAAGCTATGTGATTACTACGGTCATTATTTTACGTAAACTATGTGTACGATCAGATGTTATTTCCTTAAAGACGATGGTTATGAAATCTAGTCGATGTGGTGTAAATGAATTTATTTACAGCAATGCCACCGGTCATTGTTAACGTTGGTTGTTTTGCTATTGGACGTTGAACGCGATTTTTGTACTAGTGGATCACCATCATTTGCCAATGGCCCCTATCATGTACCAACAACTAGTGAGTTTATTGATTAAATTTTGATAAAAGTTGACAAGATTGAGAAACACATACGCATCAATGTATGGCGCAAAATACAACTCTCTTTTTGACTCGGTCATCCATGTTTGCTATATGATTGTCTGGAATCTAATGTGTTTCTAGATGGTTGAATGGTTTGAGGTTCAAGAAATCCATACATTATTGCCCGACCTTGTTCCATTATGATGGTGTCCATGTACCTATAACAATAAAGTTAAGTATATTTATTAAAAAGTAATAATACTAAAAAAAATTGTTAAATAACAATTTAAAAACTTGCATGCACCATAGTTGTATGCATGAAATGTTCAACATTTTTTCTCCAGTTTGCATCATTGAAAGCAATATACAATGGAATATGGCACTGGACGCCAAATGTTCTTAACTCTCACTCCAGCTCTATCGATCCTTTATTCAACTTATGTAATATCTTCATCAATATGGATAGAGGATCATTATCGTCTTCTACTTCCTCATGAGCCTTATTCATAGGTTGAGCCATTGGTTGTTTCTCAGGATGGTAGAACTGCAAGTCACATTTAAAAAAGTTAGGAATCATTTAATTATAACTTAAAGATTTAAAATAAAAAAATAAGAATATAATACCGCTAGTGGACCAAAATATGACATGATCATAGCCTTAGGCCAAGCTATAAATGTGCCTAAGGCCTCCCCCACGAATTGAATTTAAGATGTAGGCACTGACATTCGAGCCTGGGGTCTCTAACTTCATCAATCGTGACTCGCGTGTGAGTGGGCAATAAAGGAGCACCATGAAGGGTCCGACCTCTTGCAATCTGTCGTCTCACGACCACTACGCGTGGAGGATCCTCATCAACCAAAAACTTATATTGACAAGTGTAATCAGTAGCATCTGTAGTTGAGCAAGATCCTTTGGTGCTCACACGAGGTGCGATATGATCATCTGTGCGGACCTCCTCCTGTTGTTGTTGTTGTTGGGACATCATTTGATGTTTTTCTTCAAGAAGCTTTTGATATGTTGCTTCTTGTTGTCGAAAGCATTCATTCATGCGCTCCTCCATCTCGAGTTGCATTTGTTCCCTTAGGTTACTAAACGCTTCCTGACTCATGGCCTCTGTGCTTCTTGGTTTAGGGTCAAAGTAGTCCCTCGATCCAGTGGCTCCTCTAACAACATGCACACGACCTGAACGGTCTAACCGACCTGTGGCTGCTACTAGAAGGTCCTCCCTACCTTGCCTTAAAAATGTGCCTTGAGTCTGCTGCTCAACCAACTCATCTTGCATATCATAATGAACTTAGACACATAAAAACGTTTGTTACATAAAATTTATATGAACTATGGTAATTAGTTAAAAGTTTCCACTTACAATTCTCTAGGATATCTCTTGAGTCGACTAGGGTGTCATCTGGCCATTGGCCTTGGTCGGTGCAGCCTTCCAAAATTCATACCTAGTTGGTGGAGGTGCTAGGTCATGTGACTTAAGACCTAAATCCTCAACATGACCTTTTTTCATCTTTTTCTCTAATAATGCATAACCATCACGTGACAATACGTGTGGTGCATCATTAAGCCTTTGCCTCTGTTGGGTGGTTATCCTTTTCTCCTATGAAACAATGAAAATTATTAAGCATAAATCACAAATTAACATCTTGTGTGACTAGAGAAAAATATTAGAAATATACCTGTTAGTCATCGAAAAGTCTAGATGCTTTAAACTGCACCCACTCCTCCTCAGTTATTTTATATTTTGCACAAGGAATGTCATTCTGTTTAGAGCTAAAGACATATAAACGTGTCAGTCTAGTCTTGAAGTCCCTCCATCGAACTGCAATGTGGATAAATTCTTCTTCCTTATCCTCTCATCATTAGCAATATTCCAATTGTGCTGTTAAAAAATATATTAATGTTAAAGCATGTTCAACAAAAATAAGTCAATGATGGAAGTAAAACATCTTAAACATACCAAAATATCCTGCCATAGTAGTTTTTCTCAACCTCTGGGACATCATCCCAAAAATTAACGACAATAGAGACATGTGTTTTTGTCAGCACGCCCTAGTAACTCCTAAATTTTTCTGCATGTGCCCTAGTAGGAGCACCCGATCGGGGATCAATCTCCACCGTCAACTTCTCCTCCGCAACGCGACGGGATGTGACATCAGACAACCGAGTCACGGATCTACCACCTCCTCCCGTCTGACCTGATCTAGAGATCGTTATACTTGTTTACAAAGTGTTAGTAAATTAAAGTTAGAACAGACGAAATAAATAAATTGTATACGTAATTAAAACAATAAAAAGACATTTATTTCTCCCATGTGCCTTCGTTGTGATCACATCGAGTTGCATGTATTTCATCGGGTACATCATCAACCTTATTTTCAATGTTCCTTGACGAGAAGGAGTTTGTCTCAAGTATATCTAAAGAGTCTGCATCATCAGTTGTGTGCATGGCTTTGCCTTCCAATACCATTGACCATTTATCATTCAGTGTTTCAGTGACATAAAATATTTGTCTTGCTTGACTAGCCATAATAAATGGTTCATCCATGTAACTCATTTTGTTAAGATACACCAAAGTGAATCCGATGTCGTTTGTCACCACACCAGAATTACTATCAACCCATTTACACTTGAAAACCAGAACTCTAAAAGTGACATAATAAACTTCTCAAATTTCCTGTATTATTCCAAAATAATTCATTGATGTTGTAATTGGATTCGTATCCTTGGAATTGGAAAAGTGTACAGCCTCAACTTGTAGGGCAACTCCACTATTTTGAACTCTTCTTTTATCATCTTGCTCCTTTGAATAGAACAAGTCATTGTTTATGTAATAGCCGCCGAAAGTGATCACATCAGTGTTAGGTCCATGAGCTAATCTCAATAGATTTTCAGAAACATTTGGAGTCGCGCAAATATTTTTCTTAAACCAAGTTAAAAAGGATTTGTTATGTTCATGAAGTGTCCACTTTTCACTGATACGTGGATGTGCAGACTTAATTTCATCAATGTGTTGTGAAATGTAAGGAATAACATTTTCAATCTTCACTCCTCGAACTCCCTTTCCTTCACGTCTATCTTCATGTCTATTCTTTGGAAGTCCTATTCGTTCACAACTTGGCATATAATTTGAGCAGAATTCAATAACTTCCTCTACAATGTAGCACTCTATAATCGAAGCTTCCGGTCTTAATTGATTATTAACATATCCTTTTAAGATCTTCTTATATCTTTCAACTGGCTACATTCACCTCAAAAAAAATGGCTTGCATATTCGAATTTCTCTTACTAGATGGACAATCAAATGAACCATGATATCAAAAAATGGGGGTGGGAAATACATTTCTAATTGGCACGATAGTCTGATGGTCTCATTTTGCAAATCATCAAATTGTCGAGGATCAACAACTTTCTTGCAAATGGCATTGATAAACAAACTCAAACATGTGAGAATACCTCTAACAAAAGCAGGTAATATGGCTTGATTAGCTATTGGTAAAATTTGTTGCATTAAGACATGACAATCATAAGGCTTTAAACCAACTTTAAATCTTGCATAGAAACTAGGCTACTAATATTCGATGAATAGCCTTGTGGAACCTTCACGCTATGTATACATTGACAAACAATTTTCTTTTACTTTTTTGAAAGAGTGTGGCAAGCTGGAGGAAGATAGGTACGTCTTCCTATGGATTGCGGATGTAACTCAAAACGGATTCCCATGTCAACCAAGTCTTGTCATGCTTTCACTTCATCTTTTGTCTTTTCTTTTATGTTTAGTAAAGTCCCAACAACATTATCACATACTTTTTTTTCAACATGCATCACGTCTATGTAATGTTGCACATCAAGTTTACACCAATATGGAAGATTAAAGAATATTGATCGCTTTTTTCAAATATTTTTCTCAATGGTCTTCTTTTTATGTTTTTTGAAGACAACATCAATGTTCCTCACCTGATTGTATATACTTCTTCCCCATTACGGGGTATGGACATTACATCATCTTAATGGTGCAAAACAACATTGCATGTCACCGGTCATTGTTAACGTTGGTTGTTCTGCTATTGGACGTTGAACGCGTGACGTTATACACAATTTTTGTCCTAGTGTGTTGTCGTTCAATCCACCACCCTTCACTCATTCTCTTTCACTTTCTACTCTTCCTCTTGCCCTTCATTTTTTCTTCTCTTCTTTTGTCATTGTTGCTATTACATCACCACCTTCTCTTCCTCTTCCTCCTCTTTCTTCTTTTTCTTTTTCTCTTATTTTTTTTTTCTTTCTCATCTCTATTTCATTTATAGCACACTCTTCGTCAGATTTTGCAAGAAAATCAATGCTAATTATATTGACGAATTTATCAAAGAATTCTAAAAATCTAACTGTTGACCAATTTATCAACAAATATTAAAAAAATTAATTATCGATAAAATTTTCAAAAAAATAATTATTGATGAATTTACCATCAGATTTTAAAAAAATCATTATCAATAGATTTTACTACAACATGGAAAAAGTTAAAGGAAAACTTTGACACTCATTTTGTCTAATTTTTTACCAACAAAGATATTCGTCGATAATAAAAATTTTACAGCGACACATTTTATCCATAGATCTATTATCTACAAAAATAACTATCAATAATTACAATTTTATAGATGTATTTGTATATTTTATTGGTAAATTTTATTTTATCGATAAATTTTAATTAGTAAAAATTATTTTATTGACAAATTTTGTCGATAATATAATTTTTTTTAACTTAAGATTTTGCATTTATTAATAGAGAACAACTAATGTTTCATGAAACTCTATGAATCTGAAATCCTCATGTAGAAAATCATACTCCCTTTGATAATATTATCTAAAATTAACTTCTAATTACGTTATATTACGACTTAAACCGTTAAGGTAAACATAAGGTCTAGTTAGAAATTATTCATGCCCATAGGCTCAAATTAAGGTAAAAGTCATGTAACAAAATAAATAAGTGATATTTCCAAATATGACTATCTATTGGTTACACTCTTGTTACATATTTATTCGTAAGCTAACTATAGAAAAAGCAGAAGTCTTGTCTATCATTGTAAGAACATTATAATAATAATTTATATTTTTCAATTTCTATCGTTTTTGTCATTACTAGGTGAAATACTCGGTACAACCATGGCTGTGGAATGAAGTCCAAGAGACTCTCGTGCCATGGCTGTTGAAACCTCTCCACAAGCTTCAACCATACTTTCTGTCTCTTTTTCTTTTCCCCACAAAAATGAGTACAACCCCGTCAGGATCAAAATCATGCCCACCAAGCTGCAAATAAGTTTCAATTTTTCATTAATCACTTTCAGAGATGCATAAAAATAATACTGCCATTGTGTTGTTGAAGGAAAAGCATTCACTCATACATGCCAAGACTGATCGGTTCACCAAGCAAGATAGCTTCTGATATGGTCACAAAAATAAGAGCCAATGGATTGAACATTGTGGGATAAGTCGGTCCTTTGATTGAAATTGCCCAATAAATTAAGCAAAACGTAGCAGCTGTGGCCAATGTTCCCTGTACAAACAACTCTTATTTCATTAATAACTTAGAATCATAGTAGATCATTTGAGTGAATTTGGAAGTAAATAATAATGAATTTAAAAATAAAGTTTGTGAGAATTAGTATAAGATTTGATTGATGAAATTGTTAGGAGTATCAAGGGGGAAGTTTTTGACCGGGAAGTCAATGAGCAATGAGATGTAAGTCCAACCTTATAAGTAGTTGACACCACTCTTCACCCAAAACCTTAGTTGACACCACTCTTCACCCAAAACCTTAAGGCAATGAGTTAATGTGTCTTCCCACTTATAAACCACTCTACTTTCTCATTTCTCTCCAATGTGGGACTTAAACTCACACTTGGATTCCCAACAGAAATTAGAAAAATTTACTTCTAAATCTACTTTCACTTATTCTAATTCTACTTAAATAAACAAAAACAAAGTTTACCTTCAAATCCTCTCAAATCTCCTCAATCATTCTTTGTTAAATTCATTCAAGTGAATAAATTCTAAGTCCGAAGGTAACTATTTATTTAATTTTTTGGTGTTTTTTTTATTTGAGGAGCGTTGATATACGGGTTGGAGTTCATTATTAGACTACGTAATCCCAAGACATTTGGACAGTTTACAAGTGAAAAATATTACAAGTTAAAATTGTGTTAGAACGAACACACTATAAAAAATTGTTAAATAACAATTAATTTTGAAAACAAAAATAATTATTTATTACAGTGAGTATTTTAAATATTAATTTATAAAAATTATTGATATTTAAAATAGTTTTCATTATAAATAAAAATTATAATTGATTTATGAAATAGAGTTTAAATTAATTTCTAATTTTAAATAATTAGTCACTATAAATACTACTATATACACTCATTAGTAACTAAATTATTTGTAACTAAGGTTGGAAACTAATTTAGATTATGATTTATAAACTGATTATGATTATATATTCATATTAATAATTATTTTAAATATTAATAATTTTTATTTTATAAATTGATATTTAAATTAGTTATTATAAGAATTAATTAGTTTTTGTTTGTAAAATTATGTACTTTTTAATAATTTATTTTTAATGATAATTTAAAACACTTTTTTTGAAGGTTAATTTTTATTTTTGGATAGTAAATTCAAAAAATACAATTCTAACTTTTAAAATGTAAAGTTAAAAATGACTTTCTGATATCCCAATCTTAAAGCCTTTTTTGACTTCTAAAAGTAAAAGTTCCCAAAAGAACACTTTTATATTATGTAATTTGAAACCCAAACTTTTCAAAACGTACTTTTTGATCGTATAATCTGAAAATAATTTTTTTGTAAATTAAATTCAAAGTAAATCTGCTATGCCTGTACTCTTGAGTTGCATTTCGTACTTGACAAAACTATTTCAAAATATGAATCATATATTATAAATACAATATATAATAATAACTGAAAATTTCTTTTATTTTATTTTTGAATTTTTTTATTACTTTGATTAATACATTGTTTTTATTTCTTTCAATAATTATTGAGGCAAGAAAAAGAAAGAAGGAATACGACAAATGGTTATAACAGAAAATAAAGAGAAAAATTAAAAGAAAAGTGCATTATAATAGAAGGGATGTGCGTAAATAAGAAAATGTATTTAATATCATAATCATGAACGTAAAATATCCTCTCTCTTTTTTCCCAAAATAAAGGGCTTTACCTCTCCATTACTAAGAACTTGTTATTTATACCTCGGGAATGTTTGGATATATTTAAGACGACATCAATTTAATATATGTTTTCCTTTAATAATTTATATGATATTGGTGTATATAAATTATAAAAAGTAGCAGCAATTTGAAGGTAATAATCTTACCGAGTATATTATCGTCATAAGTTCTAGATTCCACTTTAAACTCCAAGTAACTTTTCTGCAATCTAAGCATATTCCGACTACTGCTGCTTGAATTGATGCTATAATGCACGTAAGCATCGTTCCCCAATATTTGAATGGAAAGATTTCAAGCAACTTCACCTGTTTAGATTGAAGAATATCCATTTAGTATTCAATTCTAATAAATGAAGAACATGAGCGAGCCATATATACATACTTGAACGATGAACCAAGCTGTGTATGAGAAGCAGCTACCAAGCAAAAAAAGAGTGCCACGAAGCATGTTGACTTTGGATGACTGAACTGATGTAGTGTGTGAATGATGGGTAGTTAGACCAATATAGAATTCCTTCCCTTTGTACAGACTAGTCGTTAATGCTCCCCCGACACACAAAGTTGCTCCTATTGTCTTCACTTTACTCGTCCATCTTCCAATCTCCACCCTCTCCATTCTGTCATGTATCACTCAGAATCCCGTTAATGAAACTTCTTATACCAGTGTTGCAGTTATTGTTAACATGAAAGTTTATCAAATTCGAGAGTTTACGTAAATTTGTGAGAGTCTGAATATAAGTCTATAAAATAATATAGCTTTAAATAAATAAAATTTATAGTTATATTGTTCACAATAAAAAATATTGTAAAACATAAATACTTAGATTTTTGTCATTAATTTTGATGCATTTCATTAAATATATAACTTTCAAGTTCCCAGAATTGTTTTAAATTCGCGATTCTACACGATCCTATCGATTTCACAGTTAATTTTATCGAGTTTATGCAAAAAACAAGTTTATTTTCAAGTTAACTCGGAAGTCATGTCTAGGAACGTAAACTTGTAAGAGTTTACGAGTTAACTCGAGAATTTGATAATTATGTTCATGTGAAGAGAAAGAAATACATGTATGTATATTCGGTTAGTTTATATACGTATATATACCTGCATACAATAGAGAAAATGAAAGTGGAGATAGGAACCAAGCTCAGAAAATTGACAGAGTAAGTAGCTGATGTATCTCGCAGACCATAATAGAACAGTCCCATAGCCAGTGTTATCCTGCAATCATACATATAGTTAAAAACTATAAGCATTATTCACTCTAGATCATAATTACAACAGATCAATGTATTCAAATGGTTGCACAATAAAACCAAATGAGGATGTGTTTTGTTAAAATTAAAATAAAGCTCATAAAATTTGTTAAAATTAATCATTTATGCAAAACAATTAAGAAAATATATTACCCATCCACTCTTATAATGTAAAATTTAATCTTCATATTTGTTTTTTTAAGAATTATTCTTGAACAATAGTATTTAGTATTTATTTCGAGAATGTTTTTAAGAATTATGTTCATTCTTGTATAATCAGTTATCTATCAGATCTTATATAATTAAATATTTAGTTTTGATTTTTAAAACTTTTTAATACATTTTTAAAAGTTAAACTTAAATTTTCTTTGACTTAACGACAATTAAAAAAGTTATCAACCATATAATCAAATTATTTTATATTTTATTTTCTTAATGATATTAGTCTGGAGGAAAAAAATAAAATAATTACGTATTTTAGTTTTTTATTTAAAAAGTGGAAAGAAAATAGAGAGAACAAAGTTGAAATAAAAAAACTCAGAAAAGAAAAGAATATTTCACTTTATATCAAATTTCAAAATTTTCTCCCCCCCCCTTAAAATAAATGATAATGTCTAATATATATTTCATTCAATTTACCCTGTTTAAATTAAATTTTGATTATTTTAAAAAATAATAAATTAACATCACAATATAAATTTTATATCACAAATATGTAGTTTATAATCAAGTTTATTTATTAGAAATTTTTAATTATAATATAACTTATATATTAAACTCATTTATCTATTATTAGTTTTAATTTTAATGATAAAAAAGAAATATTTGTTCTATATTTCCAAAATCTAAAACATGATTTCTAAAAATCGTAAAATACATAAATTTTGAACCAGTTATTTTTATTTTAATGAAGTGTTACGAACTAAATACTCTAATCCACATAAGTTCTTAACCAATCTTAATATTCTTTTCCTTTCTATATGAGAGCAATGATATTTATGAGCATTTAAAAGAACATATGAAAATAAAACCTTTTGTAAAGAAAGGTAAAAACAATGAATATAAGAAGATTATAAGATTGTAGAAAGCATAGTTGTTGATAGAAATATAACATTTTATCTGTGAATACAGCATTTTATTTTCTTTCTCAAAAAACTATGTGGATAGAAATATGCTCTATAAGGAAAAACAAAATGATGGATTATGTGCTCATAATTTTTTTTATTTTCATGTATTAAAATAATCTACATACGTGCTCTTTTCTCTATTTCCTTTACCTGTTTAAAAACCCTAATTTCCACTAGTTACGTGACGTGGAAAAATTAAAAAACCTAATTATACGTGATGCATTGATTAGAAAAACTGAAAGCTGCTGATACCCAACTAATGACTTCAAGCAACTTAATTTGTAGATTTCTTTGGAAAATCTGTAGCTTATGTCATTTCGAAAATAAAGGTTTCTTCTCACCACACAGCCAAACCAATAAGGAACATGGCAGAAATTCATAATCACCATTAAGTTCATAATCACCTTATAAGTCAGTGTTGCACTATTTACTAGATTTAGGAGGTACGTGCCTAGTGTCACCTATCCCTCGACATCGATAAATGCAGGTTTGTTGTCATGTCAGATTTGACAAATTGAGATGAAGGTTGTCTTGTTTTTTATTTTTCATTGTATTTTGATTGTATTTCGTCTGTATTTTAAACTGCTACTAACATAAAATAAACTTCCAAAACAAATGGGGCACATTCAGGGACAATTTGCTGTTTGTATATATATGATAAGATATGTCTATATGTCTGTATGCAACAATGAATAAGCAAGACATACATCTCCACTGTATTTCAGAAAAAACCTAAAATTTATTACAAATAATGTTTTTTAATTTCTTTGATTTACTGTAAAAGCAATTAGAGAATTTCCAGCCATCAAAATTGATTCTTGCTCGCAAAAATCAATTTTCCACAGACATCGATTTGCAAAAGTCAATTAGAGAAAGATACATTCAATTATCTGTGCTATCCTTATAAAACTTGAAAAATCGAGTGTTATATAGAATGAAAATATCAAATTTCATAATGGACTATGCTATGAAATTAGGATATTTTAAGGTTAAATTTGTGCAGAAACTATAGATCAATCAAAAAATAATTATTGACCATAATGGACTGATGACAATTTTAAAAATAAAATCGTGAGAATTTCATACAAACTTTTCATAAAATTTTAAAAAATAAATAAATTAGAAGTCATGATAATTTCAATGTTAATATTAATTTTTGAAAAAAAAATCAAATTATAAAAAATAATGAAAATTATACTCTTTTTTTTTTTGTAAATTTTTGAAGAAGTTGTGTGAAGTTTTTAAGATTTTTCTTTTAAAATTGTCATGAGTCTACGTGACTTAATTCGTGATCAATAATTGTTTTTGGACTTTTCTTAAAATTTGTGGACAAATTTGTTTCAAGTATGTGGAAAAAGCCATGAAATTATGTATGGACAGAAAGCTAGTTTTAATAGAAACTGGATAAGCTAATATCTCTACTCATCTGTCTTCACTTTTTATTCATTTTTTTTGTATTGAGTGTAGTCTGAAAATTGAAATAAGCAGATTAATGCGTACCCCACTAAGGCGTTAAGGAAGAGCCAGAACCAAATCGACCACCTCAACTTCTTTTGGCGGCCTCTGCAATCACAACACATATGATTCAATCCAAACAAAGAGAGTAAAGAGTGAGAAGAAAATGTGGAAGAAATTTTATACATGCAGAAGAATATATAAGAACAAGATGAATGAAAGAAAAGCTTGATTATTGCCTTTCAAAGTAGAAAGCAAAAGGGGCAACACAAACAGCAGCAATAACGTGACGGTAGGCAATGAGTGCGAAAATGAAAGTGCCTTCAACAAGTATAACCCTCGATAGAATCTGCATCCCTGTTGCAAAAACTTGCACTAAAAACATGCTAAGCACAGTCTTCGACCCCTTCAACCATTCCTTAACAACTTTCATCTTCTATTCTATACTTCTCTCTCAGTCTCTTTGCATTGTCCCTTATCTAGAGAGAAAAGAATCAATCAAAAAATGTGGGCAGAAAAAGGGTTTTCTTTGGGTTGGCACAGGAATCAGGAACTGAAGTTTGTGTTATCTCTGATTAGCTCATGGAAAAGGGAAAAAGATGAACTTAAGAGAATCTAATATTGAGATCGCACACATGGTACAAAAAGCATAAGCATAAGTAAAAGTTGGAAAGTTTTGGAAGGTAGAGAATGATAACAGATGCCATACATTTCTTTTGCAGAAACCATACAGTGAGTTAGGAAACTCTCGTGTCAGCCATGTCTCTGGCTTCGTGTATCTTATACATGCATTATTAATTAAGTAGGGACATTTTTCAAGGCTATTTCACACATCACATGTTATGTATATATACAACAATATATAAATTATTGAGTAGAGATATATAGTTGTTACATGCTTACATAAATGTTCTTTTTTTTTTATATATGTTAGCGATTTACAATAGATCATACCTTTAGTTTCTGATTTTACATATATTAATGGTTTAATTTATCAGTTATATTAAGTAAATTTTAAATATATAATTGTATTAATATTTCAAAGAAAAAAATGATCTTTGTAATTATTTTATAATATTCGAACATAAAATAGTCTTTCGGAAAATATTTGTATTATAACAAAAAGAAAACAAGACCTATAAATAAATATATAAAATCATTTATAAGTGATCATTAAGTATATATTCTTTATTTAAATTTTAAATCAATTTAAAAATATATAGAATGTTGTTTAAACAGGAAAAGAGAATAGAAATTAGAACCAGTAATGAAAAATAGTTGAGCCGTGATTTCGGGTTTGGTGCGAAAGAATAAATTTGAGAAGAGCGAGGGTTTAACTTAGAAGCTGTGGGTGCCTATAGAAAAACTTCAATTCTCTCCTAACACGTTTCTTCACTTTCATTCTTTCTACATTCTTATTCTCTTTTTATTCATGGATAACAAACCAAAAATCCTCTATTAACCTCGAAACTAGTTAAGATGTAGTATAGAGCATCATTGTAGGGCTATTAGGGTGAGTTCTCCAATTTTACTCTTTTCAATTTCTATTTCTCCAGGTAAAGTTGATGCATGTTAGACTTCTGAATATTTGATATTGAGATTGAAGTTATTAAATTTGAACTTGAAATTAAAGTTATTAATTACTAACACTACAAAAAATACAAGTATTACAGACGGGCCAAGTGTCTCAACCAAGAGGAGGTGAATATGTTTCTCTTATAAAAATAAGTTTTTTAAAAAAGCTTTTTAAATATTTTGATCTTTCTTGGAATGCAATCAATCAAGAATAAAAACAATACAAAAGAGATATTCACACAATTGTTTATACTGGTTCGGCTCACTACCTACGTCTAGTCTTCTTTCATTCAACCTTAAATTGAAAAGATTTCACTATATTGATTAAGTTCTTACAAAGCAAGACTTACAGAGAACAATCCTCTCAATGTAATCTCCTTCCTAATTCCAAATCAACTATAGTAATCCAGAAAGAACACTCTCTTTTTGTCACTAATAGAGATACCCTACTCTAAGTCAAAGAACTTCACCAAGTCCTCTTCATGTTCGTAGCAACAATCAACCTTGATTGTAGATAACTCTGATATGGAAAAATACACCTGTGTGTGCATATATGATCAACCTATGACAACACTTCAATTCTTCAAGAATCATTGAGAATTTCTTCCAAATGTGGTAATCTTGATTCTTAGAGAGTTTCAGGACGCTCCTGCAATAATACCTCAACAAACAAATAAGATACTAAAGATATGAATCATAAAGTTGTTGAATACAGAGAGCAATGCGTCTATTTATAGATTTTATCAACATTGACACATATTAATCGAGTACCCAATTAATGTAATTAATTAAACAATTCCTTCAGCATTAACATATTTACATTTCAGAGCATTTAACAGATTAAGAAGTGAATGTAATCGATTAAGCAATTTACATAAGCCACGGTATTTAAAAATAAGATTGTTATGACAGTTATGGCTATTCATAAAAAAAGTTTTCATACAAAACGCATTTTAACTTATTAGGAAATTAATGTAATCAATTAAGTTTCATACTTAAGCATTTTGAAAACTTTTTCAATTCAAAACACGTCAATGCACTCACTAAACATGTGTAGGCATAACCACGAGTTTTAATTGATTATACCTATAATGTAATCGGCTAAAACTTGATGTTTTGCCACTATTAAGCATATATTCATATTTGATGAATTTAACAGATTATGCAAACAATATAATCGATTAATTCATACAAATATGCAATGTGCAAAGAGTTTTAAACAAAGATTCATTTGTAAACAATAAATACACATCACAGATAGTTAAAGCACATACATAGATAGTTAAGCAACAATTTTGCCATTTTGTTATGCAAGAAACTATAAAACTTTTATTTTGTCATCATCAAAAACTCATATGTGAGATATGGGTTTAGCTACATAGCTCCCCCAATCAATAATCTCCCCCTTTTTGATGATGCTCAACAAGAAACTATTTTCCAGTTATTTCTCCCCCTTTGGGCATTAGCAAAAAAATGGCAATACAGTAACATGGAAGATAAAGTGATTTAGGAGATAAATCAAAAGAAATTCTTACAGACCATTTGAAAAATGTGATGCTCCCCCTATCATAATGCAATGTAGCACTTTAAACAGTATGAAAAATTATGATATTTATACCGATTTAAATTAAAGCTTAAATGTCAGACGAACACAGTATGACAGTATAAAGATACATAAAAATTAGAGTATATACTGAGTTTAGCATAATGTATCATGATGCATACTATGCCATTTTCAAAATACTCAATATGATTATACAATAGATATGAAGCTCAGAGTATAATTGTATTATAAATGCATGATATATCTAATACAACATCAGAATGATTGTATAAGGGTAAATGATTCCAACACATTTTGTGCAAAGTTAAAAAATGATACATATGTAATGATTTTCAAAACATTTTTGAATAATATGCAACACTTGATATCAAAGATATGCTTAGAATGTATATAATGACAATTATAGCAAAAAATATAAACATATTAAACCAATGAAGCGATTTATAATCGATTACGTTATGAAGCTAATCGATTAAGCTCTCTGCTAAGTGAATGTTAATCGATTACAGATTTGTGTAATTAGTTAAATTTCGCGAGTGAGTTCAAATACACAGATATGATCATTAAAGCTTTCATGATCATTGTTAAACCTGCATAGCATAACTTTCTCAACAATTTGAGTGTTAGTCCAGTAATAATCAATAATTGTGATGCAATTGAAATATCAAATAAGTATGAATGTGCAATGAAGAATATGATAGTGAAATATATCAGACTGCATCCATACAATTCATTATCATTCAATCATTCACAATCAGATTTCATCCAATAATCCAAACATTCATATAGAAAGCATTCAATGAATAAGCATTATATATGAAATCAAAAGCAATATTTCATTCAACTGGGATAAAGATCAAAACAAAACCCAATATCAATGTTCAAAAGATAAAGGCCTTATTTACAATTATCCCATAAAAAAATAGAACTTAATCTAATCTAATAAGATCATGTCCCTAAGTAGTATATTATCATCACTTTCATCCAGAACACTCTCTTCCTCATCCTTATTAGTATCAACCTTTTCATTCTCATCACTATCATCATCTGAACTCTGAATCTTTAGTTTTCCTTTGATAGCAACAATGTCCTTGTTGATCTTGTCAAACTGAGAATTATAGAAGATTGTTTCTCTTACCAAGAGGGGAGGGGGGTGAATTGGTAATCAATAAAAATGCTTTCTTTTTTTGGAAACTTTATATGATCTTTAAAAGCACACAATACAATTATCAAAATAATGCAGTAAAGAGATTAAGGATAGAAAACAAACACAATTTCTTTATCTTGGTTCAGCCTCAATGCCTACATTCAGTCTCTTTCAATCAACCTTAGATTGAAAGACCTTTCACTATAAAGATTTTGAGTTTTTACAACAAGGAATTATAGCGACCCACTGTGAAAATGTAAATCTTCTCTCTAACTCATACAAATCTAATATAGCTAACACACCCTACAGAAGAATAATCTTCTTCACTGCAGTAACCCTTTAAGACCCTTCTCAAAGTACTAAGAACACCAAGTTCTTCTTCCTGGCAACACACATAGGGAAACAACAATCTTCTTGATTGAAAAACAAATTCTTATCAGTAAAGAATACACCTGAATTGTGCAAAAGTGATAAGCCAATAGACGTTCAATGGTAGCCTACAACAATTCTTCAAAATCTTCAAAACCTTTGAATCTTGATTCTTGGAGCACTAGGCGCACTTGCAATCTCTTTCTAAATTCTCTGATAATAGATATGAAAATTCTCAAAATGATCAAAGTGTCAAAAGATGTTAATACAGTGTGCAACTTGTTATTATATAGTTTTTCTCATATCAGACACACTTTAATCGATTATGAAAATAATGTAATCGGTTACGCTTTATCAAAGTTATATCAAGATTACATTGCAACAGATTTAATTGATTAAGTATTTAATATAATCGATTGCATGTTAATAGTAAGTCAAAACATTTGAAAATATGATTGTTATTACAATTATGACTTAGCTTGAAAATAGTTTTCAAATAATACCATACTTAATTGATTACGTAAACAATGTAATCAGTTATGTCCTACACTTAGACAATTTTGAAAATATTTTCTTCAAAAATACCTCACTACACATTTCAAAATGGTGTTTGCAAAGACACGATTTTTACTCGATTTTACAATTTATGTAATCGATTGAAACTTGTGTAGTTTGCCACAATTTTAAGCATACTCTATTTGATGAACTTAATTGATTACTAAACCAATGTAATCAATTACTTCATTCATATTTTATTTGTGCAAGTGGTTTTAACATATGAACACATGAAAATGCATACAATAGATGTAAACACATTTATGATCATAGTGAGTATGCAGAACAATTAGTTTAACAACTTATGTATAAAACATAAAGACACATTTTTGTTGTTGTCATAGTAACATATATGTGTTGTCATCATCAAAAACCAAACACATGAGATTTGGAATTAGAATTCACATTGCTCCCCTATCAACAATGTACTTTTCAAACTCAGATTTAGGCTTGAAGGAGGCAACTGATGATCTTATAGGTGCTTCTTCTTCTGCATCCTGATTTTCATCTTTAAATGTGCACCCATCTGGCTCATGCTGAAGACTCATGTGATGCAAGGAAATTTTGTCAATGATGTTTCTTTTGCTATATGTTTCACATGATTCTTCCACGCAATCAACATTGAAGTGTAGAAGTACCTTAGAGATGAAAACTGCGTAAGGTAGACCTGCAGATTCCAACCTTATTACTTTAAGCATATTGTCAAAATGGTTGTTGCCCAATAAGTTTGAATATTTTCTTTGAGAGCATGAATTAAAAAATATCTTTTTTAGTTACTTAAGCATGATTGATGCCTCTTGGTAGAAGAATCCATGTAATGATAAAAGCACAGAGACAATCATCTTTCTTCATCCCGCTAGTTCTATAGTGAGAGTAGTCTCTTGGTTCATTTGAATTTATGAGGCAATCCTAGTATACAGAGAATTTTTGCAAGCCATCAATTCCTAGGTGAGATTTTTCACCCCGGAAGCCAACGATAGTAGTCCAGACATCATCAGTCAACTTGATGTCAACACCTTTAACTCTAGAACAAAGTGTTCCATCTCTGATCTTTAAATTTGAGTAGAAAACCCTCACTAGTTCAGGGTACCATGGGTCTGCCATCTCTACGAACTTCTTTAAACCCTTTCTCTCAAGCTATTCTTGAAAAACAAAACCTTCCCTCCTAAAGAAGTTTAATATAGCATATTTATGGTGTATAACTTTTCTCAGCCTCCAATGGTCAGTGAAGTTTTTTTGAGCCTCGTCTTCACTAATCCAACCATCCAGATTAGGGTCGCAATACACAGATTTTCGACCAATGGTTTTAATGCGTTTTTGTTGAGATAAGGAAGTCATTTCAAAGTATTTGATGGATGACTTGAAGTAGAGCGACTTTGAGATAGAGTAGGAGAGTGATTCAGAGTGAAAGTTTGATGAACAATTTAACATATTAGGGTTTTCCTTTAATGGATTAAGTTCAGAGGGAAACCCCAAATTTGAATCACAAAACAAAACAAACACCCAATTTTAATTGATTATATAAGTTCTTTAATCGATTAGAAGCCAACCAATCTCAGATTTTGAAAAATAGTGAAAATACAAAGAAAAGTCTAATCGATTACATTATTTATATAATCGGTTAAAATTCATAGAACATGTTTCCATACAAGATTTCATACCAAATAAGCACAGATCAATCACATACATCAAGATGAGTATTACAGTGAATGAATGATGCATGATTGATAGAAATAAATCTTGTTACCACTTGTAGACCTCAAGAAGTGTTTGATTCATCCTTTAAGCCTTCCTTAAATCTTTTGTGCCTCCAGTTTCTTTTACTTCCCTACAAAAGCACCATATGGTTGGGATGCAGGTACCCAGATGAACTTAGGGCCTTTTATGTTAGTGGCAGGAATTGGTTTCTTGGGAATCCAATTGTATGTTCCCTCAGGAATACCAACTTTCTTACAATAACAATATTTTGAAATATGACCAATGGTATTGCAGTAAAAACATGTAATAGACGAAGGTTTACTCAAGTCATAAAATTTCTTTGAGTTAATTATTTCACTTTTAGCAGAGTAACCTATGCCTTGTTTATTGATAATCCTTCTTTAAGAACCAAGCACAACTTCCAAATTAGATCTTCCTAGAGTGAACTTAGATAAAGTGCTAGTCAAGTATTCAATTTTCTCTAGGTGAGCAGGGCAATCTTTACAGTCTTGAAGAAAAATTTTAACTTCAATTTTAGGATTTTTAAAAGACTGCAAAGCATTGTCAAGTTCAGTTTTCAGAAAAGCATTATCATCAACAAGGTTATTTATTCAATGTTAAAAATCCATTTCTTCACTATTTAATTGATTAACCTTGTATTGTAATCTCATAGGTTCACCATGCAGTTTTTGTAAAGCACATAAAACTTGATAGTACTTGCCTTCTATAGTTTCATCATCAAAATTGTTGCCACTGCTTTCTGACTTCACTGAACCATTCATTAAACATAGGTTTGTCTCTTCCTCAAGGTTATGGTCATCATCATCACTTGTAGAACACCCATAATCACACTCTTCCTAGGCAATATACAATTTCCTTTCTTTTGTCTTGAGTCGTCTTGTCATCAAATCATTGTTTGTTCTTCAAGACAGGACATTCAAGTTTGATGTGGCCTTCTTTGTCGCATTCATAACATGTAGGAGTTATAGCCTTGCTTCTCCTCTTATTGCCTCTTGCATTCCTTGCAAAATCAGAAACATTTTTCAATTTTTCATGAATTTTATAAACTTCTTTATCATCATATTCATTAATGTTGAGATTGTTGATAGGGGAGCACTGGTTTAGCTGAACCTAGAATCTCAGAGCTTCTGGTTTTTTATGATGACAACATAATTAATAACACATGTGTTGTTATGTTTTTATGTGTTACATGTTCATTACTTTCATGATTATGATTATATGAGAATATGTTTGTGTTGTGTTTATCATTGTAATTTACTTTGTTTTACATGAGATCTTATCTGTGAATGCATGACATATGTTTTAGAAAAGGAAAACCACATGCACTTTTGTTGAACTTAAATTGTGTGGCAAAACAGCAGTTCTAAGTCGACTTCATTATGAAGTAAGTCGATTAAAACTCGTGGCTTTGCATAAACTTTTTCAAAGTGTGCTGTGAGATTTTCAAAGTGAAAGTTTTTAAAAAATTTGTTTAACTGTGATTATATAGTCGATTACATGCAACTTGCATGCGACTAAGTCTGTTATAGTTTTGAAATTCTGTTAATGCTTGTATTAAATGTTACAACGACTATATTTTTAAATATGTTGACCAAGCATTTATTGTGATTCGACTGCATTAATTGTACATTCAATTAACTGCATTAATTGTTGCTAACTTTTTAACTAAATTGTGATATTCGACTGTAGCTAAGTCGACTTCAGCACGTCAGAATCGTGAAAATCTATAAAGAGATGTGAATTTGAATTCTGCAGAGACTTTTGTGATTCTAACGATTTGATTGATTTGTTTCAGATTAATGATCTCTTGCAGAACGTGTGAAAGCTCCAAGAATTCATCAAGAAGACCGTGGTGTTCATTCTTTGGTGAAGGTTTTAAACGCATCTACTTTGCGAAAAAGATTTAAAGAAAATGTTGTTTTTGTGATTCACCAATTCACCCCTCCCCCTCTTGGTGTTGAAAACTAAGTCATTCTATTTTTAACAATTGGCACCAGAGCTGGTTTTCGTAAAATATTTGAAAAACAAGTCGATTACTTTTTTTCTTTAAATCGATTGATCGTGGAAAATGGCTTCTAATTTTCAAACCTTTGGTGAAGGTGCACCAACAAATAGACCACCACTATTTGGTGGTGAAAATTATGTTTTTTGGAAAATCCGGATGCAAATCTTTCTTGAATCCGTGGATAAAGGTGTTTAGGATGCAACACTAAATAGTTCGTTTGAGCCAACTCATGTTGTTAATGGAAAAACTGTTTTGAATATGATGTCAAAGCACGTAATGTAATTGCTTCTGCACTAACTATGGATGAATTTTTCAGGATTTCACAATGCAAGACATCAAAGGAAATGTAGGACGTTGTGGAGGTCACACACGAAGGCACGAAAGAAGTCAAACGAGCCAGAAAGAATTCACTGATACAAGAGTATGAATTATTCAGAATGAAGGTTGGTGAGACTATCTACGGGGTGCAGAAAAGATTTACACATATAGTCAACCACCTGATGGCTCTAGGAAAAGTGTTTGACAAAGAAGAGAACAATATCAAGATATTGAGAAGTCTAAATAGAAGCTGACAACCCAAGGTTACTGCAATTTCTGAATCAAGAGACTTAACCAGCATGAACATGGCCACATTGTTTGGAAAACTCAGAGAACATGTGTTGGAGTTTGAAAGGCTAAAGGAGGAAGAAGAAATTGAAGAGAAGAAATCGATTGCTCTAAAAGCCACAAGCTAGAAAGCTACAAAGATTCATGAACCTGAAACTAAATCAAGTGCAAATATACAAGAAAAAGAAATGATTAATATGATGGTAAGAAAATTTAGCTGATACATGAAAAATAAAAATTTTTCAACTAACAATGCAGGTTTCTCAAGAGGAGGAAAGAAAAGTTCAAGAAACAACTTTGTTCAATGCTATGAATGTGGAAATGATGGTCATATCAAGCCTGATTGTCCATCCTTAAAGAACAAGCAGAAAGAATTCTCCAAGTATCCTCAGGACAAGAACAGGAAGCAGAGGAAAGCTTATATTGCTTGGAAAAACAATGATGAAGACTCTTCAAGTGATGATGACAATAGTGCTGAAGATGAGTCAAATCTATGCTTCATGGCAGGCTCTACATAATCAGACGATGATAATGATCATGAATTTGAAAATGAACCAATAGAAGTCAAGTACTACATGCTACAGGATGCATTTCAGGAAATTCATGCAGAGGTCATGCGACTTCAGTACAAATTGAATCGATTATCATCTGAGATAACAGATTATAAATACAGAATTGATAATCTTGTGCAGGATAATGAAAAGCTTGAAAAAGATCTTGAAGAAGCTCTAAAATTTGCAAAGACAGTAAAGACCGAAGTACAAGTTGTTGAGAAAGAGTGTGATAATTGTCCTCTACATGTTGAGAAAATTGAGTACTTAACCTACACATTGACAAAATTCACTCAAGGCAAAGAAAACCTTAATGTTGTGCTGAGATCATCTGGAAGAGCTATCTACAGACAAGATATTAGTTATAAGGCTAAAAGTAATAGGATAAACTCAAAGAAATTTATTGATCTGAGTAAACCTACTACTAATGCATGATTTTACTGCAATGCACTTGGTCACACAATAAGAAACTGCTATTTTAGAAATGTTGGTGTTCCAAAGGGAAAATATAAATGGGTTCCCAAGGAACAACTTCCTACTACTAACAAGATAAGACCTAAATTCAAATGGGTACTAGCGTCAAAACCTTTTAACTATTGTGCAGGAAAGGAGCAGTAGCTGCTGTAACAGTGAACAACTCAAGGATGAGTTAACTTGATTATATCAAAGTTCTTGAGTATCTACAAGTGGTAACGATTATTATCTCATTGTATCATGCATGATATTTGTTTGAATGATTGGTTGATGAATGTATGATTGTTGATTGATTGAATGTGATTGCTTTCTGTGAAAATCAATTTTTACGACTTTTAATAGATTGGATTAAGTGTGTAGTCGTTTATATGTTACTGTATGTGTGCTTTTTGTTTTGTGAAAACCTTTTGTCATACAGAAGTCAACTTTGAACTTAATGAAATCGACTAGATATCTCTGTTTTGGGTTTTCTTTGTTTTGAAAATTTGAATGGGCCTAGTTGAGTATATCTCGGTTCGCGCCATCAATACATGTTTCTATAGTTGTGATACTCAAAACCCTAGAAACTTCTGTGACAGGTGTGTTGTGAGTTTTGTGAAAAATGGCATCATCATCGTCATCTAAGCGTACCAAGTGTATTCCTTCATTTGAAAGAAATGCAAGTCTTTCAGGGTGGATCAGTGACAATGATGCTAGAGAAAGATATATATGTTGGAAGAATATCAAGGAAGTGGTTCCACACAAATCAATTAAGTTATCTCTTTTCAGAACTGAAGGCTTCACATTTCCAAAAAAACTTGATCATCAAGGTTTACGCACCTTTGTTCAAATGAAGGGTGACTGCTACCCGAATCTGGTAAATGTGTTTTATAACAATCTGAAAGTTGTTAACGGGGATATCCACTCAAGAGTAAAAGGAGTAGACATTGTTATTCACAATGATACCTGGAAAAAGGATTTCTACACAAGTATCTAGACAAAGAAAAGAAAATCATTGCATTCATCATTGGTCATGTTTTGCTACTTGGAAGATCTAGTTTTGAAAAATTGACTTTAGAAGATATATATCTCCTAAATCCTATAATGTTCAGAATACCAACAAACTGGATAATTGTTTTCAAGTGGCATATCATTGATGTTGGTGTAAATGGCTGGTATGAACTACCCTATGAAGTGTTCATTAGCAAAATAATGTCTCTTAGTGGCATTAATGTAACTGGTGAAATCAAGGTCACTTGCGACAAATCTAATCAAATTGGTAAGGCAATACTAACATGTATTGGTCTGAAGAAAATTGTTCTAGGTTGAATTTTCAGTGATATACAAGACTCGACCAAAAATCAAGATGAATTACCTGACTCTGACAGTGAACAGATATTAGCATCTCCTATGTCTAAATTTGAAAAGTGTGTGGTAAATAGTTTTGAGAAGGTCTCCAAAAGAGCTAACCTGATGAAGAAATCTCTTATGCAAATGAATGAGAAGATGGATGAAATTATAGAGAATTATGTGGAAAGTTCTACATCGACAGAAGAATCAATAGATAAAGATGATGAGACCAGTGAAGAAAATTCTATGGAATCATCTTAAATAGAATAGGGGTTTTGTGTTTACCGTCTAATCTCATGTGTTTTGCTTGTTTGTTCTAGTTTGTTTGCAATTTAAGTGTTTCTTTTGTAGTAGGCTTTATAAGCCACTATCTTTTGGTTATCTGATTGTAATATCTTTTGGACAATTAATGAAATCAGATTTTTAGTTTTAATTTGATCAGTATTGACTTAAAAATTGAATTTGTTCATATTTGATTGAAGTCGATTCTATGTTGGATGAAATTGATTATGTTGTTGTTTACTGTTACATTAATACTTTTTCATATTCATTTCTTACCTGTATTAATTCTTGCATTACAATGATTCTAAAATGCTTGATCTGGAAAAGATCTTGAAAGGTTTTGTAGGAACATTGCTTCTAGTTGAACCACTGGAGATACAATTCAAATGAAAAGCAATAAAGTCGATTGCAACTGAGGATTAATCGATTACTATTTAAAAGGGGTTAAAAATTCCATATTCAGAATTCTGTTATCTTTTCTATATGATGTTAAACGTTTACTTTTCAATATATCTATGTTCTATAATTGATTGATATTACTTGAGATAATATTGAGATTGTTGATTGATATTGAATCTTTGCTTCATTGATGTGTTTGCACAATTTCTGTCTTGATACAATACTGTCACATGCTTATACATGCTATGAAATGTTCTGTGAAAGCTGCATTATGCATTTGGGTTTTTTATTATAAAACATGCATAATGGCAGGGGGAGCATTGCATAGGATCTTAGATGATTTCACATGCCTACACTTAAGGGGGAGATTATATCTTTATCATGTGATTATCTGTGACAGGGGAAGCATCATTGTTTGATTAATATGATTTACTGATGCATCTCTGAATAACTGTTTGTCAGCATATCATTATCATAAGGCATACCTTTTTTGCTAATGCACAAAGGGGAAGAATGTTGGGAGAAAGTTCTGATATTCATTTTGAACTCTGATATACTCTGATAAATGAGAATATTTCAACATTCGCTCTGATACATTTTGATCAATTACTGATCATTTGCTCTGATACATTTTGATATAATATGATTTCATTTGTACAACATGGTTGTTTATTAATCATGGTTGTGCATCATCAAAAAAGGAGGAGATTGTTGAGATTGTTGATAGGGGAAGCACTGATTTAGCTGAACCTAGAATCTCAGAGCTTCTGGTTTTTTATGATGACAACATAATTAATAACACGTGGTGTTATGTGTTTATATGTTACATGTTCATTACTTTCATGATTATGATTATATGAGAACATGTTTGTGTTGTGTTGATCATTGCAATTCACTGTGTTTTACATGAGATCTTATCTGTGAATGCATGACATATGTTTTAGAAAAGGAAAACCACATGCACTTTTGTTGAACTAAAATTGTGTGGCAATACAACAGTTTTAAGTCAACTTCATTATGAAGTCAGTCGACTAAAACTCGTGGCTTTGCACAAACTTTTTCATAGTGTGCTGTGAGATTTTCAAAGTGAAAGTTTTTCAAAACTATGTTTAATTGTGATAATATAGTCGATTACATGCAACCTGCATTCGACTAAGTCTGTTACAATTTTGAAATTCTGTTAATGCTTGTATTAAATGTTAGAACGACTATATTTTTAAATATGTTGACCAAACATTTATTGTGACTTGACTGCATTAATTGTATATTCAATTAACTGCATTAATTGATGCTAACTACTTTAACTGAATTGTGATATTCTACTGCATTAGTAGCTAAGTCGACTTGAGCACGTCAGAATTGTAAAAATCTATAAATAGACATGAATTTGAATTCTGCAGAGACTTTTGTGATTTTAAAAATTTGATTGATTTGTTTTAGATTATTGATCTCTTGCAGAACGTGTGAAAGCTCCAAGAATTCATCAAGAAGACTGTGGTGTTCATTCTTTGGTCATTTCTTGACAAGCAAGAATTTGTGTGCTCTTACTGTCTGATCAACCTACACTTAAGGTGCCTGTTTCGTGATCAGTTTCTTTCAATCTTGTGAAGATTAGTGTTGCCCTGTTGTGACTACAGGAAGAAGACGTGCGCATTCTGGACTTTGAGGATTGTTCAAAGTGTTAAAGACTGCAGGAGAGGGGACATCTTGTTGTTGTTCTTTGTTTGTATATGCCTATATTTTGATTAGAGGGTTAGAGAGATGTTTTATATTTTTGACGTGGAGGTCTCTATAAAAGCCTTGTTGTAAAAACCTTGATCATTATAGTGCATTTGCTTCCTGTGGTGGAAGGACACTGGATGTAGGCTTGGTCGAACTAGTATAAAAACTTAGTGTTTGATCTTTCTATCCCTACTCTGTTACATTCAGTCGACTTTGTATTTTACTCATTCGATTATATTCCGCTATACTACAAAGTCTTTTCCTTTGTGTTTCAAGAAAGCTTTTAAAGACATCCACTTTGCGAAAAAGATTTAAAGAAAACATTGTTTTTGTATTTTACCAATTCACCCCCCTCTTGGTGTTGAAAATTAAGCCATTATATTTTAACAATTACTTCTTATTCAACCAATTTTGATTCTGAGTCTAATTCTTCAAGTTGCTTTCTTGAGACATTCTTCCTTGTAGTCTTGAGGGCAACAGAGTGTTTCTGCTTACTTGTTCTTCCTACCTCAATCTTTCCAACTCAAGCTCATGTTCTTTTAGCTTGCCAAACAATATGGCCATGTTCATAGTAGTGAGATCTCTTGATTCTGATATAATAGTAACCTTTGGTTGCATATTCTGTTTAAACTTTTCAAAATCTTGTTGTTGATCTCCTCCTTGTCAAAGGACTTTCCAAGAGTAATGAGATGATTTACAATGTGAGTTAAACATTTCTGGACATCATAAATTTTCTCTCTAGCTTTCATCCGAAACATTTCATACTCCTAGATGAGAGAATTTTTCCTGACCCTCTATACTTCATCAGTACCTTCATATGTCACCTCTAGGACATCCCACATCTCTTTAGTTGTAGTGCAGTTTGATATCCTAAAGAACTCATCCATAGTCAATGCGGAGGAAATGACATTCTTTTCCTTCACATCATAATGTGCTCTTTTTCTTTCATTCAGATTCCATTCAGAGCAGTTGTTTTTCACAATTTTGCCATCAACCACTTTAGTAGCCTCATATGAACCATTAATCACTGCATCCCATACACCTTTATCAACTGATTCCAATAAAATTTCATTTTGATTTTCCAAAAGGGATAGTTTTCACCTGCAAACAGTGGTAGTATGTTTGTAGATGCACCTTCTCCAAAGGTTTGAGATACACTTTGTTGCAATTGCTTATTCTTTCCCTTATTTTTGTCGTGTTGTTGTTGTTGTGGTGTGGTGGCTCGTTGATTTATGCTTGTTCTCCTCATTTAGGATTTTTGTGAAGTACAAACTAGATAAGTTTCGATCAATACTTACTTGTATTTACAGTTGAGGATCTTGAGTTTACTGGTATTTACGGTTACATTCTTCACAACCACATTTCAAAGTGTTTGTGTGAGCCTCTCTTTGGTGAAGCCATGGATATGAGTATTAAAAGTAGTAAAAACTAGAGTAAGAAAGTGTGATTTAATTGTTGGGTATGATTATTGGTATGGTCTGAAATTCTTTTAAAACAAAGCCCTTCATGATACCCTTCGCAAATGATTTCCCCTCACTCATCATGATAACACGCTATGCCCTTAGAACGATCTTCATAAATTTGTTTAACCAATTATATACACATTAATTAACACAACATTTGTTTCCTTCTACTAAGACAAGGGTAAACATCAAACCTCGTTCTTCATGGATGTTGCGATCCTCACTACCGATGATGATGTTGCCTTTTTTAGTGGGACATAGCTTGGTTTGGACATAAAGTTTTTGTTTGGGCAATTGAGAAATGATTCATATCTATGAATTGGGATTTGAATTGAGGAAACAAAGGTAGTAACACCATGAATATGATTGTCCCAGAAGAAAAATAAAAGTGGTACAGGATAGGCCCTACACCTATATAGGAACACAATGATCACATCCTTTAATTAATTAGTTTTTAATTAATGGTAAACATTGGTTATAATATCATTATAAACTGTTATAAATTGAATTATTGGTGGGTTGTGTCTTATCATGATAAAATGTTGTGATAAATAGTAATGTAGGGTTAAGTTGTTTATCTCTTACCTTCATTGCCAGTCAGCTGGACTATCAACTTACACATTTATAACCTCTAATTTAGGAGAATGGCATTCTTGTTGATCCACAACTAAAATGACAGCAGAAGACATAGGAGATGAATATGCATCATTCTTTGTCTCAATAGGGTTCATTTGGTACCTTTATCACATCTTGACAAATTAGAAGCTCTTTTCCTCATTCATTATTTCCTCATATACAAATTGAAACAATAGAATAATTTTAAACATGTAGATTCTCCTATGTCAACAAGTACTAATATGCAAAATTGTGTGCTAGAATCCAACAAGGGTCTTGGCAACACATGTTAAGCTCACCATAAAATACATGGATTTTATTTGTGCGTTAAACATTATTTATGAAAGAAGTGTTTTAAATGTGGCTAAACTTCAAATTGAAAACTAATTTTACATTGAACCTAAAATTTTGAAACCCAAGTTGTCTTACCAAAGACTTAAACCCTAGTTACAACAATTAAAAGAATTGTATATTTCATTTATAAACAGTAGTTATGTTGTGTTAGAAATACTTTCTCCTCAAATAATCATCACTTGATTACATTGATTAAATATGCAATGTATTAGTTAAACTCTCTCTTAGAAAAACAGAAAAACAACAAAATTTCAGTTTTTGGTATTTTACAAAGCAAGAACTATGAATGTGTAGTGTAGTATCAACAACAAACAACAATAACCAACATCAAACAAGTTCAATCAAACAAAAACAACAACAAACAAGTTTAACCAAACAACAACAACAACAAACAAGTTCAACAAAAAAAACAACAAACAAGTTCAAAAATAAATTCTTCAAAACGAAAACGAAAACTAACCTTAAAAATGTGGGTTCTTCGGAATAAAGTGTCCTCACCAGTGAGAGAGAAAGCAAAATGCACCTATGAAGGACAAGAGCATGAAAATAATCGGTCAAAACAAACAAAAATCATACATAAAGTAGTTAATTAACATGCATTTGTATCAAATGAAAGAAAGATTACATGTGATGGTCGTCAAACTTCGTTCGAGAAAAGTTTGAGAAGACAAGAGCGTCTCATGCCTTAAGATAAAGTGAATGAATTTTCAATCTCCCACTCAAATTTTTATCGAATTCAATAACCTTTTGATGTTGAACGCTATGACATTCGACATTTTATATCCTTTTACATCGAATTACAATTCTAAACGAAGTTTAATAATTGTATTTATTTACAAAACTGCCACCGGTCATTTTTAATGTTGGTTATTTAATGGTTCGACGTTGAACGCGTAACATTATACGCTATTTTTGTACTAGTGAACCTTCTCTTATTTGTATAAGCACAAAGGGGACTTATGATGTTTTACCCTAAGAGGCTTCTCCAACTATTGATGCAAACTACGAGTTGTTCAATGATCATGCCCTCTGGTGCTTGGTGGTTTTAGGTAATTTGTCTAAATATATTGTTTGACATATACTTATGTTTTGAAGTATATTCTTTGATCTATTTTAAAAATATTATTTGGTTATCTTAGGTAAAATGTATATATCGAGGTCGGCCATACACCATTGATAACAATTGAAAAACTGTTATTTTTATACTTAAAATTGACTTCAATTACAACCTTTATGACTTAGAAATTAGTTTGAACTCATGATTTTGTTGAATTATTGGAAATAACAGAGTTGGACAGGTTTTATGCTTGATTTCCTTGTTTTTGCAGGTTTTTAGATGAAATTGATGAAAGAAGTGAAAAGGGATAGAGATGGAATCAGAAAAGGACACAAAAAGTACAAAAGAAGAGAATCAGCAAGTACCGCTCAGCGCCAATTACCGCTGAACGGCACTTTTCAGTACCCGTTGGCACCGTTGAGGGGAAAACTGGCGCTGAGGGGAAGAATTGACACGCGCTACTACCGCTGAACGGCACTTTTCTGGACTTGGGCCTACTTTTCTATATTTTTTAGAATAATATATAAGCTTTAGGACGTCCTAGAGTTTGTATATTTGGCTGGAACGAAGCAAAAATGCACTCTTTCGCCCCTTGGAGGAGGATTTTGGATGCTAAGGCTCCTTTCTCAACTTTCTAGGGTTCTATTTTTCACTTTTCCATTGTATTTCATCTAGTTTCACCATGAATATGATGAACTAAACTTATTTTGTTGTTGGGGAATCAATGTAAATCTTTAGGAACTCTCTTGTATGGAATTTGTTCTTCAAGATCATTTTTATGATACATGCTTTCTTTCATTAGTAGTTAGGATTTTTCCTCTTTGCTCAAAGCATGCATTGTTTAACTCATTCGATATCATGATTATTGGTTTTGTGTTAAACTTTTGGCAAGCGTACCAATAGTCAACTATAGTATAATGATTTTTTAAGTAAGAGTGTCGAACCCACGAGGAACAGTTTCGATTAAATAGATAAATTGTTATCTCAAACAATATATATACAAGGATGTTCAATTTGATTCATGATGGATGTTGATAAATAAAACTACTTTGCGTGAAAGTGAAATAATAACAACAAATAACTTAACGAAGATTAATATGAGAAGTTGGGATTGAATTCATCTATCTCACTCGTCTGCAATATGGGTGAATACAAACATATAGCAACTGAAATTACCAACATTGATGCAACACACCAAAGTCATTTATATCGATTCCTCGCATATAAAATTCATAAGAGCAGTTCCTTGAATATTGATTCCTCACATATCCAACAAACTGTCCAACATTATATTCAAGTGTTATAAGCAATTGATAAACTGAAATCTATCCCTAGCATCGCAGAATATCAAGTATTCATGTTCAGATCAGATTTTAGAAATACTTTCCAGTCAAAACTAAAACCCACAATCATGAAACTATTGATCAGATAGAATCAAGCACTAAGAGCAGAACACAAATACCAATATTGAATAAAACAGAAATGCTATATATAAATATCACCATATTACATCCGAGTTCGAATCGATTACATTCAATCCCAAGAGAAAAGATCAGCCACTCATGGTGGCCGTTGACATTCTAAGAGATGAAGAAGATCCTACAGCTAAAGTGGAAGAAAAACTCTTTGGGTCGCTCTGTGCTTCTTTTCTCCGCGCTTTTTCCCCTCCTTTCTTTCTTTCTGCTTCGTATGTATATAAACTGCCTGAATTCTCGCTTAAGCTAAACTATTCTCGCTTAAGCGAAAAGAAACTTCTTGGAGAAGATAATCATTTTCGCTTAAGCTAAAATATTCTCGCTTAAGCTAGAATGACTTTTAAGGTAATGGCTTCCTGGACAAGTCTAGCTTAAGCGAAATCATTTTAGCTTGGGCGAAATGTTGCAGGATTTGCTCTTCTCTCTTAGTTTACCTGAAATGTATACAAACTAAGGATCAAATGATTTCTTTTTACTTAACAACTCAGAGACATGTGATTACATTTTATCTTTCTTAGATTGGGGAAAATTGATACAAATGTACTCAATTCAAAACACAAGTGCTAAAATTTCATATGAAAATTAACTACATTTTTGCACTTATCATTTTGTCGATATGGACACATACGGGGAAATCTAGATATGGGGAATCTCTCCCATCAGTATATTACCAACCTAGACATAGGAGTATGATAGATGGTTGTCTTTAAGCTTCTGTTCACTATAATGCATGATTAATTGCTAGGGAGACAAGACATTGTAAATTAGTGATTATGATTAGGCTTTCTTCGCCGAGACATCGGGTTTAAAGTAATTTAGAAAGTGGCATTAACATTAATGAAAAGAATGATGAATTCCTAAATACAAGAGAGTGGATAGGATGAAATTGATAAACCCCACCAACATATTCATCCATATATTTCAATTCACGTATTTTGTTTCTTCTTGCCATTGATCATCACATGCATACATATTTACTTTTCAGTCTTTTGCATTTCAAAACTTACAACAATTTGTTCAAAAGTCTTAATTCATCAATAAATCACATAGTTGTCTAGGTCGTGAGTCCTTTGGGAGAACGATACTTGGGCTTACCATGTTTTATTACTTAATACGATTCGGTTACAGTTGCCGAGGCTTAACAAGTTTTTGACTCCATTTTCGGGGATTGAAAATTTGTTCATCAACCATGAAACCATTACAATTCATATGGTGAGGGTGGTGGTTGTAGAAGTTCGAGATGCTACGCTCGAGTTTCGCGCCCACTCAAGAGGTTGAGATAGTGGGATAGACCCTTAGAAATTTAATCCTTTGGCATATGAAATTAGCAAAAGCAATTATAAAGGAGGTAATTGTCCTTAGTTGTTTTAATTATGAACTTTCTTTTTTTTTTTACCAGTGTATACTAATCTTATTTAAGTTTTTAGATATGTATACCAAGTTGGAGCACAAAAGGAGGAAGATGTGAATGAAGCGTTGTCACAACCTCGACAATAGACAAAACTAGACCAACTTGGTGATTAACAATGAAGATCTCCTTAACACCTATAGTGTTAGAAAAGCCTCTTGAAGTCACAAACAAGACATCCTACCTCCCTTTTTTCATATGTTAGAAGGATGTTTTTGAAGTTCTCTCTAGCACCAACATATTATGTATATTAGTATTACAACTTTGGTTGTTGTAAGTAAATTTTTACTTTTATCAAGTTTAATGTTATTCTAACATTATTCATTTTCAATGTTTAAGGTATTTACATCGTATATGTATTGAGAGGAAGAATGATCGTATATATAGATTTGTTGACAAACATTCAAGGATTTGGGAATAAAGGTGAAAAGTACTTATTAGAGACCATTGAAAAAAAGGGAAAACAAAAAGTCTACTTAGCAACTTATTTGCAACAATAAATATATATTTTATAAATTAAATTATATTTATGTAAAACTTATTTGACACTAATATTGTTTGAATCTATAGGGGTCATTGTAATTACTAATAATTCTTCCTCAACAATCTCTTCTGGTTCTTTTATGTTCATTACACAAGAAACCTGACACTTTGGCAATTAAAAGTACACTAATATGATAAATTTTTAATAATTTATTTTTTATGTACACATAATTTAATTTTACTAAGTTTCATACTAGGCCCAAATTTCGATGTACATTTAACTTTTACAGAGTGATTAAGGCTTATTCACGATTGCAGGGAACACATATCAACACTAGAAAGAAGTTTTAGTTTATTATGCCAATTATAAGTAGTTATTCTTTCATACTATTGAAGTACATAAAGTTTATGATATTCTACGGATTTATCTTGTAGTGCTCGCTTCAACCGGGAAGCTTTTAGGTGGATATTATGTGATGAGGCACATGCATAAAATCATATTCACAAATGTTATTGACTCATGGAATTTGATAATATGAACACGTTATAACTAACATCTTAAGTATTTATCACTATTGTTGACTTAAACTGTTCATTGTGTAGATTTTAAAAAGAAAAGTTAAAAAACATAAAATTATTTTTAAATGATTTTGTAACGTATAAAAAAAGTAAAGCATTTTACCTTGTGCTTGTCATGTTCTTTCATAGTCTCACAACTACTCTATTTCTTTATTTCTCACTTAATTTCTTTCTCATTTCTCATTCATTCTAAAATCTAATTGCACCTCGTTGAAATTGATGAGCTAAAGAGCATTTTTAACATATCAAATTTCAAAATAGTGTAAGTTTATATATATTATATAGAATCTTCATCTCTTAGTTTAATAGTATTTTAGTCATTAATCTTAGTATAGACACTTGAGAGAAGTGGTCCTCTAAGCTTAATATATCATATACTGAATTTTTATCTTATTTTGAATATTTTGCAATAGGTCTCTAGTTGGGACAAAATCAATTTATTGAGTTGTGGAGTTTTAACCTGAGACAAGATATTTTGAGGTACGACAAGCTAATAAAAATTTGAGAAAATTGATGAAAAATTATAATAAAATAAAAAACATGCCTTAAATTATGGATTTTTAAAAATTTCAAAGAAAAATACCTTAAGTGATGGTCATCACCCTATTTCCAATAACTTTCATTTTTGGAGCGTTTCCATTTGAGGTCCATACAAAAAGTTATGACAACTTGAAGTTTAAAAACTCAATGTTAAACTAAAAACATAAAAAATCAAGTTTTAGAACACATAATAATGGTTAGTGAATGAAAACACCAACCTTAATGAGAAATGTAATTAAGGAGAATGAAAGTTTAAGCTCAAACAAGTGTCATAATGACAAGATGAAGTGAAATGAGTTGAAGAACTTGCTCTTACAAGTTTAGCTTTATCGTTGTACTTTAGTGCGATGTTTTGCGCAAACATAAAAGAGAGAAAAATGAGAATGCTGATGTGGTTTCTAAAATTTTAAAAGAAAAATTAACATCAGCAGACATAAATGACATCAGACTACTCTAAGTCCAACGTTATTTATTATATGTTAGATTTTAGGATTGACGTAATTGACTTGTGTTATGAGTAGAGTCAAAGTTAATTTAGACAAAATATTTACAAGAATCTCATTGCATATTTTTAACATCAAAATTTACTATTTAAAAATGATAATGTTATAAACTCTTTTTGCAATATTGGCGAGCTCCTCCATCTAATAGTCATCCTATATCAATTACAAAATATTTATGGCTTTCTCGTACTAGTCACCTGAACTCTAATTAAATCTCCCACTTAATCTTCTCCATCCTTTTTTATTTCCAAAATATATTGGATCTTCTTATGGGTTAGAATGTGTTCATGCTGTGATAGTATATATAATTAAATATTTATGTCATCTGAATGGTAAATCAAGAATAGTTTGTTGTTGTTATATTATCAAAAGATTTTACGTGAGAATATTTTTGGAATTATAAATTTATTGTTAAAAGATATTTTTATCATTTAAAATAAAATTTCTCTACTCTATTATTTATTTTTTATCCTGTAATAGTATTTTTCAAGCTTTATTAAATATTTTTTAAATTAAAACTAATACTTAAAATTTGTAAGAATTTTATACTTTAAATATTCCTTTTAAATAATTGAAAGTCTTAATTATTAAGATAAATGTTTATCACCAAATATAAATATTTATCACCCAAAGTACTTACTATTATTTGATTCTAAATATAGTTAATATATTACATTTAAAATATTTAATCATGAATATTTATAATTTAATGTAATATTTTTAAAAAGAATATGAACTTTGCAAACCTTTTTTCCAAAACTTGTTTTCTAAGAAAAAAAGTTCACTAGGTATGGGTTCGAATACATATGACACAAAATAAACTTGTTACTATATTATTTCAACACTTTATTAATATCTATTATCAATTTCATAATTTTAACTATTATTAGATTATTTCAATATAATATAAAATTTACTAATTGAAATAATAACAAATCCAATTAGTTTATTTTCAAAATATTGTTAAAGTTAAATTAAAAATGATGAATATTTCGTCCGTATATCATGTCCTAGGTTACACATAAGTTAATAAAAATTTCTTAGTTAAAACTTAATTTCCTGAATATTAGTATCTTAATTTTATTAGTTATAATTTATTTTATTTTTCTGTCTTATTAAATGTGTGTATCAATTAGTAATAACAGTTTAGAATATAATATACAATACTATTTAATATTAATTTACATTAAATTATTCAATTTATTATTTATATTAAAATTAACTTTTATTTTCTATTTTATTAAAGAAAAAAATCAGGTTAGAATTCACTTGTCCAATACTTCTTGTCGGTTTTTCCGGCGTAGATGCATAATTATGTTTTATTAAGTTTATGTGTAACTACATTTTACAAATATAATATTTAGGAAATATTGCACACATTGCTGAACTATTCAATAAAATGAAAAAAACATTTAACTAAATATTTGAAAAATAAAAAATAAAGCAAGAAAGAGGAGAACCAATTTCAAAAGTAGATTTTAATCCTAATAAAAACAAGGATACCGTGGGACTGTCAAAAGTATTGGACAATAATAATTACAATTTAAAAAGAAAAAGTAATATACAAAATAATGGTTAAATGAAGATAAAAAAAGAAAATTTGATAAAAACAAACTGTGAGATCATAAAATAAAAAATGTAAAAATAATTAATCAAAGCAGAAAAATAGGGTATGAAGTGGAAAAGAAGAAGAAAACGTTTGTTTCACAATCTTATTTTATCAACTTCCTCACAACGTTAAATGACGATTGTCTATTGGTGTTTTTCAATTTGAATTTTAGGATTGGGGAATGTAACGTTGGGTATTTTTGGAAGGGAAAGACAGAAAGAGAAAAACTCAATTGTTTTTCGTTGTTTTCCTTAAACTTTTGCATTGACGTTTTTTCTTGAACTCTTTCTCATGTTCCTTTTGTTGTCTTCTATTTTCTTTTTCATCTCTTTGGCATCCATCATTGTTGTTTATCGAAGATTGAAGCTTTTGTAAGGTTGAGGCTTTTCGAAGGTTAAGGCTTTTCGAAGGTTCGGGCTTTTCGAAGGTGGGGGCTTTTCGTCTTTCCACACTGTCTTTCTTGCACTTCATGACCAAGTAAAGATTTCAAAGATTGTGGCTTTTGACATTGACCGAGTAAAGAAATATGTATGCGACTGGATCCTCAACAACGGGAACATTAGAAGAATGGAAGCACTACAGGAATTTGGATTGTTATAGGATTGGTTTCATTTGTAGAGTTTTTCTTTGTATGTAGACAAATATGGATTTTTGTCTTTTTAAGAAACAATGATATTTATGTATAGATTCTTATTGCAATATAGTGTTGGCTTTCATGATTAATTAATGTCCAATGTGATTTCCTTTAAGTTGGGTGTGTTTTGATGACTAAGTTATGCACGACGTTACTTTTTTAGTGGATGATTGTGTTAAGTGGATGATTGTGTTTTGATGACTAAGTTACGTACAGATTCTCACCAACATTGTTTCTTTCCTCTATCATGGACTGCCCAAACATGACTTCACAACCTCTACTCACACTTTAACACTAAAAATATGTGTTAACCATTGGATAAATGTCAAAAACATTAAAAATATTGGCCATGGTTAGTCAGGTTACCCCGGTTGGCTCTTGTAGTACAACTTTTTGTATAAAACCCAATTTTTATTCGCGTAATCATTTATGAGGTAGTTGTAATCGATTACCAGTGTGTTTTTGGCTTGTACAAGTTTTAGGACTTCACCTAAGTTAGTCATCTCACAAACATTCTTTCTTTCCTCCATCATGGACTGTCCAAACATGACTTTCAAGCCTTTACTCACACTAAAAACAAGTCTCAACAATTGCATAAATGTCAAAAAATTTAAAACATTGACTATGGTGAGTCAGGTTACCACAGTTAGCTCCTGTAGTACAAGTTTATCTTTGGGGAGTGATGTTCTCACAGTTGGGTTCAGGACTTAGCTAACATGATCATCATACCATCATTGGGTCTTTCCTCCACCATGGGTTGCCCAAACCTATGTTTTTAGGCTCTACTCACACTTAAACACTAAAAAGAAGTCTCATCCATTCAAGAAATATGAAAAAATTACGTAAAATGTCTTTGGCTACGTATGTGCCCACAGTTGGCTCCTACAGCACAAGTTTTTGTACAAAACCATATTTGTTTTCTTATAATCAATGTCCTTGTAATTGATTACAATGGCCAAAAAGGTCTACACTTGATTACCAATGCATAATTTGAAAGGTCTTTGAGTCTAGTTTCCAACAAAACAAGAATCAACTCATTTGTAGTTCGGTGAAGAAAGTTATGAGCAAAACAATCAGCAAAGGTCAGAGGTGGCAGGAATGTATTAAACGTTAACTTTAAGGAATTAACTGCATCTACTCAGATGTCCAAAAATCACAAATTAGTAGTCATTGGAAAGATTTGTGTGTCTATTTTCTAATAAAAAAAAGAATCACATCATTTGGAGGTCTGTTGAAAAAGTTATGATTAAAATAGTCATCAAAGGTCAAAGTTGACAACATGTTATCTCACTCAAATTGCCTTTGGGAAATGACGTTCTCACAGCTGGGTTCAAGACTTAGCTAACATGATCATCAAACCAACATTGGGTCTTTCCTCCACCACGCGTTGCCCAAACCTCAGTTTTCAGGCTCTACTTACACTGAAACACAAAAAAGAACATCCATTCAAGAAATATGAAAAAATTACGTAAAATGTCTTTGGCTACTTATGTGCTTCTACAACACAAGTTTTTGTACAAATCTAGATTTTTTTCGTGTAATCATTTACATGATCCTTGTAATCGATTACAATGGCCAAAAAAGCATACACTTGATTACCAAGGAAAATTTTGAAAGGTCTTTGAGTCTAATTTCCAATAAAACAAGAATCAACTCATTTGGAGTTCAGTGAAGAAAGTTATGAGCAAAACACCAGCAAAGGTCAAAGGTGACAAGGATATATAAAACGTAAACTTTGAGGAATTAATTGCACCTACTCAGATGTACAAAAATCACAAATTAGTAGTCATTGGAAAGAGTTTTGAGTCTATTTTCTAATAAAAAAAGAATCACATCATTTGGAGGTCTATGGAAAACGTTATGATTAAAATAGTCATCAAAGGTCAAAGTTGACAACTTATTATCTCACTCAAATTGCCTTTACGGAGTGACGTTATCACAGTTGGGTTCACGACTTAGCTAACATGATCATCACACAAACATTGGGTCTTTCTTCCACCATAAGTTGCCCAAACCTCAGTTTGCAGGCTCTACTCACACTTAAACACTGAAAAGAAGTCTAATCCATTCAAGAAATATGAAAAAATTAGATAAAATGTCTTTGGCTACTTATGTGCCCACAGTTGGCTCCTATAGCACAAGTTTTTGTACAAAACCATATTTGTTTTCGTGTAATCGTTTAAAGGGTCCTTGTAATCTATTACAAGTGACAAAATACCCTACAAATGCTTGAAATCCAATAAAATTTTGTAAATTTCTCATTATTAATGGATGATACTCAATCACATTGGACACTTTGTTTTTAAAGTTCCAAACAACAATTCACTTGACAATGCGAATAACACTCAAAATAACATTCACAATAATAAATGCAAATCAACATCCATCTTCATTAACATTAAAAGAAATGTTACAATACATTATTTTGTTCATCTATGTACAATGATTTGTTACTTTCTATAATAACTAAATACGGAAATCACTCATGTTTCGTCCTATTTCCCGTGTACGGAGTCCTAAGAGCTCTACCCTTATATTGCTTTCGTGATCCGACCCTCACAAACCTCTCTACAGTGGGTTGGTTGATGTAAATGTCTCCCGAGCTTACAAAGGGAGTGTATGTGAGATTCTTGACGAGTCGTACTGTGTTCATCATCATCTTTATTCTTCTGTTTATTCTTCTCTTCAGGCAACTCTGCCTCCAAAGCAATAAAAACACAATTAAACAAAACCCCAAAACCAAGAAATAAAACCCCAATCAAACAAAACACAAAAACAAAAACCGAAAACCCAAAACAAAAACCTAAAACCAAACCCATAACACATTTAAGAAAATGAAAAAACTCATTTACCTTGCTCGAACCACCAACGTCACCGGATGATGTCATTACACACAATGTCGTAAACGGAAACTTTTGGTCCGTCCCACAAAATTGAGGAAGTTGAACAAAGTTTGGAGAGAAGACGAAAATGGAATAAGAAGACAAAATGAAAAATAAGTGAATAGAGAAATAATGAAGACCTGGGGATAATTTTGGAATCAACAACCCTAACCCTAAGTCCCTTTTCCACGTCACATTTTTACATTAAATTTTTTTTGTCAAAGGAACCAATCTTACTATGAGACTTACTATGAGACGTTGTCAAAAAAATTGATAAAAGAATAATTGTTAATATATCGGATCCAAAAAAGAATTACCTGCTCATCACGAAATTAATGTGTAAGATCTGACCACACTAAAAAATATAGAAAGAAGAGGTTTTACTAGGGTTTTATTACAAGCACAGAGAAAGAATTAACAAGAGGAAGAAAATTGAGGCTCAAAAGAACTGAACTCCGGAGTACGAAAATGGCGACCATTTGGAAAACTAACTCCGCGAGAAACGCAGTGCGTTGTTTGAGCCAATCACTGGCTTCAACTAGCCGCACTCCTTCGATTCCCCCTCGTTTTTCCTCCGTTCGATACCTCCGCACTGGTCGCGATCCTAGTTCCAGGTTGGTTTCCTTGCTGCTAGGTTTCGCTGTCGAACAATTATTATTTATTTATTTCATTTTTAATGTTGAGGTTTTGTTGAGTAGGACCTATGATATTATTCCGCCTGTGAATTGGGGGATTCGGATTGTGCCGGAGAAGAAGGCGTTTGTGATTGAGCGATTCGGGAAGTACGTTAAGACTCTTCCCTCTGGAATCCATTTTTTGATTCCTTTCGTGGATCGTATCGCTTATGTGCATTCGCTCAAGGAGGAGGCTATTAACATTCCTGACCAGAGTGCAATTACCAAGGACAATGTTACCATCCTCATCGATGGCGTGCTTTACGTCAAGGTTTCTGGTTTTTCTTTTTGTCTATGCATTCGGTTATTCTATTTGAGTGGTCAGTGGCGTTGAACTATTTTTTTTGTTAAACATCTCAATGAGCCATTCTGAGATAAAAGTTAAGCAGGTAAAGTAAATTGAAATTCTCATATAGGTTAAAATAAATTTGTGTATAAGTTGATTTATAGAAATGATTTCGTTTAGCTTCTACAATAGCTGATTTTTAGTTTATGTATAAGCTAATTTGAATTTATGGGGAGTGTTTGGTTCATTTTGACCTTTCTATTTTCTTCTTTGAGAAGTTTGTCCAGACCAGATCATATTTTTATTTATTTGTTTCTTAGGGTTTTTTTTTTTGGGAGTGCAGATTGTGGATCCTAAGCTCGCGTCTTATGGAGTGGAGAATCCCATTTATGCTGTCATTCAGCTGGCACAAACGACAATGCGTAGTGAGCTTGGTAAGATTACTCTTGACAAGACCTTTGAAGAAAGAGACACACTCAATGAAAAGATTGTGGTGAGTTTAGTTATAAGTTCTTCGAATTTGTTGTCTGTCCTGGTCATTTATCCCCCTTTACTTACATGAGGAAGCATTTTAGATACTTTAAATTGAAGTCACGCATAAAATCTTGTTGGTGAAGCCTTCTATAAAGCAGAAGAGAAAATAGTTGTGAAAAGTAAAGACATGTCTCTTTAGATGGAGGTGTGCAAATTGTGGAAAGGATGATCGTGTACCTTAAATTTCGTAGTCCTATACCTACGGGGGTTGGGTCTAATAGAAGCGGCTAGTTCCTCATAACATGGCTAAATAAGGTTTGAATTGAATCTTTGCTGGGAGAGATATTCACATTTAGTGAGGTCTTGTTTTCGATAGGATGGTCTCAAAAGGAGTGACCTGTAAGAAACAAAAAAAAAAAATTCCCAGTCCTATTTCAATCCAGTTATATGTAGGAAAGAAAAAGAGAAACCAGACAATAGCTAAAGATGAAAATTTTGTAGCGGTTGTGCTGGTTGGTGATATTGGTTTCTTTCCTACTGTAATCACGTGCAACGTTGCCTAAGTCCTTAACTTATGATAACATAGGATTCATTTTTTACAATTGGTTACAGGTTTATATATTAGACTTATTTAGAAAGGTTGGCATAATGAGCATGATTTCTAAGCTAGCTTGGTGCCAAGGAATTAGGACTGAACAATGACAGGAAGATATAATAAACATGATCTAACAGCTATGCATAGCCCTTCCATAAGAGTTAGTCCTGTGTTTTCTTTCTGACGTACCCTAAAAATTGTACTGACAGAGTTAGTCTTGTGTTGACCATATAGTGATTAATCGTGTGACAATTATTGCAGGAGGCCATTAATGTGGCTGCAAAAAGTTGGGGTCTGGAGTGCCTTCGATATGAAATAAGTAAGTTTTGGCAGTGCATAAATAATTTTACTATGTTTTTTACTTGATGGTTTCTTTGTAATTCTTTTTGCGATTTTCCTTCTGTAGGGGATATCTCTCCTCCACGTGGAGTGAGAGCAGCTATGGAGATGCAAGCAGAAGCAGAAAGAAAAAAGAGAGCTCAAATTCTTGAGTCTGAAGGTAATCAATTTGATATTCCTAACCTTCGAATGCTCAGTTTATACTTTTTTGCATTATTTTTCATCATGAAATTAACTTTAGTATCCATATCATTCAACTGAAAGGGGATCATGATCCTGAGCCAACAACTACCTGTAGTCTCTAAGTTTTACTGGTATTGATATCCTATAGTTATTAAACAGGAGAAAGACAGGCTCACATAAACATTGCTGATGGAAAGAAGAGTTCAGTGATCTTAGCATCAGAAGCTGCAAGGATGGATCAAGTTAACAGAGCTCAAGGTTATTTATATCTTGATAACTTAGTTCCAACTTCCATTTATGTTTCAATAGTAATCTTAAAGATAAGCTTTGATGTCTAGTGAACATGATGTGATAAGATATCCCTTCATATTATTTCAAACTCCGATGTGCATTCTCTTGTTGAGAGGAATGATCTTATGCACTTCCTAGATGATAATGAATTGCACTTTGATTTGTGTTTTATTTATTAATGATACAATCCTATCCAGGAAAGAGTACAATTGCATAAGACAGGATGAGGATGCCACATTCTAATAGATTGATAAGTCAAGTGAATCTTTGATAAGAATCGTTCTAATCTAAGAATCACGAGAATCTCTTTCAAAGAATGCAAATGTATATATTATAACTTATGTTTTTTTGGTACCTTTATATATAGTTACATAAGTTTAAGAAAATCTAGAAACCCTAACAAAAAGTCTTAAGCTCAAAACACATCACAAAAAAACTAAAATTACAAACACAGACTTTCGTCTAGTAAGACTCGCCTAACAAACACAAGCAGTTTCATCCAATAAATTTAATATTCTGTAAATTTAAAATAAAATTACAATTTATTTAATTTTTTAAATTATTGTTTAATTGTGCTCATGATCTTTGATTTGATATCTTCAAAACCTAGTGATTAACATTCTTCTTCTTCAGGTGAGGCTGAAGCCATCCTATCTAAAGCAAAAGCAACAGCTGAGGGATTAGCTCGTGTCTCAACTGCCCTAAAAGAAAATGGAGGACCGGAGGTGAGGACCTTCATGTCCATATTTTGTATATCACGGCTATTGATTAGACTTGAGTGTAAAATAAGAGGGCTTAATTGATCCTTCTCGTAATCTTTTATTTATAAAAATAAATTGATACAATAGTATATGATAATTAGGATAACCTTAGACACAATATAATCATGATAAATAGGTTAACCTAGACACAATATAATCATGATAAATAGGATAATCCTAGACACAATATAATCATGATAGATAGGCTAACCTAGACACTATAATCATGATAAATAGGATAATCCTAGACACAATATAATCATGATAGATAGGATAATCCTAAACATAATATAATCATAATAAATAGGGTAAATATTCTAACAATTAGTTTAAAAAATATTTCTTTTTATACCTTGCACATATAAATTTCTTCTATCCATATCGCGTTATTAGTTTAAATTGTGTTGGTCGAAAAAGTGTATGATGAAAACTTCTTGGATTAATTTATTTCAATAGGTAACTTTTGATGCTTGATATTTTTTATTTTTGGATTGCCATATGTCAGTAACTGGGTAACTGGGAGACTTGTCTTGTTGCTAAACCAGATTATTGATTTTTCTTTCCTAGTCAGTTTTCAATAAGTTCTGATTGACTTTTTTTATAGCATTTGATATCTTCAAGAAAATCAAACATGTTACTGTCCATAATTGAAAATGGGAGACATGTGGTAGATAAAATTGCCTCTTAATTGGTAAATCTGTTTGAGACTCAGTCCCATGGACTGACCGGGAAGGGAATATTACTGTCATTTGATTTTGCAGGCAGCAAGTTTAAGGATTGCAGAGCAATATATTCAAGCTTTCAGTAACATAGCCAAGGAGGTAATATAGCCCATAAACTGATTATTTCTTGCATTGCATAATTTGTTTAGTTCGAAAATTGTTTTTCATTTCATCTTTACTTTTTCATCAGGGCACAACAATGTTGCTTCCTAGCTCTGCATCCAATCCTGCTAACATGATGGCCCAAGCGCTTACTATGTATAAAAGCCTGCTTGGTAACGTTTCTAGTGATAATAAGCAGAATGGAAATATGCCCCTTTCAATATCAGGAAAATTAGAAGTAAATGACCCCTCGGGGGAGATTAAAGATAAGAGCTCCACAACTACTAATGTAAGTAATGATATCCATGATTATCGTGGAAAATCTGGATTAAGCCCACCGAAAAGGGAATAGTCTTTGATTTGTGAAAGTTACCATTTTCAAGAATTCATATTTTTTTAGCGTTTGGATGTTACAGTAAATTGAATTCGGACTTTGGAGAGAGAAAGCAGGAGAGTTTGAGTGGACTTTCTTTAATTCACTCTTGTGTGGAAATAATGGCGTTTGTCTTATAATAGTTGTGGGATTTTTGTTTGTAACGAGGGTCTATTGTCCAAATCGTTGACCACAACACATTACATCTTAGGCAAGAATATTAAAAACTTGGAATGATATATTTATCTGAAAACAATTTTTGTATAACTCGTTATAGGATTATTTAATTATGAATTAATATATTGCAATTCTTTTCTTGATAGCGGGTCACATGTATAGGACCAACTGGGGTATTGGTCACAATATAAAAGACATTTTAGAGGCACATAAAGGTCCATTTACAGGCCAGGGTCATAAAGGTCTATATGAGATTCTAACAACGTCATGGCATGCTCAATTATCTATTAATCTAGCTATGTTAGGCTCTTTGACCATTGTTGTAGCTCACCATATGTATTCTATGCCTCCTTATCCATACCTAGCTACTGACTATGGTACACAACTGTCATTGTTTACACATCACATGTGGATTGGTGGATTTCTCATAGTCGGTGCTGCTGCGCATGCAGCGATTTTTATGGTAAGAGATTATGATCCGACTATTCGATACAACGATCTATTAGATCGTGTCCTTAGACATCGTGATTCAATCATATCACATCTTAACTGGGTATGTATCTTTTTAGGTTTTCACAGTTTTGGTTTGTATATTCATAATGATACCATGAGCGCATTAGGGCGCCCTCAAGATATGTTTTCAGATACCGCTATACAATTACAGCCGATCTTTGCTCAATGGATACAAAATACCCACGCTTTAGCACCTGGCACAACAGCCCCGGGTGCAGCAACAAGTACCAGTTTGACTTGGGGAGGTGAAAATTTAGTAGCAGTGGGCGGTAAAGTTGCTTTGTTACCTATTCCTTTAGGAACTGCGGATTTTTTGGTCCATCATATTCATGCATTTACAATTCATGTAACAGTATTGATACTCTTAAAGGGTGTTCTATTTGCTCGTAGTTCACGATTGATACCGGATAAAGCAAATCTAGGTTTTCGTTTCCCTTGTGATGGACCTGGAAGAGGGGGGACATGCCAAGTATCCGCTTGGGATCATGTCTTCTTAGGACTATTTTGGATGTACAATTCAATTTCCGTAGTTATATTCCATTTCAGTTGGAAAATGCAGTCAGATGTTTGGGGTAGTATAAGTGATCAAGGGATAGTAACTCATATCACAGGAGGAAATTTTGCGCAGAGTTCCATTACCATTAATGGATGGCTTCGTGATTTCTTATGGGCGGCATCCCAGGTAATTCAGTCTTATGTTTCTTCATTATCAGTTTAATATTTCTATTCAGCAGGCGTGGTTATTGGGAAGAAGAACTTATTAAATCCATTGTTTGGACTCGTAATAAATTAAATATTTCTAAAATTGACAATCTTATTATATCCAAACCTAGACTTTTAAGCCCAAATGAGTATTTTACAGAATAGCGGGAGGTTATTAGTAAGGGTTATTACTTATTTTTATAAGTGCTGTTTTATTTTCAAATTATTTCTTCGATTAATTTCTAAAAATGACTTTAGTTCTTACCTTATGAATGGTTCTCAATGTTGTAACAGTTCTACTTTGCTCTTTTAATTATTTTATAGAAACTACACGGTTACAGTACGTCTCAACTCGCGTTAATATTGTTGTTAATAGAAACAATAAACAGCAAATAAGTATTACTTGATTATCTTCATTTTAATTCAAAACTATTACGACCTCTAGCAATTTGAGTCCACGGTAAGCAAAACGTGTTTTTTATCAGGACTTTCCCTGCTTCTAATAAATGAATCTACTCAAACACATTCATGTAAGTTTTAGATATCAGGGACAAAATGGCATATAGATTATTGGTAAGAGTGAGAGCAAAATATCAGGGCAACCACTAGGCAGCCTGGTGTAGAATATAGTGGGAATTTCTTGAACACATCATCTAGTAGTGAAATAAAAAAAAAAAAAGTGAAAGATTCAGTTTATCATGTCGCACAACACAACACCTGAATATTTAATCGTGATAGCATACTAACTACACTTAACAGCAGAATAGTGAATTCAATGCATTAACTGCTTAAATAAGCATTCATCGGAATACACATTAACAAAAGCAAAATCTATATAGACTGAGAAGTAAATTGAGGCAAATTCCATAGGATAAGTTTCGAATAAGATATTTTAACAACACAAAATTTGTAAAATCCAAACTCAAAAGATAACAGAAAAGATTTCCAAACTAAATAGCAGCATGTCTGATCTCATGGTCTACTCGTCTACTATTATGGTTCCCTTCTCGCTTACGTAGATACCATCAAGGAACTTCCGAATATCCTTGTTCTTAACATGACATTTCTGCAGCAAAATAACAGAAAAATGATTGAAACCTAAACAAAAGCAAAATAGAGAAGGGTTTGAGTAGGGCATGTTCAGAGAAAGAAAATACCTGGTTAATCAGAGCACAAGACCGGGAGACAAGTTCGATGTCGTTTCCATCCAAAACCAACTCATCCTTAACCTTTTCAGACCGAACAACGGACACACCCTCGAGCATGTTAACTTTTCTCACCTAATCACGCACAAGTAACTAAATAAATCACTAAACCTAATCTCACATTTTTCTTAATATCAAATAAAAAAGAAAATTAATAAATTAAAAATATACAGGAAGAGTATTTGTGCACCTTCTTCTCGCCGAGGAAATTTCGGATTTCAATGGACTTGTTGTCGTTGCCGATGCTGGCGTTGATGGGGAAGTGAGCGTACACGAACCTCATCTTGTAGCGGTAGCCCTTGGTGACGCCGGTGATGAGATTGTCGACGTGGCTGAGGGCGGTGCGAATGGCGGCGGAGGTTTTCCGAGATCCAAACCAGGCGTCGATCTTGAGCTTCTTCTTGCCGTTCTCGTCGGTGATGAGCTGAAAATCAAGGTTGAGATGTTTGAAGTCTCGCACTAATTTTCCACGAGGGCCTTCAACCTCGATCACCTTGGCGTGAACCTTGATGCTCACGCCATCGGGAATATTCATCGTTTCCGATGAGAGAATCGTCTTCATTGTTGCCGCTTGACGCCTCTGTTGTTTAGCCTCCCCTCACTGCAGAAACACTAACGCAAAACCCTAGTTATTTCTTCACTCCCTCATACGTTATTTTGATCTTATAACATCTCACGAAAAACGGTAACTGGGCCAGGCCCAAAATACAACAACCCATATTATTAATGTCTTTTCCGGAGTTAATATTTGCAACTACGCGTTTTATCAATATTCATTCTAATAATTTGTTTTTTCCACAAATACTCCTTTGTCAAAAATACCATCATGAAAAACTGCCAAATGTCCAAGAGTCTCAAGACGATGAACTTCGCCAGTTTAAATATTGATTTTTTAAATTAAGTAATTTAATTTAATTATTTTATAATAAAAATATGTATTTCATATGAGAATGTGAAAAGAAATTAAAATTTCATAAATGTATTAGAATAATACAATAACATAAAATTAAGAAGGCCAAATTGAGGGCATTGACCCATACATATAGCTTCTTATAGAGTTAAAAATAAATTAATTCAATTCATTTGAAATTTTTATAATTTGATTTGATCTATAATAAATTAATGTGTGTTAAGTTAGTTCACTCATTTAAACATATTTTTCTCATCTAACTTATTTAATATATTTATTATAATATAACATGAATTATATATACAAGAATGCAAAGTGTTTATATATTTCATCATATATTATTATAAAAATATTAAACAAAAATTAAAATATCAATTTATATAATTATGTAAACAAATAAATTAAATATCTAAATCATCTGAAAATTATTTAAGATTCTTTTTCTATTTATGCATCAAAATTTCCAGTTATGATAATTTGATTTTAGTTTTTATTAGAAAACAAATAAATTTATGAAAAATATATGTATTCAAACTACTATTGAACCTGATACATATAAATAATCAGTTGATTATTTTGGTACATGGGGAAGATTTTAAAAGAAAGAAAGATATAAAAAATAATATTAAACACATAGAGATAACAAAAGAATGTTTGATAAGTATTGAAAAAAAATGTTATAATTGTGTTAAGATAGAGATGAAAAAAATAGGAAAAATAGATACCTGGTATAAAAGAAAACTCAGAGGAAAAAAGAAAATACAGGAGCTAAGAAAAAAAAAATGAGTTGGAAGAATAACAAATAAAAAATTAAGAGAAAAGGAAATTGTAACATCCCAAAATATACAGCTACAAACAATATATTAGAATAATTACATTAATAACAATCTAGATCAGTCTTATAATAGAGTCGAGGGTACGCTCATGGCCGAACGGCCGTACAAAAGAACTTACAAATTTATATGCACAAGATAAGCAAACTTGACCAAACGGTTTACAAAAGAAAAATACCGAACGATCATACCTAACAAAAATGAAGGTGATCGAACGACCACCTTACTATAACTAGACTATTGACCGAACGTCCTACTGTTCGGTGTTTACTACAATTCTTCCAAATTTTCTTCTTCCAGCGCCTCTTCCAGCAGCTCGCCTCCTTCTGCTCACATCCACATGGATGATCATTGCAATGACAAGGACGGACGTACAACCAAGACAACACAAGGAGAACACATGATAAGCTTATGTAATTTAATTTAGACATAAACATACATTTCAAATAATCCAACACGAAATCAATTTTAACGCACGTAACATACAAAGCCTTATTACTAGACTGACTATCCGGACTGTATGAAATCTGCGTAGCTACAGGCGTTCGTGCACCCGGGTGATGTAGTAACTGGGATACACTCAACAGCTGCCACCCGAGGTTAGCCCTATTTGTCCAAAGTACCCCTAAGGACTAGGACCTCCTGTCGTTCCCACACATGACCTACCCTCCTCTACGTGAGGACGAGTACTCACAGAACATCAGGATGAACGGCCAACATTAGCATGCCCATAGTCATACCTTACAAAAATCCAATATTCATACATGAGTTGTTCCTCCCTGGAACGCTCGTTCAACTTCACATCATTTCATTCATAATCATTCTCAATTCCACCTTTAATTATCATTTTTCTCAAATTCATCTTTCATTGCCAATAAGTTAAATTTCATCTTTGTTCAAAGGTTTGTAAAGACACTAGATACCGAACGTTCAATCCTCACTCAGAACAAGGACGAACGCTTGGAACGAGACAGAGAGGTCTCTAGTTCCAGAATAGAATAAGACCGAGAAGTTTACTGTCGATTTGAGAGAGAAACCGAGTGTAATGGATATAGCAAGGAACGAATGAACTGAACGTTCATTTCAAAGTGAATCAATTCTATGAATTGACTCTTGATAACTCCTGAAAAGACCTCGCCAACGGCTACGACTCTATGCTGGAACCAATCGATACAGACACTTCAAGATATTCCAATAATAATACTTAGAAGAATTCTCATGAATAAACCGAACGCTTATGAGTATTTAACTTATTTGATTTTACATCAAGAAATCCGAATGCCAGTAAATGACCGAGCACGGTAGAGAAGAAAAATCTTATTGAAGTTAGACGAACACTATTTTCATCAAGATAGATTATACAAGAAACGAGTACGAGCGCTTGGTGGAAGACCGAGCACCACTAAGTACGAGAGCTTGGTGTAAGACCGAGCACCACTCAGTACGAGCGCTTGGTGTAAGACCGAGCACCACTCAGTACGAGCCTTGGTGTAAGACCGAGCACTTATAAACTTATAATAAAAAGCCTTGATAAATAAAATAAGATACTATCGAAGTAGTGTTTACGAACGACGAAAATATACCATTACATATATATAAATTGAGTTTATCAAAGGATACCCGGATACAATTGTGCTTGGCCGAACGCTCAAGCATAAAATTATCATACAAGGACGCTCATCCGTAACTAGGATTTTCTCCAAATGAAAGAATCTCGTTTCAACTAGGTTCACCAGGAAAACCGATCGATCAATGACCGTTCAGTAACGAACGTACTTTATCATAGTGAAAGTTTACTAATCAGATCTCATTTATATTCAATTAGTTTCTCAATATATAATTTCATAACTTTATAAAATTCATATCATAATCATTTTGCTTACTTTATACCATCCATATCATACCAAGAAATCATATTCCATATCCACAACCATATCAATATTCATACTTTATACATACATTTAGTCACTCAGCATAGCACAATCATTTTCCATACCCAATCAAAACAACGAACGTTCATGCAACACATAATTAATAAATTAAATTAATAAGCTTCCCTTACCTCTGAGCGCGAACGTACGTCCCTCAGACTGAGACTCAGTTCGTCGAACTACGATCCTTTCTACCCTCAACGCTCAACGACTCTTCGAACCAAAGTAAAATAACAAACCAAACTCGTTTAGAATGAAACTAAGGGCTCATGCAACCAAAACTTGGTTTGCATGTTTACAAGAACGAACGGTTAAAGACAAGAAAAACTTACCCGTTCAGAATTTGAAACCAATCGGATCAATCTAAAGCTTGGGACGCCGGAAGTGATCCTACGGTGCCGAAATAGTGATCGGAGGAGAGAAAGTGAGTGTTTTCTCAGAGAGAATATGAAGAAGATGTAGAGAGAAGGAGGAGAGAATGGGATTCTTCAGAAATCTGAAAAGAGGGTGCATGCAGAGAGGAGTAGATTTTCTGAAAATCCAAGTTTTGCATTACACGTCAAAACGAACGTCCCCCTTTCCGTCGACACCTGTTTTCCACTAACTGATTTTCGGATCCTCTTCGCTTGACACCTGGGGTCCGTCATCTGAGTGTCGAGTCCCCTTCTTGACACGTGAATTCCACTAAACGATATGTGCGTGAATTTTACTTGTTTCTGACTTTTGATTTTACTGGTTCTGACATTCCCCCTAATTACAAAAATTTTCGTCCTCGAAAATTAAGACATACTAAAGAATAGACGAGAGTACTTGTCCCTGCTTGCAATCTTCAACTTCCCACGTAATGTCGTCAGTCTTCTCGTCCTAGACTACACTCACCAATCTGATGACTTTCCTCTTGTAGTACTTGGTTTGGCTATCTCCAATACGTACTGGTTGTATCTCTACCGATCGGTATCCACAAATACGAACGTCTTCTAGCTCTAGCATATGAGACGAGTCTGCAATATACTTCTAGAGTTGAGATACGTGAAAACGGGTAATGGTTGGAAAGTTGAGGGGCAAGGCTATCTCGTACACAACTGGCCCGATTCTCCTTAAGATTTGGTAAGACCAATGAATTTGGGAAGCAACTTCTTAGGACGAACGATTCTGCCTACACGCACGTCCTTAGCAAATCTTCAATGCTAACCGGTTTCAACCATTCCGATCAGTTATATTTGAGTAAGGCTGAATGATTATGGGAAGGGAGTGAACTACAGAAGAACTCTGACGCAAAGAACTAGTTGATAATATTTAAAAAGAGAGATAATGGCTTTGAAAGGTTAACTAATCGGTAACATAAATACAGAATAGGAAAGTTACTAGTAGAAAGTCACAAGTCTTCCAAAGGAAAAGATTTAATGGAAAAGTTTATCACTGTTTGATTCGAGTGTGAAACAGAGAAACAGAAGAAACCAGAAAATAGAGAAGGGAAAACACAGAGAGGAATAATCTGAATATTACGGGATTGAATTATTATTGAAAACCAAGACAAGCTAATATATATATATATATATATATATATATATATATATATATATGTATATATATATATATTCAATCCAAGTAAAGGACAGAAATAACGAACGCCCTAGAAGACAAAAATAGAACGTTCGTTCCTAATCCACGCGCAGAAGGAAGAGGAGGTTTGGCCACGAATGATCAGACGAAAACTGGACGATAAATCAGCAAGGAACCAAATGAATAAAATTAAAAGTTGGTCTAACTGACAGTTACTGTTTGAGAAAGAGAGTATAGAAAATTTTCCAAGTGATTGATGGAGAGTATCAAATACCTTAGGTTTAGGCAGAGAATGGATTTCTTGGTTCTTGGAGAAAATGAGAATTCATTTCTGCCCCTAATTGATTCAAAGCAGACGTTCGTACAGATATTCGAACGTCTGAATCGTTCTATTCGTCTGGTCGTTCCTCTAGAATGATAACTGAACAAGTCTTCAACTGGTTGCCCAACTTACTCTTCAATGGTTGCACCGAACCTAGAGATGAGTTGAAGATCTTTACCTGAATTGCTACCAGATTGTATTCTAAGCAATCAAACCACTTCTTTGCTGTAGAGTTGAACCAATCCTTATCACCACTTCCCTGATGTAGAGTTGAACCAATCCTTATCATTAAGTTCTCAAACCGATGACTATAAAGCGAAAAATCTTGGTCAATCTACTCTCAGTAACTCTAATAATATCTTAATCTTATGATCGATCGTGAAAGTTAGTGATGAATTTTATGGTAATGTTATAGCATTTCCGTTTGATGTCTGAAGTCCTTCCTTCACCTTTTGACATGTTACACTATAACACATAAACCGAGCTACTTCTGTTTATAAACCCAACTACTAAATTGATTGTGATGACCTTTCTAAAAATAAATCTCTCAATTCAGTATAAAGGACACAATATTTTAGCTGAATCTTCAAGATACCGTCCATTCCTAACTCAAAATCTTCTCCTTACTCACTTCTGATCGGTTCTACCGAATGGTTCACTCTCTACTTCCAACTGAGGCCCTTAATAACGTTCGTATCCTCACTTATAATATTAATTCCTGAAACTCTTAACTAAACCCGAATCTCGGTTTATCACTGCTTACACTCGCCCTAGTATTTGCACTTTGCTCATTCAGTAATTCACACTTTGAACAATTCTACGCACAACTCTTCTTATCCTTAACACTCCTAGCAATGCTCTCAAATGTTCCACTCTGATTCATCCTTCTTGTATGCCAACAATATAAGCATACTCCATAATAAATGTTCAATTCAAATAAACAGATTCTTGAGTCCCATCCACTCTGTTAATGTTATTCTGTAAGAAGTTACTGATGTTAATCTAACACGTGGAATTAGTACAAAAGAGACTCAACTTTACTCTGAGTAGATAACCTTGGTGCCTCTTCAGGGGACTCAACAATTCAAACGCTTACTATTACCGTTCGGTTACCCTCTTGCTACCGAACGTTCTAACTTAATAGATACCGAACGCCGACATCCCATTCAAGTGAAGTATCCCCTAAGTTAGTCAATTCTAGAAAACAACACTCTCACTAACATAGTAATAAACACCTATCTCACGGGTAGGATATCCAAACTAACCCAATTACTGGTGTTTACACCACCAGACCAAACAACTTCCTTATTACAATAATCAAAATGACGCACAGCAAGGCAGTTCATACAAGAACCATGTGCGGTGATTAATGTACCTGAGCTTGCTGTTCCAGCGCCCGTTATGGCATAAACCTGACCGATCGCCTGTGCTCGGCCACCACCCCTTGGTTGATTTCTTCCAGCATTTGGTGGCCTCAACACCGCTCGTCCTCCCACATTACACTCGCGCTCTAAATGTCCATCCCTCCTACAACGAGTGCAAAACTTTTCTCCCAACAATTAAGGACACAACGATCGGTAGTGTGGTCCTCCACACTTAAAACATTTTAGGGTACCTTGCTGTCCAAACCGACCGGCAGTCACCAAAGATTGTGATTGAGACCCACCAGAAGTAAATGGTAACACTGTACGAGCGTAAGGCGTCCTCCTTGGATTAGTATTGTTCCTTGAAGATATGAGTCCTCTTATTGGCAGTTGTTGTTGCTTTTCTACTTCTGTCACGTTCTTCTCTAATACTTTAACCCTCTCTACCTCATCAGGGAGACACTTCTCATTGAACTTAGCTGGATGATGTTGGAGGAAACTCTCCAAACTCCACATCCAATGATTCCCAGAGGAAGTTGATGCTCCGGTAATATCCCTAGTGATTTCTATAATCTCCATCAACTGTCTTCGGGTCGCTTCAGAATTGGCACGTGCGGCTTCCAAACTTTGTAAAGCGGTCATAATCTGCTGCACTAATGCAGTGTTCGGTTGTTGAAGTGCTTCTATTACTGATTCCAATAATCTATTGTGATCATATGCATCACGCTCGGTAGGTTGAGGAAGAGGTCTTGATGTCATTCGTTCTCTCTGAGAAGTAGAGAAAACAATAATTAGTTAATTTTTAAGGAGTTTGAATCACTCATCAAACGAACGTTGAGCACACAGCACAAGCATAGTATGCTCATAACCTACAGTGTCCTTAAAAGAACAAAACTGCTCTAATACCACTAATGTAACATCCCAAATATACAGCTGCAAACAATATATTAGAATAATTACATTAATAACAATCCAGATCAGTCTTACAATAGAGTCAAGCGTACGCTCATGGCCGAACGGCCGTACAAAAGAAGTTACAAATTTATATGCACAAGATAAGCAAACCTGACCAAACGGTTTACAAAAGAAAAATACCGAACGATCATACCTAACAAAAATGAAGGTGATCGAACGACCACCTTACTATAACTAGATTATTGACTGAACGTCCTACTGTTCGGTCTTTACTACAATTCTTCCAAATTTTCTTCTTCCAGCGCCTCTTCCAGCAGCTCGCCTCCTTCTGCTCACATCCACACGGATGATCATTGCAATGACAAGGACGATCGTACAACCAAGATAACACAAGGAGAACACAGGATAAGCTTATGTAATTTAATTTAGACATAAACATACATTTCAAATAATCCAACACGAAATCAATTTTAATGCACGTAACATACAAAGCCTTATTACTAGACTGACTGTCCGGACTGTATGAAATCTGCGTAGCTACAGGCGTTCGTGCACCCGGGTGATGTAGTAACTGGGATACACTCAACAGCTGCCACCCGAGGTTAGCCCTATTTGTCCAAAGTTACCCTAAGGACTAGGACCTCCTGCCGTTCCCACACATGACCTACCCTCCTCTACGTGAGGACGAGTACTCACGGAACATCAGGATGAACGACCAACATTAGCATGCCCAGAGTCATACCTTACAAAAATCCAATATTCATACAAGAGTCGTTCCTCCCTGGAACGCTCGTTCAACTTCACATCATTTCATTCATAATCATTCTCAATTCCACCTTTAATTATCATTTTTCTCAAATTCATCTTGCATTGCCAATAAGTTAAATTTCATCTTTGTTCAAAGGTTTGTAAAGACACTAGATACTGAACGTTCAATCCTCACTTAGAACGAGGACGAACGCTTGGAACGAGACAGAAAGGTCTCTAGTTTCAGAATAGAATAAGACCGAGAGGTTTACTGTCGGTTTGAGAGAGAAACCGAGTGTAATGGATATAGCAAGGAACGAATGAACCGAACGTTCATTTCAAAGTGAATCAATTCTATGAATTGACTCTTGATAACTCCTGAAAAGACCTCGCCAACGGCTACGACTCTATGTTGGAACCAATCGATACAGACACTTCAAGATATTCCAATAATAATACTTAGAAGAATTCTCATGAATAAACCGAACGCTTATGAGTATTTAACTTATTTGATTTTACATCAAGAAATCCGAATGCCAGTAAATGACCGAGCACGGTAGAGAAGAAAAATCTTATTGAAGTTAGACGAACACTATTTTCATCAAGATAGATTATACAAGAAACGAGTACGAGCGCTTGGTGGAAGACCGAGCACCACTAAGTACGAGCGCTTGGTGTAAGACCGAGCACCACTCAGTACGAGCGCTTGGTGTAAGACCGAGCACCACCCAATACGAACGCTTGGTGTAAGACCGAGCACTTATAAACTTATAATAAAAAGGCTTGATAAATAAAATAAGATACTATCGAAGTAGTGTTTACGAACGACGAAAATATACCATTACATATATATAAATTGAGTTTATAAAAGGATACCCAGATACAACTGTGCTTGGCCGAACACATAATTAATAAATTAAATTAATAAGCTTCCCTTACCTCTGGGCGTGAACGTACGTCCCTCAGACTGAGACTTTGATAAGTGTTAAAAAGAGTTATTTTTATACTTATAAACGAGCTCAATCTTGTAATTATTCATGTTGTTCCTCATTGAAAAGTTGTAATAGGTAGTAGATTGTTATGTAAAATATTGTACAGGAAATGGTGTATTATTTAGACTCTGTCAGCCAATTTTCGCAAAGCAAAAGCCAAAATTCGCACTGCTAGAAGAAGGAAATTCGCATAGCGCACCAGTACCTGTGCGCTGAGTGAATAACATCAGTTAAAGTGCAACATTTAAGAAAATTCGCATAGCGCACCAGTACATGTGCGCTGAGCGAATTAATGAATTTAAGTGGCTTTATAAGACATGACAGAGCGACAGAAACATTCTCTTCTGACAGAAGTTCCGGACAAAAGAAAGAAACGAAAACATCTCAGGAACTTCCGAAGACTACTTCAAGGCATCAAGACACCATTGTTGCAAGGGATTGTTTCAAATGTGTACGTTTTAGATGACTAGGAGTAGTTAAATTTCTCTTTCGTTGGGATTGGATGTAATGAACTCACTATGATGTAATTTTCCTGTTCAATATATCGTTCTTTGTTCATATGCTCTTTCTTGAATTAATTATCATTGTATGGACATATAATGTTATTTGAATGTTTCTAATTACTGGAAAGTAACTTTGAACATGGACATAGATAGAGCACCTAAGTGATTTGGGATCTAGAGATAGACTCAATAACTTGGTCATTCTTAACATCGGACTTAATGCAAATTGTATGTTAAATTGACTAAGGGATTAACATTTTAATATATTAATTTAGAACTAGTTGCTAAGGGATTAGGACTAGTATGCCTTGATGTGAATGTTTGAATGAAGTAATGAAATATTGAACAGAGTTTTATATTCATATGATTCATGAAACCCAATTCCAACGAAGTTTCTTTTAAATATAATTCCTTGCACACCAACTGTTTGATAAAAATACCAAAAAGAGTTTGTTGTGTTTTTGTTGTACACTTTGAAGTCTAATTGAGTTATAAAAGGAAGAATTTTCATGTGTTGCACAAGTCCCTTGGGAGAACGATACTTTTACTTATTCACTGTATTACTTGGAACGATTTGGTATACTTGCCAAAAAGCTATCAGACTCAGTTCGCCGAACTACGATCCTTTCTACCCTCAACGCTCAACGACTCTTCGAACCAAAGTAAAATAACAGACCAAACTCGTTCAGAATGAAACTAAGGGCTCATGCAACCAGAACTTGGTTTGCATGTTTACAAGAACGAACGGTTAAAGACAAGAAAAACTTACCCGTTCAGAATTTGAAACCAATCGGATCAATCTAAAGCTTGGGACGCCGGAAGTGATCCTACGGTGCCAGAATAGTGATCGGAGGAGAGAAAGTGAGTGTTTTCTCAGAGAGAAGATGAAGAAGATGTAGAGAGAAGGAGGAGAGAATGGGATTCTTCAGAAATCTGAAAAGAGGGTGCATGGAGAGAGGAGTAGATTTTCTGAAAATCCAAGTTTTGCATTCAACGTCAAAACGAACGTCCCCCTTTCCGTTGACACCTGTTTTCCACTAACTGATTTTCGGATCCTCTTCGCTTGACACCTAGCGTCGGTCATCTGAGTGTCGAGTCCCCCTCTTGACACGTGAATTCCATTAAACGATACGTGCGTGAATTATACTTGTTTCTGACTTTTGATTTTACTGGTTCTGACATAAATTTAAGAAAAAAATATTAAAAAAAGAAAAGTTAAAAAAAGAAGAAGAAGCCAAAAATAAAAGAAAAAAAAACTAACGGTGAACACCCAATTTCAAAAAATAAATGTCTGAAAAATAGATGTTTAAGCAATTTTTCTTCTTTTTTTAAATTTTAATTAAGTTAATTAAAAAGAATTTTGATGAAAAACTTAAAAAATCTCTTTTAAAAGAAACAAAAAAGAAGAACAAAATAGAAAAAGAATGAAAAAAAATAAAGCAAAAAAATGAGACTAGGATTTTCTATTTTGTCCAACTCTGTACAAATAATAAGTATATATATTTTACAGTTCGCAACCCATTTTTTAACCATTTTGAAACCTTCTTTCTTTAGTTTTCTCACTTTTGGACTAAGTTCAATACATGTCCAATACCTTACTACTAATTGACTTAAAGGTTTTTCCACTCGTGTAGTGACACGTGTCGTCCTATCTCTTCGTTTTCCACCAACTTTCTTCACCCAAGGCATAAAAGCAAGTGATCAATGACACTCACCACTCACTCCATGTAGCCAATCACCTACCTTTTCTTCCTCATTCTTCTACGAATGAATGGTAGAAACCCGTCATTTGTTTTTGCATCATTTGCCCACATCATCAGATGGTAACAGATTCAAATTTCAAAAAAATTATTTTTTTCTCTCTAGTCACAATAGGAACCCATCCATTCATCAGAGAGTTAAGTCATACATCAACCCACACACAGAACAATAACCAATACAAGATAATACAACAAAATTCAATACAAAGAAAATAAGGAGAAATCCTGAGCTTTATTCCTTGCATAAATACAATTGATTTGTTGACTACATTTGATTGATACTGTTATCTGCTTATGTTTGGTTCCACTTATATAACCATGACGAACACGTGAGATTAAGCGTTATGGCCTCCTTGAACCCACTCTTTTCTCCATTATTCTTCATCCAAACCTTCAACATCAATCCAATCGAGTTTCCATTTTATGTATGTTTTCCTCCCCCAACATTCACTCAACATACCCTCATCACCATAATCTTCCATCATGCATTCAATTAACACTCTAGCTCTACCAACACTCTCACACGGCCATAGCCAGCTCCACTACCACCTTTGTCTTTCGCAAATATCATTTATGTTTGCCTTCTCACTGATGCTTCATCGTACTGAAGCATCACCTTCACCTCATATTTATCACCCATACTCTTCATTCACCATTAACAACCTTCCTCTTATCCATTATCTTTAATCACATGGTTTCCATCTTCTTTCTCTCCATATATTGAGCAAGCCAACACCTATATCCATTAAACATACATTTCAAACCATCTCCATTTGGCTTCAACACCACATATTCCTTAAGCCCTTCAACTTCCCAAGCTACACCTCTTGAGACCAAGCCAACACATGCACACAAAGCACCAAAAATAGTGGCAATCATTTTTCAGAAGTCATCTTCATCATTTTCCTTTTGGATCCCAATATTTTGACAACGTGTCTACTGATTTCGTCCGTTTGAAATAAAATAAAAATGTAAAAGTGTGACGTGAAAAAGGTTGTAGGGGTAAGATATTTTTCATTCCAAAATTACCCCTCCCTGTACTTGATCTTTGTCCATTCTCTCATATTTCTCATTTTTCGTTCTCTCTCTTCACTTTCGTTCTCTCTCCTAATTTTCGTGCTTCCTCCATTGTGGTCCTCTATCCAACCTTTGGTGAAACTCCTCGTTTGCGTGGACAAACCCAAAGCTCCAACCTTTGGTGAAGCTCGTCATTTGCGTGGGACGAACCCAAAGTCCCTTCTCCTCATTTTGGTCCTCCATTTTGTCCACTGTCATATTCCTTATTGTGCGCAATGGCAATGTCCGGTGACAATGATCCTTCGAGTAAGGTAAATGGGTTTATCCATTTTGTTGATTGCATTTTCGTTTTGGATTTGGGTTTTTCCTATTGTGTTTAAATTTTTGTTGTTTTCGTTTTTGGGATTTGTCCTGTTGGAGAGCATAAGAAGGAGGACAAAGCAAGACCTAAAAACACAGAAAAAGGAAAACGCAAAGAAAGGTTTATGCGTGCTATAGAGGAACAAGAAGCTCTAATTGAAGAACTAGAAACAAAGGTGGTTGCTTTGGAGGCAGAGCTAGCTGAAGAGAAAAATAAACAAAGGAATAAAGATGATGGTGGATACAGTACACCTTTTGAACAATCCAACACAAACACTGCCTTTGTTAGCCCGAGAGGCATTTACACCAACGAACCCCCTATACAGAGGTTTTTGAGAGTAGGATCAAGAAATCGTTACAAGAGCAAAGCACTTAGAACTCCGAATACTAGAAATAGGGCGAAACATGAGTGATTTGTGTATTCATTTGTTATAGAAAGGAATACAACATTGTACATAGATGAAAAAATAAGTGTATTGTACCCAATTTTTTGAATGTTATAAAACATGCATCTTTACTTCCCTTTATTATTGTTAATGTTAATTGAAGTTTTATTATCTTCGTTATTGTCATTGTCAAATGTGTTGTTGTTTGGAATGTGAATAAACAAAGTGACCAATGTGATTGAGTACCATCCATCAATAATGACATGACCAATTTTTATTGCATTTGAGTTTTGTATGTTATTATATAGTCTCTTATAATCGATTACAAGGACATTGTAAACGATTACACGACAAAAAATCTGGTTTTGTACAAAAACTTTTGCTGTAGAAGCCAACTGTGGGCCACATAAGTAGCCAAAGACATTTTACGTAATTTTCTCATATTTCTTGAATGGATGAGACTTCCTTTTAGTGTTTAAGTGCGACTAGAGCCTGAAAACTGAGGTTTGGGCAACCCATGGTGGAGGAAAGAATCAATGTTGGTGTGATGATCATGTTAGCTAAGTCCATTAAGTCCTGAAATAAGTGTAGGCCATTGTAATCGATTACAAAGACCCTGTAAACGATTACACAAAAAAAAATCTGGTTTTGTACACAAACTTGTGCTGCAGGAGCTAGCTGTGAGATAACATGCTATCAACTTTGACCTTTGTTGTCTATTTTAGTGATAACTTTTTATACCGACCTCCAAATGATGCGATTCTTTTTTATTAGAAACTAGACTAAAAAATATTTTCAATGATTACTAATTTGAAATTTTTGGACATCTGAGTAGGTACAGTTTATTCCTTAAAGTTACCGCTTTATAAATTCGTGCTAACTATGACCTTTGCTTGTTGTTTTTCTCTTAACTTTCTCCACCGAACTCCAAATGAGTTGATTCTTGTTTTGTTGGAATCTAAACTCCAAGAGCTTTCAAATGACTACCAACCTATAATTTTTAGACCACTGTACTAGATGCAATTATTTCCCAAAAACAACGTTTTTCTAAGCTTCCTAAATGAGTTTACTTTCAAGTTATTGTTTCATGTTTCTTATTTTAGATGGGAAAATTACAAATTAGTAGTCATTGGAAAGCTTTTTGAGTCTATTTTCTAATAAAAAAGGAATCAACTCATTTGGAGTTCGGTGGAGAAAGTAAAAAGCAAAACAACCAGCAAAGGTCAGAGGTGGTAGGAATATATAAAACGTTAACTTTAAGTAATTAACTGTACCTAATCAGATGTCCAAAAATTACAAATTAGTAATCATTGGAAAACGTTTTGAGTTTATTTTCTAATAAAAAAGAATCACATCATTTGGAGGTCCGTGGGAAAAGTTATGATTAAAATAGTCAGCAAAGGTTTTTGAACCAAGGTAGGTGAAGTCTATGACCATTTTTGCCTAAGTTATGCCTTGGTAATCAAGTGTAGGCCATTTTAGCCATTGTAATCGACTAGAAGGACCCCGTAAACGATTACACGAATAAAATTCTGGTTTTGTACAAAAACCTGTGCTGCAGGAGCCAGCTGTGGGCACACTGGTAGCCAAAGACATTTTACGTAATTTTTTCATATATCTTGAATGAATGATCTTTTTTTAGGCACCAACATTGAGGCGTATCAAGGTCGCTTACAAAATCAATTTTTGTACCAAGCACCCATAACACAAATAAAGGATTCAATATATATGGTCAAACAACACTAGTAGAAACCATATGGTACTAGATCAAAATTGAAATTTTGTTCATATAATATATTATCAGTACATATTACCCGACATTTATAATCATAATCTTTTGTATAAAAAAAACATGTACGAGTTCCAACTAGAGCGAAAAATTTCTTTCAATGGAGAGGAAGACCCGTGAGAGTGAAAACAATGCTCCAGACAAAGTGAAAATGGTGGAGAGAGACGAAGAAGAGGAAAATGCCGCCAACCCGAAAACAGGAACACAGGAAGGCGAAATTTCTTTCGATGGACAAGAAGACCCGCGATAATGAAAGCAATACTTCACAGAAAGGAAAGATGGAGAGAAATGAAGAAGACATAAATGATTATGGTTAAGAGAGAGGAAGTCTCAAATGAAACCGCGAAATGAAGAAGAGAATCTCAAATTCCTTTCCAAAAATACCTTCCACGAAAAAATGCACCTTCTTAATAAAATATTACAAACCAACCAATAAAAAAAAGACCACGTGTCGTTGTCAAAAGGTTGGCAACTCTGGGTTGTCAAAGAAACATTTTTCTTTCCTTTTAGGATGTTATGACAGATCGGAGTGGCATGTCACAGAGCTTGTCAGAGCTCAAAATAGTGTTGACGAGCTTTTTACTGTTGAGATGCTCACACATCACAAACTCCATTATCACCTTCATTTTCCACGGCCATTTGGCTATCTAAAAATTTTCGTAACAATCGACACCAAACCACAATGGAAAAGACGAGCTCAGCAAGGCTGAAGCTCGATAAGGCCGAAATGAGCTCGGCAAGGTAGAGTTGAATTTGGCAAAGCTCGGGGAGGCCGAGGTGAACTCAATGAAGCTCAAAGGGGTTGAGGTGAGCTCAATGAAGCTCGACGAGGCATAGGTGAGCTCAACGAGGCCGATGACCCTTATTGTTCCTACCTTCTTAAAAAAAGTTGTATTCATTTGGCCTGACTGACATCATGGTTTTAGATTTCTACCTATTTTGGTGCCCTTTATTATCTCATACACTTATCCTTTTTATATAAAATAAAAATGATAAAATTACAAAATGACAAAAATGAAAACAGGGTTTTCTACATTTTAAGGTATGTTTTTCTAAATAATTAATATATGCTTTAAATATGTGAGTACTTGTGTGATCACCCTCGTCATCCTAGTATTTAGTTCTTTTTTTTTTCAAGTGTTTAAAATATGTTATGAGTACTCGTATGACCATCTACATCATCCTTTATTTAGATATTATTCTGTTTTAGTATGCAAAATAAATTTGTTAATTTGCTATTTATTAGGATTATCTGTTTGAAATTTAAGTCAACTAACCACCCATGAATTTAACATGTAATCGTGGGTGAATTTCAACTCTATAACTTATGTATGCTTTAAAAATCAATCTTTTCTTCTAATAAAAGATAACACATAAGTTTATCGTACATCTTATTGTATTTTTTTTTAGTTCAACAATTGATATCAAGTCTCTTATTAAGGGACTTGATCTAGTTTTTCCTTGAGTGTGTGAGAGTTTGAATACTATCTGATGGACAAATTTGTAAGCACCAAATTATGATGTCACAAACTTGTTTCACAATCGGCAAGTATGACCGAATCGTTCAAGTAATAAACTTGGTAAGACCAAGTATCGTTCTTCCCAAAGGACTCACGGCCTAGTTTAGTTATGTGATTTGTTGATTAGCTAGGACTTACAAACGAAATATTCAAAGTTTAATATGCAAGACAGAAAATAAACATGTATGCATGAAGTTTGATCAATGGCAAAGACAAAAGATAAACACTTTCAATGAATTATATGAATGAATATGTTGTTGGGGGTCAATTTCATCTCATCCACTCTCATATATTTTAGGAATTCAACATTCAAATCATCATTGTTAATGCCACTCTCTAATGTACCATTCTAGATGGCTTCTCCCTAATCACGAGTTCATACAATTCCTAGCATTCCTAATGATTAGTTCATGAGTGCAGGAGCTTAAAGGCAACCAATAGAATATTGTCAGTATAATATTGGGAGAAATTCCCCGGATCTAGACTTCCCCGTACGTGTCCGTATCGACAAAACCAATAATCATGCATGGAATGAGTTAAACTATGCAAGCATTGAGCAAAGAGGAAAAACCCTAACTAATGATGAAAGAAAGCATATGTCTTAATTAAAAGATTTAATCAACAGATTCCATATATGAGAGCTTCAAGAGATTACATTGATTCCCCAACAAACATACAAGGTTTAGTTCACCATATTCATGGTGAACCTAGATGAATAACAATGAAAGAATGAAAGAATAAACCCAATAAAGGTGAAGAGGTAGCCTGAGCATCCAAGATCCTCCTTCAAAGGGGTGGAAGAGAGAGTGTTTGCCTCGTTTCTGCCAAAGATACCTAATTCTAGGACGTGCAAGCCCTTATATACTAATCTAGAGTTACAAAAGATTACAAAAGCCCAAGCCCAAAAAGTGCCGCTCAGCGGTAAATACCGCTCAGCGGTGATTGCGCGTCCTTTTCTTCCCCTCAGCGGCCATTTTGCCCCTCAGCGTGACTCCCGCAACCTCCTGAGTGCCGCTCAGCGGTAAAATGCCGCTGAGCGGTGCCTTTGTCTTCTCTTTTTGCACTCTTTCTTGTCTTTTCTAATGTCACTTCTCTCCTTCTTCACTCTTTTCACTAAATTCACCTTAAAACCTGCACAAAAACACTTAAATCAAGCATAAACCTGTCCAGCTCTCTTATTTATGAAAATATAGATAAACTGCATGATTTCAAGCTAGTTTTTAAGTCTAAAGGTTGCTTTTAGTATCAATATTAAGCATGAAAATAACAGTTTTTCAACTGTTATCACAACCCCAAACTTAGAACTTTGCTTGTCCTCAAGCAAACAAGATGTAACTCAATCTCCAACCAATTCATATGATGGTTCACTCATTCAAAAATTCTCTTTTCAAGATAAGTAATAACTTCACTCAAACTTATGACCAAGAGTTCATTTAAGATGTGCACATGCTTTAGTGTTCACAAAGTCATTTAAGTTCCAACAAATGCTATTTTTCATGAATGATCAATTAATTAAGCATGGATGTTCATGTGCTTATGGAATATTTCCTCACTAGGTACAGTGTTTCACTCAACACACAAGTGTATAAGAGGTAAAGTGTTTCACTCATTCACTCCACTATCACAATGTCACATGAATCAACTTTGCCTTTCATTTTACCACAATCAAAAACATTCACAAGCATGCATCATCACAAGGACTTTTCAATGGCTTATAATGTGGCTGGGCTAACAAGAAAATTGGTTTTTCTGGATCACAAAATCCTTGAGTTAAGAGAATCATAACAACACAATTATTCTTATTCATTCCCAACTTGCCTTTGCATTTGCATTGAGCTTTGCTTCTTTTTCTTTGCTTTTCTTTTTCTTTTTCTTTGCATATTCTTACTTTTTAGCTCTTAGCTCAATGCTTTTCCTTTTTCATGTTTTCCCAACAACCCCAAACTTGAACATTTGTCAATACCACACAAGATATTCTACTTAACTCAAGGTAAAGATTTTCAATCAAGGGTTTCAGTGTATGTTCAAGGCTAAGGGTTCAAAGGATAGAACACAAAGTGTTCTCTTTTAGTAGGCTAACTTTATGAATTTGGCCAATAAAAAGGGTTCCAACAAACGGCCTTGATCATATGATGCAAAACAAGCAATTGATTCAATCATAGAAAACCTGGGCAAAATCATTCATGCTTTCAAAGTAATAGCATTCAACAATAACAACTCTAGAGCTCAAAACCTCACATATAAGCTCATTCCCATTTGACATACACATCCTGCTTAATTTCACAATCACAATCATGATATCATGCATTTGTTCACAAAGCTTGTGAATCACCTGTATAAGCATTTTATGTGCACATCATCTCAACATCAATCAGTCAATCAGCATTATCAAGCATTACTTATCACACAATCACAATTAATAGCAAACCATCATAAGGAACCAGGTGTTCAATAGAGTACATCAAACCCTAATCTAAAAACAAAAACAAATAAGTCCAGAAAACTTAAACCACAAAAGCATAATCATATGATAACATTCATCACTAAATGCTATCTCAGCTCCTCATCAATCTGAGCTGTCCTCTGTATCTTCCTCCTCCTCTTCATCATCATCTTCATCAAATGCATCCTCCTCCTCAGCTTCATCTTCTTCCATATCTCTAGCTGAAGCTTCAGCTGCTTCAGCTCCTCCATGCAATGGTTCTTCTGGCCAAGCTACCACATTATGGAATTCATCCATAGTCCACCTGTGTGCTGGAGGGGTATCATACATCCCCACTATCATCTCAGCCGTGGCCACCTGCCCTCTGTGAATGGACTGCAACTGAGCACCTATAAGAGACATATACATGTCCCTCATCTGGAATGGTTCTGCTTCATGTGTATCAGCAGATGTCCGGCTCTGTGCTGGCCCTCTCTCTCTACGAGCCTGGCGTGGTGGAACTGGCTGAGCTGCCTCCTCACCTCCACAGTACTGTCTGTAATAGGCCTCATCTATAGCTTTTCTTGGCCTCTCAAATGGTGGAACAGAAGTGTCCACCCCAGCTAGCTTGCAAAGGTGAGTGATCAAAGACGGATGTCCTAGTGGTGCTTTGTTGTTTGAGGTGTTAGCACACACACTAATCTCATCAGCTATCACCTGCCCAATATTAACATTCAAATTTCTGATAGCATAGTAGATGAATAGTGCCCTGCTGAGAGTGATATCTGACACATGTGAGCATGGCTGAATGTTGGCATGAGAAAATGCCATCCAATACTTTGCAAGAGGAGTCAAATCTGTCCTCCTAATGTTAACTACTGCTCCAGATCTATTCCTTTGGAAGTGCCCTCTAGGTATGCACAATACTCTCTCAACATCCTCAAAGTCAGCACCTTCCTCCATGCTAAGAGCAAACTGGCATTGCTCACCAGCCCACACAGTATCCAGGAAGTTGTTGATGGAATCAGGATCATACCTGATAGCATGGCCTCTGACATAGCCCAAATAATTCTCAGCTGGATAATCACCAATCTTCTTTGCATTGGTGTAGAATTCCTTCACCACAGCTATGTTGGCAGGCGCTGGATAAGTGGCTAGCTTCCCCCAATCATTCCCTAACACTTGCTCTCCAAATTGAGGAGCAAAGTTAGGTATCATTCCAACCTTTCTCTCCATTAGAAGTCTCCTGTCCTGAACCACCCTAAAGTGCTTCTCATGTTTCCTAGAGAGGAACCTGCCATTATGGGGCTGCTCTGGTTCCTTTTCCTTCCTCTTGGTTGCCATGGTTTTCAATCTCTTTCCTGAAGAGGATGCCATTCCTGCATTCAAACACAAATCCAAAACCACAGAACATGATTTTAATCATTAGTAAACACAGAACACAACTCCTTTCGAAGCTAAACCACCGCTGAGGGCCAGAATTTCCCCTCAGCGCCACCAGTGCCACATTCAAACACGCAAAAACCAGAAAAAACCAAGTCTGGCAGAGTGCCGCTCAGCGGTAAATGCCACTCAGCGGTGACCTGCAGATTTTTGCAAATCTCGTTTTAAAGCTTTCCTAACTCCACCCAAATGCGATTTTCAGTTTTCCAGTACATAATCAAGCAGTTTAATCGGTTCAAACATCAAATATATCATCAAATCATGCATAGAAATCAAAACCCCTAAATATTCATGCTTTGACAATCACATTCAAACTCAAGAACCCTAGAATGAACAAAATGCATTTTACTTACTTGGGTGGAGATGTTAGATGATATGAGAATGCTTCCAAACTAGAATGCTCTCTTCCAACCCCAAACTTTGATGGCACACTAGTGAAAAAGTGAGTGGAAGAGAAATTTTTCTAAGAGGGAAGAGTAGAAAGATGTGGAAAACCTAAGAGAGGGTATGTGGGAGTCTTTGTGCAGAGAAGAGCTTGAAAGAATGTAAAATTGCGCAGCTTAGGGTTTAAAAATACCCCAATGGGCTCGGGTTCCGCTAAGGGGAACTTAAGCCCATCTGCGATAGTACCGCTCAGCGGTAATTGCCGCTCAGCGGCACTTTCGTGATGTGCCCTTCTCCTTCTTTTCTTGACCTACGTGCCTTCCTAGCATACCCCTCATAGGTTCCCTGCAATTCAATGTTAAAAATGCTTATGCAAACCCTAATTAAAATAAAACAAACAAAAACAATCAATCAACTGGGTTGCCTCCCAGGTAGCGCTTGTTTAACGTCACGAGCCTGACCCGAAATCCACCAACACCCATCAGTAGGTGTTTCAAACTTACCAGCACCCATCAGTAGGTGCAAAATCTTCTCACCAACACCCATCAGTAAGTGTTAAAAACCTAGTATCCTTCAGTAGATACTTAACCACCTAGCATCCTTCAGTAGATGCTAGATCCAACAAAATAATGTTCAGAATAATGTTCGCAAATTAAAAATTACAAAACCAAATCAAAAGTTTGTAAATCTACTGGGTTGCCTCCCAGGTAGTGCTTCTTTAACGTCACTAGCTTGACCCTGTTAAAGCTCATGTTCCATCTTCTTTATGGTTGATGTTGTCCTTCCACCAACCTTTCAACTGCTTCCTTTGGACTGTCTTGGATTCTCTAGAATATGGAGACTCTATCTCTATCATCTCCTTCTCTTTAAAGCCTTTTATAACCCACAACTTGTTCTTGAGTCTTACAGGTGTGCCAAGTTGGAGTCTTCTTTTCTTCCAGTCTCTAGGAACTTCTTCTCCTTTTCCAATCTCTTCTACCTTGGGTACCTGAAAAAACAAACAATGGTTACCTGAAACTTCAAGATTTTCATCTTTACCTCTAGTCATGGGTGCATCTCGAAATGCAGCTTTATAACTAGACTCTTCCTCCTTTGCTTGTATCTCATCTTTGAAAACATCCACCACCACTCTCTCCTCTCTGTCCTGGAGTACCACTATACCTTCATTAACATCTATGATAGCCCTGGCCGTTTTCATAAACGGTCTTCCCAGTATGAAAGGTATTTTTTCGGTCTCCATCTTCATCACCACAAAGTCTGCCAAAAACTGAAGTTTGCCAACACAAACTACAATGTCTTCCGCAATCCCACATGGCTCCTTTGAAGATCCATCAGCCATTACAAGATTAACCTTTACAGGTTTTATTTTAACATGGCCAATTTGCTCCAATAGAGAATAAGGCATCAAGTTAACACTTGAGCCTAAATCAAGGAGAGCTTTCTTTACCTTTTTCTTCCCTATAGTGCAAGGGATAGAAAAGCTACCTGGATCTGCTGCTTTTGGTGGGAATGACTCTTTCTTAACAGTTATACACTTTTCTTCCTCATCATCTCTACGTCTTCTTTTTGTAGAGGCCCCTTCATCGGTTTTTGTGTAAACTCCTATTTTCTGTAAAATTTGTTCCCAAGGAGCTTCATTATCAACCATTCTGAATAAGTCTGTGAAATCCATTGGTTTCTCCTGATTTATTGGAAAAGGAAACATGTCCTTTCTTTCTTCTTCTCTTCTCTCTTCTATTTCTCCTTCTTCTAACTCAATAATCTCTTCATTCACACTCTTGACCACTTTGCACTCTTCTCTGGGGTTAACCTCAGTATTAGCCCCAAAGTTTCTGTGTGGTCTTTCTTCCAATTGCTTGGTAATCTGACCCATCTGAATCTCCAAATTCTTTATAGCAGCTTCAGTGCTCTTTTGAGAAGATTCAGTTTTCTGTATGAATTGCTGAAGAGTTTCTTCCAACCTTGTTGATCTTTCATTAAGCATAGATAATTGTTGCCACACGGTTGGTTGCTGCTGCTGCTTATTATACTGATTAGCCTGCCCAGTTTGTCCTTGGCCAATGCTTGGATGTGGTTTCCAACCCTGATTATAATTCCCTTGACGGTATGGAAACTGATTAGCCATGAAATTAACATCCTCCACGGCTTCCACAGGAAAAGCACATTGGCCATTGATGTGATCTCCCCCACATAATTCGCACAACTGGGTTTGTACCTGTGCAGCAGATTTTAACTCTTTGGGTAATGAAGCAAGAGTTTTGGTCAGAGTTTCCAGCTGTTGAGTTAGAATTTTATTCTGTGCTAGCAAGGCATCATGGGTTTGTAATTGAAGAACCCCTTTTTGTTGCATAGGAGCTCCTCTTTCACTGTGCAGCTCATTATCACTTGTAGCCATGTTTTCAATAATTTCAGTTGCTTCCTCTGGAGTCTTCCATTTGATATTGCCTCCAGCTGAGGCATCCAGCATCATCTTGGTTTGTGAACCAAGCCCTCCAAGGAAAGTTAGGACTACTTCTTGATCTTCAAAGCCATGCGTGGGAGTTTTACGTAACAAGCTTTTATACCTGTCCCATGCATGTCCTAGTGATTCTTCCATGCCCTGCTTGAATGAAGATATCTCTTGCTTTCCTTTAGTCACCTTAGATTGCGGGAAGTATTTGTTTAAGAATTTTGTGACCACTGCTTCCCACTCTGTGAAACTTTCTTCTGGAAAAGAGTTCAACCAAAGCTTAGCATTGCCTCCCAATGAGAAAGGAAACAAGCTAAGTTTGATAGCTTCGTCTGGCACCCCATTAATCTTGACTGTATTGCAAATCTCATTAAAGGTAGTCAGGTGCTCATATGGGCTTTCGTGAGATAACCCATTAAATTGATTACTCTTCACCAGTTGAATCAGTGCTGGTTTGACCTCCATGTTGGCTGCATTGACTCTAGGTCTAGCTATGCTATTGAAGTGCTGAGGTCCAGCAAGATTAGTGTAATCTGCAAGAGTTCTTCTAACATTATTGCCCTCCATACTTCCTGTGCTATGAACATAACCTTGTGGTGATGATTGCAAGAGAGTTTCTGGAGAAGGGAAAAGTTCTCTAGACGTTCTGATTCTTCTCCTCCTTCTACTCTCTTCTAGACCTTCAAGAAGTGGTTCTGTTGTTTTCTTACTCCTAGTTCGAATTGCTTCCTGCATGCACAAGAAAACAAAACCCTAGAGAAGATTTGTTAGCACAAAAAGATATAAAAGAAGATATATATTCAAAGATAAAAAGATAAAAGATTTAGAAGATAAGAAGATAAAAGATGTAGAAGATAGAAAATAAAATAAAATAAAATCTATTCTAAAAAGATAAAATAAAATCTAACCTAATCTAAAAGATAAAGATAAAATAAAATCTAATAAAATCTAACCTAATAAAATAAAATCTAATCTAATCTAATCTAAAAAGATAAAACAGAATCTAATCTAACCTAAAAAGATAAAAAATAAAAATAAAATCTAACCTAATCTAAAAAAAATAAAAAGATAAAATAAAATAAAAAACAGAAAAAATAAAAACAGAAATTCAAAATTAAAGTCAAAGATAATCAATAATCACACAAATTAACCAGTTAAACCACTAGTCCCCGACAACGGCGCCAAAAACTTGATGGACAAATTTGTAAGCACCAAATTATGATGTCACAAACTTGTTTCACAATCGGCAAGTATGACCGAATCGTTCAAGTAATAAACTTGGTAAGACCAAGTATCGTTCTTCCCAAAGGACTCACGGCCTAGTTTAGTTATGTGATTTGTTGATTAGCTAGGACTTACAAACGAAATATTCAAAGTTTAATATGCAAGACAGAAAATAAACATGTATGCATGAAGTTTGATCAATGGCAAAGACAAAAGATAAACACTTTCAATGAATTATATGAATGAATATGTTGTTGGGGGTCAATTTCATCTCATCCACTCTCATATATTTTAGGAATTCAACATTCAAATCATCATTGTTAATGCCACTCTCTAATGTACCATTCTAGATGGCTTCTCCCTAATCACGAGTTCATACAATTCCTAGCATTCCTAATGATTAGTTCATGAGTGCAGGAGCTTAAAGGCAACCAATATAATATTGTCAGTATAATATTGGGAGAAATTCCCCGGATCTAGACTTCCCCGTACGTGTCCGTATCGACAAAACCAATAATCATGCATGGAATGAGTTAAACTATGCAAGCATTGAGCAAAGAGGAAAAACCCTAACTAATGATGAAAGAAAGCATATGTCTTAATTAAAAGATGTAATCAACAGATTCCATATATGAGAGCTTCAAGAGATTACATTGATTCCCCAACAAACATACAAGGTTTAGTTCACCATATTCATGGTGAACCTAGATGAATAACAATGAAAGAATGAAAGAATAAACCCAATAAAGGTGAAGAGGTAGCCTGAGCATCCAAGATCCTCCTTCAAAGGGGTGGAAGAGAGAGTGTTTGCCTCGTTTCTGCCAAAGATACCTAATTCTAGGACGTGCAAGCCCTTATATACTAATCTAGAGTTACAAAAGATTACAAAAGCACAAGCCCAAAAAGTGCCGCTCAGCGGTAAATACCGCTCAGCGGTGATTGCGCGTCCTTTTCTTCCCCTCAGCGGCCATTTTGCCCCTCAGCGTGACTCCCGCAACCTCCTGAGTGCCGCTCAGCGGTAAAATGCCGCTGAGCGGTGCCTTTGTCTTCTCTTTTTGCACTCTTTCTTGTCTTTTCTAATGTCACTTCTCTCCTTCTTCACTCTTTTCACTAAATTCACCTTAAAACCAGCACAAAAACACTTAAATCAAGCATAAACCTGTCCAGCTCTCTTATTTATGAAAATATAGATAAACTGCATGATTTCAAGCTAGTTTTTAAGTCTAAAGGTTGCTTTTAGTATCAATATTAAGCATGAAAATAACAGTTTTTCAACTGTTATCACAACCCCAAACTTAGAACTTTGCTTGTCCTCAAGCAAACAAGATGTAACTCAATCTCCAACCAATTCATATGATGGTTCACTCATTCAAAAATTCTCTTTTCAAGATAAGTAATAACTTCACTCAAACTTATGACCAAGAGTTCATTTAAGATGTGCACATGCTTTAGTGTTCACAAAGTCATTTAAGTTCCAACAAATGCTATTTTTCATGAATGATCAATTAATTAAGCATGGATGTTCATGTGCTTATGGAATATTTCCTCACTAGGTACAGTGTTTCACTCAACACACAAGTGTATAAGAGGTAAAGTGTTTCACTCATTCACTCCACTATCACAATGTCACATGAATCAACTTTGCCTTTCATTTTACCACAATCAAAAACATTCACAAGCATGCATCATCACAAGGACTTTTCAATGGCTTATAATGTGGCTGGGCTAACAAGAAAATTGGTTTTTCTGGATCACAAAATCCTTGAGTTAAGAGAATCATAACAACACAATTATTCTTATTCATTCCCAACTTGCCTTTGCATTTGCATTGAGCTTTGCTTCTTTTTCTTTGCTTTTCTTTTTCTTTTTCTTTGCATATTCTTACTTTTTAGCTCTTAGCTCAATGCTTTTCCTTTTTCATGTTTTCCCAACAACCCCAAACTTGAACATTTGTCAATACCACACAAGATATTCTACTTAACTCAAGGTAAAGATTTTCAATCAAGGGTTTCAGTGTATGTTCAAGGCTAAGGGTTCAAAGGATAGAACACAAAGTGTTCTCTTTTAGTAGGCTAACTTTATGAATTTGGCCAATAAAAAGGGTTCCAACAAACGGCCTTGATCATATGATGCAAAACAAGCAATTGATTCAATCATAGAAAACCTAGGCAAAATCATTCATGCTTTCAAAGTAATAGCATTCAACAATAACAACTCTGGAGCTCAAAACCTCACATATAAGCTCATTCCCATTTGACATACACATCCTGCTTAATTTCACAATCACAATCATGATATCATGCATTTGTTCACAAAGCTTGTGAATCACCTGTATAAGCATTTTATGTGCACATCATCTCAACATCAATCAGTCAATCAGCATTATCAAGCATTACTTATCACACAATCACAATTAATAGCAAACCATCATAAGGAACCAGGTGTTCAATAGAGTACATCAAACCCTAATCTAAAAACAAAAACAAATAAGTCCAGAAAACTTAAACCACAAAAGCATAATCATATGATAACATTCATCACTAAATGCTATCTCAGCTCCTCATCAATCTGAGCTGTCCTCTGTATCTTCCTCCTCCTCTTCATCATCATCTTCATCAAATGCATCCTCCTCCTCAGCTTCATCTTCTTCCATATCTCTAGCTGAAGCTTCAGCTGCTTCAGCTCCTCCATGCAATGGTTCTTCTGGCCAAGCTACCACATTATGGAATTCATCCATAGTCCACCTGTGTGCTGGAGGGGTATCATACATCCCCACTATCATCTCAGCCGTGGCCACCTGCCCTCTGTGAATGGACTGCAACTGAGCACCTATAAGAGACATATACATGTCCCTCATCTGGAATGGTTCTGCTTCATGTGTATCAGCAGATGTCCGGCTCTGTGCTGGCCCTCTCTCTCTACGAGCCTGGCGTGGTGGAACTGGCTGAGCTGCCTCCTCACCTCCACAGTACTGTCTGTAATAGGCCTCATCTATAGCTTTTCTTGGCCTCTCAAATGGTGGAACAGAAGTGTCCACCCCAGCTAGCTTGCAAAGGTGAGTGATCAAAGACGGATGTCCTAGTGGTGCTTTGTTGTTTGAGGTGTTAGCACACACACTAATCTCATCAGCTATCACCTGCCCAATATTAACATTCAAATTTCTGATAGCATAGTAGACGAATAGTGCCCTGCTGAGAGTGATATCTGACACATGTGAGCATGGCTGAATGTTGGCATGAGAAAATGCCATCCAATACTTTGCAAGAGGAGTCAAATCTGTCCTCCTAATGTTAACCACTGCTCCAGATCTATTCCTTTGGAAGTGCCCTCTAGGTATGCACAATACTCTCTCAACATCCTCAAAGTCAGCACCTTCCTCCATGCTAAGAGCAAACTGGCATTGCTCACCAGCCCACACAGTATCCAGGAAGTTGTTGATGGAATCAGGATCATACCTGATAGCATGGCCTCTGACATAGCCCAAATAATTCTCAGCTGGATAATCACCAATCTTCTTTGCATTGGTGTAGAATTCCTTCACCACAGCTATGTTGGCAGGCGCTGGATAAGTGGCTAGCTTCCCCCAATCATTCCCTAACACTTGCTCTCCAAATTGAGGAGCAAAGTTAGGTATCATTCCAACCTTTCTCTCCATTAGAAGTCTCCTGTCCTGAACCACCCTAAAGTGCTTCTCATGTTTCCTAGAGAGGAACCTGCCATTATGGGGCTGCTCTGGTTCCTTTTCCTTCCTCTTGGTTGCCATGGTTTTCAATCTCTTTCCTGAAGAGGATGCCATTCCTGCATTCAAACACAAATCCAAAACCACAGAACATGATTTTAATCATTAGTAAACACAGAACACAACTCCTTTCGAAGCTAAACCACCGCTGAGGGCCAGAATTTCCCCTCAGCGCCACCAGTGCCACATTCAAACACGCAAAAACCAGAAAAAACCAAGTCTGGCAGAGTGCCGCTCAGCGGTAAATGCCACTCAGCGGTGACCTGCAGATTTTTGCAAATCTCGTTTTAAAGCTTTCCTAACTCCACCCAAATGCGATTTTCAGTTTTCCAGTACATAATCAAGCAGTTTAATCGGTTCAAACATCAAATATATCATCAAATCATGCATAGAAATCAAAACCCCTAAATATTCATGCTTTGACAATCACATTCAAACTCAAGAACCCTAGAATGAACAAAATGCATTTTACTTACTTGGGTGGAGATGTTAGATGATATGAGAATGCTTCCAAACTAGAATGCTCTCTTCCAACCCCAAACTTTGATGGCACACTAGTGAAAAAGTGAGTGGAAGAGAAATTTTTCTAAGAGGGAAGAGTAGAAAGATGTGGAAAACCTAAGAGAGGGTATGTGGGAGTCTTTGTGCAGAGAAGAGCTTGAAAGAATGTAAAATTGCGCAGCTTAGGGTTTAAAAATACCCCAATGGGCTCGGGTTCCGCTAAGGGGAACTTAAGCCCATCTGCGATAGTACCGCTCAGCGGTAATTGCCGCTCAGCGGCACTTTCGTGATGTGCCCTTCTCCTTCTTTTCTTGACCTACGTGCCTTCCTAGCATACCCCTCATAGGTTCCCTGCAATTCAATGTTAAAAATGCTTATGCAAACCCTAATTAAAATAAAACAAACAAAAACAATCAATCAACTGGGTTGCCTCCCAGGTAGCGCTTGTTTAACGTCACGAGCCTGACCCGAAATCCACCAACACCCATCAGTAGGTGTTTCAAACTTACCAGCACCCATCAGTAGGTGCAAAATCTTCTCACCAACACCCATCAGTAAGTGTTAAAAACCTAGTATCCTTCAGTAGATACTTAACCACCTAGCATCCTTCAGTAGATGCTAGATCCAACAAAATAATGTTCAGAATAATGTTCGCAAATTAAAAATTACAAAACCAAATCAAAAGTTTGTAAATCTACTGGGTTGCCTCCCAGGTAGTGCTTCTTTAACGTCACTAGCTTGACCCTGTTAAAGCTCATGTTCCATCTTCTTTATGGTTGATGTTGTCCTTCCACCAACCTTTCAACTGCTTCCTTTGGACTGTCTTGGATTCTCTAGAATATGGAGACTCTATCTCTATCATCTCCTTCTCTTTAAAGCCTTTTATAACCCACAACTTGTTCTTGAGTCTTACAGGTGTGCCAAGTTGGAGTCTTCTTTTCTTCCAGTCTCTAGGAACTTCTTCTCCTTTTCCAATCTCTTCTACCTTGGGTACCTGAAAAAACAAACAATGGTTACCTGAAACTTCAAGATTTTCATCTTTACCTCTAGTCATGGGTGCATCTCGAAATGCAGCTTTATAACTAGACTCTTCCTCCTTTGCTTGTATCTCATCTTTGAAAACATCCACCACCACTCTCTCCTCTCTGTCCTGGAGTACCACTATACCTTCATTAACATCTATGATAGCCCTGGCCATTTTCATAAACGGTCTTCCCAGTATGAAAGGTATTTTTTCGGTCTCCATCTTCATCACCACAAAGTCTGCCAAAAACTGAAGTTTGCCAACACAAACTACAATGTCTTCCGCAATCCCACATGGCTCCTTTGAAGATCCATCAGCCATTACAAGATTAACCTTTACAGGTTTTATTTTAACATGGCCAATTTGCTCCAATAGAGAATAAGGCATCAAGTTAACACTTGAGCCTAAATCAAGGAGAGCTTTCTTTACCTTTTTCTTCCCTATAGTGCAAGGGATAGAAAAGCTACCTGGATCTGCTGCTTTTGGTGGGAATGACTCTTTCTTAACAGTTATACACTTTTCTTCCTCATCATCTCTACGTCTTCTTTTTGTAGAGGCCCCTTCATCGGTTTTTGTGTAAACTCCTATTTTCTGTAAAATTTGTTCCCAAGGAGCTTCATTATCAACCATTCTGAATAAGTCTGTGAAATCCATTGGTTTCTCCTGATTTATTGGAAAAGGAAACATGTCCTTTCTTTCTTCTTCTCTTCTCTCTTCTATTTCTCCTTCTTCTAACTCAATAATCTCTTCATTCACACTCTTGACCACTTTGCACTCTTCTCTGGGGTTAACCTCAGTATTAGCCCCAAAGTTTCTGTGTGGTCTTTCTTCCAATTGCTTGGTAATCTGACCCATCTGAATCTCCAAATTCTTTATAGCAGCTTCAGTGCTCTTTTGAGAAGATTCAGTTTTCTGTATGAATTGCTGAAGAGTTTCTTCCAACCTTGTTGATCTTTCATTAAGCATAGATAATTGTTGCCACACGGTTGGTTGCTGCTGCTGCTTATTATACTGATTAGCCTGCCCAGTTTGTCCTTGGCCAATGCTTGGATGTGGTTTCCAACCCTGATTATAATTCCCTTGACGGTATGGAAACTGATTAGCCATGAAATTAACATCCTCCACGGCTTCCACAGGAAAAGCACATTGGCCATTGATGTGATCTCCCCCACATAATTCGCACAACTGGGTTTGTACCTGTGCAGCAGATTTTAACTCTTTGGGTAATGAAGCAAGAGTTTTGGTCAGAGTTTCCAGCTGTTGAGTTAGAATTTTATTCTGTGCTAGCAAGGCATCATGGGTTTGTAATTGAAGAACCCCTTTTTGTTGCATAGGAGCTCCTCTTTCACTGTGCAGCTCATTATCACTTGTAGCCATGTTTTCAATAATTTCAGTTGCTTCCTCTGGAGTCTTCCATTTGATATTGCCTCCAGCTGAGGCATCCAGCATCATCTTGGTTTGTGAACCAAGCCCTCCAAGGAAAGTTAGGACTACTTCTTGATCTTCAAAGCCATGCGTGGGAGTTTTACGTAACAAGCTTTTATACCTGTCCCATGCATGTCCTAGTGATTCTTCCATGCCCTGCTTGAATGAAGATATCTCTTGCTTTCCTTTAGTCACCTTAGATTGCGGGAAGTATTTGTTTAAGAATTTTGTGACCACTGCTTCCCACTCTGTGAAACTTTCTTCTGGAAAAGAGTTCAACCAAAGCTTAGCATTGCCTCCCAATGAGAAAGGAAACAAGCTAAGTTTGATAGCTTCGTCTGGCACCCCATTAATCTTGACTGTATTGCAAATCTCATTAAAGGTAGTCAGGTGCTCATATGGGCTTTCGTGAGATAACCCATTAAATTGATTACTCTTCACCAGTTGAATCAGTGCTGGTTTGACCTCCATGTTGGCTGCATTGACTCTAGGTCTAGCTATGCTATTGAAGTGCTGAGGTCCAGCAAGATTAGTGTAATCTGCAAGAGTTCTTCTAACATTATTGCCCTCCATACTTCCTGTGCTATGAACAGAACCTTGTGGTGATGATTGCAAGAGAGTTTCTGGAGAAGGGAAAAGTTCTCTAGACGTTCTGATTCTTCTCCTCCTTCTACTCTCTTCTAGACCTTCAAGAAGTGGTTCTGTTGTTTTCTTACTCCTAGTTCGAATTGCTTCCTGCATGCACAAGAAAACAAAACCCTAGAGAAGATTTGTTAGCACAAAAAGATATAAAAGAAGATATATATTCAAAGATAAAAAGATAAAAGATTTAGAAGATAAGAAGATAAAAGATGTAGAAGATAGAAAATAAAATAAAATAAAATCTATTCTAAAAAGATAAAATAAAATCTAACCTAATCTAAAAGATAAAGATAAAATAAAATCTAATAAAATCTAACCTAATAAAATAAAATCTAATCTAATCTAATCTAAAAAGATAAAACAGAATCTAATCTAACCTAAAAAGATAAAAAATAAAAATAAAATCTAACCTAATCTAAAAAAAATAAAAAGATAAAATAAAATAAAAAACAGAAAAAATAAAAACAGAAATTCAAAATTAAAGTCAAAGATAATCAATAATCACACAAATTAACCAGTTAAACCACTAGTCCCCGGCAACGGCGCCAAAAACTTGATGGACAAATTTGTAAGCACCAAATTATGATGTCACAAACTTGTTTCACAATCGGCAAGTATGACCGAATCGTTCAAGTAATAAACTTGGTAAGACCAAGTATCGTTCTTCCCAAAGGACTCACGGCCTAGTTTAGTTATGTGATTTGTTGATTAGCTAGGACTTACAAACGAAATATTCAAAGTTTAATATGCAAGACAGAAAATAAACATGTATGCATGAAGTTTGATCAATGGCAAAGACAAAAGATAAACACTTTCAATGAATTATATGAATGAATATGTTGTTGGGGGTCAATTTCATCTCATCCACTCTCATATATTTTAGGAATTCAACATTCAAATCATCATTGTTAATGCCACTCTCTAATGTACCATTCTAGATGGCTTCTCCCTAATCACGAGTTCATACAATTCCTAGCATTCCTAATGATTAGTTCATGAGTGCAGGAGCTTAAAGGCAACCAATAGAATATTGTCAGTATAATATTGGGAGAAATTCCCCGGATCTAGACTTCCCCGTACGTGTCCGTATCGACAAAACCAATAATCATGCATGGAATGAGTTAAACTATGCAAGCATTGAGCAAAGAGGAAAAACCCTAACTAATGATGAAAGAAAGCATATGTCTTAATTAAAAGATGTAATCAACAGATTCCATATATGAGAGCTTCAAGAGATTACATTGATTCCCCAACAAACATACAAGGTTTAGTTCACCATATTCATGGTGAACCTAGATGAATAACAATGAAAGAATGAAAGAATAAACCCAATAAAGGTGAAGAGGTAGCCTGAGCATCCAAGATCCTCCTTCAAAGGGGTGGAAGAGAGAGTGTTTGCCTCGTTTCTGCCAAAGATACCTAATTCTAGGACGTGCAAGCCCTTATATACTAATCTAGAGTTACAAAAGATTACAAAAGCCCAAGCCCAAAAAGTGCCGCTCAGCGGTGATTGCGCGTCCTTTTCTTCCCCTCAGCGGCCATTTTGCCCCTCAGCGTGACTCCCGCAACCTCCTGAGTGCCGCTCAGCGGTAAAATGCCGCTGAGCGGTGCCTTTGTCTTCTCTTTTTGCACTCTTTCTTGTCTTTTCTAATGTCACTTCTCTCCTTCTTCACTCTTTTCACTAAATTCACCTTAAAACCTGCACAAAAACACTTAAATCAAGCATAAACCTGTCCAGCTCTCTTATTTATGAAAATATAGATAAACTGCATGATTTCAAGCTAGTTTTTAAGTCTAAAGGTTGCTTTTAGTATCAATATTAAGCATGAAAATAACAGTTTTTCAACTGTTATCACTATCTAAAATGACAAGACCTTTAAAGATATTTGAAATTCAATGAAACAAAAATTCGAAGGTTCTATAAGGGTTAGAAGAGCACAACTACAAGCATTAAACGGAGAATTTGAAATTCTACAGATGAAGAAAGGAGAGATTGTCAACTCGTATTTTGTTCACTCTCAATATTGATAAAAGTATGAAGGTGTGTATTGAGAATATAGATGAAAACATTATTACTGCAAAATCTTAAGGTGTCTCTAGATTTATTATGTAGTGTGCTCAATTGAGGAGTCCAACAATTTAAAGATTATGATGATTGATGAGTTACAAAGTAGTCTTCTTGTTCATGCGCAACGAATGAACGGTCAAGAAGAAGAAGATAATGTGTTACAAGTTACCAATGAAGATAAAGGAGGGACAAGAAGAGGATGTGGAAGAACTTTTAACAGAGGCAGTCTAGGGAGAGGAAGAGGTAGACAATTCTTCAACAAATCAGAAATTGAATGATTTAAATGTCACAAGATGGACATTTTCCATATGAATGTCCCATTTGGCAAAAGAAGGCCAACTATGATGGAGTACATAATGAAGGTGAAAACGAAGTGGAAGATGAGATTCTACTAATGGCTTATGTTGATCTAAAACAAGGCATGAAAGAAAAATGGTTTCTTGACTCTGGATGTAGTAATCATGAGTGGAAATAAAGAGAAGTTTTTTGAGATAGATGAAAGCTTTAGACACACTGTAAAGCTTGGTAATAATACCAGAATGGCTGTAATGGAGAAAGGGAATGTTTGACTCCATGTTAATGGAGTTAAGAAATGTCTACTATGTTCCTGATCTTAAGAATAATATGTTAAGAAAAAAAAAAGACTAACCATTTTGATTTAGAGTGGGAAGTGTAAAGTCATTATCAGATTATGGAAATCAAGATCACTAGCAATAGGATGTTTTTAGTAATTGCCTCTATGGTGCCTAGAAATTTTGTGTGTCTTCAGGTATAATCAACCTTTAGCATCATCGGTTTAGCCATTTCAATTATAGTGGCCTGAAGATACTCCCCTCCAAAAAGATGGTAAATGTGTTACCCTCTATATCGACTCCAAAGGAACTATGTATACACTGCTTAGAGGGAAAGCAACATGAGACTCTATTCCAAAGAAATGTAGGTGCACGCTTAAAAAAAAATATTCAAGTTGAGCATGCATATATATGTATATGTACCTATCAAACCCATTCCAATCAGTAACAATAGGTACATATTAACCTTTATTGATGATTTCTCTCATAAGACTTGGACTTATCTCTTACATGAAAGTTCATAAGCATTCTTTATGTTTTAAAATCTCCAAAGTTTGTGTTGAAAAAGAAATTGAAGTACACATCACTTTCTTAAGGATAGATAGAGGTGGCGAATTCACCTATAATGAATTTAGAGGATTCTACATGATTCATGGCATAAAATGGCAATTGATAGTAGCTTACACTCCTTAGTAAAAATGGAGTGGCTGAAAGGAAAAACAAAACAATAAGAAACATGGTGTGATCCATATTGATTAAGAAACAACTTCCGAATATATTTTAGAAAGAGACTACCAGATGGTGTGTGCATGTCCTTCAAAGGTGTCCTACTATAGCGGTGCTAGAAAAAAAATCCTTAAGAGGCAAGGAGTGGAGTCAAACTCAGTTGAATATTTTTAGTCTTTGGATGCATAACACATGTTCACATATCAGATTAACAGAGAATCATATTATACAACAAAAGCAAAAAGTGTGTCTTGTTGGGAGTAAACGATGAATCAAAATCCTATCGCTTGTTTGATCCAATGTACAAAAAAATCATAATCAATACAGATGTAATATTTGAAGAACAAAAGAGTTGAAGTTAGATTGGCAAAAGGATGCAAAGGCTGAAATTGAATGTGAATAATAGGAAGCAAAAATTAATGATGTTGATGAAAGCATGAGGGTTGTTGAACGTCTGGTGATTCCAATAGAGTTTATGCAAGTACTGATGAACCACATGTAAATGACAATCAAGTTGAAAGGGGTTATGAGAAATAAATGAGAGCCTAACTAGATGCTTGATTATGGAAGTGGAAATAACTTGTTTGATGAAGATGCTTTAAATGTTATCATGACGACAAATGATCCACTATCATTTGAAGAAGTTACTAAAAGTAAGAAATGGAGAAATGCAATTGTCAAGACAAAGTCAATGTTTAGGAACCCATGTTTTGAAGTTTACCAAACAAAACCCAACGAAATACTATTTGGACATAATATACATAATTAATATTAGAGTAATTCAGACCAAATAAATAACTTATGATGCAATATAGAAATCTATATGCTAAATACTTATATAGTTATATTCAAGCTACTTGCATCACCAAGCGTTTGACAAAGTAAATCATGGATAATGACTAAAAATGGACTCTAGATGTTATTGAAAAATATATAGAACATAGTGTGTCAGGATAAATAAAAGTCATTCCATTAAGCAACACACTAGCTCAAACATGTGCTAAATGATATAAAACTCCTAACACACTATCTATGCTCTATAGTGTTTGAATTAAACAACATGGGTAATATCTAAGCGTTAACCTCATTCAAACAAAAATGCAAGATTATATAAATCGTCTTATAAGAAAAGTATCTAAAGAATATATCATTTACATCATATACGTCAACTTGATAATCAACGATGCAATAATTAAATGATGTTGACATATGAAAATATGTTTGAACACGTAATGTGTTGTACGATCATCAATGAATTAAACATTTAATGTACAGAAAAATGCTTTTGTGCTTACTTACTTTGTTCTCTTTTTCTATGCAGAAAATGACAACACCAAGCTTTATCTAAGTGCTCCAAACAAAGAGACACTAAGAAATAAGGATACATATTCAAGGCCACCAACCTAGAAGGATCGTACAAGTTATCTTTGTGGAAAAGCACTACTGACCTACAATGTAGACCTGAGTTTGATCAAGCTAACTAAAAAGGGCTATAAAACCTATTCTGAAATCAACTCTTTATCCAACGATCATCTCTGAAGAAAACCTATATAAAGAAGATCAATTGAAGAGAAAAAGTTGTTGAAGAAGATATGAAAAGAAGTGAGAAATGTGAAAGAAAAAGAGAGAGTATGCTAAAGAAAGATCATATAATATTAGTTCTACTCTATCCCAATTCTCATATCGTCTGATGGTCTTCAACCTAAAGAAAAATGATGAAAGCAAGCTCAAGCAAAGGAAAACATGAAGAAAAATCTATCATCATATCGCGCTTTCTACTACATCTCCAAGCTTACAATGTCTGAAGCTTTCAAAATGAAAGAAAGAGGAGAAGCAGAAAAGAAAAAAGAAGAGAAGAAAAGAGAGAAAAGAACTTCATGAGTTAATATCGTCTAATGCTTTTCAACCTAAAGAGAAGAAACCTCATGGTTCATAGATTGATTTGTATCTTCGTAATCCTCTCCGTGAGAGTTTATTCATTTTGTATTTGTAATCAAACACCAGGTATGATTGTATTAAAACACTAATATTATTTGTGTACTAGTCAAGTTAGATTAGGGAATTAAGAGTGGTTGAAAATACTTGGGTACTAGGAGTGGTCATGCTCAACAACCAAGATTGAGTAAACTCGAACTAGTCAATATTGACTAGAGGAACTAGGAGTGATTTATAATACTCGAACTAGTAATAATTGACTAGGAAAATCAATAGTGGTGTAAGAATACTCGGACTAGTCGTGTTGACTAGGTGAACCATGGGTGGGTAAACTCGAACTAATCATGATTGACTAAGGGAATCAAGAATGGTTTATAATAATCAGAATAGTCATGATTTATTAGGGGAACCAAGAGTAATTTATAATACTCGGACTAGTCAGGATTGACTAGGAAACCAGAAGTGGTAATAATACTTGTAACTAGTGTCGCAACTGGGATCACGACGGGACGGCTAGCCGAAAAACAAACGGGTTTGAGAAAAAGATTTTGGGAGTCATCACCATAATTTATTATGAAAAAACTATGGAAAACCATAAAATAAACATGGTCGACGAAAACTAGATTTTAGGTTCGGGAATCAGTTACGTGTAAGGAAGGTGTTAGCACCCTACTACGCTTGCCCAAAAGCAGTACCTTTAATTAAATGTATAAAGTTGACGTGGTTTTTCAAAATATTTAATTTTCCTTTAAAAAAATAATAATATAAAGAAACTATTAAGTAACAAAAAATATTTTTTGTTTATGAACCCAACAAAGATTGACCTTGCTCCTACGTATATCCATTTATGATGGACAATCAGGGATCACGTACTTCTTTATCTGCAAAAAGGTTTGTGAGTGTGTTTGAAAATTATTATGGATTATTTAGGATTTTTGAAAAGTGAACACGACAATTGACATTGTTTTTTTAAATATTTTTGTATTCTTCTATTTAGTGGGAAACCCGACAATTTTTGTATTTGTCGACAATTGACCATAAGTCGACGAGTACCGATACCCTTTATTTTATGATTTAATATTTTTTTATAGGAAAATACATGATAAGAAATATTTTTTATTTTTTTTGAAATTGTTTATTTATTTTTTATTTTTAAGTAAAATTTTAAAATAAATATCATGTGATGCGAGAGATATAACCAATACCAAAATAAACGCGAAAAGATATTTTTTTTATGAAAAACATTATTGGTGTGTAGTAAAAAAATAAAATCTTTAAAAAAAACCTTCAGAGTACAATAAAAAGAGAAGAATAATGGTCTAGAGGCGATATGCCTTTTTGGCTTTAAGTACTCCCCTAGTTCTTCCTTGCTAGTTTTTGTTGGCAGAGAGAACTTCCTTTCCTCTATACACTATCTCACTCTTTCTCTCTCTCTATTACTCCAGAGTATCTCTCCCTCTTTTTTCGTCCCCCTTTTCCATGACAGAGTGCGTATTTATATACACACATTATAATATTATGGTAATCTTGCCCTTAATTGTGAATTAATTGACAACAAACAAAATAGGGAAAGAAAATGTCTTGGTTCCAAGAAAAAGAAATCAAATAATATTCAAGACATTGATTATAATTTTTGTCAAAACATTTGTCCATTTTTAAAATCATATTTTTCTCTTTAAAAGCAACTGACATAGTAAATTATATTAATATATTATTTTAATTACTGCTTATAATTATTGGCATAATATTGATTCAAATTATTACTATATCAAACTAATATTTCAAAAATATTTTCTAGTGATGTGTCTTGCATTAAGGAAATTTATTTTATTATTTTCTTTTTTCCCTTTTTTCTTTACCCATCATTAATTATTATTCTTTTATTCTTTATTTTTATTTATTTATTTACCAGGACGAAATTGGGTGTTGACAATTAGGAGTGGGTGAAACTCCTTGTAATCTTTGATAAGATTAATGAAATCCCTTAAGAGTTCTTAAGGGAGAGTTGGACGTAACCTAGGTTGAGTAAACTAATATAAAAATTGTACTTTATTGTTTTCATTCATTAAAAGCTTTTATTAAGTTTTCTATTACATCATCTGAAGAATATCTTTAATTAGTAATCCTTTGAAAACTCATTAGACACCCTTTGCGAAAAGTTTCAGAAAACACTACTCACCCCCTTTCTAGTGTTTTCCTATGTATTTCAGGACTCAATAGAAAAAAATATAAAACTTGGGAATTGGTTTATGCACCTAGTGGAGTGAAGTCCATTAGAATTAAGTGGGTTTTCAAGACAAAGTTCAAAGAAAATGACAAAGTAGACAAATTTAAAGCAAGATTAGTGGTGAAAGAATATGTTCAAGAATATGGAGTTGATTACACAGAAGTGTTTGCCCCTATTTCCAGACTCGATATCGTTCGCATTATACTTGTTATGGCAACCCATTATAGTTAGGAAGGTTTTTAGTTAGATGTGAAGAGTGTCTTCGTTCATTGTGAACTTAAATAAGATATTTATGTACAACAGACAACTAGTTTTTTGAAGAAAGGAGAAGAAAACAAGGTTTAAAAATTAAAAAAGGCATTATATAGTCTTAAACATACTTCAAAAGCATGGTATAACATGATAGAAAACTACTTTCTCGTAATGGCTTTGAAAGGTGCATTTGTGAACATACTCTCTTCACAAAATCAAAGGAAGGAGAGTTAATGATGTTAGAATTTGACATAAACTATTTAGGAAGAATGAAGTATTTTCTTTGAATAGAAGTTGTTCAAAATTTAGAAGGTATTTTCATTTGTCAAAGAAAATTTACTCGTGAGATTTTAACAAGGTTTGGAATGAAGAATAGTAATGCAATAATAAGTCTTATTGTCTCAGGTACAAAACTATCAAATAATGATGTAGGAGCCATAGTTATTCAATCGTGCTCAAGGAACTTGTTGGGAGTCTTATGTACTTGACCACGACCTGTCTAGATATTATGTATGCAGTAAGTTTAATTAAAAGATTCATGTCTTGTCCTTCTAAGTCTCATTTGTTGGCAACAAAATGCATATTAAGATACTTAAAGGTATTATCGAACTGGGCATCTTCTACAAGAAAATGGGAAGAATTGATGTTGTAGCTTATTATGACAACTTTCCTAGAGACTTCGATGATCGTAGAAATACTTTTGGATACGTGTTTCTTCTTAGTTTTGGAGTAGTTTTATGCTCCTCAAAGAAACCACATATAGTTACTATCGCAACCGGAATCGCGACGGGACGATGATCGAAAAAGAAACGGGTTTTGAAAAGAGATTTTGGAGTCGCCATCATAGTTTATTCTGGAAAACTAGGAAAAAACCATAAAATAATAAGACACAGTCCGCGAAAACCAGATTCTAGGTTCGGGAGTCGGTTACGTGTAGGGAAGGTATTAGCACCCTACAACGCCTGCCCTAAGGCAGTACCATTAACTAAATACGCAAATATGATGTGGTTTCAAAATGTTTAACTATCCCTAAAATAAAATTCTAAATAAACAAAATATATATTTTTAGTTTTTGGGCCCGACAAGGATTGACCTTGCTCCTACGTATTCTCATTCAAAATGAGAAATCAGGGTTACGTAGTTCTTTTGGAAACTGTGTTGAAAATTTTGATTAAGAAATTGTTTGAGAATTTTGTTTGGAAATGATTTTGTATTTTTTGGAAGTGAACCTGACAAGGACTGGCCTTGCTCCTACGTATCTCCATTTTTTATGAAGAATCAAGGATCACGTAGTTCTAGCTAGAAATACTGTTTGTTGTTTGAAAAAGCTAGATGTTTTTAATTTTTGAATATTTTATGTTTTTAATATTTTCGAGAAAAAGAAGGTAATGAGTACTAGGCCGACGCGGACGGTCACACGAGTACTTATACCTTTAGAATGATATTTTAAATATTTTTAATTATTTTTTTTTTAAAAGAGAAATAACGATATTAAGCACTAGGACGATGCGAACGATCACACGAGCACTCATATCGTTATTTACTTATTTAGGAAGACTTGAGAGTATTGAGTGTTAGGCTGATGCGGACGATCGCACGAGCACCCATACCATTATTTAAAATTACGCAAATAAGAAAGAAAGGTATTGAACACTAGGACGATGCGGGCGATCACACAAGTGTTCAACCTTTAAAACATATTTTTGAAATTTTATTTAAGAAAACAAGTTTTTAGCACAAGGACGACGCGAGCGGTCACACGTGTGCTTAACCTTCAAAACGTATTTTTTTATAAATTTATTTAAGGAAGAAGAAAAGGTTTTTAGCACAAGGACAACGCGAGCGGTCACACGTGTGCTTAACCTTCAAAACGTATTTTTGTAATAATTTTATAGGAAAGAAGAAGAGGTTTTAGCACAAGGACGACGCAAGCGGTCACACATGTGCTTAAACCTTTAAATATTTTTATAAGAAAGAAGAAGAGGTTTTTAGCACAAGGACGACGCGAGCGGTCACACGTGTGGTTAACCTTCAAAACGTATTCTTGTAAATTCTTTTATTTAAACTATAAATATTGTATTATTAAATATATATTTTAGGATAAGTAGATATCTAGAATAAATAGATAGAACAAAATAAAATAAGACAATAAAAATAAAATAAATAAACAAAGGAAATAAAATAAACGAAATTAGGGGCCAGAAAAGGGGATGCCGAACGGTCCGTCGCAGGCTACCGTGCAGTCCGTGGAAGTGGCCGAACGGACGTTTAGAATGGAGGCTTAATAACGAGCGTTCGTAGGGAGAGGTGACGAACGGACGTTTAGAAATGGAGGCTGAATGACGAGCGTTCGCTGGGGAAGATAACGAACGGACGTTGGGAAAGGAGGCTGAATGACGAGCGCTCGTTGGGGAGATGACGAACGAACATTTAGAAATGGAGGCTGAATGACGAGCGCTCGTTGGGGATATAACGAACGGACGTTGGGAAAGGAGGCTGAATGACGAGCGCTCGTTGGGGAGATGACGAACGGACGTTGGGAAAGGAGGCTGAATGACGAGCGTTCGTTGGGGAAGGAGGCTGAATGACGAGCGCTCGTTGGGGGAGATGACGAACGGACGTTTAGAATTGGAGGCTGAATGAGGAGCGTTCGTTGGGGGAGATGACGAACGGACGTTGGGAAATGGAGGCCGAATAACGAGCGTTCGTTTGGGGAGATGGTCACCAAACGGTCCGTCCAAGAAGTGGCCGAACGGACGTTTGGATAAGAGGCTAAATAACGAGCGTTTGGAAAAGGCTTAAGGTTCCCGGTCGTGCGTTTATTTCTGGGCTTGGCCCAGCCGGGTGGTTTCTAACCTAGAATCCCCTAGGGGTTCAGCACTTTCCTTCCATTCCTCACCCTCTCAGATCCAACACTCTCCTGTAAGCTCACTCCCTCAACTCACACACTCTCCAGAGACCCAAGGTCTCTTACTCTCTCCGCAGGCTCACCGCCGCCTCTGCCAGTGCCGGCCGCGGCGCCACTACCTTCTCTCCCTCGTTTCTCTCGTACTAGCCTAGGGTTGAGGCTTTTCCACCTTGGGCACCGCCTGCCGCCGCCTCTGCCAGAGCCGGCCACCGTCGCCTTTAGCCGGAGCGCGCTTCCTCACCGGCGCCACCATCGTCACTCTTCTTCCTCCCCATTTCTATTGGGGTCGCCGTTGCCAATGAAAATATTTGGGGTTTTGATGATGACTGTGCCGTGAGTGGGGGAAAGGATGATTGGGTTCCGAGGATGGGAGAATGAAATTCCCCTGTGCGTGAAGATGAAGACACTGTACTGGTGCGAGTATGAATATGAGTGTGAGGGTGATAGTTGATTCTGTGATAATGGTGTATGGGCTGGCGAGATGAAGAAGCCTTAGTAGATGCTGGGAAGTGAATGAGTTTAACATTTGGGCTATGTGAGACCGGTGTGATAGTGATTGTGTGTGAATTTCTGCATAGTGGTGATTTCCTTGTTGGTTACGGGGTGAATGGAGGTATTAAGGGGTGTTGATGATAGGAGAACTCGTGATGTTCAGAGGAAAAGGAAGAACCATGGGGAATGTGGTAGACTCATCGTAGCATAAGAAAAATGGAATAAGCATAAAAGGGAGTTATGCAGTAAGCATACATGACCACACAGGTGAGCAAGAGACTTACCTCTCGGAGCTCTATGGCTGCTGCTAGCTGCGTGTATCCGGTGACCTCCTCTGGCCCTTCTCTTTCTCTGCCGGTGCCAATGATGAATCTGGATGATGATCCCAGATGAAGGTTCCCCGTGTGTGTCCTCTTTCTTTCTTTTTTCTCTCCCTTATCCACCAAAATCCTCCTTCCCAAAATCTTGGAAAATATTCTCCTAACCACCTGGTCTCCCTCACCCCAAACACGCCTCACATACGCCACTTCCCCCACGTTTTTTATTTTCTTTTTTTTATATAATTTTATTTCAATTTTATTTTATTTTTTTATTTTATTTTTAATTTTATTTTTAATTTATTTTTTCAATTTTTCAATTATTTTGATTAATTAACTCTATTAAAACAAAATGAATATAAGAAATAAAATAGAAATTGAATTAAAAGCAAAGACCTAAATACATTAAAATAGAATAAAACAAAAAGGTAAAATAAAATAAAAGGAAAATAATAATAAAAAAACCAATAAAAACACATTTTTTACAACCCGGACAAAATTGAGTGTTGACAGTTACATTATCTACAATCGAGACTGAGTATATAATAGTCGCGTTTTGTGCTTGTCAATGTGTGTGGATTAAAAGAGTATTGGAAAAGGTTGAGATTAAGAAGAAAAAGAGCAAGCTAATTTTGTGTGACAACAACTTAGTCATACAATTATCAAAGAATCCCATTTTTCATGGAAAAAGCAAACACATTGAAATAAGGTTTCCTTTCTTAAGAAACTCGATGGAGGATGGAGTTGTCAAATCGAGTTATTACAAGTCAGAGGTTCAAGTTGCAGACATTATGACCAAGTCCCTCAAGATAAATCAATTTTTAAGGCTTAGATATATGTTAGACATAATTAAAGCTTTAAATATAAATTGGATGTCATATCATATAGTTTAAGGGATAAAGGTAGGTTACCTTAAAAAGATATTTTGTTCTATGAAGTTATTATTATGTTTTAGTATGTCAAATAAATTTATTAATTTGTTATTTATCAGGGATTAAACGTTTGGAGTCTAAGTCAACTAACAACCCATGAATTTAAGGTGTAATCGTGGTTGAAGTAAAACTTTGTAATTGTTGTGTATGGCTAGCCAATCTTTTCTTCTAATAAAACACACACATAAGTTTACAATTCATACAGTATACATTCCTTATTATAATTTCTGAATTGAACAATTCACAAGATGTCGATAAAAGAAAAACAAGAATACGAATATCATAATATTTGTAACACCCAAAATTTTTGGATGTCACGGGTTTACAAAAACTTTTTAAACTTTAACTCTAATACCATTGTGTCACAACCGGAATCGCGACGGGACGACAATCCAAAAAAATAAACGAGTTTGAAAAAAAAGAGATTGGAGTCGCCACCATAGTTAATTCTGGAAAACTACGGAAAAACCATAAAATGATAAGGCATGGTCTGCGAAAATGAGATTCTAAGTTCAGGAGTCGGTTACGTATAGGGAAGGTATTAGCACCCTACAATGCCTACCCTAAGGCAGTAGCTTTAACTAAATACACGAATATGATGTGATTTTCAAAATGTTTAACTATCCCCTAAAATAAAACTCTAAAGAAACAAAATATATTTTTTAATTTTTTGTGCCCGACAAGGATTGACCTTGATCCTACGTATTCTTATTAAAATGAGAAATCAGGGTTATGTAGTTCTTTTGAAACTGTTTAAGAAGTTTGTTTGGGGTATTGTTTGAGAGATTTGTTTAAGAAATTGATTATGGATAAATTTGGATTTTTGGGGAAGTGAACCTGACAAGGACTAGCCTTGTTCCTACGTATCTCCACTTTTGATGGAGAATCAAGGATCACATAGTTTTGGCAGAGAAATTGTTTGTTGTTTGAAAATGTGGATGTTTTTAGTTTTTGAAGGTTTTTATAATTTTTTGGTATTTTTATAAAAGACAGAGAGAAGGTTTTTAGCACAAGGACGATGCGAGCGATCACACGTGTGTTTAACCCTTTAAGAAATATTTTTATAATTTTATTTGAGAAAGAAGAAAAGGTTTTTAGCACAAGGACGATGTGAGCGATCACACATGTACTTAACCTTTAAAATATTTTTTTGGGATTTTGATATAATATTTAGATTTTTGCGTAATAGCACTAGGCTGATGCGTACGATCGCACGAGCACTCACACAACTTTTTTCTTATTTTTTTATTTTTTTTTGCGTAATGAGCACTAGGCTCATGCGTCGCACGAGTACTCATACAGCTTTTTTGTTTATTTTATATTTTGGGTAATGAGTACTAGGTTGATGCGCATGATCGCACAAGTACTCATACTGATATTTATATCATTACATGTTTTTTTAAAGTTTTATATTTTCTTATTTTTCTTTTTATTAAGAAAGAGAGGTGAGTTGAAATATCTATGACATAAAAATGTGAAAAAGCATAGGATAAAATTGTGGTAGAAAATAGGATAAATTTATAAACTAAAAAAATGATCAAAATGCATATAAATAGAATGAAAAGAAAATGCGTACCTTGTTGAAGATTTGAAAGATGAAGCAAGACTTTGCTTGTAATAAGTTGTGAGGAGAGATAAGTTGATGGTGAAGAAGATGAATTTATAGTAGAAATGTGGTATGGGATTTACTATGTATAGAGGGATTAGGAAATAGTAAAATGTGAGAGAAAAATGAAGTAGAGTTTTGGGATGAAATGAAGAGGTTTTGAAAGTGAAGAGATGGATATTATGTAATTGTGTGTATGTGAAGTGAAGAGAATGTAGGTATTTATAGAGTTAAGGATGAAGAAAGTTGATGAATAAAAATAATATAATAAGTTGGTGGAAAATTTAGATGAAATAAAATATAATTAAAAAAAGATGAATAGAAAAAGTTAATGTGGAAAATAAGTGAAAGAAATAATATAAAACGTTGGTGGAGAAAGTAGGTGAAATAAAATATAGTAAATAGTAAAAATTAATGTGGAAAATAAATGAAAGAAATAATATAAAAAGTTGGTGGAAAATTTAGATGAAATAAAATATAATAAAACAGTTGAATAGAAAAAGTTAATGTGAAAAATAAGTGAAAGAAATAATATAAAAAGTTGGTGGAGAAAGTATGTGAAATAAAATATAGTAAATACTAAAAGTTAATGTGGAAAATAAGTGAAAGAAATAATATAAAAAGTGAGTGGAGAAAGTAGGTGAAATAAAATATAGTAAATAATAAAAGTTAATGTGGAAAATAAGTGAAAGAAACAATATAAAAAAGTTGGTGGAGAAGTAGGTGAAATAAAATATAGTAAATAATAAAAGTTAATGTGAAAAATAAGTGAAAGAAATAATATAAAAAGTTGATGGAGAAAATATGATTAAAAAATGTAAGTGGAATAATTAAAAAAGTTGGTATATAAAAATTAATATGGAAATGAGGTGAAAAAAGTGAATGAAAAAAGTAGATTATGTGGAATGTGATATGGAGGGTGATGTGGATGGTGATGTGGATAGTGGGGGTGTGGTAAGAAAAGATGGGTGGTGAGGAAGTAAAAAAGTAAGAGATTATTTTGGGCCATTGGATTAAGTGTTTAAAAGAAAATTTGGGGGTGCAAAAAGTAAAACAAATAGTATTTTTTTGTATTTTTTTTGTATTTTTTTAATTCATTTTTGTGATGAATTTAATTTACTCGGACAAAATTAGGTGTTGACAACACCTAATATAGTCAATCCGGATGAAATTGAGTATTGACACATTGCGAAATACAAATTAAATAAAACTCTATTTATTATAACTAAGTTCAAGAAAAACTTCATAAATCAAATGCAACTATAAAACGTTCATGGAATCTTGTTACAAAACTATTAGCCCTAAAATAAAAATCACTTAGTTCTCCCATATATCTCGCTGCTCAACTCCTCTTTAGCTACATCTGTAACAACATCTACTCTCGTATAAGTACGATCATCGCAAGTGGAAACCACAACCACAACCACAACATGCAAGGGTGAGCTAACAGAAACGAGTCATATAAACATACATAAGTTTTAAACATCAACTCAGAATAATATCTTCGAATAATACATATAATCATAAATCTACATACATCTCAATACGTCATAAATCATCAAATCATTAATAAGTTTGAAACCATTACTATATATTGATTCACCATCGGGTTACTCACATACAACATAAGGCCGAGTGTCGCCTCCCACCACTCTATTCAAGAGCTTCACCGGGCTGGTACACTTCACCTCCCCGTTACACAATCACACTTCCCACCACCCTTTGGAAGGCTTCACCAGCAAGTACACCACTTCCCACCACTCTCTTATAGCTTTCCTAGGCAAGTATATGCTTTCCACCACCCTCTTGGGCTTCACCAGACAAGTATATACCCTCACCACTCTATTCAAGAGAGTTTCACCAGGAAAGTACTAATGTTACTCCCACCACTCTTCCGAGAGCTTCACCGGGCACTACACACACACAAGTTTACAATTCATATCATATACATTCCTTATTGTAATTTCTGAATTGAACAATTCACAAGATGTCGATAAAAGAAAAACAAGAATACGAATATCATAATATTCACAAAAATGTCAAGATGTATAAATCACAAATGACAAAATGGATATTTAAAAAAGTAGTAGTCTCAAAGGAAAATATATGAGGTAACAATAAATGCTATCTCACACTTTGCGAAAGAGATAAAGGATCCAATAACATTTGAATTAAAACCTATAAAAAAGCACTTATACTTTTTGTCACTAAATCCATCTTAGTAAATTTCGATTCTAATCTCATTGGGGCATTGTTTCTCATTTTCCCTATACATTTTCCTTAGAGTTGATTTTATCTCAAGATGACATCTTCTTCTAGCATCCACATGTTGTATCTGTATTGTCCTTCACTTACAATGATGACAAATCATTGGCTCTGATACCACTGTTGAGTCTATTAAGGAGAAGGTTCATCGGGAGACACAATACTAATGAGATATGGACCCAACTATACAAGGGTTTGACACCACTCTCTACCCAAAACCTTAAGACAATGAGTTAATAGGTCTTTCATTTTTATATAGTGTTCTACGTTCTCATTTTTATCCAGTGTGGGATTTATACTCACACTTGGATTTCCAATATTCTCTAGGGTAAAAGAATGTTTTGAACGACATCGTGCTCTTGATCAACAAATTGCTTAGACGAATCTTTCATCTACTACTCATACTTTTTTCAAGAAATCAATTTCGATCATCTACAAACAATAATTGCAATGCTAAGTTCAGATCCAATAATAACCTTTGAAACTCAAGAAGGTGTAACAAGGGCATAGTACTTTAGAATGCTGGTATAGGTATGAGCGATCCTCTTTGGTATCCTGAGAACGGTGCCACACATCACATGACTCTGGTGTGAACATCTCTCACGTTGGTTCTACAAAAATCGCTATTCCTCACACACACACTCACAAATCTTTCTTCATAATCTGCTTCATGTCCCTGTCATTATGAAAATTTTGTTAAGTGTTTCAAAATTTGCAAAAAAGATAATAATGTTTATTTTGAATTTCATGCTGACAAATGTTATGTGAAAACTCAGGCCACCAACATGATAATTCTGCAAGGAATTCTTAAGGATGGACTATATGTTTTTCCTTCACTCACTAATACATCTTCACACGTTGCTCATACCGTTGAATGTGCTTCACCGAATACTCAATTTAATCTTTGACATAAAAGACTTGGTCATGCATCTTCTACTATTAACATCTTGCAATATATTTTGTAAAACAAAAATCTCTTTTGTGAATCTTATTTTAGCCAAATCTCATCAGTTTCGGTTTACTAAATCGTCTACTGTCTACGCTGCTCCTTTGCAATTAGTTTTAATTGATAATCTTCTGTTAGTGCTTCTTGGTATTATATATCTTTTCTTGATGCTTACACCCGACATACTTAGATTTATTTATTAACTCACAAATCTCAAGCTATATTTGTGTTTAAGATGTTCAAAATTTTCTCTGAAAAACAAATAAAATGTAAACTTAAATGCATAGAAACCAATAATGCAAAGGAATTCTTGTGTTTTTCTTTTGTTTTACGAGAATATGGGATCTTCCATTGTTTAACTTATCCATATCATGGGCAAAATGGTTCTAGCGAATGCAAACACAAACACATTATTAATGTTAGCTTATCTTTTATTGCTATTTCATCTTTACTATGAAATACTGAGGAGAAGCTTTCAAGCTATTGTCTACATAATAAACTTGCTTCCTACTCATGTCCTACAAAATAGGTTTCCATGAGTTGCTGTTTAACAAATTCCCTGCCTATGCTTTTCTCAGAACTTTTGGATGCTCTTATTAGCCAATGCTTCGACCTTACAATTCTAACAAGCTAACCTTACTACATTTCTCTTGCACCATCAGGTAAAATATATATTTCTTGGCATGTTATTATTTTAAGGTGATTAATACATCATATGAATCTCATTCAGATCTTTAGTTTATTGAGCTTTTTTGAATCTGCTAAAAATATAATTATATGAGCCAGGTAGATAAAATCAATATATTCATTTTTTTTTCTACTAAACATACAAAGAAAATTAAAAATTAAGGAATGTCCGAGCAACTGAAGTTACAAAAAATTCAACTTAAATACAGTGACCTTAATATCTAGCTTCTACGGAATAGCACCATGATGACTTACAATAATATCTATCATTTTATTTTAATTTTGTAGGAAAAAGAAGTGCTCAGAAATCCGGGTTCTTTTTCACTTTAAATCAGGGTAGTGATTGGGAAGAAATGCACGAGTGTAATCGGAATCAGCATTATCTGATGATTGTTCTTGCTCTGCAACAAGCATAAGCATCTCTAGTCGCTTGTCAAATTGCAAAGCACTCTCATCTCTCTTGTCAAGCTCAGCTGCTTCAATTGCAAGCCATTTCTCACGTAAATCATCAAGAAGATTTCCTTGATCAGTATTAAGAGAAGATCCAGGAATACTAGGGACAGTGGTACGAAGGGACGAGTCTCCAGATGGTGGAGGCAAAGTCAGCAACATTGCCCGGAACTCTTTACTATCAGCAAAAGTTTCAAAATTGCAAGCAATGGTGTCAAGACAATACTCCCGAATCTTGAAAACACCATACCTGGACAAGAACAAATATTCAATGGACACAACTAACTACATATTCACCATATAGCATAGAATAATGAGAACAAAGATAACTTATCCAGTAGGAAAATACGGAACATAGGTAATTCACAATAGCAGGACTTGTGACACTTTGCAGTTAGGACCAGGCAATCATTTAACAAAAATATAATTTTTCGTTACACCAATCTTAAATCCAATTAGTGCAGGGATGATAGACAAGAGTAAACAAAATAAATGTCTTTCCATTCTCATATTTATTCCCAAATTTTGTGCAGTAATAATTTCCAAAAGATAACGATCTTTAATTGATTCACTTTTGGTTCTCCCTTCCAAATTTCATCCTCCTCGTGATGCAAAGTGATATCTGACATCTACATTCTAAATTACCTAACCTACAAAGTTGAATAACCTATTTGGATAAATAGCTTAAATAAAGGGAATTCTAGAGTCTGCATTTTCAATTACCTACCAGTCCTCCTGTACTGTTTTCTTACTTCTAAATATATTTTCAGGTATTCTACAAACAGTTGATGTTAATTAGGATGTCAACCAAATTAGGATAGTAATCAACATAGTGATGTTTTTGCAAACCTATTTTCATCGGAAAAATAAAGGATTTTAGTCAAGTAGAACTTATCTTAATAAGCTGTACAAACACAAGTAGAGTCTAAAATAAACTTTAAGGCAAGTAATACAGCATGAGATTTGAAAAGTATTGAAACAATCCTATAAATAACTTGAAAAAGATTAAAGTCAATGAGAATATTTTTATTGAATTGAATTTTAAACAGTAAATCAGCCTCTCTATATATAAAGAATGCTAACCCTAAAGTAAAGATTACAAAAAGATCTCTAAAATCTTCTAACAGCTTATAACAACACACTTGTAATTAATTACAATATCTTATTGTAGCTTATCAACTATATTTTCTCCTTAATCATCAAAATGTAACAAAAACATAAGAGTCAAGGAAGAATTTCTTCCCATGAAGCACAAAAGTTTCTCCTATTTGAAGTGTCACAATGCAGAACACATTTTCAACACCAACACCTGTCAGTGACTAGTGTTAAACACTTTTCATTAAGTGTCCAATAAAAAGATTATCTTTTCAGCTTGAATACTTCAGTCAACACCTCTACATAGTTCAATCCATAGGAATGGACAACAAAAGATGCCTTATCCCGCAAGCCACAGTGATGTCAGCTACATGGATCACATGAAACAATTTGTTTTAACCATGTTATTGGTATATATTACTTATTGCCGAAACCAATGACTAATATCATCAAAGATCTTGAGCGCACACAGGTAAGTATTGTCCTCCTAACATTTACTCTAAGAGGCTAAACAGATATTATTTACCATAAGGTCTCTCTAAATTTTATATTTCCTCCAATATCTTTCTTGGTTAGACTCTTTTTACAGGGCTAAACAAAGGAAGATATAGTCCTCACTGGCGCACACACTAATGTTAATGAAAATATATTTATTTCAATCTTCTACAAAAGTCAGGTTAAAATATAAAAAAAAAGCAACCTCTCTTCTGTAGTTATCATAGAAAAGACTTAGAAAGTAAGTTTGAGAAGGTAAATACACCATTTATCCTCTTATTTTTGTAATTTTTGTAAAGTAGTATGTTGTTTCATTGTAATGTCTACTAATATTCTTTACTGAGGCTCAATATTATAAGAATAAGATAGATATACATGAATATACAAATATTGATTATCAATTTAAATATTTTATTGTTACACATTTCATTTCAGTTAGGTGATTGTGCACGGTGTAATAGTGCCTCACATTTTATATATTAATTGCGCAAGAGTGTTTATGTCTATGTTGGAGTTCATGTTTCGTAGATCTCATCCGTCCTTTCATGCAAATATCAATGAAATAATTATATTGGTATGCATTAATATAAAATGGAGGGAGATTGGCAGAAAAGCAAATACATGTCTGCTAGTATTAACCAATGGCAATGTTCATCAAGTGAAACCATTTCCAAGTGTGGCAACAAGACATCAGCGACTGCACGCTTGAGAGGAAACAATAAATATCTAGAAGCAACATCAAACATTTCTTCAGCCTGTTCAAAACATATTAATATTAGATGACAGAGGGACAAACCACTATCACATAAGTTATATGGGTGTATACAAACCTGATCTGGATTTATGTCCTGCAAACGATCAGTGTACCTGGTCCAACAAGGGACAATTCAATCCATGAAAATATCTTTTTGAACGGAAAATTGATGTTATATATACAAACTACATTATTAAAGAAACTTCATCAAGGTAAACGCACTCCAGACACTAAAAAAGGCAACAAAAGCATAAAACAATACAATACATAAATGACCTAGCACCAAAAGCAATCTTCATAAAACTAAAGCAATATAAACAGGTTTTATTAATCAATCTCAAACTAATTGGACTCAACCAGAACACTACTTAAGAAACATCCAGTATGAATACAACAATTGATTTTGTTTGTCTATCTAGTAATAATTCCTACTTTCAATTTGTTTTGGCATGCCAAAAGTCTCACATTACACACACACACACACACACACACACACACACACACACACACACACACACACACACACACAATATATATATATATATATATATATATTAAAAAAGGTGAATCTCTAGACATAAGCATGCAATATCCTCATTGTAAAGCATTTAAGTCACATATAAATCAGACAAACCAGACTCTATAAAATATCCTCAGCTTACCATGGCAATAGCGCCACTTGAAATCCCTCAAATATTTTCAATTTTCAATTTCCACATTTTATATCGAGGGAAGACACTTACATATATTCAATCATTTTCTCAAAAGCTTCCTTGCTTAAGTCATGTTCTTCTACACAAGGAAGAGTGTCAACAGATAAGTCATGTTTCCCCTCATTGAAGTTCTTCATATGTGATAATCTTGCTCTGAAGTATTCTGACCTGGATGCTAGAATAACTTGATGACAGCGGAAAATATTTCTATCAACTTTTACACAAACATCAGCAAGATCATCCACAGATTCGGCCATCTGCATGGCATCCATCATAGAAATCAATTTATCTTCTTGACCACTTTCATGGGTTGAATTTGAAAGGGCAGTCAGAAGGATTCGATGCAAGGCAGCAGGAAGCCTGTCTTCTTCAGGAAGGGATAGACCTTGTAAAATATACCGTTTCTGAGAATTATCTACATTTCCCAACGATTTATAGTCTGCATATTTTTGATGAATTAATTCTTTCTCAATAACTTTATGCAGTGATTCACATCTGCATACTTTGCAGATTCTCACAAGATCCTCCATATCATCAATGGCAATCTCTAATCTGTCTGAATAAAAGAAGTGTATAAGGCTATAAAGTGCAGGATATGACAATTTTTCCTTTGAGAATCTAACTTCATTGCGATCCTTCCAATCAGTAGTAAACTTTTTCTTGAAAAATGGTGATCTTGCACTTAATATGACTCTGTGAGTTTGAATACGATTTCCTTGTACAATAAATACTACATCTGGAGGGAAGTGGCAGCAAATGGACCCCTGAGTGGATGAAACACCTATTCAATCATGATAATATTGAGTCCCAGCCTATGTATGCAGACATCATTATTTTTTGGGGAAAAAAAATAAAACAATTGCTACAACCAATGACATCATGATAGAGATTCAATGCCTATCAATAAATGCTTGGTAAGAATAGGGAACCTTTATTTACTATGAAATAAATGGATGAGAAGTAAAAGAGAAAGAACTTCCAATTGAGTTCCCTTGTAAACAAGGGATTCACCTTCCTGATTATGCAGGCAAACTAGAATGCCCAATTTCCTCTCAGTTCTGCCGACCTCCTATATACAGTGGCTCCCTTCCCCTCTTTTCCTAAGGATATAGATATAGATATAGATAGACGACTGTAGAAAGATAACTAACTTATTCCTGTTTTCTAAATAAACAAAAATAAAAAGGATAACTTACTTATTCCTACTTTTCTAGGTAACAATAAATACAAGGATAATTAACTTATTCTTATTTTCAAGGCTTTCTTATGAAAGTAAACCTGAGTTATAGGGGGATGTTTCCTAACACAACTTCTTTACAAGTCAATTAAGAGTTTTAGTAGTTCAGTTCTAAATCTGTATTATTCAAAGTCTACCTCTAGCATGCCTAGCAAACAATAAAGTTAGTGAACCTACTTTTTAAAAGCAATTATTTCTCCAAAACACGCTCTATCAATCATATGATAGGTATTTTACCAATTCAAGAATCATTTTTATCCTTCCATGTATTTGATAAGTTAATTATATCTAGAAACCAATGTTAAATATATCAGTTGATTATGTTAAATATATGATTTACCAACATTAAATAGGGTGATATAATATGATTTCATACAAAAATATCTTACAAAATATTTTCCATCAGTAGATACTGATTTTTTTCCTTATTATTGTATCTCTTCTTCACTATAAATAAGAATATTCATGTGTATTAAAATCAAATTCAACCTAATGACGGACAAGTATGTCTAGTTCAAACAACATGGGTAATTCACACTAAAAGTACTCACAGCTTCCACCAAGGGACAGCTTACAATGTAGAAGAGATAGGCAATATATAAATACAAGGACCCCAAGACATGTTGATGACAAACTCCTAGCTAAGGGTTCAATCACAAGAAGCATGGCCAAACAAATTCAAGAAGGATTAAAATCATTTCCAAAAGAAGGAGCTAAACTCTTATTTACTTGGGCTATCATAAAGTATTTCTAGACCTTGTATTAAGGGACAAGTAGTATAGGGTATATTTTTAGGCCTTGTATAATGGGCCAAGTATTGTATGGTTTGTAATATTATCTTAAAAGAGTGTGTCCCACCATGGGACATGATGGCCACATGGCAAGCTCTTAGTGAAGACACTTCTTAAAAAGGAAGTGGCCATGTGTCACTTTCCAAGTGGAGAAACTCTTCCTAAAGTGGATTGCCACATGTCACTCTAAGAGTGGAAAGCTTTTGCAAAAGTGGATTGTCACATGGCACTTTAAGAGTGGAGGAACTTTGCAAAAGTGGATTACCACATGGTACTCTAAGAGTGGAGAAGACTTTACAAAAGTGGATTGCCACATGGCACTCTAAGAGTGGAGAAACTTTGTAAAAGAGGATTGCCACATGTCTCTTTAAGAGTGGATAGTTTTTAGGGTTTCTTGTCTACTTTGGAGACACCTTTCTCTATAAATAGAAGGGTCTCCTTCCTTGTAAAATCACTTGATGAATTTGAATGCTATTATGCCAAAATGTGTGCAAACATATCTTGTCTCAAGTCAAGGCTAGAGCATCCCATGAGGTCCCTCTAACCACCCTTCTCTAGAGTTGGCCCAACCTCTCCGGAGATCCATCAAACACCTCCATCCTACCACAAATACTCACCAAAACCTCACCAATATTGTGAGCCCACCACCATATCCATTACTTCCGCACAAATTCCACCTCCATAGCTTCATCTTCGCGCTTTGGCCCAACCTAGCTCGAGGAGGACGCTATCATTTGGTATCAAGAGCTTTGGGTCTACAAGAGCTAAGTATCTTGGTCCTTTACCTATCTTTGTGTATTTCTTGTTGTTATTGTGTTGTTCTTTATTGTCTTCCATTGTTTACATCCATATATGTTATTTTTATGGTTCTAGTTTGTTCTTTAGCGGAACCATTCGGTTTTTACCACTAAGTTTCCATATACATGTGTTGTGGTGTGCTTTTATATTTTTTTTGAGTCTTTCTTCATATATTTGGTTCTGTTTTAATGTCATTTTTGGGTTATTTTTTTATTTTTAATTCCATCCATGTTGTCTAGAGTCATGTGTAGTCATTTTTATGTCATTTTCTCTTAGTTCGGGCTTTGCAAAAATCATAAAAAAATATGTCCCATTGGGATTTCGAAATTACACTATATACATCCATTTGAGTGCTTTTTTTTCTTTCATATTTGAGTTCATGCTTGTCATTAGATCATTGTCAAGTTCTTAGAGTTAAGTTTCTCTTGTGTTTCTTTGAGTTTCATACTCTATTTTTGATTCTAGTAAGATTTCTTCCATTGTTTTTTTTAGTCATGAACTTTGAGCTACCCAAACAAATTGTCCAGATCTAATTTGTGTTGAAAAACAAAAGTGTAGACAAAAGTAAAAAGCCAAAGTAAAAAAAAAAAAAAAGTAAAAGTACAAGCAAAAGCAAAAGTGAAAAAAAAAAAAAGTTACTTTGACTTGAGACTTTGACATGAGACTTTACCATGACACTTGGAGATGATACTTGGACATAATACCTTGACATGACACTTGGACATGACCCTTGAACATGAGACTTGGACATGACACTTTTGACAAAATATTGTCTCTACCTACATTGCACCATTAGCTAAGTGTTTGTAAGGATAAGAAGTAATAATTCTCTATTCTAATTGTTTTTGGTTTTATTCATCTATTCTAGTGCCTTTCTTTAGGTAATTCTTTTGAGTGCCTAGCCTTTGTTTTTAAGCTTTATTTTCTTGATTGTCTTGTTCATTACTCTTTGTTTTGTCTCAACATAACTCCTTTTGAAGAGCTATTGTTCAAATTGGCCCTTGATTTGCATTCTCTTTGGATTCCTACCTTTCGAATTTGGTTTGATATTTGGTGTAGGATATTTTTTTGGAGGAAAAACGAAATTGGACATAGTATATTGGGTGATCGGAGACCTCTTTGGACCTTGAAACCTTGAGGAAGAGACAAGAAGAAAAGGAGTGAAACACTTTAGAGAGGAACACACATTATTTATTTGTATTACGCATTTTTGAATTGTAAAATTGTATTGCTTTTGGATTTGTAACTCATAACCTTGTTAGGTATCTTGGGGTAGTCTGTGATACTCAATCCCATATCCTAACAAAGACTTGTAAACCATATTGAAAACGTTTTTAGTTGGTTAAAGTTTGAAGGTTCCAAATTGCCTTCTAACTTTACCATTAGGCCGCATAGTCTAGTTTAATTGTTGTCTTTAACTGCTTATAATTTATTGTGTGTTTACTTGTATATCAAACCTAATTCCATTTGAGAAGTTTGGTGCAAGAGAACTTGAGGTAAACTTTGGCTAGGAAAGACTTGGATTTTAAGTGATCCTTAGTGATTCTCCTCTCTTTCCTGGAAGTGAACTTGAGATTATTTTGCCTCCTTAAATCTCTAAAGGAATTTACTTTTGAAATACAAGTTTGTGTGTGCATTACATATTTTGAATTTTTTTTAAGAATGTCTAAGGAACCTTCTTACCAAATTGATAGTGATTATAGTGAAGAGGCCCAACCAAATTTAGAACAAATGGCCAAGGAACTAAAATCACTAAAACTTTGGCAAAAGCAAGAATCCATTTTGAAAGAAAAAGAAAGAGTTGAAAGAGAACAATATCTTGAAACCTTAGAAGAAGAGCTTAGAGTTCTAGCCCAAAAACAAGAAAAGGTCCAAGAAGAGATAAAGAAAAGTAGGAGTAGGAGTCATTCAAGGAGGAGTTCAAAAACTCCCACAGAAAACACATACCCTGAACAAGATAGTAGGACCGCTGCCCAATTCTACCAACATCCTCCACCTAGAAGGTATAGAAGGGAGAGTGAACAACCACCAAGAGAGATTAGGCTAGACCTTCCTCATTTCCATGGGAAAGAAGATGTTGAGGCATACCTAGATTGGGAAATGAAAGTAGAACAACTTTTTGAGTGTCATCAAATAACAGAGGAAAGGAAAGTTTCCCTAGCCACCTTAAGCTTTCAAGGGAATGCCATGTATTGGTGGACTGCCCTAGTGAGAGAAAGAAGACTCTCCAATTCCCCTCAAGTCCAATATTGGAATGACTTGAAGAGTGCTCTAAGAAGAAGACACATACCTTCCTACTACCATAGAGAGCTTATGGATAAACTCCAAAGACTCCAACAAAGAACCATGAGTGTGGAAGAGTATAGGCAAAAGATGGAACTCTACATGATGAGGGCGGGAATTAGGGAAGAAGAAGGAACCACAATTTCTAGATTTCTAAGTGGTCTTAATCTTGATATTAGAGATAGAGTGGAATTGTTGCCCTATCAAGATCTTAATGATTTGGTACAAATTTGCATAAAGGTAGAGCAGCAACATTTGAGAAAAGGTTTGAAAATTGACCACTCAAACTCATATGTTAAGAAAGACTACAAGAGGGAGGGAAAACAAGTGAGAAGAGAGGAAACCCCTAGGAAATTTGAGAAAGAGAAAGAGAAACCCAATCAAGGATCATCATCATCCATGCGCACTAGTGAAATTAAATGTTTTAAGTGTCAAGGTAGAGGTCATATTGCTTCACAATGTCCCACCAAAAGGATCATAATCTTAAGGGGTGTTGACTCATATAGTAGTGAAGAAGAAGAAGAGAAAGGTGCAAGTGAGGAGGAGAATGAAGTAGAAGATTCCTACCCTTGTGATGGAGATCTCCTCATGATGAGAAGAGTTCTCAAGAATCAACCCAGTCCCCAAGTCTTAACCCAAAGAGAAAACATCTTTCATACAAGATGTCGAGTTTCAAACAAAACATGTTCTCTCATTGTAGATAGTGGCTCATGTTGTAATTGTTGTAGCACTAGGTTGGTGGAAAAGTTAGGTCTCACCATCAAACCTCATCCCAAACCTTACAAACTTCAATGGCTAAATGAAGGAGAGGATTTGAATGTGAACCAACAAGTGGAGGTCAAGCTCTCAATAGGGAACTATGAAGATAAAGTACTTTGTGACATAATTCCTATGGAAGCTTGCCACATTCTATTAGGAAGACCATGGCAATTTGACAAGAAAACTATACACAATGGTCATACTAATGAGATTACTCTCCACCATAAGGAAAAGATGTTTATTCTTCATCCCCTACCACCTTCTAAAGTGTTTGAGGATCAATTACAAATGAAGAAACTAAGGAATGAAGAGAGAAATGAAGAGAGCATGCATAAGGATTTAAGAGAGAAAATTCCCAACTCTTGCATTCATGAAGAAGGGGAAAGTAGTGCTCTTACCAAGGTCACTCAAAAGGAGAAAAATTTGTCTAAGAAAACATTGAAGAAAACTCTCCTTTGTGAGCAACCTTCCTATCTCCTTTTTTGTAAAGGAGCACTTTCATGCATTACTGCAAATCTAGAACCCAAGTGTCTATCTCCTTTGGATAAACTTTTGAAAGAATTTAGTGATGTGTTTCCCAAAGAAGATCCGAAAGATCTTCCACCAATCAGGGGTATAGAACATCAAATAGACTTTGTTCTTGGGGCAAGTTTACCAAATAGGCCAGCCTATAGAACCAATCCTCAAGAAACTAAGGAGATTGAAACTCAAGTTCAAGAATTATTAGACAAAGGCTGGATTCAAAAGAGTTTGAGTCCATGTGCTGTGCCCGTGTTGTTAGTTCCTAAGAAAGATGGAAAATGGAGAATGTGTTGTGATTGTAGGGCTATCAACAACATCACCATTAAGTATAGGCACCCAATTCCTAGGCTTGATGACATGTTAGATGAGTTGCATGGATCCATGATATTTTCCAAAATAGATCTTAAAAGTGGTTATCACCAAATAAGAATAAGAGAGGGTGATGAGTGGAAAACTGCATTTAAGACTAAATTTGGTTTATATGAATGGTTAGTGATGCCATTTGGCTTAACTAATGCACCTAGCACCTTCATGAGATTAATGAACCATGTCCTTAGGGATTGCATTGGAAAATTTGTGGTTGTGTACTTTGATGACATCCTAGTATATAGCAAGAGTCTTCATGATCATTTAGTACATTTGCAAGTTGTTCTCTCCACCTTGAGGGACAACCACCTTTTTGCAAACAAAGAAAAATGCACATTTTGTGAAGATAGTGTGGTATTTCTAGGATTCATAGTGAACAAACATGGTGTGCATGTTGATCCCACCAAAGTCCAAGCCATTCAAGATTGGCCAACTCCTCAAAATGTAGGAGAAGTTAGGAGTTTTCATGGTCTAGCATCTTTCTATAGGAGATTTGTCCCTAACTTCTCAAGTATAGCTTCACCTCTCAATGAGCTGGTAAAAAAAGATGTGAAATTTGTGTGGGGAGAGAAACAAGAGTTGGCTTTCAAGCAACTCAAAGAAAAACTTACCAATGCACCCATTTTATCTCTTCCAAACTTTTCAAAAACTTTTGAGATAGAATGTGATGCAAGTGGTGTAGGAATAGGTGGAGTTTTGTTACAAGAAGGACACCCCATTGCCTATTTTAGTGAAAAACTAAATGGTGCCACTCTCAACTATCCCACCTATGATAAAGAGTTGTATGCTCTTGTAAGGTCCCTTCAAACTTGGGAACATTATCTAGTTTCCAAGGAGTTTGTCATTCATAGTGACCATGAGTCACTTAAATATTTAAGGGGACAACACAAGCTAAACAAGAGACATGCAAAATGGATGGAATATCTAGAACAATTTCCTTATGTGATCAAATACAAGAAAGGAAAATCTAATGTTGTGGCTGATGCTCTTTCTAGAAGGCGCAATCTCTTTTCAAAACTTGGAGCACAAATTCTTGGCTTTGATCACATGGGAGAGTTGTATGAACAAGATGACTTCTTTTCCTCCATCTTTTCAAATTGTCAAAAGAAGGCTCAAGGAGGTTACTATGTGTCCAAAGGGTATTTGTTTAAGGAAGGTAAGTTGTGTGTGCCTCAAGGTTCCCATAGGAAACTCCTCATTAAGGAGTCGCATGAAGGAGGTCTCATGGGCCATTTTGGAGTTGATAAAACTCTAAACATTCTTCAAGAGAAATTCTATTGGCCCCACATGAGAAAGGAAGTTCAAAGGTATTGTCATAAGTGCATTGCTTGTTTACAAGCCAAGGCTAAAACTATGCCTCATGGTGTGTACACCCCTCTCCCTATTGCTTCATCCCCATGGGAAGACATTAGCATGGACTTTATACTTGGTCTACCTAAGACTCAAAGGGGATTTGACTCTATCTTTGTGGTTGTGGATAGGTTTAGCAAAATGGCTCATTTCATACCATGCCACAAGGTAGATGATGCAAGTTACATAGCAAAACTCTTCTTTAGAGATGTGGTAAAATTCCATGGGTTGCCTAGGACCATTGTCTCAGATAGAGATCCTAAGTTTCTTAGTCACTTTTGGAAAACACTTTGGTCTAGACTAGGAACCAAGCTTCAATTTTCAACCTCTAGTCACCCACAAACTGATGGACAAACCGAGGTTGTGAATAGGTCTTTAGGAACCATGTTGCGGGCTATCTTGAAAGGAAACCACAAATCTTGGGATGAGTATCTTCCTCACATTGAGTTTGCATACAATAGGGTGGTTCACAAAACTACCAAAATGTCTCCTTTCGAGGTTGTGTATGGTTTTAATCCTCTCACTCCTTTAGACCTCATACCTCTCCCAAATCCTAGTGAATTCATTCATAAGGAAGGAGTGTCTAAGTCTGAATTTGTGAAGAAAATGCATGAGAGGGTAAAGTCACAAATACAACATCAAACTGAGAGATATGCCAAGTATAGCAACAAGGGCAAGAGAGAAGTGATCTTTGAAGAAGGAGATTGGGTTTGGCTCCACTTAAGTAAAAATAGATTTCCAACACAAAGGAAGTCCAAACTCAACTCTCGTGGTGATGGACCTTTTAGAGTAGTTCAAAGGATTAACAATAATGCATATAGGCTAGAGTTGCCTTGTGAGTATGATGTAAGTGCTACTTTCAATGTTTGTGATCTAACCCCTTTTGTAGGAGATTTGGAGCAAGAAGAAGATGAAGAGCCTCAAGATTTGAAGACAAATCCTTCTCAAGAGGGAGGGGATGATGACAAACTCCTAGCTAAGGGTTCAATCACAAGAAGCATGGCCAAACAAATTCAAGAAGGATTAAAATCATTTCCAAAAGAAGGAGCTAAACTCTTATTTACTTGGGCTATCATGAAGTATTTCTAGACCTTGTATTAAGGGACAAGTAGTATAGGGTATATTTTTAGGCCTTGTATAATGGGCCAAGTATTGTATGGTTTGTAATATTATCTTAAAAGAGTGTGTCCCACCATGGGACATGATGGCCACATGGCAAGCTCTTAGTGAAGACACTTCTTAAAAAGGAAGTGGCCATGTGTCACTTTCCAAGTGGAGAAACTCTTCCTAAAGTGGATTGCCACATGTCACTCTAAGAGTGGAAAGCTTTTGCAAAAGTGGATTGTCACATGGCACTTTAAGAGTGGAGGAACTTTGCAAAAGTGGATTACCACATGGTACTCTAAGAGTGGAGAAGACTTTACAAAAGTGGATTGCCACATGGCACTCTAAGAGTGGAGAAACTTTGTAAAAGAGGATTGCCACATGTCTCTTTAAGAGTGGATAGTTTTTAGGGTTTCTTGTCTACTTTGGAGACACCTTTCTCTATAAATAGAAGGGTCTCCTTCCTTGTAAAATCACTTGATGAATTTGAATGCTATTATGCCAAAATGTGTGCAAACATATCTTGTCTCAAGTCAAGGCTAGAGCATCCCATGAGGTCCCTCTAACCACCCTTCTCTAGAGTTGGCCCAACCTCTCCGGAGATCCATCAAACACCTCCATCCTACCACAAATACTCACCAAAACCTCACCAATATTGTGAGCCCACCACCATATCCATTACTTCCGCACAAATTCCACCTCCATAGCTTCATCTTCGCGCTTTGGCCCAACCTAGCTCGAGGAGGACGCTATCACATGTTGTCTTAAGATTTTGGGTTCAGAGTGGTGTCATGTTCTTTTGTATAGTTGGCTCATGACTAATTTCCTGTACATATTCTCATTTATTGATCCCCTTTAGTAGAACCTATCCACCACTGGCTCTCGAACAATGCTCGAGATTTTTAATTCTTGGTGAGACCGTTGGAGATCCCACATTGGTTAGAGATATAGTTAAATTGTAGCATATAAGTAGGTGAACTTCACCTTGCACGCCAGTATCATGAGGTTGAATTAGGTCTAGAACCACACTTTCTAAAATTAGTATGAAAGTTAATCCAATGTCATTGATTAAACCACACAATTCAGGCAGTTCAACATAAATAGTGTGTAAAATAACAAATTCAAGAATTCAGAACAGGAGCTAAGTAAAATTTAATGAAGTAAATTCACTAATACAGGTTATATCACGCATTGTTTCTTTTCTACTTAGCATTACAATTTTGTTATCATATTCCCATTTGAAGTGGAGGACTCCTCTCATAGAAAATTTTGTATCCCACAAATCTGACTGTTAAGAACCTGAGATCAAAATTGTCATGAGATATGATTTGATTACATTGATAGAGATATGATTTGATAAGTGCATATCTTACCAAATATTTCACATTATTAGATATTGATTGTTCCTTATTATTGTATCTTTTCTTTATTATCAATAAGAATATTCATGTGTGAACACAACACACAAAATTCATTATATTCCTTCTCAGTTTCTTTCTCCTCATCATGATACTAGAGCGGTAGTATCCTCCTTGACTTGTTCCATCACTAATTTTCAACAAAAACTTCTTCAATGGATCACATATACTTCAAAGCTAAACACGAAATCAATTTGGAGAGTTAATGGAAGGTTTGTTCGGGGAGTTTGTGTAACCAGTAAAATATGCTAAATTTTGTGACCAATCTAGATAACATTTAAGTGGTGGAGCAACTCACTTTTCTGAGAAAGAAAACACAAGACAAAGTGTAGCTGAAGCCAGGATATCCCATTTGATCTCTTTCCCTACGTGATTGAATTTCCCATTGAACTTCACTCTCACCTCAAACCCTAGTGCAACCTGCATTTGTTGTCGCTGGGTAGTCTGGGTTTAACTGGCTGATCTCAGTGATAACTGGCTTGTTTTCTATTCAGTGTTTGATGTTTCTACATTATGTCCATGTAACTGTGCCCCTGTTTTAATGATTTGATGCTGTTTAGGTTTAACTGTAATTAAACTCTAGTTTTTCTGGTCTGAAAATGTCAGCTTGGGGCTGGTGGTAGGTGAAATTTCCCTTTGGTTGCGGATATTTTGCCTATATATGTCACCCTAGATGCTAGCATACTGGTTTGCATTTTCAATATGATTTTGTATTTAGGTAGGATATTACATTATGTTATAATTACATGTTTTACACGTCTTCCTTGAGTGTGCACAAACCAACAAATAAATAAATAAATCCTACGCTGCGTCAAAACCTCTCTATCTGAGCTGTATCACTATCATTGTACAACAAAAATTAATCAATACAGCGCATTCCAAATTCTTGCAAACTTCTTGATCTATAGTTATGTGAATATTGCATGCATTACAGGTACTTGAACCCAGTAATTAAATTTTCACTAGAAAAATGCTTCACTGCTATGCAGGCTGAATTATGCGGAAGGGTGGAAAAAATTAGTAGTTTACACCCTAAACCTAGAGTCTATACAAGTGTGAAATGAAATTGGATAGTAGAGTAGCATACAAGCGAGGAAGGTGTCACGCAAAGCAGCCTGTAAGGGTTCCAAGGGCGGTGGCCGCGCCTCAAATGCCTTAAGAAGTTTCCGGACCTTGAGATTGAGGGCGGCATAGTGGCAGCGGTCGCCGTCAAAGGTGTGTTCGGAGCAGATGGCGCCGTTTTCAAGGAGCATTCGAGCAGCGTCGAGGTGGCCGACCAAGCAGGCGTAGTAGAGGGCCACCGAGTCCCACTGGTCCCGCGCGTTGACGTTCACGCCTGTCTCCAGCAGGTACCGGAGCCGCTCCACGTCGCCAGCGCGGGACGCCTCGAATATGTCACCGTACGGCACCTTCTTTACTGGCACCGACGCCTCCACCTCCACATCCACTTCCACCTCCACCTCGTCAACCAATGTCATCGTATTTTTTGTGACTCAACTCAACTGTTCGATGGATGCTGCTTTGACTCTGCTTTCGCTCGAGTTCCACCGAAACCAGAGAAAAAAAATAAAGGTTTTGTTTTTTAATTTTTAGTAAATTATACTCTCAACTAATCACACATGTGCTTCTCCTTTTTTTTTTCTTTTATACTTTTATTATTTTTATTTAAAAGAAATTAATAAAGGTCAAAATTATTATTTTATACAGATTTATAAATAGTAAAGTGTAAGATAATATTTGACGATTAATAGTTTATAATTTAAATAATAATGCATATTTTCAAAACAATATTATTATGAGTTAAGTATTTTTTATTATTGGTTTTACATAATTTAAGAATATTGAATAGATTTCGTTTTTAATAATATATGATATGTTTAATAAAATAATGTTATTAGATTTTATATAAAAAAAAGTATATAAACATTAATTTAAGAGAAGATTTAAATATGTTCAAATATTATGTAGATATTGAATATTTTAAAAACTATAAATGTGAAGATACAAGGGAAATAAATAAAGAATATATATATATATATATATATATATATATATATATATATATATATATATATATATATATATATATATATATATATGAATGAATTACAAAACAGTTTAATATTATGATTTTTTATTTTATTAAGGCTTTATGCAAACTTTTGATAAATGATTTTATTGTTGTATATCTCAAAATGCCTTAATATCCTATTCTATAGTTTTGATAAGTAAATTTATTACTTTGTGGTTCTTGTATTTTATACTAATTATGGTTTTAAAATATGTTTAATAATAATACCTTGGAATATAGAAAAGTAAATATGCAAACTAGATTTCACACGAAATGCATGTGCATCAACATTTGGAAAGCAAAGACTTCTGTGCAAAGAAAGTCAGTAAAATGTTTAAATTATAAAACAACATTCAATTGAAATTTACTAATTTCACTTTTGATAGTTAAAGTTGACCTATGGTTTCTTGGTTTATAAGCGGTCACTTTGTACTCACTAAATCTCAATATGAATTTATTGGTGTAATGTAGTTTTGGAAGAAGAATGAATGGAACTTGTAACAAATGTTAGGTTTATAGGAGAGGGAGTTTAATGAGAAGACACAATACCAATGAGATCTAAATTTAATCATATAAAGAATTGTTATCACTCTCTACCCAAAATCTTAAAATAATGGGTTAATGGGTCTTCACCTTTATATGTTGCTCCACTTTCTCATTTCTACCTAATGTGGGATTTGGATTCACTTGGATTCTCAACAATTCTCTCCCTCAAGGGTGATATCACTTGTTAGGAACAAGACAATAAAAGAGGAAAGAGAGAAATAAATGACACAATAATTTAATGTGATTCAGCGTACAAATGCTTATGTCCACAACTATAGTAGGAAGTATATTTATTTTGGTGTATCTTTCAACCTTTATAAAGGGTTGCTTATATAGCTTAATAGAGAACAACATCTCACAGTATTAAGCGATGTGGGACTAAATTAAGCTCTACAATACTAATAATTCTTTCACTTGAAGCTTGATTAACATTATCTAGTTGCATTCATCATCAATTACTCTTGAAGGCCAGTTGAGGCAATACAAAGCCTCAACTTATTTGTTGTGACAGTCTTGGTCAACATATTAGCTGGATTCTCTGCACCTGTAATCTTCGACAAAGACAAGTCTCCAGGTTTCTAATAAAATGATACTTCAATTCAATGTGATTGCATATAGAATGAAGAACCGGATTTTTAGCAAGATATGTAACACTTTGACTATCACTGAATGATGAAGGGTCATCTTGCTTTTTTCCTAATTATTTTAGAAGGTTCTTCAACCATATTATCTCCTTCGCTGCTTTTAAGATAGCTACATACTCAATTTCAGTGATTAAGAGGAAGACTCTTCCTTGACTTCCAACTGATAGTTGTACCACCCAACATAAAAATGTAACTTGTTGTGCTTTTTCTACCATCCAGATCTCCTCCCAAGTCTGCATAAGAGAACCCTTGTAAAGTAAGATTGCTTCTTCTAAAAGACAAATTCATATTTGAAGTGCCCCTCAAATATCTCAATATCCATTTCACACCTTCCTAATGCTCATTTATGGGATTTGATAGAAACATACTCATAAATTCCAATACATGTGTTATGTCAGGTTTGGTGCAAACCATAACATACATCAAGTTTTCTACTCCAGATGCATATGGCACTTTAGACATGTAAGATTCTTCTTCATCTGTTTGAGAAGATTTTCCTTTTGAAAACTTTAAGTAAGTTTCCAAAAGGTGTATTCTTGGTTTTAGTATTTCCAACATTAAATCTGTTAAGCAATTTTCCTATATATTTCTCCTGACATAAGTTCAAAATACCTTCAGATCTATCCCTAGAAATTCTCATACCAAGAATTTGTTTGGTTGAGCCAAGATCTTTTATTTCAAAATTTTCTGACAATTGTTTCTTCAATTTGTTAATTTCTGTCATATTAGTTCATGCGATCAACATGTCATCAACATATAAAGCAAGGATGATATAACTGTCAACATATTTTTCTCACATAACAATAATGATCTTCTTCACATATTTGAAAACCTAAGTTTCTCATAAACTCATTAAACTTCTTGTACCATTGTCTCGGTGCCTATTTTAATCCATACTAGTTTCTATGAAGCTTGCATACAAGATTCTTCTTGCCTTGTGCTTCAAAACCTTATGGTTGTGCCATAAATATTTCCTCCCCCAAGATCCCCATGTAGGAATGCAGTTTTGACATCTAACTACTCTAGATGAATATTTCCTGCAACTTCTATACTCAAGATAACTCTAATGGTAGTCATCTTGACAATAGAAGAGAAAATTTCTGTGAAGTCAATACCCTATTTATGTTGGAAACCTTTTACTATGAGTCTAACCTTATATCTTTTATTAGTGCTTGGTTCTTCTTTTAACCTATAGACCCATCTATTTTGAAAAACCTTCTTTCCTTTTGGTAGCTTGGTTAAAGACCATGTTTTATTCTTTTGAAGAGACATTATCTCATATTTCATTACTACGTCTCACTTAACATATTCATCTCCCTACATAGCCTCAACAAAATGCTCTAGCTCACTATTATCAATCAACAATTAATGTAATGAAGGAGAATACCTTTGTGGTGCTACAATTGTTTTGCTAGATCTCCTAATCATGACTTACGGAGTTTCTAACTCTAGTATGTGTTCTGGTTTTGTCTCAAGCTCTACCTATGTATTCTGTCTTTTGTTGACTACATCACTCTGAAATTTCTTCTAATGATACTTGCTATGGCTATGCATTTACCAATTATGTAGTCTTGTCTTTATAGAACATATTTTCATTAAAAGGAACATTTTTACTTTTGATAATTTTCTTATTTTGGTCATCCCAAAATTTGTAGTCATACATGTCAAATCCATAGCCAATGAAATAACATCGTTTTGCCTTAGGGTCCAATTTATCTATGTTATTAGAGTCCAATAAAATATATGAAGCACAACCAAAGACTTTCAAGTTTGAAAGACTTACCTAATTTCGAAACCACACCTCTTCTGCTAACTTATAATCTAAAGGAACAAATGGTCCTCTATTTATAGGATACCCAAAATACTTGGGTAGTCTTGACTATATTCTTATACATCTTGCATTCAAGGTTCTATTCATTCTTTCTTCCATATCGTTTTGTTTAGATGTTCCTAGAATTATCTTGATCATTCTAATCCTGTTATCTGAACAAAAATTCTTGACTTCAAACATTTAACATTTAAACCTGTTTGAGCCTTAACCTCCTTTTTCCACCTTTTAAACACAAAAATGGCATTAGATTTATTCTTAAGAAATTATACCCATACTTTTCTTGTAGAATCATCAATGAAGGTTGTATAATATTGTGAACCGCCAAGGGATTTCACTAGAGTTAGCCCTTAAACATTTGTATGCACAAATTCTAGTCTTTCAACTTTAGACATCTTACATGTTTTGGAGAAGCTAACTTTTTTTAGCTTTCCAAAGATACCATGTTCACAAGGTCCAACATCAACATGTTTCATTTCTCACTCATATGCCAAAGCCTTTGATGCCACAAAGAGAAACTATTGCCAACTTCCTCAATTGATATCATATCCTCATATGCAATCGTGTAAAGAGATCCTTGCTTCTTTCCACGAGCAACAACAAGATTTCTTTTCATTTCCTTCCAATATCCATTTTCAAAAGTGGTGTAATGTCTCTCATCATCCAACTACCCAATAGATATTAAGTTTCTCTTTAAGGCAGAATATGTATGACATTATTCAAAGTCCACACACACTTTCATTAGAGGTTCTAATGTTAATTAATATCATATATTCCCACAAAATCAAGAGATTTTCCATCTGCAAGGTAAATCTTCCCAAAATTTCCAGAAACATAGTTAGATAATAATTTTAAGGAAGGTGTAGTATGAAATGATGACCCTGAGTCCATAATCCATGAGTCAATGGAACTTAACTACATAATAATGCAGCTGCTATTTCATTTGTTGTTGCATTAGCTGATTGATCATAATTTCTAGAAACATGGTTAGATAAAACGTCTACAGGCTTTATTAATCATTCCTCCCCTTTCTAGACCCATATTATCTAAGTAGACAGAATAAACAAGGAAAATATGTTGTTAATCATCCACCAACATATCGCAAGAATAGATCATTTATTGTGTAGGAAAAGTTGTTTGAAATAAGTAACGTCTAATAAAGAAGCATCTTACAACGTCTAAAGCCAAAAGATGAAGTAATGCTTTATAGACCAAACTGATTAAATGAATTAGAAAATCATAAACAACGTCTAAGCATAAGTGTCTCTCATCTAAATCTCTCAATATATAAGCAAAACAAGCTAGCCTCTTATGAAAATAGAAATCCAACTCTTATATAACGTTAAGCACAAAAGAAATGTTAAATAAAAACAATCTTATATCAAGCAAAGCTTTCTATAGAGAATATCATCTAATAAGTGACCACTAAACTCTTTAGCCTTTAGAAAACATCTTATAATTATACCATCTGATGAATATATATATATATATATATATATATATATATATATATATATATATATATATATATGTATATGTATATGTATGTATGTATGTATATGTATGTATGTATTATCAAACAATGCATTTATCAGTGAAATGACAAATGACAAAATGTGTTGAACATGCTACATTGCTTAACGTTTATCAACATTCCAAACATTTAACGTGTGTATGAAAACATACTTCAATGCTTGTATACTTTGTTTCTTGATACCTGTGCAAATCAATAAAGTATAAAGATATGATCAGAGTCACAACACCCATAAAAAAGATATTGTGAGAAAAGAAGAACATTATGAGAATGTTTTCTTGAAGCCATTTATCTTATCACATCGTAAAAGCTCAAATTTCACTTAAGGTTATAAGAAAAAGCTCTAAATCCTAGAAAGTAGACTAAAGTCAGACTTCACATCCAAAGGCTACCAACTTTTCAAAAGTCAACTTGTTATTGTAACAATCATTTTTCAAGAGAATATATATATATATATATATATATATATATATATATAAAGATCTTAGACTTATCAACTCGTTAACCGTCTAAGAAGATGTTTGTCCTATCAACTCTTATACCAACAATAAAGACACACTACTATAACACCTTTTAATGACCCTAAAACAAAATAAGAAGAGAATATCACAACAACATGAAAACTTTCAAAATTCAACACAACCTTTGTAAATGTTATTGGCTTTTGAAAACACTTAAAAATTGTGTAAACAACTCAAAAATATCATTATGAATAGCTCCATATGCTTCAAAAGTTAACCAAAATGTTTAGAATGCTTCTCTATATATAAAGTTTTTAAATAATTGATATTAAAGATATTTTAACGTATTTAATTAGTTAAATCAAGCTGCTAATTTATTATTCTAATTAAAATTTAAAAAATAGTTACAATGTTTTTTTTGTTAGCAAGAAAAAATAGTTGCAATGTGTCTTTGTGGTAATAGATTATATGCTCTCATTATAATTACATATAACAAGTTTAATTAATTATAAAACGTTTCAATGAATTATAATTCTAAGAGTTTAAAATACTCTTTTGGTTTCATTGAATATTTTCACTTTATAATCAATTATTTTGTTCTAAAACCTCACAAGAATATTTAATTGATTACATTTAAATGTTAATTGTTTTATAATGAGCACATCATCATAATTAATGTCTCAATTGCCGTCTGAATAAAATACTGTTGTCAAGAAGTGCCAGACAATATTCATAGAAACATGAGTGATAGGGATTTCTTTTTAATTACAATAGTTTATCCTGTCACTTATCATCCTATTCCATCTTCTCGAAGTTGATTTTCCAACTCCTTTTGTCACTCACTTCTGAACATTAGTTTTGTTTCAGCAATGGGAGATGAGGTGATTCTGTTGAATTTCTGGTTAAGCCCTTATGGGATGAGGGTCCAGATTGCACTAGAGGAAAAGGGCATCAAGTATGAGAACAGAGAAGAGGACTTAAGCAACAAGAGCTCTTTACTCCTCCAAATGAACCCAGTTCATAAGAAAATACCAGTTCTCATCCACAATAGCAAACCCATTTGTGAGTCACTGATTGCTGTTGAGTACATTGACGAGGTTTGGAATGAACAATCTCCCTTGTTGCCTTCTAATCCTTACCAGAGAGCACAAGCAAGATTCTGGGCTAACTATGTTGACACTGTGGTACTTTACTTCTTTCGGGTGTTTCGTTATTATGATTTCGAATGTTTTTTTTTTTTTTTGTATTATTTTATCATGAATAAACTACATTGACACTGCTTTCTTTGAATTTCGCACAATATTCCTATATGTTTGAAAATTAAAAATTTCATGATTGACTTCCTAATAGGTATATAAGCATGCCACAAGGTTTTGGATAACTGAAGGAGAAGAGAGAGAGGCTGCTGGGCAAGAATTTTTGGAGAGTCTGAAGTTATTAGAAGAACAACTTGGGGATGAGCCTTATTTTGGTGGAAACAACTTTGGTTTCGTGGATGTTGCACTTGTTCCTTTGTTCTGTTATTTTTATACTTTTAGCTTATATGGCAATTTCATCAGCGAGGCACAGTACCCCAAAATCATTTCTTGGGCCAGGAGGTGCATCCAAAGAGAGAGTGTGTCCAAAAGTTTTCCCCAGGAGCAGATGGTCAAAGAGTATATTTCCCGGAAGAGAAACAAAGGGTAGGGTATTGTCAGGGTTGTCAAAGAGCCTGCTGTTTCCCAGAAAAGAAACAGAGGCTATGTGTGTTGTGTCTTCTGAATAAAGGAATTACTGAGATGCATCTTTGGTTTTGCTGCTTATGTTCTTGTTAATGGATATTTATGATTGAATAACAGCCCGTGGATGTTTATAAATCATGATATTGATTTGCGTGTCAAAGATATATGATTTCTTTAGGCATAGATTACGGACAGAAAAATTATGTGCACAAAGTCACAACAAATTTCGTGAAGACAGCTTCATTTTGAAACTCAAAACCAGTTTTGAAACCGCAATAAGCATGCATATATATTATTATTAGGATTGCCTAAGTATAACAGAAGTAAATAGCAGAATCTGTTGCAACAGCAAAAAATAAGTCTATCTCATAGAGGCAAATTCTTACATCTTCAAGAAAAACATCTAGAGTTACCTTAATTCAATATAAATTTTGTCTTATAATCCAAAACAGCCTCGTAGACCTCCTTTTCATCTGCAAGAGTTTCAAATACACTTTGTTTTTGCATGCATCTCTTAGCCCAGGAGATCAGTTTTGGACACACTGCCTCCACTTTGAAATTGCCAAAGGTCTCATAGGTATAAAACCAGCAATAGAAAGGAATGAGGGCAACATCAACAAACCCAAATGTTTCTCCACCAAAATAAGGTTTGTCTCCAAGAAACTCCTCCAAATGCTTCAAGCTCTCTAGAAAGTTCTTCTTTGCCACCTCTTGCTCATCTCCCTCAGAAATCCACACTCTCTTAGAAGCATGATACACCTGCCATTTTTTACCACATAAGTTGTTACCAACAGCTTTCTAGAACATGTATGCTTAGTTCTTAATCTTCTAATTTTGAAATTTACCTTCTGATCTACAAAATCAGCCCAGAACTTGGCTTGTGCTTTGTGGTAGGGATCCAAGGGGAGCAAAGGAGAATTGTTGTGCCAAACCATGTCAATATACTCAACAATGATGAGGGACTCACAGATTGGTCTTCCATGATGTATGAGAACTGGAATTTTCTTGTAAATTGGATTCATTTCTTGAAGCAAGGGGCTCTTGTTGGTGAGATCTTCTTCCATGTACTCATATTTTATTCCTTTCTCAGCCAAAGCTATCTTAGCTCTCATCCCAAACATACTGAACCCTGCGCCTAACAAAACCACCTTGGCCTCCTCCATCTTCCAACAACTGCACTATGAAATTGAACTGAACAAATGTTTGAAAGTTTGGTTATCTTTTGACCAATAGAAGAGATATTTATCAACAAGTCGTTCTCAAACCAGACTTTGAAAGTCATTGTAATGAATTATAAATAAACTTCTTTTAAGAAACATTTCCATAAATTCAGTGAAATTAATACATCGAATGACCCCAAACTACATATACTCAACTTCAAATAAACTCTTTCATAGCAATCCAATTATTGAATTTGAAGGAAAACACAACACACTTAATCAAAATTTAACTGTCTCTCTAATAAATTTATTTATCAAATTTAACTAAAATTCTGCATCTTCCATAAATATCGAAAAAACGTGAAGAAAGGTTATACGAAATAACAATTTTATTATTATATTGAAAACATCAAACATATTTAATACTCATTTTTAAATTATTCCAAATGTTTACAAAAAAATGTAAAATACTCCTAAATTATGCTTTTGGGTAATGCTTCTTAAAACTCTTAAGGCAATTGGTTATTATTTTAGTAAGTCATAGGAATATAGTAAAGTGTCGAAAGTTCAGAAAGGGAGGCTGCGAATTGGGCAATTGATTATGAGCTTTTTATGAAATAATAGATTTGGAAATAATAATTCCTTGATATTTTTATTTCAAAATGTTGAATTTAAATAAAAGTGAGATTTTCTTAAAGAAATTATTCTTACAGAAATTTAGAGTGCAATCTTCATACTGGTAGTAGAATGTGATTGGATTGGATAATCTTGGCGTATGTTTGTTCGTGAAGGTTGAAATGTAGTTCGAAAAATTCTTGAACACTCAAGTCACCAAGAGTTGGATTAAAAATAATTTTTCTAGAAAGATTGAATCTAATATAGCTAATAAACAAGATGAAAGAAATATGTTAACTTCAATGATAAACTACTCACACGTCAATAGATTTGGTATTTCAAATACTTGGAATTTATTAATAAAATATTATATATTATTAGTGTAGATTTATTTATACATATACGGTTATGATTGTGTTATTATTAGATATTGTATAATTAATATTTATAATATATTAATTGTTGTATGATATTATACAGAATTTGTATTATCATTATTTAAATAAATTTTTTCCAGATGAACACAATTTTCAATTTACTTTCTTTTAAGCTTAACATGGTATTAGATTAGGCTGGATCCTACCAAAGTTATATCCAAGTAGTCTCTTGGTTTTTTCTAAATTTCTCTAGGATTGTTTAGTGATTTCTTCCTAATGATTTATTCTTTCTTAGCCTCATGTCTATTAGAAAGTATCCTGTCCTATCATTTGTCTTATTGACCATAACTTTCTAGCCTAAACATTCTAGTTTTAGATCTTTGTCAATGGTAAAAGTAGTTGGAATCATATTAATGGTATTAGTTCTACTCCTAACAAAAAGAGGCAAACAGATGATTATGTAAATTGGAATGTCCAAGATAATCAAGTCATGACATGGGCTACGTGGATCTAAATATTAATTTCAATGATAAAGACTCATTTTCATTTTAAGTAAATATGGTGTTTAGGTGATGAAGAAAGTTCAATAAAGATTTCCATGATAATCAAGGTTATCTAGATATGAAAGTTGACTTGTATGAGTTCAAGAAGAGAAGAAGAGATTTCAAACAAGAACCAAAGCAAGATGAAAATGGAAGTATATAAGCCAAACACAATGAACATAAAAACATTAAAATAAGGAAGAAAGAAGGATAAAAGATGGAAGACTAAAAATGGGAAGGGGACTAATGGTGATTGAAATGCACGAAAAACACTAGAAAGGGACACTAGTACAAAAACAATATATCACGTCGTTGTTTTTTGGCCTTTCACGTCGAATTCAAGATCGACATCATATCGGGAGACGTTAAATTGACGTTCAACATAGAACAATTCGACGTTAATCAAATTAACGTCGAATTTTGTCAATATTCGACGTTAATCAATTTTTTTTTGTTTTTTTTAATTAATTGTGATCCTTTTTTACAACTCTGAGACCTGAAGCAGGAAAACAACAAATTTCAGTTTTTGATATTTTATAAAGCATGAACTATGAATGTGTAGTGGAGTATCAACAACAAACAATAACAAATAACAAACAAGTTCAATCAAACAACAACAACAAACAGGTTCAACCAAACAAAAACAACAAACAAGTTCAAAAAAACATATGAAGGACGAGAACACGAAAATAATCGGTTAAAACAAACGAAAAGCATACCTAAAGTAGTTAATTAACATGCATTTGTAACAAATGAAAGAAAGATTACATGTGATGGTTGTCAAACTTCGTTCCAGAAAAGTTTGAGCAGAGAAGAGGGTATCATGCACTAAGATAAAGTGAATGAATTTTCAATCTCCCGCTCAAATTTTTATTGAATTCATTAACCTTTTAACATCTAATGCTGAGGCATTCGACTTCATACGTAAATACATTTTCACCTTCAAACCAAATATTTTCGCAAAATTTACCCAATATAACAAATTGACGTCGAATTACAATTCTAAACAATGTCTAATAATTGCATTTATTTACAAAAATGTCACCGATCATTTTTAACGTTGGTTATTCATTGGTTGGACGTTGAACGGGTGGCGTTATACACTATTTTTGCACTAGTGGGGGAAGGGGGTTGAATAATGTTTTAATCGCAAATCAACACTTAATAAATATTATGGGTATGGCAGTGTCCTCAACCCTCATCCTTACGTGTTACCCCCTGTAGTGTTGCCTACCTTAGAGCTCACAGTATTAGAAACTCCTTCTCGCTTCGACCCATTCCCTCCGCCAACGTTTGTCGCACCTTCCAATGTTCTCCGATAGGTTTTCGTTCTCGTAAACTTACCCATACTGGCAAGATATCGTCCTCATGTTTCCCCCCACCCCCCTTTTATCTTCGCCCTGCCATTGTTCATCCTTGGGAAGAATCTCGCCTGTTCGATATCCCGCACCCTGTCCATCGCGATCAGGAGATCACCTGGGTCATGGGGTCTGACCAAATTTCACACCCCTTCTTGCAACCATGCGAAGAAGTACCCCAGGAGCTGCTCCTCCATCAATCTCGTTGCTTGAGCCACAAGAATTTCAAAATTCTTGCACATATTCATCCATCGTTCCCCTTTACTGGACCGCAACCAATTTCTCAAAAATTGTCCCCTTATACCTACCACCAAACCTCCGCACCATAACTTCCGTCAACATCTCCCAAGAAGGATTCTTGGTCTTCGTTCACCAAAAGCAAAATTAGTAACTCGCTCCACCCTTCATACAAATGTAGGCTAGCTTCATCTTCTCTCGCTCTGATATGTTTTGTAGTTCGAAGAATTTTTCTGCACGCGCTATCCAACCCATAGGATCGATGCCTTCAAAGGTGGGCACCTCCACACGTTTCATCCAGTTTCTATGGAGGTATTCGTGCTCTTCCTCCATGTCTTCGTTGGAGCCTTCCCTTTGCCTTTACCTCTCCTGACCTCTATTGACCAAGTCGTGACTACCCTTGGAGCTCCTTCTCTAGTTCGTTTCTCTTCTCTAGAGAATGCGACCTAAATCTTGGGCCATCCCTCGCATCTTGGCTCTGAATTCCTTCATTGTCGTTTCAATGACGTCAAACCTTCCCTCCAATAGGTTCACCTTGCCCTCCATTGCACGCCACAACACAATATGAGATCCAGCAGGTCGGACCAATCTTGTTAGATTTCTTTGATCAAGAAGTCTAAGAACACACTCCTCACACACCAAAACTCATAAAGACAACAAAAGAAAGTATTTTTATTGTTGTTAAACGGATAAAAAAAATCACGAATACACCAAGAAAGCCTCCCTTCTTGCATTGGAACAATGATCCAATCTAAACTTTACAAATTCAAAAACTAACTCCATGTACAACTACCTCCTATATTTATAGTAAACTACCCTAATTGTCAACAACCCATTGTCCTACCTGTCAAGAGCCCTTCCTACTTTCTTTCTCCTTTCATACACTTTTAGAGTTCTATAATACAACTTCTTACTTTTCCCTTTATTTCACCTTCCCCAAATAATATTTTTCTAAACATGATATGATACACACTATTGTTTTTTATTGGGTATATAATTGAAGACTATTATAGGAATTTCAGAAGGTAGTTTGATGTACTTTCATAGGCTAGAAAAGCAGAAATATAAGATGAAAAAGTCCTTTATAGAAAGACAGCAAATTCCAACTTTCTTCTTAAAGGGCTCAATCTATCAAATGTTTCTTCTGTCTCAATTTCATGATTCTATAGAGAATATAACTTCCAAAACACCCTCCATAAAAGGTTATTCCTGAGTTTGTAAGACTCGAATAAAAAAAATTATTTTAATTTTTATATTTTCTAAGAATAAATATTTAATTATGGTATGGTATTGGGTGAGAAAAGTGTTTAAGAGTTTATAAAAATTAATTTATAGTTAATTTTATTTTAATTTTCAAAATGGGACGAAGGACGGATTATACACAATTTCTTGTACTATACTTTCAGTGTGATAATGTTGTCTTAATGGTTAATGCACTGGTCCAAATTGTCCTTCCTCTGAATGCTCCTAGTTTCGATTATTGTTGTTGTTGCCTTAAAATTAAAGACCAGGATACATTAACAATTTTTTTTAACAATTTTTTGACAATAAACTATATGTCACTATTTGATTGGTCTGTATATTTGAAATGGACCAATCACGAGCTACCACATAAGCGTTTGTAAAAAAATTGTTAAAGAAACATTTTGCTAAAATTAAAGGCTTTTGTTTTGCCCTTCTTGTATGCTTTCAACCGTGGGGCGACTCACTTAATGGTGTAGAGAATAAAGATTCTCTCTTAATCCTTTTGTTGATGCAGAAATTAATAGGAGAGTGAGAGTAGTTCTTTTAAAGGACTGGTAAATTGACACGTGGTGGCAATAATATTCAAATGATACAGTACTTTTTAAATTTTTCTTTTAAAATTACACTTTAATCTTTAATAAATATTTTAAAAAGTGGGACCCACCTATGTATGTAAAAGGAAATATGTGTGTCAAAAGGATTATTTTTGTTGTTTTAATCTGACGCTAGTAGAGGGGATATAATTATCTTTTGAGTAGTAATATAATGACACACCTACATGTCAGTTACATTCATATGACACGGTCAACTTAATTTTTTTTTTTAAATTACATACTGCTTGAGGGTAAAAGGGGGAAAAGTTAAAATTTCGTTTTCTTCTTGTTTCGGTGGTGAATGAAAAATAACATTTAGGTTAACTTTCTCTAACTTCCTTTTCTCACGTTCTCCCTCATTCTTCATTGCTTCGCATTTGTGTTTCTGAGGTGGTTGAATTGGTGGTTGTGGAGGTTTTTCGTGGGTTTGAAGGTGTAGCATCATTGTGTCGTTCCCAATCGGTGGTTGTGGAGGTTTCCTGTGGTTGTGGAGGTTTTCGGTGGCTGTGAGGTTTCCGGTTGGCGTTTCCATTTTTGTGGGTTATTTCATGTGTGACTTTGAGGTATGGGTTTTCTAATTTTTTTTCTGTTGTAGTTTGACCCTTTTGGGCAGTTGGGGTGATGGATTGTATAACAGTTAGTTTATGGAAATTTTATGTCTATTCTCTACATGTGAAGTTCGAATGTTTTTATTAAGGCAGTTTGGATACAATGTGGGTTATTATTATTTTGGTTCGAGCCAGATAAAGGTCTATATATGTTCTCTGGTTGAATCTGAGTTTGGATACATTTGTTTATTGCTTTGTAAGTTAATTTGTGTTTCAAAAAGATTACAATATGTGATATGCCCTGTTTTGACAAAGGGTGCAAAAATGCAGAATATGGATTATGACAAGTATATGTAGCAAGGAGGACAAGCTTCAAAACTATATCCTTAGAATATCTCTAATACGAAGGTCTTAAAGAAAGGGTTTATTAAGATCCAAAACTTATGACAAACTCCTATTAAAGTAAACTGATGTAACATACCTAAAAGCTTAAGACAATGGATTAATGGATCTTTCACCTTTATACAATGCTTTATTTTCTTCTTTCTATCCAGTGTGGGACTTGGACTCACACTTGGATTCCCAACATTAAGAACCTTAGCTAATAGATTACACAATACATTAAACCACCCCTTAGGAGGTAATTGATACCAACCACACCAATTAAAAGATTTTAGATAAAATATAGTTGAATCGGTATAAACCTTATTAGTAAGCATAATTTTTAAATGTTCATGGTAGTGATTTAACCCTTACACAAAAAGATAAGCATTGAATTTCCTAGCATATATTACATTTTTTTGACACCATTTTACCTTCGATTAAGAGATGAAGAATTTTTAAAACTCACACCAGGTAAAACATGCTTTGCCAAGCTGGTTGGAACCCTTGATGATATTAATTGTATCCAATGTTTTCTAAGTCAAATTTAGTTTTCACTAATGATATAAGTAACTAAATTTATTTATTCAATTTATTTTTATATATTAAATTTAAATTATGATTTATTATTCAATTATTTAATTACAATTTCATAGCATTAATTTATTTCAATCTTTTCAGTTATATATGTTTTCAATGTTCTTTTTTACATTTATATTTTATTATGAATTTTTTAGTCGGTGTAAATTTTAGTAGACCTTTTCACATGACTTTATTACTGCACATTTTTCAAATAATTTAAACAATGAATTATGTCACATTATAATTAGCACGACTTTACCTTCTTTGTCAAAAAATTGTCACTTGAGTATGACTCCTTTACAATAAAATCTAAGCTTGGCACAATTTTTTATTCTCTCTTATACCACTAAAAGCATATAATTTGGCTTTGTTTTTCATTTCAAGAGTCAAGAATATAAAAAACATACAAACATGAACAATGATTTTATTTGGTAATGTGACTAGGCTAAGAAGAGAAATAGGGTATCTAGATAGAATGAATGAGCAGAGAGAGCAATTACATCAAATTCAAAAACATATCATTCAACTCTCTTCTAATTGAAATTTATAACACAACCAATCACCACTTTACAATCACATTATTCTATTTGTTTTCTCTTTTTCTCTTATAAAAGACATATATACAAGAATGCATCACATCAACAAAATACCAATTCACAATTGCTACCCATGCTCCACTTCTCATGATAACTTCCCCCACACTTAAATCACACTAATGACCATGGAAACTTTGCTCTCCCACTCAAAGTGAGGTGGTTAATCATTTTCAACAAGGTTTAAGGGTTCAAAATGTGAAAGAGATGTTTTCTTAATGCTCTAAGGGTTACACAAGGGTTCTTGTCTTTGAGAACACAATTGGCTATTTTAGGTGCTTGATGCAAAGAAGGAAAGAAAGATGACATTGTTTCAATGTAAGCATGCAAAAAAGAACTCTAGCAATGAAAATCAAGCAAAGTTAATTGTAACAAAAAAGTGGTAGCACTCAATAGATATAAACTTGAGGCATAAAATCTTGCCCAATTTAGTTCTTTGGTTCCTAAGTTTGTCATACAACATGCCACGATCATTAACCGCAGTAAAAACAATAACAAAATTCTCGATATACCCACATGTGAACAACCATAATCATAAGTTTTCACTAAATCAAAACACATTATCAATGTATTCCAAAATCAATTTATGATCAAACACAAATTATTCTCCTCGATGTCATGCAAAACTCACTCAAAGTCATTAAACCAATGCATCATATTTGTCAGACCAGCCAAGTCATACTTCTTATCCACAAAGCAGAAAATAGAAAGGAAAAGAAAACATAAACTCTTTTTGGGTGGACTAGCTTGTTGCTCAAATTCATCGGCCTCTTGTGTATTATTCTACATTAGCATTCATACCTATTACTCATAAGAACACCAAAAAACTTGAAGAAACACATTAGTCCAATTTTTATAGGAACCAATATTTGATAATTGAAAATTGAAAAACATAATCGTAAAAACAATAAAGAGAAATTTAAAATTGAAAATTGAAAATCATAAACAAAAACAGATAAAGAAAATAATTGTAGAACATGAGCACATCAATCAAACAATAGTTCCAATATGCAGAATGATTGAAATGGATTTTCCAAATAACCTCACTCAGATCCTTCTTGTTGCAAGATCACATGGTACTCTTAAAAGGTGATGAATACTACTTTTCTTGTTCTCTAAGGTACAAACATTCAGGCTCCTCTTGTGGCATCTATCTAAGTTTGACACACCTTACCCAATCTCTTAGCCTAAGCATGCATCAAGAGTTGCATTAAAAACCAGAACAATGGGGCCCAAACACACAATCTCATCCCTGCTGACTTGTGTTATCTGATTTGATTTAGTTAGGTAGGGTGCTGAATTCCCATTTCTAGGACCCTCTAACAGCTGGATCATGTTATAAGGCATACCCAGAAACAAGCATTAAGCATAAACCAAACCAATGAAAAGCAGAAACATCTATAGAAAAACTGCATATAAGAAAGCACAAGAAAAGAAAACACACAACATTGTCTAAAAGAGTCACAAATTCCCAAATCGCTTTATGTTGTAACATAAGTCCCTAGCAATGGCCCCAAAAACATGTTGGTTGCAAAACCAACAACAAGTGTACCAGTCGCAGCGTAGCAAGTGATAAATATCGTTCTCTCCCAAGGAACTTGTGCAACACTTAACAACTATTGCATTCTAACTCAATTAAACCACAAAGTTCACAAAAACACAGGAAACTCTATTTGGTATTTCCATCAAATAGTTGGTGTGCAAGGAAATCTAACATAGATTATTTACAAATTGTTAAGACTAGAGTTCATCCACTTCACTCTCATGCATTCACAAACATCTCAATTCCATAATCAAGTCAAAATCAACGCACAAACATACTCAAATCCTATCCTTAGTGACTTTGAGTCTATGATAACTCATCAAGTTCCAATTCCTTGAATCCTCAACAAGCAATCATGCATTAAGTTCAAGAGTCTTAAGATTACTAATGAATCATATTCTATTCCTAGATACCAACATTCATTAGTTATTCAATTTTAGGTTTTAGGTTCAAGTCATATTTCCCAATACATCAAGAACCACAAATCAAGCCATGGGTGATCAAACCACAACAAGCATTAAGAATATAAATCAAATACTAACTTTGAAATGTAAAGCATATGCATTAACATAACAAAACACATAAGATTCAATTTATTACATCTAATCTCAACACATAAGAATAGTCCTCCACGTTGAACTTAAGGTTCTACAAATTGTAGAAATAAGGAAGAAATTGAAACCAAAGAAAGATGCATACCCTTTCCCAAGGTTCTTGGGAGCTGCTCCATGCTTCAACTGTGCCTCCCCTTTGCATTTATTCCTCCAATTCGTGACATGTCTTCCTCCCTTACCCCAAAAGGCAAAAACCACCATGGATGAAGGAGGAAACCCAAGGACAAGAGGAAGGGCTTCCGAGCACTCCAAACAGCCTTCAAAAGCCTCTCCCAAGCACCCTAGGTGATTTAATTTATGTAAAAAGGAGGAATCTCCAAAACCCTCACGGAAACAAGATTAAAAACCCACTTTTACATATCAGGGCTGACAGCTTCGCCCAACGGCTTCATTCTCAAAAAATGGCTTCATTCTTGCCTAATAAGACCTAAAAATGGATTCTCCCTGACTTGTAACTAGTTGAGCTAGCCAACTTTGCACCCAATGACTCGAATATTGTAGGTTTAAGTTGTCAAACTCGCCCAACGAGCAGCTAGCTCGGCCAGCGAGTCAGCCTGGCGCCCAATGTCGATTTCATGGTCGTCCAAGGGCGGTCCATGGAAATATAACCCTACAGGTGAGTCTATTCTTCATGTTTTCAACCTTAGGTGTGATTCTAGAGCCCTTGAAGTGGGTATTTGTCTAAAAATAATTCCTTCTTGTCCAATCATACTTCCTTGAGTTCCAACTTGTTTTCCTCCACCAAAATTGCTTCTTATTTCTTTATTTAATACACTCGAAAAGAGATTAGAAGTAAAACAAGCATATATTAAGTAAAACACAAGAAAACATAAAAACACACTAAACTTGAGAACAAAACAAGGTAAAAGTTATGAAGGCGTTGATTTATTCACCAAAATATACATATAAAAACACGTAAAATAAATTGTTATCAGAAACCCAATAATCAAAGTATTTCTTTGGCAACCCATAATTAGTAATAGAAAATAGGATTAGAAGGCATAAGATTGTTAAAGGCTCCTGATTTTGGAACGATTCTTTAATTTAATCAAAGCATCTACATAGATGATGACCAAAGTTTCATATTATAAAAAGTGTTGTCAAAGTATCATACTATAAAAGCAAGACTATGCATAGGTGATATAAATAAATAGGATTCCTTTAATTAAATTTAAAAAGGAAAGAATTAAAGGGAAAACTTTTTTGAAGTTCAGATCATGTCTAGAACAACAATAATCATAACCCAAATTCCAAACTGTCTCACTAAGTAAAGTTGGAAAAATGTATCAATTATTTTGCCATTGATTATCTTTGTAATACTCTTTAATCAAAACAAGATCACCTGCCAAGTGGAATGCACACTTATGCATATTAAGGAAACTTGTTTCAAATTCCTCCACAATATGTATGATCGGCTTCTACTAATGGTGCAACAAAGATAAGCAAGGATTAAGCAACAAAAGTTAAACAAGGTTTGACAAGGTGACAGCAACATTAGCAAGAAAAAATTAGGCAGTTCAATCATCAAAGTGCTACTTTGACAACCAGAATTAGTTATAGAAAATAGGATTAAAAGGCGTAAGATTGTTGTCAAAGGCTCCTGCTTATGGATCAGTTCTTCAATGTAATCAAAGCATTTGAATAGGTAATGACCGAAGTTTCACATTATAAAAACATTTAGTTATGTGCATGCATTTGTAAACTGTAATGCCTCAATATCAATCAATTGCAGGCCATCACCCCGCTAACAATACCAAACAAATAGTTTTGGCAAATCAAGTTTATTCTAAGTTTATTCCATGTAATTTAAAATTCATCCATGAACTACAACTGTAAGCGCTACTTCATTTATCTAAGATGTTTTAAAATACTTTTAATTTTCGCATCCAACAAACAAACATCAAAATGTAGTACCTTTGAAGATAAAGTATGGTACAAAAATTATTTGAATACTTCAATTTATTATATTCTTGGAACAACACAACTTCGGTTGATTAACTGATATTACTCACATAAAAGATAGATTCAATTACTTTTATAAAATTGATAGAAAAATCAATGTCCAAGTATAAGGCCATATGCAGTTGTCATTTTTGCGTAGTCTTGCTTCATGAAAATAAATTTTTGATGCAAAATTTGTAATACGACATAAACTAAGAAAATAGAACAATAAGACAGCCAAGGATATTTTGTTTAATTTTTCTCTCCTTGTTCCTCTGTGTGAGTGAGAGAGAGATCGAGAGATATTTAGTTATAATTATCCTATAGGTGGTAAAAATGAATCAATTTGGACAACAACTTCAAAGTTTAGATCCTGTATCTCCTTAAAAAGCTTATCACTAACAAAATTCATGCGAGTAAACATTTTCTCAATAAATTACTTCGAGCAAATGGAAAATGAACAATAAAATAATAATTGCAAAGAAACAGAATATAGATGTCTAAATTATGGCTTAAAAGAGGATTTGGAGTAAAATGTCATCCAGAAACATATATTTCTTTTTGCTACACCACAACAACAAAAATTTTGCAATATAGGCATCATTGAAGGTTGACATCTACTTACAACTTTAATTACATACAAACTAATATTCAAGGTAGCATAAAACTCAAATTTTGCCTAATAAAAAATCAATCAAGCCTTTAGTACCACATATTCACTAAACATAATGTGATACAAATAATGAAGGATTTCTTCTATCAAATTAAAAAAGGAACGAATTAAAGGATGTGATATAAATAATGATACTTGCATGCAAAGGCCTATAAAGTGGATTATCCCATCAAACATCAATTATTCTCCAAACTTCTTCATAACTACATTTAATTACCAAACCAATTATGCTATATCTGAAATAATTTCACACATAAATAATTAAACATTGAATTAGTAAAAGTTTGAAATTTTACCTCTTTTTAATATGGTTAAAATTGGACCAAATCTTCTCTTTTACATCACTCATCTCTTCATAAATGAAACTCATTGTGGGTTTTATCACCAATCTTAAGACCACCATAAAAGGGACATCAACTTTCAAGTATGTGGAAACGTTCTTCCAAAACAAGATATATAATGCCACGTGTTCTACTCTTCTCCCTTCTTGTGAAGTTCCAAAGTTGCTTGGCTTCTACTCCTCATAACTAAACATGGTCAACAATGATGCATTCAATTCATGAAGACAAGCTAGAGTTAAATAAACTGTTGCAAATCTAGTCATACTTAGTCTTATCAGGTCTCTACCTTTAGTGAACTTTTTCAACAACAAAATCAGCATTGATCTTCCATAAATGTAAGTGGTAATCTTTCTTCCCTTTTTAATTGTCAATTCATGGACCTTCAAATTCTTTTCAAAATCTTAACAAAAATCAAATCAATGCAATGTGTTGCTCATAGAGTCCAATACAATTTTTCTCTTTTTCGCATCTCTTTAACTGTCTTGAAATTTCAGTATTATCAATGACAACTTGAACTACATTTTCTTCTCCAACAAACTCAACGCCATCTATCATTTAGAATAATTTATCAATTTTTTTTTAAATGCCTAAGGTGTCAAGTGAATAAAGAAAATTTTTCTCTTTAAGACTATTCACCAAGAAGTTACAAATAGAACATCTTTTTTTGTCTGTCCAACCATCAGACATAATGGTATAGCGAGTTCTCTTCCAGTCTTCCTTCTATTCCTCAAGAATTATATCTATTTTGTTCACAAATTGTTTCAATATCTTCTCTCTAATATCATGATAAGATGGTGATTTTTAGTCAACTTCATACTTACCAATCATTTCACATTTCTTTACAAATGTTGGATTTCTAATTACATTGAAAGGAATGGCACTAGTGAAAAAGAGTTCAACCACTTGAGCATCAACTTCTTTGTATCCTTTTTTCATCATTTGATTTATAGTTGCTTGGACTCTCGTCTTGCTAGTAATGGTAACTTTTTGTTTCTTAAAACTAAACACCCTTTGTTCTCCTTCAACACTGTCATTTTCCTCATGGCCTTCATCAATGACATTTAACTTTTTTTCTCTTTAATGGAACATCCTTAGCTTTTACAACTATTTTTATCATCAAATTTATAATTTCTTTTGAAACAAAAGCACAAGGTCCAGAATCCTCGTTGTAGTAAGATGGTGTTTAAATCTAAATATGCCTCTACTCACAATTTTTGAACAATAATTACTTTAACTTTTCTTCTATTACAACTAAATCAAACCCATGTTTCCATCCAACATCATACAGATTTCCCATAACATTTTTACTTCTACTTTTGATGAAGATGCAATTAGATTAGTATCCATTGAATTTGATGCATTTCCATACATAATGCTCTATGTTTTTTTCACAACAAAACATTAAAAAAATGCAATAATTACATATTAAAAATAGTGGCAGAGGTTTTTACTTTACTATTTAGAAAAATGAATTCACTTATACTACAATGACACAATGCGAGCACGAAGACAAAACCCACGCACAAGAGGCGAGACCAAGAGACACAATGACGAGCGAGACCAAAAGGCACAATGATAAGCGAGATCAAGACGCGAGATAGCAAACATGAAAGAGACACAACGACAAGCGTGAAGACCACAAAGAGAAATTCAGAACACGAGAGATAATAATGGAGAACACAAAACAAAACATGCTTAATATTAAAACTCTAATCAAGCCCTAATTAAGCCATGTTTCTCCTAAAACAACCTTGTTTTTCTTCATTTTTCTCTCTTTTCAAACTCTCAAAACAACAAGTCGTGATTTCACACAATTCTACTAATTCCACAATCAATTTTATTGATTGTACTTGAAAATCGAATTTATTTCTTAATTAACTCAAAAACCAAGAGGCAGTTCTAAAAACATAAACTCGTACTAGTTAATGAGTTTGATAACCATGGTCCATTGTCTAATTTGTTGACCATGGAAAAATTATTCGCCAGCCGGTGAAGAAGTATTCATCATGGAAGAATAACGCTATAGCTGACAAAATGCACTGTAATTAACAGCTTCGAATGTTATTTATACGGAAAAACCTTTTGTATGATTTGGTTATTAGGATAATTAATAAAGAATGGCGATATTATCTACAATGTTGTATTTCTCAATATTCACTTTAATTCTAGTGTATCCTGAGTTTGTGAATGATCCTACAAAACAAGTACTGTGTTGATAAGTCAATCAATTCACAGTAATTCATCTTCTACTGTATAAAATTTCTGAGAATCCAATTATTCGAGCCTTTAATGAAGTTCCAAGTCATTTCTATGATCACGATTTTTAAAAATGATAATTCATTCCTGGCTAATTCTAGACTTCTATACATAGCACCTTAGTTTAGTTCTTATAAATTTTTTTCTACGAGAACTGTTTAGTTTATAAACATATCCCCTTAGTTCTTATAAACTTTTCCCAATGCTTATGAATTGGTTCTCAAGGTTATAAAACTTAAAAACAGTTCTCATTAGCTCTATAATTATTTTATAAGAACTAAACGGTTAATTGTTAATCTCAACTGCCACTGAATATTGTTTATAGACACAATAAACACCAAACAAGTATTACTTGATTATCTTCGTATTAATTCAAAAATATTACGCCCTTAATGAAACGGGGACTCTACACAAAAACAAAAACAAGTGTTTTTCATTGACATGGTTTGCCTTAGGACTTTCTGTCTGTTGATATATATTCCCTCAAGAATGAACCTGCTTCTATTAAATGAATCTACTCAACCATGAGTGCATAAATGAGATTTCTGTAAGTCATCCAACCACCAATTCAAGGCAGTCTGGTGTAGAACATAATGACAACTTCTCAGACACATCGTCTACCGATGAAATAAAGAAAAATAAAAAATTCAGTTTATCAAATCAAGGTCGCACTACAGAAATTTAAATAGTTAACTGTGATTGCATACTAACCACATTGAACAGCAGAGTTATGAATTCAGTCAATCAACTGCTTAAATAAACATTCATCACAATACACATTAAGAATAGCAAAATATCTATGGACTGTGAAGTGAATTGGGCAAATATTCCATGGCATAAATTTCGAATAAAATATTTCCGCAAAGACAAGTTTGACAACACAAAAATTGTAAAATTCAAACTCCAAAAAGATTTCAAAACTAAATAGTAGCATGTCTGATTTCATGGTCTACTCTTCTACTAATATGGTTCCCTTCTCGCTTACGTAGATACCATCAAGGAACTTCCGAATATCCTTGTTCTTAACATGACATTTCTGTAGCAAATAACAGAAAAACAATTGAAGTCTAAACAAGAGTAGAATAGAAAAGGGTTTGGGCAGGGCATGTGCAGAGAGAAAGAAATTACCTGGTTAATCAGAGCACAAGACCGGGAGACAAGTTCGATATCGTTTCCATCCAAAACCAACTCATCCTTAACCTTTTCAGACCGAACAACGGACACACCCTCGAGCATATCAACTTTTCTCACCTAATCACGCAAAGTAACTAAATAAATCAATAAACCTAATCGCACATTTTTCTTAATATCAAATAAAAAAGAAAATTAATTAATTAAAAATATACAGGATGAGTATTTGTGCACCTTCTTCTCGCCGAGGAAATTTCGGATTTCAATGGACTTGTTGTCGTTGCCAATGCTGGCGTTGATGGGGAAGTGAGCGTACACGAACCTCATCTTGTAGCGGTAGCCCTTGGTGACGCCGGTGATGAGATTGTCGACGTGGCTGAGGGCGGTGCGAATGGCGGCGGAGGTTTTCCGAGATCCAAACCAGGCGTCGATCTTAAGCTTCTTCTTGCCGTTCTCGTCGGTGATGAGCTGAAAATCAAGGTTGAGATGTTTGAAGTCTCGCACTAGTTTTCCACGAGGGCCTTCAACCTCGATCACCTTGGCGTGAACCTTGATGCTCACGCCATCGGGAATGTTCATCGTCTCTGATGAGAGAATCGTCTTCATTGTTGCTGCAACTCTCCCTCTCTGTCGCAGACAGCGCACCTCCCTCACTGCACTTCCAAAACCCTAACGAACAATTATATTTAAGTTTTGATTTTAGGTCCACGTATCAAATGTTTCAGGTTACTCCCAATACCATCCAGATTACTTCATCCACCACCACGTTTTTCTTAAATTTTAAAATTATCGTTTATATTTTAAAATATTTTATACTTTCACTTTTTTTTTCAATTGACGTCGATATTTGTTAAAAAAAAAATTCTATGACCAATCCCTTAAAGTTTTTTACTTTTATTATTTTTAATTTTTTATATTTTTTTATTTTTAATTTATTAATTTATTATATTTTAAATTAATATATAAATATTATTTAAATTTTTTAAATATATTATATAATTATATATAAATTAATTTTATTTAATAAAATAATTATTATTAATTTAATTTATATATTATTATTTAATTAATTATTTAAATATTTTACATAAGGTTAGATAAACGGATGTGTCACATTTTTTTAATTTAATAATTTATTATATTTTAAATTAATATATTAATATTATTTAAATTTGTTTAGTTTATTATATAATTATATATAACTTAATTTTATTTTATTTAATAAAATAATTATTATTAATTTAATTTATGTATTATTAATATTTTATTTCAAGGATTCTCTTTACACTGTGAATTTCCTTATGCATATAGTTCTAACCTTGGTCAGATTCAATGATCTTTCGCCCCATTGCAACTATAGAAGTGACAACAACATTCAAACTAGAACATAATCAATCAATGCACAAAAAAGCATAAAAACCAACTTTCTAGCGTAGAAATTTCAAAGAGCACATCAACAACATGCAATTGCAAATTATGAGGATATAGCCCTAAACACAATATGACCACATAGATTTCAATAAGCTAGTGCAAAATCAACACTAAACCCAAGCACCAACGAGATATAATGTTCCACATGTAACACGTTTCCAATAATAACACTAGAGAGATGGCAAAGAATAAACTTATGTAAACCACATCAATGATGGAGTCTGTAACAAGATATACAAATTGTAACCTCAACGGAAAATAGCAATGCAAGCCCTAAACATTGCGTTGAAGGGAAGTGAAAGGTTGTTTTGATTGCTATTTGTTTATTTCTTTTTTCTTTGATGTGTTTATATTGATTATAAGATATTACAAGTATAAGTAAATCGAAAATGGCAAGGCATAATCAGAGATAGGATGAAGACGTATAAGAGATATAAGTAGATACACTAAGTGAGAATTGAGATCCTTTAAAATTGCAGTGCTAATTGAGCATAGAAAGATAAACAAAGCACTTTATAGCTTCACAATTCTTTTATACTTATGCCTTTACTTTGGTTGTCTCGGACCACCTCAGGTAACCTCGGTACACCTTCTTATTTGTTTTGGACTAGGATAGCATCCAAAGTATTAAACTTTAACAATCCACCTTTTTCTATTTTGGTGGTCAAATTGCATATTCACGATATTATTTGCCATTAACTCAAAAGTCTTCAAAGTTTCCTCTACTATTTTCAGATTAAACAATCATCCACTTGTTGCATCTATAATTGTTTTAAAGGAAGGTGCAAGACTACTATAAAATATCTAGACTTGTAACTAGTTTGGTAAAACATGATGTGGACATTTCCTCATTAACTTCTTATACTTTTCCCAAGCCTCATTTAGAGATTCAGTTTCTTGCAGCACAAAAGAAGTGATCTCATTTCTCATTCTAGCTTACTTGGATGGATTCGAAGTACTTGTTTACAAATTTTATAGTTGTATCCTCCCATTCAGAATTATTGCCTTGAGGTTATGATTGAAGCTAAGTTTTAGCTTTATCTGGTAATAAGAAAGGGAAAAGCCCCAAGTGAATTGTATTTTTTGAAACTTCATTAATCTTCAAGGTGTCACAAATCGCTGGAAAATTCTCCACGTGAGAATTGAGATCCTTTAAAATTGCAGTGCTAATTGAGCATAGAAAGATAAACAAAGCACTCTATAGCTTCACAATTCTTTTATACTTATGCCTTTACTTTGGTTGTCTCGGGCCACCTCAGGTAACCTCGGTACACCTTCTTATTTGTTTTGGACTAGGATAGCATCCAAAGTATTAAACTTTAACAATCCACCTTTTTCTATTTTGGTGGTCAAATTGCATATTCACCATATTATTTGCCATTAAATCAAAAGTCTTCAAAGTTTCCTCTACTATTTTCAGATTAAACAATCATCCACTTGTTGCATCTATAATTGTTTTAAAGGAAGGTGCAAGACTACTATAAAATATCTAGACTTGTAACTAGTTTGGTAAAACATGATGTGGACATTTCCTCATTAACTTCTTATACTTTTCCCAAGCCACATTTAGAGATTCAGTTTCTTGCAGCACAAAAGAAGTGATCTCATTTCTCATTCTAGCCTACTTGGATGGATTCGAAGTACTTGTTTACAAATTTTATAGTTGTATCCTCCCATTCAAAATTATTGCATTGAGGTTATGATTGAAGCTAAGTTTTAGCTTTATCTGGTAATAAGAAAGGGAAAAGCCCCAAGTGAATTGTATCTTTTGAAACTTCATTAATCTTCAAGGTGTCACAAATCGCTGGAAAATTCTCCACGTGAGAATCGAGATCCTTTAAAATTGCACCGCCAATTGATTATGTGTTATAATATATTATTATTATATTGCAAAATATGAAAACATTGTTGCAACGTTAGTATTTGGCAACGTTAAGATTCTTTCATAATTGCCAACGAAAAGTTTTAATAGCAACGTTCAAATAATTAATTGGTGCTACGTTAACATTTTAATGTTTTTAATTTCTTTTATTTATTTGATTCTTTTCTAGCTCTATAAATAGAGAACTTTTCCTCCATTCCAAGACACACCAAAATCCACTCTCTCTCATTTTCTCTTTTCTGAATTTCTTTCTTTAGCTCTTTCTCTCTTCTAAAATTATTCTGGTTTATTCTTGTACTCTGTTAAAGAGTTACTTGCTAGTTCTGAGATCCTCAGATATTCTGAGAAGATCCTGTTGTATCTTGGGGGACTTGCGCAACACACCGCGGATAAGTCTTTAAGGACAGTGACTCTACACCCCTCAGGAAATACTATTTTTGTCAGCTTTTCCAACAATCTTAAGGACTTATGGCTGACATCAACAACATGCCTTCAGAGAGCCAAACCATTGCTTCCGGAACCCAGACGGTCTTTGCAAAATCTCTTCCGGACGTGTCAAAGATTGAGATTTTCTCTGGACAGAACTTCCGACGCTGGCAAGAACGCGTTTCCACCCTTTTAGACATGTATGGAGTTGTTGCTGCTCTTTCATCTCCGAAGCCCGACTCCACTATTCCTTCAAACTCAAAACTAGTTGAAGAGTGGACTTACGCAAACAAGGTATGCCGACACACTTTGTTTAGTGCACTGTCTAATGATTTGTTCGACGTGTACTGTTCCTACAAGGAAGCAAAGGATATTTGGGACTCGTTGATTCTCAAATACACTGCCGAAGATGTCGTCAAACAAAGATTCGTCATAGGAAATTACTATCGTTGGGAAATGATTGAAGACAAGGACATAAAAACTCAACTCAATGAATACCATAAGTTGCTCGAAGACATCAAAGCAGAAAACATTCTACTACCGGATGAATTTGTTTCAGAACTTCTGATTGAGAAATTGCCGCCATCCTGGACAGATTACAAACAACAGTTGAAACACAGGCACAAACAAATGTCTCTACCAGAACTCATTACACACATAATAATTGAAGATACCAACAGGAAGGAGTCTGCTACTGCAAGGGCCAAAGCTTTATCTGCGAAAGCAAATATGGTAGAAGTAAAACCTGCTCCAAAAAGGTACGAATACAAACCTGATCACAAAAAGAAAAATAATTTTCTTAAAACTCGTCCCCATGAATCTAAACCCACCTTTAAAAAGAAAGGAAATTGCTTCGTATGTGGGAAGCTAGGCCATCATGCACCACAGTGCAGGCGTAGAGCGAGAAACGACAATCCTCCTAGGGCCAATATAGCCGAAGGAGATGACATTATTGTTGCGGTCGTTTCTCAAGTGAATCTGATGACTAATGTGAGCAAGTGGGTAGTAGATTCTGGTGCTACTAGGCATATCTGTGCGAACATAAGTGCTTTTACCTCTTACACTAGTGTAGGGGATGGAGAAGAACACGTCTACCTCGGTGATTCCAGGACCACTCCTGTTCTGGGAAAAGGAAAAGTTCTTCTCAAACTCACATATGGAAAGACTCTGGCCTTGAGTGATGTGCTACATGTGCCATCAATCAGAGTTAATTTAATCCCTGTAGCACTATTGGGAAAGGTGGGGGTTAAAGTGTCATTTGAGTCTGACAAGATCATCATGACAAAAAATAATGTGTTCGTGGGGAAGGGATATTGTGATCAAGGACTCTTCATTCTAAATGTTTCTGAAAATATTAATGAATCAAGTTCTTCTGCTTATATTGTTGACTCGTATGATATATGACATGCTAGATTAGGACATGTGAATTCCTCGTATGTTTTGAAATTACAACTACTAGGATTGATTAATATGCATGATAAACAGAGTAGAAAATGTGATATATGTGTAGAATCTAAATTAACAAAGAAAACATGTTTTTCTGTAGAACGCCAAACTGAGCTATTAGGGTTAATTCATACTGATCTAGCTGATATGAAACAAACCATGTCTAGAGGAGGTAAAAATTATTTTGTGACCTTTATAGATGATTATTCTAGATATACCAAAGTTTACTTAATCAAACATAAAGATGAAGCCTTTGATGTATTTTTAACCTATAAGGCAGAAGTAGAAAATCAATTGAATAAGAAAATTAAAAGGATTAGATCAGATAGAGGTGGTGAGTATGTGCTTTTTAATGACTATTATGTTAAAGAAGGAATTATCCATGAAGTGACCCCACCATATTCACCTGAGTCTAATGGAGTAGCTGAGAGGAAAAATAGAACCCTTAAGGAAATGATGAATGCCATGCTTATTAGTTCTGGTGCACCTGATAACCTTTGGGGAGAAGCCTTGCTTACTGCATGTTTCTTACAAAATAGAATACCCCATAAGAAAACCGGTAAAACTCCTTATGAGTTGTGGAAAGGTTACCAGCCTAACCTTAAATATTTAAGGGTGTGGGGGTGCTTAGCTAAGGTGATGTTACCTGATCCTAAGAAAAGGAAAATAGGATCTAAAACCTCTGATTGTATGTTCTTAGGTTATGCTGAACATAGTGCTACCTATAGGTTTCTAGTTTTTAAAAGTAACATACTTGAGAGAAATTCTACAATAGAGACGAAAAATGCTGAATTTTTTGAACACGTGTTTCCCTTAAAGGTTAGTAAGATGTCTCAACCTGTTGATGATAATGATAATAGTAATACCATAAATGAGGATTTGAGGAGAAGCAAAAGGCAGAGAAAGGAAACTTCCTTTGGAGATGACTTTTATACGTATCTTGTTGATAATGATCCAATAAGCTTTATAGAAGATACTAGTGCTCCTGATGCAAAACAGTGGGATAAGGCCATTAGGACTGAAATTGAATCAATTCAGAAAAACAATACTTGGACTTTAGTAGATTTGCCTAAAGGAGCAAAACCCATTGGTTGTAAGTGTATCTTTAAGAAAAAGTATCACCCTGATGGATCCATAGAAAAATATAAGGCAAGATTAGTAGCAAAAGGTTTTACTCAAAAACCAACATAGATTACTTTGATACTTTTGCTCCAATGACTAGGATTTCCTCTATTCGAGTGTTGTTAGCCTTAGCTGCTATCCATAAACTAGTGATACATCAGATGGATGTTAAAACAACCTTTTTGAATGGTGATTTAGAAGAGGAAATTTATATGACTCAACCTGAAGGGTGTATTGTACCTGGTCAAGAGGATAAAGTATGCAAACTCTTAAAATCCTTATATGGGTTGAAAAAGCACCAAAACAATGGCATGAAAAACTTGATGATGTGTTGCTTTGTGATGGATTTTCACCTAATGATGCTGATAAATGTGTATACTCTAAGTTTGAAAATGGTGATTATGTCATTATATGCTTGTATGTGGATGACATGTTAATCTTTGGTACATGCGATGAGATTGTCACTAGAACTAAATTGTTTCTAGGATCAAAATTTGAAATGAAAGACATGGGTGAAGCCAATGTGATTTTAGGTATTAGAATCATAAGGAAGGGAGATAGTATATTACTATCTCAAGAACAATACATTGAGAAACTTCTTAAGAAGTTTGGATTTTATGACTTAAAACCAGTGAGTACCCCTTATGATGCTAACTCTAAATTAATGAAAAATAGAGGAGAATCATTATCTCAGCCTCAGTATGCCCAGATAATTGGGAACTTACTGCACTTGATGAGCTTTTCTAGACCTGATATTTCTTATGCAGTAGACTAAGTAGGTACACTCAATGTCCAAATCAGGAACATTGGGATGCACTTGCTAGGCTTATGAGATACTTAAGAGGTTCAATGGATTATGCCATTGAATATAGTGGATTTCCCGCTGTACTAGAAGGGTACACTGATGCTAACTGGATCTCTGATTCAGATGAGACAAAATCCACTAGTGGTTATGTATTCACACTTGGGGGTGGTACGATTACATGGAGATCAGCCAGACAAACAATTATTGTCAGATCAACAATGGAATCTGAGTTTGTCGCTCTTGAGATGGTTGGTAGTGAGGCTGAGTGGTTGAAAAACTTCTTAGCAAACATTCCACTAGGAATGAAACCAACCCCATCTGTGTCAATACACTATGATTGCCAATCGGCAATAGCTATAGCTAAAAACAAAAATTACAATGGAAAGAATAGACATATTCAATTAAGACACAATTTGTTGAAGCAGCTGCTAAAGAGTGGAACTATTTCCATTGATTATGTGAAGTCAGAACGAAATCTAGCAGATCCTCTGACAAAACCCATGGGAAGACAAATGGTATTAGAAACATCGAGGGAAATGGGACTTAAGCCGCTTGCAAACAAACAAGTGATGGTAACCCAACCTTTGTGATTGGAGATCCCATGAATAAGGTTCATATGGGTAAAAATAAGTCACTTGTTAGTTCTGATAGCACTAAATTGATTTTAATCAATTATGTCCATTCCTATGGTGTGTGTGAAAGTGCTAGAGACTGCATTATTGAGAGGTTAAACTTTGTCATTAAAATTCTATACGGTGATAGAATTTTGTCTTAAACAAAGTTTTAATGATTTTCATATCCCTTATGGGTGGTGTATGATTTGCAGCATACACTTGATGAAATCACCTATATGAGTGTCAAGTGGGGCCGCTTGGATGAGATCTTGGCATGATCTCTAGAGCACTCATGAATACCGGGCAAGCGCATGGCCTAGTAAGCGCAACACAGCGATAACAACAAGGATTGTGGGGGTGTATTGTGATTGATAAACCTCTAACACACGTCAAATGTCTTTGGTTCATATAGCTTGCTATACCAACTACATTGTGTGTTAAGTTTATAAATCTAAGATTGGTTCATATAGCTTGCTATACCAGCTCTGATGCATTACATCCTATGAGACCCAGAATAAAAGTTTCTTATTTTTCTTTTAGTGTTTGAACTATTTGAGTCAAAGACTATTTCTTTCAACTCTATTTTGCAATATGTGGGGGATTGTTATAATATATTATTATTATATTGCAAAATATGAAAACGTTGTTGCAACGTTAGTATTTGGCAACGTTAAGATTCTTTCATAATTGCCAACGAAAAGTTTTAATAGCAACGTTCAAATAATTAATTGGTGCTACGTTAACATTTTAATGTTTTTAATTTCTTTTATTTATTTGATTCTTTTCTAGCTCTATAAATAGAGAACTTTTCCTCCATTCCAAGACACACCAAAATCCACTCTCTCTCATTTTCTCTTTTCTGAATTTCTTTCTTTAGCTCTTTCTCTCTTCTAAAATTATTCTGGGTTATTCTTGTACTCTGTTAAAGAGTTACTTGCTAGTTCTGAGATCCTCAGACATTCTGAGAAGATCCTGTTGTATCCTGGGGGACTTGCGCAACACACCACGGATAAGTCTTTAAGGACAGTGACTCTACATGCCTCAGGAAATACTATTTTTGTCAGCTTTTCCAACATTATGTTGGATGACTTGTACCAATTCAAGATTGATTTCAAAATTATTGGTTTGAATAGGAGGTCTCACAATGCTCCTTAATAATTATTAGGATATGGCATAGAATAATTATGAAGAGTCTTCCTCACATGTTGTTTTGTTATTGTGGATATATGCGCTTTGTTATCAATTGGTGTCTCTTCTTGCCTTCTTTCTCGCCTTCTTCTTCTAGCACTACTCCTGTTACGTCTAGCAATGCGTTCAATTTATGAATAAAATAAATAAAACTAGAAGAAGTTGAAATGGAAGAAAATCCCCTTGTTTTGCTCCTTTTCCCCCTTTATGGTTTCCTGGATTCCTCCATTTGCTGAGGTGGTTACTTCTCTCTCATAACCATTTTTCTCTTTTTCTCGTTTCCTTTTTCTAATTCTTTTCGGTCCACACAATATTAAAATTTAATACTGCTTATTGAAAAACCCAAAAGTTATGGAAAATCCACAAGTTACCTGTGGAACTTGCTGATTTGAATTATGTATTTTGGAGCCAAATCCATAGGTTGTAAAAGATCCATGAGTTGCTTGTGGAACTCTCTATTTTGCTTTTTTTTGACACTAACTCCCTCCAAATTGTAATTGCAACATCTCAAAACACCTGTTTAGAATAACGATACACAAATCCAAATATATGAATAGAAACAAAGATAATATGTGATAAAATCATTTAAGAATGCAAAAATGTATGAAAATGACCTAACTAATGCATGAACACAAATACATTTTATTTGCTCATTGTTATTGGATTCAGAACATGATCGGTAGAAAAGAGAATGAGTATGAATGTATGTTTTGGGATGTTGCCTTTATTAAAAGACAAATAAATGTTCACTCTCATTCGTAACTTCATTATTTGATTAAAAACTAAAAGATAAAGATGAGTTAATATGAGATAATATTAGTGATGTGTTTAATTTTGCTTGAATTTGGATAAATTGTATAAAGCACATTTTAATGTTAGAGTCTGGTAAGAAAAACTAAATATCCAATTAGGTTGTTATTTGAAGAACTTTCTTATAAAAGTATTTTTTAACCCGTATAAAAACTTTTATTTGAATACTAAAATTCTGGATATTTTCAAATTGTTTTTTCTCTGGATTGTTATTTTCGTTTATCTAATTTTTATATAAATAATTAGCATACGTTACAACTGAGTTATCATTAATGTATCTGATTAATTGAATATTTATTATTTATTGACAAAAGATGTAATTAGAGGAAAAAATAATTTAGATAAACTTTCTTATGAAAAAGGGCTAGTAAACTTCTAAGAAGCCACTGTATAAAAGAAAATAGCCAAAACTAAAAAAAAAAAACTATAATTTAAAATACTTAGTTGTTTCAATTAATTTAAAAGTATCATTTGTAACACTTACCTCTTTTTTTCTTGTCTCTTATTACATTACCATTTTTATTTTGGATTTCCTTTTCCTATTACACATATTAATTCTAATACTTCTATTTATTCTCTTATTGGCATCCTTTAGCATTAAGATGTCCAAAATACTTTTTATGATTAACAATTAACGAGTCCATGGTGTCTGATAATTTTCAAAATCTAGATAAAACCTGCTAAAAAAATTCATATATCTTCAAAACGCGTTTAATTATTATGATCATGTTAGGAAAACATTAATGAAAACAAACTCAACAATTGGTTTAGCAAATGAAAGACGAAATCTAATCGAAATTCAAATTTATCCAAAAAATAAATTTCCACACATGGCAAAATTTACTATGTTGTGTAATTTCTCACATAAATTAAAAATTTATTATGTGATAGCAAGTCATATTTCTGAAGAACAAGTTGAATTTTTTTTTTCCTTCTGGAATTAATCTCGTAGGTGGTCCCATAAAAAAAGTAATCTTCTCATTCCAAAATCAGAAATATTCTTAGGGAAATTCATCAACAGTGACAACAATTTAACACTGCATTTTCAGAGAGAATAATATACAAGGGACCAAAGTGTCTAAAAATCTGAATTCTATTATGTTCTCCGACGACTTAAAACATTCCTTAGAAAACAAAATAGCCATAAGCATCGTATAGACATAGTCGTACAATAATACGTAACTCTATATGCTATTCGTACGTATGCTACTGTTACTATGTTACATCCTCTTTCAAAAAAGGCCAAAGAGGACGGAGAAACCTAGTACGATGAGCCACACAATATGCACCAAAAGCAACGCCTGACCAGACAGAGGGACGACGGAACCGCCGTTCCCCACTTCACAAAACCCCATTTTCGCAACCTGTGCGCCGGCGCACGCAGCTTCGCTGCAGCCGCACCAGTACGTCACACCGTCCACGCCGCAAACGGGGTCCGTCCGAAAACACTTCACAGGGCACGATGACGGCGTTATCCCACCGCATATTTTCTGTCCTTGGTCACCGGCAACCTGGGACGGTATCCGGAGAACCGTCGAGACAACGTCATTCGCTGTCACGGGCGGGAGGACACAGTGGAAAACGGCGATGAAGACAGCGGAGAAGTAGAGGATTTTGAAGATTTCGGCCATGATCTGGGAGAGGCGAGCTTAATAAAGCTCGCCTGAGAAATCGGAGAACAGAAATTGAAATGGGTTGAGTTTGTAAGATAGGTTAAGAAAATTGAGGGATGAGAGTGGTGGTTGAACTACACGAATTACTCTGCACCTTTCTTTCTTTCTTTATTGCTTGTCAATCTTCATCATTCATTTTGCTGTTTCTCTGCTCTGTCAACTTCTGGTGCTAATATCAAAGTCTTCTTAATGATAAATACATAAACGTGTGCAAGAAAAAAAATACAGTCTCCGCGTCAAAATAATTAAAATAAAACACAAAACTTAATTACCATTAATTTTTCCTAAGATAACGTATTAAAATACGTAAGCATGCTTAGCAAAAACATATATTAAAAATAATTTAACATACAATTAACGAATATTTTCGAGAAATCATATATAGTAGGTGCTTTTATTCTAGTTAAATGAATAATTGTAGCTGATAAGTTTTTAATCTTTAATAGATTTCACATTTAAACTTTTTAAATTTGAAATCACATGTCACTTTGATAATTTTCCCAATCACGATTTTGTTTTTCATACATAAAGATTTAAATTAGGAGAAAACACATTTCTAGACAAGGAAAGAAAAATAACGAAAACCATCCTAAAATTTATATATTGTCTGTCACTTCTTTATACAAAATTGGATCATCCAATGCAAATTACAGTAGATATTTAAAAAAAATACTTTATTTTTATTGAACACCTCCCCTTTTTTTTCTCTTGTCACATTTTATTTCCTCCAAACCAATTACTTCTTTCTTTTTCTCTCACCTCTCGTGTATATGAGCATATTTCAGGTGTACGTACTAATATTTTTTCTTCCAAATCACGAGAATGAAATATGGACTAAATGTAGGCTTATGCTATTTACACTTCTTGTTCCTTTTTATTTAAAATGACATGTTTACCCTTATCCTTTTATGCTTTCACTGCTCCAACCTCGCACGACACTTTTTGTTCGAAAACATTAACACATATTTTTCACTCGCTCAATGGAATGTTTTCTTTTTCTTTCTCGAGAATCTTTGGTTAAAAATGTCTTTTCGAAAAATAATCTCATAAAAAAATTATATTTCATACCCTCTAAATTTATTTTAACACAAACACCATTGCATTTCCATGTTAAGGTATCAAGAAAATAAATATGACTTTGTAGTACAGATTTTTATTTTCTAAAAATTCCAAGAAAAATACTTTTGGAGACAATGGAAGGGAACGTAAATGGGTATTGGAAAGAGTCAAAATCCCCCTGGAGTGGTATTTGAAGGCGAAAAGTGCTCCTAAAACGGAGAGGCTTAAAGGTATAAATAAGAGGGTTTGGGCAACGTTATAGTAACCTCAGCATTCTTTGTGTAGTGGTGTTTGTTCCTTGGATCACAAACACTCCTCCTTCATTCATATTTGTTTAGTTAAATTTATAATGGGAGGTTGTGTGAGCGGTCCCAGGAACATGGGAGAGGAGGTCCCAATTCAGACTCCCATCACACCAGAGAATGCTGAGGGCGAAACCCTTCTTGTTCCAAAGGACAACATTCAACAGGAAGAAGATAAGGTAAAGGAGGAGAAAGCAGAGGAAGCTGTAAATGAGGAAGAGAAGGCAGAGCAACCAAAAGAAACAGAGCAACTAAAGGAAACTGAGCAACCAAAAGAAACAGAGCAACCAAAGGAAACAGAGCAACCAAAGGAAACAGAGCAACCAAAAGAAGCCGAGCAACCAAAAGAAGCTGAGCAACCAAAAGAAACAGAGCAAAACCTTCTTGCCCTCTGATCACATTCATTTTTAACATCTCTTCTTGGAAATCCTTTACCCCCGTTATCTCCATGCATTATACCTTCCTGTCATTATTGGAACATCATTTCAGTAATAAAAAGTATCCCATTTGACATTATGTTTTAATGATAAAATATTATGGAATTAAATAAAACACTCTCTTTTTAAGTTAAAAAAAAACAATATTTTTAAATTTTTTAAGAAGTAATATTTCTCTATAAATTGATTATAAAATTATGTTCAAGAAAGAGAGATTTTAATTTTTTTTAATATTAATATATTTCTATTAAATTAGTTAAAAATTTATATTTAAGGAAAAAATTTAAAAATTAATTAATTTTTATTGATATGAAAAATTATATTTAATGAGTTAAAACTGTTTTCAGTAAATTATAATTTTGTTAAGGAGAGAGAATGTTATATAATAAATTTTGATTTCTCTTTTATTTTTTTATTTATTTGTTTTGACTTTTCATTACTTGAATTTTATGTATATTAATTTTTTATCTTATTTTTTTGTTAGTATATTTCTTTTTTTGTTTTTGTTTTTGTTTTTATTTTTTTAATTTATATAAGATTAGAAATACGTTTATCATTTTTTTAATAATGAAAACGAAATCTCTAATAAAATAAACTATCAATATAAGTTGAAATTAAAAGTTATACTAAAATTAAATAAAATTTATTATAATAATTTAATAGATAATTTTTCTTAAAAAAATCCTTAAAAAATAAATTTTAAATAAAAAAATTATTTTTAAATTTATTTTGAATATTCCAAACTCTTGAACCGCCTTCATTTTTAAATTTATTTTAGCATTCCAAACTCTTAAAAATGTCCTAAATAGTAAAGTAAAAAGTAAAAATAAATATATAATAATTGAAAAAGATGCATCTACTTATATAATATACATTTTTTACCATCCTCTAGTATAAAATTAACCATAATAGTTTTTCTTAAAGAAAAAAATTCTTATTGTAACGGTTAAAAATTCCTCGAAATTCAGCTCTCCAGTTTTCTGGTTTTTCTTTGCTCTTTTCGAAAAAAAGGGAAGAAAAAAAACTGGAATTGAAATTATATAAATATAATTTTAGAAACTATTTAAAAAATACCAAGATTAAATTTTAATCCTTTTGACAAAAGAATAAATTGAAAATAATGTAAGAGTGAATAAATTTTGATAATAATTGTAAAATCTCAGGATGGTTTTTAGAAGTGGTGGTAGTTTAAAAATAGTGAGACTCTTTATTTTAAAATCTTAAATGGTTTTATTATAAATAGTTTTGTTGTAAACGAGTTTCAATATTTTAAAACGTATCATCTCTCTAGAAACCACATTTCTAAAGTTCTCTACATTCTCTCTAAGAGTTCTAACTCTTGAGTCATCTCTTTGACTATCAACAAATACCTAATCAACCACGGCAACAAGGTCTATGTTTCTATCTGATCAGCTTATTTGATAGAGCAAGTTAGTTTCGATTCCTTTTTCTCTTTTCGTTCTTAATTGAGATAATGTTTGATGATCTCTTGTTGCATGTGAGTTGTAATGTCTTTTCCTAATTTTCTCTTGATCAGAGATTCTAAGGATTCTCTTTAATCTCTGTTTGGTATTTTGAGGCATTACTAAAGTTTCGTGAACTCTAAGCAAGGGTTCGATGTTTATAGAGTTTCGTTGTTTCGGTATAAGGTAAGGGAAGCTAGTGACCTTTCTTGATGTTATTTTAATTGATGATTTTAATTAGGTTGTGTTGAATGTGATTAAAAATAGAAGTTTATCTGCCTTTGTATGAATTGGGATTGAAATGCTTTAAAATAGTTAATTGATGCTTGGTGCAATAATGAATGTTTAGAATGTAATTAATCTGTTTGGATATGTTCTTGATTGTGAATTTTGTGTTTGTGAAGTTAGTTATGTTAATTGAATTGGAATTATTGGGAATGAGTGGGTAGTCTTGGTTGTAGGTCACTATTGGTCTAAAACTGAAGGTTATAATAGGTGAGCTTTAGACAAACTGGTCTAAGTGGAAAAATAATGTTTTAGGCTCTATGGGATGGTCATTTGGAACTTAGTTGTGTGGTGATTTAAGAGAAAAATGGTTTAGAAATGTATGATATACAATTGGTGGTGTTTTGGATGGTTTTTAGGTACAAATTGGAGGTTTTGAGTAGTGAAATTTTGATGTGAATGTTCTGAGGCACTTGGAGTGGTTGGGGTATGTAATTAAGTCATCTGGGACTTGTTCAGACCCCCTAAGTTGCTCATTTATGAGCTAGAATTGGTGGAGTTTAATTTTGATGTCTAAAGTGAGGTTTTTGTTATTTTTGGATGGGATCTTGAGGTAAAACAGTTTAAAACGAGTTTAGGTTGATTTAGATATGTTTGGTTAGGTCAATTTTACTTTAGAATACAATCTAGGAGTGTTAGAAGTTAGGAAAGATGCATAGAATAGGTCATGAGTGGGTGAGAAGTACAAATTCTACAATTTTAGTGTTGCAAAATTATGCAGTCTCGCTGAACGAGTGTGTTCTAGCTAAGCAAGCAAAACACTTCTTGCTGAGCGAGTGTAGTCGTTGAGTGAGCATAACCCACTGTTTCTGTTTTCGCAAAGCGAGTCATGGTGGCTGAGCAGGTGGGTTGACAAACACTCTTAGCTAAGCGAGTAGACTTGGTGGCTAAGCGAAAATATCATACTTTTCAACTAAGTTTCTATGTATTTTCTTAAAGTGTGTTCATTGTATGTGAGTGTTTGAATGATTGGTTTATACTACGTATTGTGGAGTATGAATTGATTTATAATATGAATTGGAAACAATATTATGCATATGAATATGCATAGGAGTATATATTTCATGATGAGAGGGATATGATGATAATGAATATGTGGTTGATTATGTGAATGGTATTGATGGACATGATTCCATGATCCTTGTGGAGGGGTTACATGGTAATGCCCTGTATTGTTGTTGTTGTATGAATGTATGGAGCTTTGAACAAGTGGTCTATTCTGACACTCTAATGATCATTCATTCTCAAGTAGAGAGGGGTGAGACATGTGGTGAAAGTAGTGGGAGGTCCTTGTCTATGGACAATGGTCAGGGCTATAAGCAATTGAAATGGATTAACCTTGTATGGTAGTTTGGTTTCAGCCAATTATATTATCATTACAAGTGCATAGACTACCAATAATGTGACATTCATATTGTATCGGATGATCAAGTCTAAGTGTGTGACATGTTTAGGATAAATGTTTATCTTGTGTGTGTAATATAATGCATAATGAATTTTTCTTTATTTAAGATGAATTATTTATCCACTAGCTTACTCTTGCTTTTGTGTTGTCTGTCTTTAGGTATGTTTTCTCTTTTGCAATGATCACCTAAATGGTATGAGTTTAGGGATATATCTTTCAAGAAATTCAACATTGGGTTGAGAGAGAAAAGCAACATAATAGATAGATTTTGGTCCGTCAAGAATATGATCTTTTGTTCTAATAGCTTCAAGTTTCTTGTAAGTTATTATCTATGTATGTCTTATTTTAGTAATTTTATATTACTAAATTAAGATGTTACGATAATTTTCCAATATAATTAACAATAATTTTTTATTATAAAATAACTTATATAAAAATTGAATGAAAAATAGAATAAAAATATACATTTTCATAAAATTATTATTATTATTCATCATATAATGTAAAAAGAAAACTAATTTGTAAAATACAGTAAAGAAATATAAATGAATGTAGCAAAAAAATTTGAATACATTAAATAAAAGATGTAGACATTTATAAATATTCTTTATTGCAAAATCATTATAATTTTTCATTTTAAAAGTTTAATTTTAAACCTAGAGTCACAGTTAATCATTTCCAACTTTTATCACCAGATTGATAATATAAAATATATCTATAAATTGTCACTTTCAAATAAGTTTACCTTCTCAGTTTACTATTAAACATGGTTAAAAAATCCTTTAACATTTTCTTTATCATTCAAACTTTTTACTATCACCTTACGCATAACAATAATATTTTTTTAATAAATAAATATTTACTCACATTTTTAACACCACCAAAATAATATTTATTTTATTTAAACTACTATATTTATTTTTAGGTTTAATCATTCACGAAGTCCTTTTTTTCGCGTGGGATCTCAATTTAGTCCCTTTGTTTTTGGAAATCTCAATTGGGTCCCAAATTTATGAAAATTGCAACAATTGAATCCTTTCCGTTAAATTGTCTTCAACGGCGTTAGTGTGTGTCTGACGTGGCACGTCATCCACGTCAGACTACAGCGTGCCACGTCAGACACACACTAACGCCGTTGGAGACAATTTAACGGAAAGGATCCAATTGTTGCAATTTTCATAAATTTGGGACCCAATTGAGATTTCCAAAAACAAAGGGACTAAATTGAGATTCCACGCGAAAAAAAAGACTTCGTGAATATTAAACCTTATTTTTAATTCAAATTCTCAAAATAAAATTTATATTTTTTATTATAATTGTATGTATTTTATTTTTTAACAAATCAATAATAACACATTTAATTCTAATTTTAAATTATATTACAAAAGTAACATTTATTCGTCTTTAAACCATTTTTTAGTTTGTCATTCTTCTTAACAATTAAAATTAATCTCAACAATTTTAATTAATTATTTTAAAATTCTTTTTTAAAATTTTAATTTTAATTTCTTATCTTTTTTTTTTTAAATATATTTCTTTTTGGAAAAAACAACGAAGAGAAAATAAAACCTTTTCCAAATTCAGGCTCCAGATAATAAATCCTGAAAGAATTTTCTGTCTAAGAATAAAAATTTAATTAAAAACTCGATTACCCAATTAACAAATTCTGAAACAAATTTCTGTATAAGAATAAAAAATTAATTAAAAATGATATTATCCAAATAATAAATTCTCAACTAAACCCTAAAATAATAAACTAGGTTCGTTTGGAAATTTCCTTCTAAAAAGGTATTATTGTGAAAAAAAAAAATCAGTTAAAAACAGACCTAGATTTTTTATTAGGTTAAATATGTTTTTAGTCCCTAAACTATCAAGCAAATTTGTTTATAGTAAATCTTTCAAAGTAAGGTACATTTTAGTCATTCTTTTTAAGGAAATCTTAATTTTTGATTCTCCAAAACTAACACTTTTAAAAATCAGCTGAGCTGGCTAACATTTTGTCACGTGTATTCACCGTTTTCCTTCCTAACTCTTGGCACATGTGATGACCCGCCCCACCTCCATCTACCTCCTCGACTTCTCTTACTACCATCCCCAAATCAACTCACCTTCAACTTCCAAAAGTTCATCCACCACTCCACCCTTACCGACGACTTCCTCCCATCCTCCCTCGATTTCCAGCGCAAGATCTGGCCTCGGCAAGGAAACCTATCGCTAGGGAAGAGGTCGAGAAGGTCATGTTCGGCGCCCCTGACAACCTCTTCGCCAACACCTGCATCAAACCCAAGGACATCAGATTCCTCGTCGTCAACCCCATGCTATCCTTTTCTGCCATGATCGTCAACAAGTACAAGCTCTGTGGAAATGTCAAAAGCTTAAACCTTGGTGGCATGGGCTGCAGCGCCGACGTCATCACAATCAATCTCACCAAAGACATGCTTGAGGTTCATCCCAATTGCCTCTTCCGCGTGGGTGGGGCTGCCATTCTCCATCTTGGTCTCCATTTTCAGTTTCTCAGCTTATTCATTAGATCTCATCTTACACTCACCCGACCACCCTTACTCGCGCCACCCTCCTCGGCAGCTCCGACAATCATTTCCCCCCAATTTTCGTTTTTTTACAGGGTTTGATGTTATTAATTTTGTGAATTGCTTGCAATTCTATGATCGTGTTTGGCGGTGACAGGGACAAGGACGACGTGGACTGTCTGAACTAGAAAGGTGGAATCGGCGAGGGAGGTTTCTCCTTGGGAGAGTTCGAGATAGAGGTTGTGCACGTTTTTGGTGCCGGGCTTAATGCCCCACGAGGCGAAGGACTCGGAGGGGAGGTAGGGTTTGAGCCAGTCAGAGAGGGATTGGGGAGATGCGAAGTTGTGGCAGCACGGGGGTAGGGTGTTGAGGGTAGTGGCTGTAGTGGTATTTTTGGAAGGTGTTGCAGTGAGGGACATGGGGGGGCAATTTGAGGAAGCGGCGTGGGAAGGGGCAGCGGGTGGAAGCGAAATGGGGTTGGGTTGGTGGAAGGGGAGAAAATCTGGCAGGAGTGGTGTCAGAAAAAAAAATGATGTGGCACTATACCGCTAGCCAGCTCAGTTTTTTTTAACACCGTTAGTTTTAGAGAACCAAAAATTAAGATTTCCTTAAAAATGAAGACTAAAATGTAAAAATTGACTAAAAGCCAATTCACTTGATAATTTAGGAACTAAAAACATATTTATCCCTTCTTTATTTATCATGACATTAATTTCACGCAATAAATTTTATATTATGAAATTGCTACTAATAACCCCTTGTCACAAACTGACAGATTACAGCATCGCAATAAACAATTCTAATTTTTTTTTCTTTCACTTAGTACCATCCTCTAAAGTTGATGTGATATTCAGATTAATTCGCTTCCAAACATGCCTCACTAACAGCTTTTCTCTTTAATTTTATTTTATTTTTCTTCGCCAATGTGTTAACATCAAGCAAGTGCCTTCTTATTCAACTTCTATATTTTAGGAACTTGCTTAACGAAGTTAAAGTTTTAAGATTTTAGCTATTTTCTTAAAATAAAGCATTTGCCAAACATTTAGAATGTTAACAAACATTCCAATACTCACTTACGTCAACTTATTTATTACTTCTAAATTTTTTAATTCTTTGTATAATCAAGCACTAAATATTGCTTAAATATTGAGACTGTACATATTTTCTATTTATTTTTTGATAAAATATTTTTCTTTTATATAAAACAATTCCCATTTCTGCTTTTAGTATAATAACAAAAAGGTTAATGATTTCCATACAACGAGTATACTTTCCTTTGGATTTTAATTAATTAATTTCGTTAAATATACTACTTTTATATATATATATATATATATATATATATATATATATATATATATATAAGTGATAATGAAAATAACTTGATGAATATTTCTTTCCTATGTTTTATTTTTCAAATAGTAAAATTTTATCAATTTTGCTCATCACATTTTTATCGATCAATTGTTTTAATCCATTCTTTTAATAATAAAAGTTTAAAAAATTGTGTTTTAGAATTATGTTTATAATAATGAAATTCAATTATTTTAATATTAAAAGTTTAAAGTATAAATAATGAGTTTTATTATTTAAAAACATAGTTTCTATGGTGCACCAACACAATGTAGTCATGCAACAAATCAAGTATGCTAGGTTATCAGTTGAAGCGATGCAATATCTAAGTACCATGCAACATTTAGGAGAAGCTCGTGCATCTGTTGGACCTTCTCAAACTCCACCCCTTAAGTTCAAGAGTGGAGTTTGGAGAGTTTTCTATAGCATTATTTGACTAAGTTTAATGGGAAACAAGCTCAAATGAGGCATATCAGTGGATCAAAGACATGGAGAGAATATTTGTTGCAAAAAGGTGTCAAATAAAGAACATGCTAGCCTATTCCGAGTATATGCTTTCCAGAGAAGCAATACATTGATGGATTAGTATGAAGATGACGTTGGAAGAAAGTTGGGAGAACATCACATGGGAGTTGTTTAAGAAGAAGTTTTATGCTGATTACTTTCCTAACATTGTGAAATATGGAAACAAAGTATAATTTTTACAGCTTGTGAGGGAAACATGTTAGTGTCAGAGTACTCAAAGTAGTTCAAGCATTTAGGAAGGTTCCATACCTTAACATAGATTTTCCTTAGTAACTTACATCATTTTCACTTCATATTACATTTCTTCATTCATAAAATAAAAAAAAAAGAGAAAAAAATAGGCATATCATATCAAATGTTGAGTCAATTATTTTCGATGCAAATCATCCACTTTATGACATTTCATAAAAAATGTAATGGATGTCATAATCTCCTATAGTCAAATGATTAAATCATGTATTCTTAAGTGATATTTATGTGTGCATTGCTTGAAAACATCATCCTTCAACCTTCAATAAACCAAAGATTGACCCAATCATGTTCTTGAATCCAAATAATAAACGCAAAGTTTTACACTGGGACAAATTTTCCATGTTAAGATTACCTCCATTGGCCTTCATTTGGAAGATCCTTGAATCCGTTGGGACAAAAACAAATAATAAAAAATAAAACAAAAGAAAAAGAAAAATGACTCTTTTGAGATCATTTAGTTTTGTCTCCTAATTAATTTTGTGAAAATAAAACAATCAAAATTTGAAATAATGTGTGGCCATCTTTCTAACAAAAAAGTAAAAGATATATCCATTGATACCAAATTTGAGCCAATAAGAAATTTCTTTTCAAAAATCTACCTAAACAAGGGTTACCATCACAATAGAAGTCAACTCAAGTTGCAAAAATAAAAAACACACTTAGTGATCAAATGAAGAGAATTCATCAAAAGTAAAACAAAAATAGAAAGAATCACAAAGTGATGGCAAACAAAGAATGAAATTTGAGAAATAGCAAAATAGTCAAAACAGATTTGACGAATAGTTGATACAAGGTGTAGATGGTAACTTTTGTTTCAAATAATCCACAAACATTTATTTGAGCCTTTATATCTTTTCTTTCAATACCCTTCAGCCCAAGCCACATTACAAGCTCAATAAAAGTCCACACAGATTGAAGAATGGTTGCTTAAATTTTCATAAAGCTTAAATTTGAGACAAGACAAAATGACTAACAATGTAGTTGTAAAAAATGATGAAAAAAAATAAATGTCCTCGGAAGAAGGAAACTCCCTATTGATTAAGATTATATGAAGGAAAATCAAGCCAATTGGGGCAATCCTTTCAAGCCAATCATTTTCATATCCATCACAAATTTTTGAACAAATTCATATCCCATTCAAACTCTTTCCCCGATTCCCAAACTAGGGGGCAACTTTGTAGGTTTTACATAACCTTTTCGCCTGTTCTCCAAAATTAGGGCAACTTTGTGAATTTCATATGTTTTGGCCCATTCAAAATATTGGGCAACTTTGTTAATCTCACAATTTTTTTTCATCTGTATATTCAAAGCTCATACCAAGACTGGGGCATCCCTTGTTGGGCCTCACATGATCTTAGTTCGCCCTGGATTTCATAAATCTATTACCACCAAAATTGGGGCAATTTTTGTAAATCTCACATGATATTTTCACTCCCTGATTCATAACTTATTCCCTCACATTCCTTTTCCCAAACACCAAACTGGGGAAACCTTTGGGTATATCATATTTCACATTGACATTCACATATTACATCTTCATTGATGATTGTATTAGGAATGATGTGCCCCAAAAGCCATCTCAGTCTCCTCTAAACCCTTCGAAAAATCTTTCTTACCATTTTAACCAACCTCTGATATCAAGCATGTATACACTAGTATTTCATCATCAGAAAATGTCTAGCACACAAGCTTCATTTTGAACATTTGACTTTAGAATTTGAAATCCATCGTAAAAAAGAAAATGAAGGTCTAAATCTTCATAAATTTGATGATTTCAAAGAAAACAAATTGACTCAGTAAAAAAAGTGTCATAGTCATAATCTTCCATTATGGACAAAAAAAAATCACAAGTCAACATCATGTACATATTTTCATAAACTTTGAATTTATTTTCATGAATGTTTATCAAATCTTCTTCCTTCAAAAACACAAAAAAAAATCATCATGCATCAAAGTTTTCTCCTCAAATTTCAAAATTTACATCAATCATGTTTCTCTTGCATATCGAGGCTTGAAAATCCTAATCCTTGTAAAAAAATGCAACAACTTGTTTATTGATTTTAAGTCATAGTTTCAACCTTATGCAAAAGTTTTAAAACATTGTTTCTCATTTCATAAAAAAAAAATGGACACTCATTTTTATCTCAAGAAAAAATATAAAAAAAATTCAACATCTCAAAATTTCAAAACTTAAAAATAAACAAATTCAAAAATTTCCAATTCAAAATTTATCAAACAATATTTTCTTCCATTGGTATCTTCGCCCTCTATAAGACAATGGTCGAACCCAATCTTACTTTCTGCTATTGTTATCACGACCCTCTACTAGGCAACGGTCGAACCCAATAATCAAACTCAAATCATTCACTCATCCATAGGGTTGTTACACCCTCTACGATGTTGTTACACCTCATTCACTCATCCATAGGGTTATTAGACCCTCCACGAGGTTGTTACACCTCATTCACTTATCCGTAGAGTGTTACACCCTCCACGAGGTTGTTACACCTCATTCATTCATTCATAGGGTTGTTACACCCTCCATGAGGTTGTTACACCTCATTCACTTATCCATAGGGTTGTTACACCCTCCACGAGGTTGTTACACCTCATTCATTCATCCATAGGGTTGTTACACCCTCCATGAGGTTGTTACACCTTATTCACTTATCCATAGGGTTGTTACACCCTCCACGAGGTTGATACACCTCATTCACTTATCCATAGGGTTTTTACACCCTCCACGAGGTTGTTACACCTCATTCATTCGTCCATAGGGTTGTTACACCCTCCACGAGGTTGTTACACCTCATTCACTTATCCATAGGGTTGTTACACCCTCCATGAGGTTGTTACACCTCATTCCTTCATCCATAGGGTTGTTACACCCTTCACGAGGTTGTTACACCTCATTCATTCATCCATAGGGTTGTTACACCTCATTCATTCATCCATAGGGTTGTTACACCCTCCACGAGGTTGTTATACCTCATTCACTTATCCATAGGGTTGTTACACCCTTCACGAGGTTGTTACACCTTATTCACTTATCCATAAGGTTGTTACACCCTCCATGAGGTTGTTACACCTCATTCATCCATCCATAGGATTGTTACACCCTCCACGAGGTTGTTACACCTCATTCACTTATCCATAGGATTGTTACACCCTCCACGAGGTTGATACACCTCATTCATTTGTCCGTAGGGTTGTTACAACGTCCACGAGGTTGTTATACCTCATTCACTTATCCATAGTGTTGTTACACCCTCCGCGATGTCTGCACACCTCAATTCTCTTAGCCCTGTTCATTTTTTGTTTAAAATTCCCTATTATTCCTTGTTCATCTTGAAATCCGGACAAGATTATTATTTCTTTCTTTACTTAGCTTTTACTCCAATAATACGAAAATATAAAATTTTCATATTATTCAGTAATATCTAAGTAAAGAGGGGCAGCTCTCAATACCCAATTTCGTCCGGGTAAATAAAATTCATCACAAAAATAAACAAAAAAAGAGAACAAAAGAATGAAAAAAAAATTATTTGTTTTACTATTTGCACCCCTAAATTAAATTTTTATTCTTTAATTCAATGGCCCAAAATAATCCTACACTTTTTTACTTCCTCACCACCCCTTTTCTCTTATCACACCCCACTCTTCACATCACCATCCACCTCACCCTCCATATCACATTCCACATCATCTACCTTTTTCATTTACTTTTTCCACCTCATTTCCTTATTAAGTTTTATATACCAACTTTTCTAATTATTCCACTTACATTTTTTAATTATATCTTCTTCATCAACATTATTTCACCTACTTTCTCCACCCACTTTTTATATTATTTCTTTCACTTATTTTCCACATTAACTTTTACTATTTCCTAATTTTATTTCACCTACTTTCTCCACCCACTTTTTATATTATTTCTTTCACTTATTTTCCACATTAACTTTTACTATTTCCTAATTTTATTTCACCTAATCTCTCCTCCAACATTTTATATTATTTCTTTTACTTATTTTTCACTTTAACTTTCTTTATTTTTCACTTATTTTTAAAAAAATTATATTTTATTTAATACTCTCTTCATCCTTAACTCTATAAATACCCACATTCTCTTCACTCCTAACACACACACACACACAATTACATAATATCCATCTCTTCTCTCTCAAAACCTCTTCATTCCATCCCAAAACTCTACTTCATTTTTCTCCCACATTTTACTATTTCCTAATCCCTCTATACATAGTAAATCCCATACCACATTTCTACTATAAATTCATCTTCTTCACCATCAATCTATCTCGTCTCACAACTTATTACAAACAAAGTCTTGCTTCATCTTTCAAATCTTCAACAAGGTACACGTTTTCTTTTCATTCTATTTATATGCATTTTGATCATTTTTTAGTTTATAAATTTATCATGTTTTCTACCATAACTTTATCCTATGATTTTTCACATTTTTATGTCATAGATATTTCAACTCACCTCTTTTTCTTAATAAAAATAAAATAAAAAAATATAAAACTTTAAAAAACATGTAATGATATAAATAACGGTATATGCACTCGTATGATCGTCCGTATCTTCCTAGTGGTTAATACCTTTCTTCTTTTTTTAAAAAAATAAAATAAATTAAAAATACCAAAAAAATATATTTTAAAGAGCACATGTGTGATCGCTCGCATCGTCCTTATGCTAAAAACCTTTTCTCTTTCTTTTATAAAAAATACTAAAAATATTTTAAATGTTAAGAACATGTGTGATCGCTCGCATCGTCCTTGTGCTAAAAAACATTTTCCCTTTCTTATATAAAAAGACCAAAAATATAAAATCTTCAAAAACTAAAAAATCCACATTTTCAAACAACAAACAATTTTTCGGCCAGAACTACGTGATCCTTGATTCTCCATCAAAAGTGGAGATACGTAGGAGCAAGGCTAGTCCTTGTCAGGTTCACTTCCCAAAAAATCCAAATTTATCCATAATCAATTTCTTAAACACATCTCTCAAACAATTCCTCAAACAAACTTTTCATGCATTTTCTAAAAGAACTACATAACCCTGATTTCTCATTTTAATGAGAATACGTAGGAGCAAGGTCAATCCTTGTCGGGCCCAAAAAACTAAAAAATATATTTTGTCTCTTTATAGTTTTATTTTAGGGGATAGTTAAACATTTTGAAAACCACATCATATTCGCGTATTTAGTTAAAGGTATTGCCTTAGGGCAGGCGTTGTAGGGTGCTAATATCTTCCCTACACGTAACCGACTCCCGAACTTAGAATCTCATTTTCGTAGACCATGTCTTATCATTTTATGGTTTTTCCGTAGTTTTCTAGAATAAACTATGGTGGCGACTCCAATCTCTTTTCCAAACTGCGTTTATTTTTTTTGGATCGTCGTCCCGTCGCGATTCCGGTTGCGACAATAGGAATCCAAGCATATTTCCCATTTGGAACATCAAAATGTTTAATTCTACATTTGTTAGAAGTATGTCCTTTTTTCATGCAATAAAAATAAATAACATCATGCATCTTAGTTTTCACAAAGGTGCCTTTTTCAATCCAAACTCTATGAGTTCTCTTACTTTGTGGTTTCTTATGTTGATGCATGCTTTTTGTTTTTAAAATTACTTCTTTTAAAGTTAGTTTGAGCATGTGAGGTAGATTTGGTTGCTTTAACAAGCAAGTTTTCAAGTATATCTGATGGAAGCTTGCTATGGGTGAGAATCATTGAACCAGGAAGCCAAACAACAAACGTTCCAGTGAGCAGAATGAAGGCAGCGAAATTCTGAAATAATGGTATGGTTTCGGTGAAGAATGGAGTGGGTTAGAACCTCTCAGCTCAGAGGGCCTTCTACTTTGGAAGGAAGCTAGAGGTAAGGAGAAAGAAAGTAAAGAATTGGGTTGACTCAAGAGCAAAGGTAAGCTGGAATTTCATTTCTGTAGCAATTAAACTAAGCTCAAAAGTGTCTACAAAAGGAAGAGGTCTCCTATTTATAGGAAGATAAGAGCCTCAAATCTGAAATGAAATTCAATCCAAAAGCGAATGAAAAAGGCGCCAATTTGCTTCAGCTTCAAACTGCCTCATTCCAACTCAGCAGCACACGTGAAACAACACCAATTCTGAATTCTTATTCCAACTCAGCAGCACACGTGAAAGCTGGGCTAGCTAGGTTATGAGCTTTTTGATAGCTTTGGCAGCAAGCTTCTCCCTCCAAGTCTCTCTTTTCACATGCTCAAATGCTATGCTAGCAGCTGCTCTCTCCAATTTTATTAATCCTACAAAGCAAAGAAAAATGTGCTTTTAATTATGGGAAGAAGGATTAATGTAAATTGCCTACCATAGAAGCAAAATGGTAGGTGATCCTTCTTCCTCTTGAATCCTCTTTGCCATGGCTCTAGTAAGAGGTCCAATGTGTGTCTCAGATGGTCTTCCATCATACCCTCCCTCTTGAAAAGGATCTGTCCTCAGATCTGATTCAACCTGTTGATCATTCCCTGTGAAAGGAATTAAGTCGCAGATGTTAAAAGTATGACTGACACCATAACTTTCAGGGAGATCTAAGATGTATGCATTATCATTTATCCTTTTGACCACCTTGAATGGACCATCTCCTCTTGGACTAAGTTTGGATTTCCTTTGAGAGGGAAATCTTTCCTTTCTCAAATGAAGCCAAACTAGGTCTCCTTTTTCAAAAACTATTTTCTTTCTCCATTTGTTGTTGTATTCTGCATATTTTTGAGTTTGTTTTTCAATTTGGATTTTAAATTTCTCATGTAAATTTTTGATATACTCCGCTTTAGAAGCACCTTCTTTATGAAGAAAAGAAGATGATTCTGGAAGAGGTAGTAAATCAAGAGGTGTGATAGGGTTAAAACCATAAACAACCTCAAATGGAGAAAGATTAGTAGTCTTGTGGACTACTCTATTATAAGCAAATTCAATATGAGGTAGATGTTCATCCCAAGATTTGTTATTTCCTCTTAATATTACCCTTAATAATGTAGATAAAGATCTACTTACTACTTCAGTTTACCCATCAGTTTGTGGGTGACATGTAGTAAGAAATGAAAGTTTAGTTCCAAGCTTTTCCCATAAAGTTTTCAAAAAATGGCTTAGAAACTTCACATCTCTATCATATACTATAGTTTTGGGTAAGCCATGCAATCTCACTATTTCTTTAAAGAAGAGTCTAGAGATATAGCTAGCATCATCTACTTTGTGACAGGGTATAAAATGAGCCATTTTACTAAAACGATCTACTACCACAAATATAGAATCATACCCCCTTTGAGTTCTTGGCAATCCTAAGACAAAGTCCATGCTTATGTCCTCCCAAGGGGTATTAGCTATAGGAAGAGGTGTATAGAGTCCATGAGGCATAATTTTGGACTTAGCTTGTAAACAAGCTATACATTTAGAACAATGCCTTTGAACATCTATTCTCATGTGTGGCGAATAAAATTTACTTTTCAAAATGTTTAGAGTTTTGTCAACTCCATGATGACCCATGAGTCCTCCTCCATGAATCTCTTTGATAAGAAGTTTTCTAATGGATCCTTGGGGTATACAAAGTTTTCCTTTATTAAAAAGATACCCTTCAGAAAGATAGAATCCATCAAAAGGCTTCTTAAGACATGATGAATAAGTGGATGCAAATGTTTCATCATTTTCATATAACTCTTTTATGTCATCAAATCCTAATATTTGGGATCCTAGGGTTATTGATAATGCATGTCTTCTAGATAAAGCATCCGCAACAACATTAGTACTCCCCTTTTTGTGTTTGATGACATAAGGAAATTGCTCAAGGTATTCCACCCACTTTGCATGTCTTTTGTTTAGCTTTGCTTGCCCTTTAATGTACTTGAGAGATTCATGGTCAATGTGTATTATGAATTCTCTAGTTACCAAGTAATGCTCCCAAGTTTTTAAAGCTCTAATGAGGGCATACAACTCTTTGTCATAGGTAGGATAGTTCAAGGTAGACCCCCTAAGTTTTTCACTAAAGTAAGCTACGGGATGTCCTCCTTGTATTAAAACAGCTCCTATACCTACCCCAGATGCATCACATTCTAGTTCAAAGGCTTTGGAAAAATCAGGCAAAACTAGAATAGGTGCATGAGTTAACTTGTGTTTCAAAGTCTCAAAAGACAACTCTCGCTTATCACCCCAAAGGAAAGGCATATCTTTCTTGACTAGCTCATTTAAAGGAGCAGCTATGGTGGTGAAGTCTTTCACAAATCCTCTTTGCCATGGCTCTAGTAAAAGGTCCAATGTGTGTCTCAGATGGTCTTCCATCAATATCAATGTCAAACATATAACTTTTGCAAGATAAACATTCAACAGGTTGTTCATTTACATTAGATTTAGACAATTTAGTTTCAAGATTGCTAACTTTATTTCTTAGTATGACTTCTTCATCTAATGCAATTTCATATTTAATTTTCAATTCCTTAAACTCATTTTTCAAATCTTTATGAGCAACATCACATTTTCCAGATTCATTTAGCAATTCAAGAAAAGCTTTTTGCAAATCAAACTCACTAGTTTCAAAGCTAGAGGAACTTACTTGGCTTGCAGTGTCATCAGTAATAACCGTCAAACACAGGTTTTCTTCTTCATTTGAAACACTTGAGCTACATGAGTCATTATCATTTCAAGCAATGTAGGCCTTCTTCTCTTTGTGAGTTTTCTTTTTCTTTCATTCTTCACTTTTCTTGTTGTTTGGACAATCAACTTTCACATGGCCATTTTCACCACATCAATAACATTTAAAGCTGGATGGGGAACCTTGATTGTCCTTCTTTTTCTTCAAGAATTTGCTTCCAGATAATTCATTGTTGGCCATCAAGCATAGATTTTCTTGCTCATTAGAATTGCTTGAGTTTGAGGAGTTTGATGTAGAGTTTGAATTCGAACAAGTCAATTTAGCCACATTCGAGACTTCATCATGAGTGACTTTTAAAAATTCCCACATTTCCTGAGCACTTTTATAAATAGAAACCTTAAAGAATTCATCAAGGGTTAGTGTAGATAAAATTATATTTATGGCCTTAACATCATATTGTGCCATTTTGTTTTCATCCACAATCCACAAAAAATATGGTTTTTTTATTTCCACACCATCAACTGTATTTTTAGAAATATAGGGACCATTTTGTACTGCTTTCCATATGCCTCTGTCAATAGATTCTAGAAAAATTTGCATTCTTATTTTCCAAAAAGCATAATTTCCCCCGTAAACAAATGAGGTATGTCAACAGGAGCACCCTCAGCATAAACTTGGTTATGACCGTCCATGTTTTAAGAATTTGAAAAACTATCAAAGCAAGCTCTGATACATAAGTTTGTCATAGTTTTCATATACGAAATTCTTATCTACTTTAAAAAGGAGTATGTTGAACATTTCAGAACAATACTTGTCATTCTGAGAGAAAAGGTTGTATGTCAATGTCTAAGTGTGAGTTTTGGATAAAGGAAGTGAAATTTCTAGGGCATGTGATATCAGCTCAAGGAATATTTGTAGATTTGGCTAAGGTAGAAAGAATGTTACAATGGGAATGTCCTAAGTTTATGGCAGAGATAAGAAGTTTTGTGGGTTTTGCTAGCTATTATAGGAGATTCATTGAAGGATTCTCTAAAATAGTGGTATCGTTGACACAACTAACTCATAAAGATCGGTCGTTTGCTTGGACGGTTTTTAAGAGCTTAAGTGGAGGTTAACAAGTGCTCCAGTGTTGGTCATCCCTAACACAAGTAAATATTTTAATGTTTATTATGACGCTTCTCATAAGGGATTATGTTGTGTGCTTATGCAAGAAAGGAGAATGGTGGCATATGTTTCATGACAGTTAAAGATTCATGATTTGGAGTTGGCAAGTGTGGTGTTCGCCTTAAGGATATGAAGGTACTATTTGTATAGAGAACAATTTCAAGTTTTCAGTGATCATAAAAGCTTGAACTATTTGTTTGATTAAAATGAGCTTCATATGACACAAAGGTAGTGGGTAAAGTTTATAATGGACTACACTTTGAATTACTATACCACCTAGGAAAAACTAATATGGTTGTTGATGCTTTAAGCAGGAAGATAATGCACGTCTTTTATATAATGATCAAGGATTTTGAGTTGGTGGAGAAATTTAGAGATATGCACCTACAGGTATTGATGGGAGAAGATGTCATTAGATGTAGTCATATGATCATATCTAGTGATTTGTTTGGCTTAGTGAAAGAAAAACATTTGTTGGATCCTAGTCTATAGAAGACAATGAGGTTGCTTGGCTCCAAGCAGGCTAAGGATTTCGTGATAGGGTATGATGGTGTTTTGAGGTTTAGAGAAAAAGTTTTTATACATGATGATGCATAGTTGAAGAGTTGGATTCTTGAAGAAGCGCACAAGAGTCATCTTAGCATGCATCATGGCATGAGTAAGATGTATCAAGATCTGAAGGAGTCTTTCTAGTTATCTGGTATGAAATGTGAAGTAGCTTTGTTTGTAACATCTTGTTTGACCTGTAAGAAGGAACAAGTGCAATATTAGAGGCCTAAAAGGATGTTGTAGTAGTTGTAAGTACTAGAGTGGAAGTGGGATAACATTTCCATGGTCTATGAAGGGTCATGATATTATATGGGTGATAGTGGATCGACTGATGAAGAATGATAATTTTCAAGCAATTAATCTAAGGATGTCTATGGCTAAGTTGGCATAATTGTATATCAAGGAGATAGTAAGTTTACACAAGGGCCTTCTAACAGTGTGTTAGATAGAGATCTGAATTCACCTTTAGATTTTGGCAGACGTTAAAGTGCTTTGGGTAGCAAGCTGAGGATGAGTTCAACTTACCATCCTCAAGCGGATGAGTAGTCAAAGAGAAGTTTTAGTCACTTGAGGATTTGTTGAGGATGTGTGCGCTAAATCATTTAGGTGAATGGGATAAATTTTTACCTTTGGTGGAGTTCATTTACAATAAAAAATACCATGTAAGTATTGGGATGTCTCCATATGAAGCTTTATATGGTAGAAGGTGCAAGATCCCTCTATGTTAGTATAAGGATGGAAAGACAGTGTTGGTGGGGCTTAACCTGTTGAAGCACCACAAAAAACTTAAGGAAGATACAAGAGAGGATGAAGGCATCAGAGAGTCCACAAAAGTCCTTAGTTGATTAGAGGAGAAGACCTTTAGATTTTGCAGCTAGGGATCATGTTTTCTTGAGGGTGACCTAAACCACTGGTGTGGAAAGGGTTATCCATTTGAGAAAACTTTCTCCTAAGCTCATTAGTTCATATAAGATCTTGAGAAGAATTGGTCCAACAACTTATGAGATCATCTTGCCTCCTTAGCTAACAAACCTTCATTCGTTATTTCATGTTTCTAAGCTAAGGAAATATGTGTTTGATCCTTCTCATGTATTAGAAGTGGAAGAGGTTCAAGTAAGGATGACAACGAGTCGGGTCGGACACGGATAGTGTCTACCTGTAACCCAACTTGCAAAATGAAAATCCAACTCGCAACCCGTTCGCTACCCGTGCGGGTACCCGCTTAAAAAGTACTCGCGAATATTTCAAAACTCGCGGGTATTTGCAGATACCCGCAAAAATTTAAAAAAAACTATTTTATATGTTTTTAAAATAAACTTACAAAAAATATGTATAATATAATGTAAATTAAATTAAATATAAATTAAAATTTATTTTTTAATTAAATTTAACCTAATCCCCAATTTGCAAGAACAAAATTAGAAGCATAAAACTCCAAGATCAGAAACGCAAAGAAAACCCCAAATCACTACAAGACTAAGAATCCCAAAAATTCCCAAACAAGAAAAGAATATCATAAACTTCAAACTTGCTACAAGGTCAGGAAAAACCCCAAACGCAGAAACCTTAAACCCTAAATCACGAGAAACAACAACCTTAAATTTCCAATTTCAAAATTCTTAATCTTGAATAAGAAACCCCAATGTTTCGCCACCACCTATATAGGAAAAACAAAGAAAACTCAATCCCAAAATCATGAGCCAAATGCAAGAATTTGACCCTTGTGCTATGAAGTCGTTGCGAAACGTAGAAGTCCCATCCCTCTGCAAAACGAACTAGAAAGAGTGAAGGGAGAGGAAACCTTCCTCTTTGCGTAGCAAACCAGCACGAAGGGAAGGAGAATAACAATAAGGGTCATGCTGCCTCGCGAGACACTAGGGAAGACGATAACGTCGTCAAAGTTGCGCCATTGTTTCTCCACCGTCTTGGCCACCACGAGACTACCTACTTTTTGCGAGCCATAGATGATTTTCCGCAAGTTGAGTTGTCTGCACGAGAACAGAGATAGAGAAGAAGCTTGAAGGTTCTGGATTTGCTCGCGAGAAATGTAAAAGAGAAGATATTGGGGAAAAAATACTTTGAATAGATTTTTTGAGAAAAACTAACAATTGGACAATTGAAATTTTTAATTAGGGTTACGTGATTTTTAATTAAAAAGCTTTCCCTTTTATTTAAGAGTAATAAAAAGAAACTTTAATTTTAAAAAATATAAATTAAATTATTATTATTATTTTATCGGGTAATGGGTATTTTGGGTCGGATAGTATAATATGCGCACCTGACTCGTTTAGAAACAAATATTAAAATACTCGCTACACGTTAACTGTGAATAATAAATATCTGCGGATAGTAACTACCCGTCACAGATTTTATCCGCGGGTATCCGTGTGCGTATAATTTTTTGTCATCCATAGGTTCAAGTAAAAGAGGATCTCTTAGTGAAGGTGTAACTTGATGGTATAGAGGATTGTCAGACAAAGCAGCTTAGAGGAAAGACCATAAGTCCAGTCAAGGTAGTCTAGGATAAGAGAACATGTGACTTTACTTGGGAGTTAGCAGAGGATATGAAGCAATCATACCCACATTTATTCTTTAGTAAGTTAAATTTTCAAGGTATATTTTTTTGTTGTTGAGGAGAATGTAAAAGCCTAGAAAATCGTGTTTTAAAATTGATAATGTGTTTAAAATGGTGAGATTTTATTATTTTAATATTAAAAATTTTAAGTATAAATAATGTTTTAATAAATGAGTTTCATTATTTAAAAATACACATTCTCTCTAAAAATCTTTCTTCTATACTTTTCTCTTCTCACTAGGTTTTCTCACCTTCCATTCATTTGTTTAAAGATCGGAGATTGCTCAAGTGATCCTTGCGTCAGTTTCTTCAATAAAGTAAGTTAGTTTTTTGTCTCTTTTCTTACTCTGTTTATTCATGCTTTACATGTGACCCTTTTGGCTCGCATGTAGTATTTGATTTTTTTTACTCTCTGTTGATAAATGGTTATAATAGTGTGCACTAATCATGTTTGTGTTGTTCATAGGGGTAGATAGAGTTCCCTATGTTTAATCCATCTTTCAGACAAGGAATTCTAATTATATAGTTTTAAGTTATTGATACCATATTGCAAATTGTATGCTTGTATGGTGTTTTTCATGAATGATTGAATTGTAAGATTAAGAATTGGTGTGAAAAATTGAAATTAGGGTTGTAATTTAGTTTATTTGAATTGTATGATGAAATTAGAAATGTTGTCTGATTGATATTGCAAATGAAATTGTTTGAATCATTGAAGATAGTATAATTTGAAATTGGCATGCTTTTGGGATTTATAATAGTTGTTGAACTGTTTGGCAAGGTGAAATGACATAACTTTGTCGATTATATTCTGCAAAATTATGCAAACTCACTATGCGAGAATTATAACACCCTGATAAAATAAAAATATCTTTTATTTTTATTTTATAATCTCTAATATTAATTATTTAATTAGGGTAATTGTTTTTGGTAATAAGAGTGTTAAAGAGATTTATAAGAGAATTAATTAATAATTATTTTGATTTTAATTTTTGAAATGGGATTAAGGAAGGGTTATATAAAAGTTATTGCATTAGGTTTTCATATTAGCAATAGTGGTTAAAGGGTTTTTAACTTTTGTGGTGATTGGAATGAGACGCGTTGGATCCTTGCCTACATCGTTGACAGAGAGAATAGGCTTATCTTCTTTTTGTTTCTTTTGGAGTATTAAAAACATAGAAGATGTAGGCCCAGGGGATGATTTACAAGCCAATAGGATTTTGGAATTTTCCTTGCATGCAGAGTGTGTATGGTGAAGAAAGAAAGATAATGCACAGTAAGTAAATATGCTTTCGTCGCATAAAGTCGAGAGTAGGATGACCCTTAGCTAAGATAAAGTGTTCAGAGAGGATTAAATTGCTCGTTTCGGTTCAAGTTAAGGATGATGTGGACACCTTTGTTAGCAATAAAACTAAGAATTATTTCCACTTGAGAGGATATTGTAGGAAGCTTTGTTAGCTTAAGAAAGGAAATTTGTATTGGGCCTTTGTCATTAAACAACATTGTTGATAGGGGGAGCACTATGATAGCTGAACCCAATCCCTGTGACTTTGGTTTTTGATGATGACAACACATTGATAATAAAAATACATGAATATGTATTGTGTTATATGTCATATCTCTGTTATGCATCCGTGATAATGAAATTTGATATGCATAATGATATGGGGAGTATTGTATGTTGTTAAATACTACTTCAAATGTTAAAAAGGGGAGACAATGATGAAATCATGTGAATATTATTGACAGGAGGAGAATCATTATATTTCTGAAAATTTGGTTGATGCATCTCTATTTGCTTCATTATCTTTGTTTCAATTACAGTGAACAACATTTCCTTTTTGCTAATGCCCAAAAGGGGAGAAGTAATTGAAATAATTGAATTGTCTTACTAAGATAATTGAATTGTGCTTTATTGTGGACTGTACAACATGGTTTTATTAATCATGGTTGTGCATCATCAAAAAAGGGGGAGATTGTTGATTGGGGAAGCACTGCGATAGCTGAACCTAATCCCTGTGACTTTGGCTTTTGATTATGACAACACATTGATAATAAAAATACATGAATATGTATTGTGTTATATGTCACATGTTGTATGTGCTTATGCTTACTGTGAAATACACACATATTATTATTGTCACATGTGTTGAACATATAATGCGTTGAATGATGCATATTGTGTTAGTAAAGTGATTATATCTATGTATGCACAATGTATGTTTTGATATTATGGTATTCACATGCACAAAAGCATATTGAATGACTAAATTGATTACAATGGTGTGATAATCAATTCGAGTCATCAAACAACTTGTGTTTTTTAAATGAGGCAAAACAACTTGTTTGAATCGATTATATTAGTTGGTGAATCGATTAAAACAAGTGTGATTGCACATATCTTTTTCAAGTGTGCTGTGATGTGAATTAGAAAGAAAAGTTTTCAAAAATATGCTAAGTGTTGAAGCTTAATCGATTACATGGATTCTGTATTCAATTAAGTCTGTTATTGATTTGAAAATTGTTTCATGATTGTCATAATTGTTCCAATGATCATATTTTTAATTGTGTTGACTAAGCATTTAATTAAAATCGATTGCATTAATTACATAGTCAATTAAGGAGCTAAATTAGTTAAAAATCTCTTACAAGTGTTTAATGTAACCGATTAGATTAAAAGCGTAATCGATTATATTGCGTCTGAAATGACTAAAACTATATATAGATGCAGTGATTTGATTTCTGTAAAAAGAAAAATCGAGATTAACATTTTCATATCTGATTCAGATTGAGTTGAAAGGTTTTACAGAGGTGATCAAACGTTCCAAGAAACAAGAAATTGATGTGGTGGACTATTCTTGAAGATTTCTTGAGAGACAAGCTTTACTGTTTTGAAGAGTTTGATCTTTCTGCACAATTGAGGTGCTTGTCGTGTGATCAGGAGAAGTTTCACAATCTGTGTTTTGTTGTTTCCTTGTATTTTGAGAGGGTTCTCAAAGGGGTGATTGCAGGAAAGGATTGTTCTTGTTGCAGGGTTGTTGTATTTGGCTATATTAGATTAATGAGTTAGAGAGGTCATTTACATTTTGACAGTGTGGTCGCTGTAAAGCCCTTGTTGTAAAAATTCAGATATCTATAGTGCAAATTGGCTTTCAATCTGAGGTTGATTGAAAGGACATTGGATGTAGGCATTGAGGCGAAACCAGTATAAAACTTAGAGTTTGATTTTTCTTCTCCCTATCTCTCTACATTAATCCATTATACAATGTCATAATTCGAATACGCATAATGTTACATTGCATACATATTGGTTACTATTCAAGAAAGATTTAAAGATTCATTCCTTTTGCGAAAAAGATTTGAAAAGCAAGTATTTTTATAAAACATCAATTCACCACCCGCCCCTCTTGGTGTTGAGAAACAAAGTTCGTCAATTCTAACAAACATTATTTGAGTTGGAGGGTATTTCGAGCAGACTTTAGAATGGGATGAGGATGTTTGGAATTGTTTTAGGTTAAGCACCAAGTGTGTATATATGTGTGTGTGTGTGTGTGTGTGTGTGTGTGTGTGTGTGTGTGTGTGTGTGTGTAATAGAGAGAGAAACCGTGAAGGGGTTGAGAGGTAACCCTTGTTTTCTCTACTTCCACCTAGTGCACTATGAGAGAATGGAAGAGCTAACTTTCCCAAGGCAAGTCCTTGTGCACGTGAGAACTGAGGGCTGGGAGATCAACCAATGGTGAGGAACGCGTCTAGAGGTGGTTAGGAATGCAAGGGTGTTGCAAACTCTCTAAAAACTCAGGTAAGGGGAGTGACTAGAATATCTATCATTTTGTATAATGTTCTTGTTTGTTCTTTTGTTATTTTAGGTTGAGATTATTTTTCGCTTGTGGGAGTGTTAAAAAGGTGTAACTTCTCGTTGGGTATGGGTAGAGTTGTGTGTAAACGTTGATATGAAGTGGATACGTGTTTTAGGGTGAGAGTTTTAGTCTTTTGGTGAAGAAAAGAAGATGAAGGAGGATGTTTGATGGGTTAGTGTTGTGTTGTGTGAATGTGGGAAGAGGGAAAAGAGTTGAGATGAGGGAATGAGTTGTGCAAAATAGGTTGAGTGTGAGTGTGTAATGAGTATTTTGTGATGAAAGGTGAAGTATTGAATGATTGGTGTTGGTTTTAATGAAGATTTTTTGAAGGTTATTGGATGAGAAGGGATTCAGGGATGCTAAAAGGAAATATAAGATTGAATGGGTTGTTGTCTTGTGAAAGAAGTAGAATTTGCATGAGAGTTGTAGTTTGGAAGAGAAAGGAAAGGGAGGAGGAGTTTAAGATCTATGTTGATACAGTAGAAGGAAATGACATTGGGTCATGAATGGATTGGATGTAATGTTGATGTTGTGATGGAATATGTTGTATGGTTATATACTCTGTAGTTAATATGATTATTGTTTATTTGTTATGATATTTCTGGTTGCTCACCCTGAAATATTATGGCTGTGGTTTCCATCTATGATGATCGTACTTGTACGGGAGTAGATGATCTTATAGATAAGACTGGATCTGAGTAGCTGACGAGAGTTGGGAGTTTAAGTTTAGGGTTTATAATTATGTTCATCGTTTAAAAGTTTTCAGACTTGTATTTTCATGTAAAAAGGATATTCGAAAATTTTCAGACGACGTTCATAGTTATGATTTTCTTCCACATTTTTAATCGAATAAAGTTAGTTATCTCAAATGAATATTTTGTGGAAACGTTTAAAAAAAGAAAAAAAAATTACACTATGACATCTCAATAATTGGGGTGTTACAAGAATATACTCACTGGTCGAAGCCAAAGTTATAGAGCTACTAACCTTGTTGTCATTTAGTGATAATATAGTCACTCAGTGAAGCCAAAGTTAGAGAGCTCATTGACTTAACAGTGACTAGGCGATACCAATCTCACTAGGTGACTTTTAAAAGAATTTTAAGTCTATGGGTTCCAGTGATTATTTCGATGGGCAAGTTATATGGTCGTTGAGCAAGTAGGCTTTCACGCAATACTTGCTAAATGAGTAGATATTCTCGTTGAGCGAAATCACAAAGCCTGATTATATTAATATGTTCTCTTTTCGTATGTTTAATGTGTGGATTTATAATTGTTAATATGATGGTTGATTTATGATGTTTATCTAAGAATGGTTGGTACTAATCCAAGGAGGACGGGTTGTTATTTTGTTATAGGCATTAAAATGTGGGAGATCAGTAAGGAGGTACCATAAACTCTAATAATTATTCACACTCAAATACAGTAGAATGAGTGATGTGGTGAGAGTCATAAGAGGTCCTAACCATTGGATTGTGTTGTCCTAGCCACGAAGGGGACTAACCTTGTAAGTAATAGGGTGATAACCCATTTGTTTATGACTTTGCAGAGTATAAATACTACTACAAGTGCATGTCTATAGTGAAGTCCAATGTCAAATGCATATATTTGGATAATTGAGTCTCGTGTCAATTGTTTGTGTGAATATATGTGTGACATGTTGTATTTTATATATGTTTAGTTTATATATATGACATAATTTAAATAATTTAGAAAAATACTTTTGCTCATTAGCTTACCCTTTCTTCTGTGTCCTGTTTGTATTGTTTTCTTTGTTTACGATGATTACTTTAATAATATGAGTATCACTTCGGGATATGGATGATGTAACAACTTAGATTAGGTTGATGACCAATGCAATTAAACTTTTTTTTTAAACTTTAGTTTTGTTATTTCAGTTATGATTATCTATATTTAATACATATTTATATAAATGACTGTAATATAATAATTATATTTTAGTTTTCTATGTTTAATGATTACTATATTTTTAATGTTTTGTTATATTAAATGAGATATTATATTAATTATCTTTTTAAAGGATGACATGAAATTTAAATTTAACAATATTTTATTTAGAGGTTCTCCTTACATCTCACTCACTTCACCCTGCACCTCCCTTGTTTTTTTCTATTCCAATTGCACCCCTATCATACCCTATTAGAGAATATTTTGCTTTTAAAAAAAGCTGAGACATTGAAGAATAAAAATAATGAAGCACCAGCCTTCTTGCCTCCTCCTATGTTGCATATCAAACCTTACACCCCTATTTTCTCCCTTCCTTTCTTTGTCGTAGTTCATCCCCTCCAGTCCTCCCTTCCTCCCTTATATCTTGTCTCGCTGAGTGGTCCTTCCCTCCTCCCTGGTTTCCTCCCTAGTTTAGTAGCTGGTTTGGTGTGGTGAGCTCTAGCAGCAGGGGTTCTTCTCAGACATTTGACATAAGCTTTGGCGTCCAAGTTGACTCTTGTTGTCATTTAAAAAATGATTGCTCTTGTTAAAAAAATGGTTGCTCTTGCCTCTGTTAAAATGCTTGGGTTGTTTCTGTTAAAAAAATGTTAGGTGTTAAAAAAATGCTTGATCTATTCTGTTGGGTTTATGCACGGTGGAACTGAGGGGACGAAGTCAGAGGGCGTCGCACTTGGAAGTACGGATAGGGGATGTCACAGTTGATGAGAGCTGCACTTGGAAGTGTGGATGGTAGTCGTCGCAGTTGGACATGTGTTTCGTGTTAGCCGTAGTTGGATATGCATTAGTCGTAGTTCGATCTGTTTTTTCTCTTAGCCGCAGTTGGATTTGCGTAAGCCGCATTTCAATCTGCGTTCGGTGTTAGCCGCAGTTGGATCTACGCTTTAGGTGTTTTTTTATTGGTTTCTTTTTTCCTTTATTATGTTATGTTAGTATATTAAATTTATTTTTGCTTATATTTTGTATACTTTGTTAATGTTTTATATTTATATATTCTGCATTTTTTTGTTTTATTGTTAAATAATATTTAATATGTTTTCGGAGTATGTTTTGAATTTTTTTTATTTGTTTGTTAATTTGTTTTTTTAATTAGTTGTTTTATTTTATAATTTTAAATTTGTTATATATTATTTATTATGTATATTTTTTGTTTAATTTTATTTTAGTTGTTATTTATAATTATTATATGCATATTTTTCTCTTTTCCTACTTCCAGTTACTTCTAGTAGCAACTCCAAAACAAGATAGCCAACGTCCCTAATACTCCATGCAGATACTTCTCTTCTCTGTCCACTCACTTCGGCCACCCATTATAAAATACACATTCTTTGCTTTTCTTACTCCTTTAAACCCATTTATCCTTCATTTTTTATTTTCTCCTACCATCCAACTTGAGAACAACCCCCCTTATTTCTCCACCCAAATACTCATTTATAAAATGCCCTCTCATGCAACCTGATACTTTGTCTCCCCTTCTCCTTCTTCTTTTGCAAGACCCTGAGACCATGAATATTATCCTATCAACATATACTCCTCAAATATCACTCTCAGGTTACAAAGGATTAGATAAAGTTTATTATGAATGCAAATCCAAAGTCTATAAGAAACATAACATAAAAGGTTTCCGCACCACAACCATTCATATTGTATCACAATAACACTAACAGCATATACGAACAAAAAAAATGAGACATCAGGATTCATCATAAGATATCACGATTCAGCACGCAATATGCAAAAGGTGGAGATTGAAATAATCTTTGGAGAGAAAATCAAATAATCATAACCAAGCATGTCAAATACATAGGCGCAGGATAAAAATAAACTATACACAGTGAAACTGCAGTTGGAAGCGCAGCATCCCTAAACCGCAGTTCAAAGTGTGATTGGTCTTAGCCGAAATTCGATGTTCGACAATATACAACCAGCGTTTGGACAACTCCAACGCCGGTTACGGTGTTAACTTCAAATATTAAACTAACCTCTCTCTAAGAGCTTTCTTTGACCACCTTCTTCCTCCTCCAATATCCACAACACCACAAACACAGAGCACAACCACCACACTCTATAACCTCTCAACTCTCAATTCAGAAAACAATCAAATAGTGAAAAAATACTATTGTGATGCAAGTGAAAAAACTCGAAGGGGGAAGGGGTGTATGTAGGCTATAGGGTTTATACAATCAGGATTGTTGGTGGTTAGAAGATCATTAAGTCATTATTAATTCTCTTTTGACTTTTTCTTTTAATTTTAATAAATGAAGGACAAATATGTAAAATTGAAGATGCAGATAAAATAGGTAAGGTGCAGGAAGCATTACTATTTTATTAGGTGTAATTGCAAATGATTTAGTTTTTATCTTCTATAACATTTGCGTTAAAGGTATTTACTAAAGTTATTTATGGGATTAAAAATTGCTGGAAATGGTCATATATATTTAGTAAATTCGTTTTTTAAATGTTGTATCCATAATGGGGTGTGCACGTCAAAGTAGATCGAGATTCACACTTTTATTTTTATTTTTCTGAAATAGATTTTAAGTACTTTCTTTAACCATTTGACAGTATTTTTACTAGTAACTTATTTTATTGGTAATTTAAATTTGAAAAGTAGTAAAAAATAATGAAATGCAAACTTTCATCATATATTCTCATTATTTTTAAAACGTAAACAAAATGAGACAAACGTTTGTTTACAATTAATACTTTTTGTGGTATTGAATTGCCATTAAATATTATTAAGTCCAACAAAATCCGATAATAAAAGAATGTATAAAAACACAGGTGAGACGAAAATATGATTTATTAAGACCAATCATAGCTTAGTCAGTATACTATAAAAACGAAAATCTTAAATATTTATACTAAAATTAGAAGCTATTAAAACATATGGTATAAAAATAATAGCATGTCAAACAAATCATTACACCCATTTAATTATCAGAGTAAAAAAAAATCCACAAATGGTCCACTTAATAGGATGGGTTAAATATAAATAAACGAATATACTTCCATTGAATGAAAAATAGTTATATTTTAAGCTTTATACCAAAACTGAAAATTGCTAAAACCTCCGTATGAAAAACGTTGTATCTTTTTTCCCTTCACAAATACTTAAAAAGTGACGGAAATATTTATTCGTAATACATTAGACGTTAGTCCCATGCTGCAATAATTAGAAATTAATCTGTCCCTTTTACTTTTACTTTTGTGTGACGCATGACAAGCTTGTTCCATGAACATGTACAAACCAATCTTCAAACGTTTAAAAGTTTTAGAGTGACGACCATGGTAACGATGAGACAACGTAAATAAGACAAAAGATGCAGTTCGTTTTTACATGTAAGATATCAACGGACAGAGCCATTTTCAACCGATGAAGGCGCAACTTGTTTTGCTTGTTCCTCTTCTCCCTTGTTGTCCTCTTTCACAGCCAACACAACCAGAACCAACAACAAGGGATAGCTAACACTAGTCAACACCCAATTCACAATCAACTGAGCCATACCTGACACCTTATGGTTATCAATTTGCCATGCCACTGCAGCTCCTGCACTTTGTACGCCTTTATAGAACCCAGCATACCTGCATAACCATAACCACAAATAATACTTAGTTCCCAAATTTCAAGCATGGTTACGAGTATATTCTCAATTAATCAAAAAATTAAGAATGAGAGATCATGAGATTGTTAATCTAAGTAGTCAGATTGAAATCCTGATTCTTAACACAAATCTGTTTGTGAGTTAACTGAAAGAAAAAACAGAACATAAGACATTCGCTATGCATGTGCTACATATGTACCTGCTAAGAATCTCAGAATCATTGGCGAGGGCCCCAATAACCCAATAGACCATGCTTTGGAACATGGAATCAAGCAAGCCAAAACTGAAATACAAGACAAAGGGTCCAGCATAGCGAGAACCAGAGTCCTTAAAATCCATGATCACACCGAGGTCACGCTTGATCTGATTCGCAAGGGCACCACCCCATATACCAGACGCAAGAAGAGCAACCACACAAATTCCCACAACCCCTCTTTTCCTGCGACTCTTGAAACTGAAATCCATCACATAACCAATGGCAACCGAACCCAGCATCTGCGCCCCCCAATAGAACACATTGTTGAACCCTCTGGTCCTCAGATTGAACTGTGGCTTATTAACATGGTTGAACTGGTAGGTGTAGAAGAAGTTGCTCGACCAAGCAGCGGGAACGATGAGAAGCATCTTCCAATTGTAGAAAAGCTTGAGAATTTCGTAGGATTCAGTTGTCACATTGGAGTACACCATGTGAGTGCACCTGGTGCCATCGTCTCGAACAACCTTGCTCGCTGGCAAAATGGTCAACGATAAAACAGCCCCAGCGGACATAAAAGCCATGAACCCTATGTAGGTTCCGTCGTTGACGGTGGCAGGAGAGTCGCCACGGTTGTAATTCAAAATGAATGGAATTAAACCACCGATGACACCCCCCATGTTGAAAATGCTCCAGAAGAGGGAAATGTAAGTGCCTTTGCGATTCTCTGGCGGGTAGGAGGTCATGATGGCGCCCTGCGCCGCCCAGAGGAGACCGGCACCGATTCCCAGAATGGCGCCGGCGGTGATGGCGAAGAACTGGTGCTGGTAGTGGTTGTAGTAAAGGAAGGAGCCGGCGTAGAGAACGTAGGTGGAGCAACCTGCGAAGAGGGTGAGGTGGGGTCCGAGGATGTTGTAGATGCCGCCACCGAGAATACCGAAGACTGCGAAGGTGGTGTAGAGGGCGGTGAGGGCGTTATTGGAAGCGGTGGAGTTGACTTGGCCACCGCCACCCATGCCGGAGAGGGCATTGAACATGCCGGGACAGCAAAAGCATACCAACCCAATAAGAACGATCTGAACGGTCGGTGAATTGTATCTGAAAAAGTTAAAACTTTTTCCGTATTCAGGGATCTGGGTGTTTGAATCCCCCATTTGAGAAGGATAATTGATTTGGCAGAGTAGAAGAGAGGTAGAAGAAAAAATGATGATTGATTGAGGGAATAGAAGAGTTTAAGTAGAAGAGTAATGGAAAAAGAAACTGAGGTCTATAATAGGACAAATTTAGAGTAAATTCTCCCTTTTCTTTTGTAGTTTGCAATTGAAGAGTTGCCACAGGACAGTGAAAGAGGAAATCATTGAAGAAGCTTACGCAAACTCCTTCAGTCAGCGGAAATGGCCGTTTTCTGCTATGGAAATTATTTGTTTATGATGAAATATTTGATTCAGGAAGATGCTCTCAGCGAAAATGGATAAGTGGATTTCTTTCTCTTCGTTTACTTTCGTTCCGCATCACAAAACTTTATCACAATAATCATCTATTTAAAAGTCAAGCTTCTTATGACTGATGTCTGCATCTTTATTGGAAAATAAAATAAAACTGATAGAAACAAAATATAAAAGAGTAATATATATAATTAACTGTTGTTAAGTAGTGACAATTTTAAAGTTACTATATAATTAATTAAACAAGAAATTATAATTAAAAAGTACAACTTTCTTATTAAATTAATTTAGGTGGTTCAAGTATTTTTTTTGTCCATCGATCTATAGCATCCACGTGAATGAAAGCTGGATTCAGTTGTAGCGGTAAAACCAATGGGATAACAGTACAGAATAGAAGCCAATGGAATCAACGATGTACTTTTCTTGTTTCGAGAACTGAAATGAATGAACTTTTTATCATAGTCATCTTTGCTATTTGTTATTTTTAAAATTAACTTTTAATTTCTTAATCTGATTTAAGGCTTTGATTTAAAAATAAAATAAAATGTGGTGAGTGTCTGAAGTTCAAATTCCACGTGTGGTTGAAAGTTTCATAAGCATTGATTATGAATTGATATAAGACATTTGTAGTTTTGTAATTACACTTTTGTTGTTGTCACATAGGATGAATAGCGACCGAGCCGTCTGGGCCGGCGTCAAATTCAGCCCCTGTTACTCCCTCCTCTTTAGTTTTTTTGCCTTAATTTTGACTTCTCACAATCATAACATCATCACTGCTTAATTCTACTTCTACCTCTATTCTATTTAAACAACAAAATGGAAAATACAATTCCATTCCATTACTATCAATGACTTTTTCAGATAAACTTATACCAAATTGTATCGGATACAGTGTATATTAATTGGTGAATAAATAAATTTGTTATTAATAGACTTAGTTATTTTGTATGTAGAAAGACTTGTTTAATATATTTATATATATATATATATATATATATATATATATATACTAATTTTAATAAAAAGGGAAATTTATCATTTGTATTATAATTCTAATATTTATGATTTTGTGAGCATCTTAACCAACTATGGATTTTAACCATTTGGTATTACTATTAAGTTTAAAAAATAAAAATTGTGGTATTTTGATAACATTTTCTTCCACTTCGATATTTTGAATTCCAAATCTCTCTTGTTTTTCTTGTTTGCGTGCCCTCTTTTATACACACAAAATCCTAATTAGTATAATTATATCATTTATTTCTTTATAAATTTGATAAAAACTTTACAACACCCAAACGGCCAAATGTGATATCTTTAAATTCTTAAAAAAATTCCAGTTTTCATATTTTATTTTTTTTTGCTCAAACATGTAGCATACAAGTGATTTCTTAAATATTACACAGCTAAAAATGTTAACAACACAAAGAAGAAATAGTTGGATGATTGTTGAAATTCAGAGAATTAATGTTGGATCAGGAGTTGTTCTGTGGACTTAGAATTTGGAAAAGAACACAGTGGATAGTGCAAACTAGTGTTATAGAAAACTCAAATTCACCAAATGAACAGAATCAAACAAGCACAGTAAGTGGAAGTTTTTACTTAGATCCCATATACATACAACAGCAAAAACTCAATATTTTCTTGTCTTGTGTATATAACCCAACCCAACAAATGGTTGTAGGACATTTAAATATGACTCAATATCCACTAGACATCCTCTTCCAAACAAAAGACCAGCTCTACTTTGTCTTCCAAGCCCAATGGGGCCCTCTCTTGTTCTACACAATCCAAAACAACATTGTTATATCCTAACTCATACACCACATCACCAGTTTTACAAAAGAAAAATCTACACCATCAATATAGTCAAACACAGACCCTCAAAAATTATCTATGAATAACTGAATAAAATCCTAAACTGATAGAGATGATTAAAAATAAAATTAATTTGTAATAAAAATAAATATCTTTCTAATAAATTACTTTAATGAAATTAAGTTAAAATTAAATTTCATTAACTCAATATCATATCAAAACAATTCAAAGTTTATCTTATTCAAAATTTGAATATATTATGTTAATATCGGAACCCTCTCAATTTTTATTTTTCGGCATGGAAAAATAGATCGGATATCTCATATCACCTACATAAGACAAATTTTTAACGTGTAAATGATAAGAAATTTAGTCTTTCAAATACTTTGTGACATCAAACTAAAAAAATTACTCACTCATTTTTTGATCAGATCCTCTCCAAATTTGTCTTGTTAATAGTGATAATGTGGATCTTATTTTGAAATTAACCCAACTGGTGTTGGTTTTTTCGCAGGTAAAGACAAAATGTTGGGTTGTCTCCTTGTGTTTAGAACAAAGCAATTGTTTCACTTGTTATTGTATTTTAAAAGATTAAATATGTTTTTGGTAATTTTATGTGACAATGGAAATTAGTCAAATTTAAAATTTTGGTCCAATTTTGTTTTTTATTTTAAAAATATGTGGATATAATCATTTTAACCAAATTTTGTTTAATTTATTTGACAGTTTAAATACATGTCAGGATAACATTTGAGTTATTACATCGTTTAACATATTAACACTTTAATGTTAGCTGAAAATACGTTTGAAATCTCAAATAAACTTAACAAAATTTGGTTTAAAAGAACTAAATTCGTTCATTTCTAAAGTTTGAATACTAAATTGGTCTAACATTTCGAAAATGGACTAATTCTAATTTTCACTGAAAATTCAGAGAGAAAAACATATTTAACCCTAATTTAAAATGTAGAACTTGTAGGGAGGTTCAATATGCACACATATCTCCACACTGGTAAGATATTGTGCGTTTTGGGTCAAGCCCTCACTGATTTGCTTTTGGTACCATTCCAAAAGGCCTCTTACCAATGGAGGTATCTTATGTGTATATAAATTCATGTTCATCTCTTATTTTATCCAATGTGAGACTTTGTTTATACCCAACATCCTCCCCTCAAAAAAAGGATTATGGTTCTCCTACCTCCACCTCCCCTACAGCGGAATTCTTTTCTTATCCTCGAGTACAGCATGGTCAACACTGAGCATCTCCTTGCCCACTTTCACGATCCATGGTCACAACACTGAGCATCTTTTGCTCTCCACCTCTCATGATACATCTAACCACCTACCAGGCTTCACCTTATCATGGAGGGACATATCGTCTGAGCCCGATTACCAGACCTAAACCATGGGCTCTAATACCATTTGTAGGGAGGGACAACACACATATACACATAGATCTCCATACTGGTAAGATATGTCCGCTTTGGGCTAATGGAGGTATCTTATGTGTATATAAATCTATGTTTATCTCTTATTCTATCTGATGTGGGACTTTATTTGTACCCAACATAATTCTTGGGAATCCAAGTGTGAGTCTAAGTCCCACATTGGATATAAATGAGAAAGTAGAGCACCTTATAAAGGTGAAAGACCTATTAACTCATTGCCTTAAGGTTTTGGGTAAAGAGTGGTGTCGATCCCTTATATAGTTGGCTCAGATGTTATTGGTGTTTGTGTAACCCACAAGGAACCTCCTCCTCGATAGACCTAATAGTGGTATCAGAGCCGAAGGTTTGTCTTGGTGACCGTCTTAGACGAGTATAATGATCTATATATCGAAAGTTTGTCTGGCAAAGGGTATTCAGGTAAGCAAGTCCGTTAAGATGAACGACGGTTGGAAAGGGTTACTCATGGTTGTTGTTGGTCGGAAATGCTTCCGCTGAAGGGGGAATGTACACCTATGTGGAAGGGGCTCACCCTTGAGGGAGAGATTGTTGGGAATCCAAGTGTGAGTCTAAGTCCCACATTGGATAGAAATGAGAAAGTATAGCACCTTATAAAGGTGAAAGACCCATTAACTCATTACGTTAAGATTTTGGGTAAAGAGTGGTATCGATCCCTTATATAGTTGGCTCAAATATTATTGGTGTTTGTGTAACCCATAGGGAACCTCCTCCTCGATAGACCCAACAGAACTATCTAGAATGACTCTACAATTTTCGTAAGTAAAATCTAAAAAATCTAGAAAGTTTCTAATTAAAAAGGATGTATATAATGGAGTTTTAATTTGAGAAGCTCCTAAAAGAGAGTTTATATCTCCCAATGAAACACCTATAATATTTGATATTTTCAAGCAAGGAAATTTCAGTTTTATCTTCTACTTCTCACTCCTTCCTCTAACAAAGTGATATTACTAGTTAGGTTTTAATTATAGAGTTTAGAGAAAATAAAACAAATATAGAGTTGAGAGATGAAAAACAATGAGTATATTACCTTCTAATTTCCTTGTCTTATAAAATAAAATTAATAGTATCTTCGTATGAAAGTGTTGCTTGACTTTCAAAGTTTTTGGGAGATTATAAGATAGATTATCTCCAAATGCGATGGAGACTTTTTTGAAAACAAAGAAAAATGATGAACAAACCCTTACTCTCATCCATCAATGTTTGGATAACCACATGTTTGAGAAGGTTGCATACACTACTACGTTAAAGGAAGCTTGAGAGATCTTGGAAAAATTCATCCAAAGCATCGACAAAGTGAAGAATATAAGGTTTCAATAACTTAAGAGTAAATTTGAAGCTTTGAAGATGAAGTAATCAAGATCAATTTCATATTACTACTCAAGAATAAAGGAAATGGTTAATCAATTGAAGAAATATGGAGATAAAATAGAAGATGTTCGTGTGATGGAGAAGATCCTTTGTTCATTGATTCCAAAATTCGAGTATATGGTATATGTAATTAAAGAGTCAGAAGTTCTTCACTCCATGAGTCTTGAAGAATTGAAAGGTTTTTTACAAGCTCGTGAAGAAATAATAAAGAGGGGATAGAAAGAGTTGTAGGAGAAATCTGTTAAAACTCAAGCTTTTTTTCTTAAATATAATAAAGGCTTTAGGAGTCGATTAGAATGTGGATGAAGAAGAGGATGTGGTCAAGGACAAGGAGGAAGAGGACATGCTCATGTACATGGAGGAAGAGGAAACGGTAACAATGATTCAAACATTGAAAAAATAAGTTATATACTCATCATTAATAGCTTATCGAAGAGCAAGAGGAAGAGGTCATGGTTATTTTCAAAATGAAAGAAGGTATGAGAAATATAAAGTTGAATGTTGCAATTTCAAAAACTTGGTCATATATCTTGGAAATGTCATCTTAATGACATTGAGGAAAAATCTAATCTTGTTAATGAAGAAGAAGAACCAACATTGTTAATAATACTAAAAGGTGAAAATAAGGATGCCATTTGTTTATGGTACTAGACTTAGGTGCTAGCAATTACATGTGTGGATATAAGGGAAGTTCATGGAACTTAACGAGAATGTGAATTAAAAATGTGTCCATTGGAGACTCATCGAAAGTTTGAATTGAAGGAAAAAGGTACAATTCTTATCTCTTGCAAAGATCGAGTCATAAGTTGATCCATGTTGTTTATTGTATTTCTAAATTAAAAAATAATATTTTGAGTCTAGGTCAACTTCTTGAAAAAGATATGAGATTCTCATCAAAGATAAATACTTTTGGATTAAATCAAAATGAAATTTGATTGATGAGGTGCTTATGTCAAGAAATAAAATGTTTATCTTAAATTTAAAAACATTAAAGTAAAGTGTGTGAAGGTGAGTGTGCAAGATATAGAATGACACATGAGGTTTGGACACTTAACCTTTGGAACCCTTAAACGTTTAGGAGAAAAGAGATGTTGAAAGGGATACCTACAATTAATAATCCTAATCCTATACAGTCCATTTGTGTAACCGTTCCTCGACATTCAATCTAAAAAAAATAAAACTCCATAAGAAACATGGAGTGGAAGAAAGCCTAGTGTTAATCATTTATGCATCTTTGGGAGTATAACATGTGTCCATGTACCAAAACAACAAATATCCAAGCTGAATGACTAGAGTGCCAAACATGTCTTTATTGGCTATGATGCTCAAGGCTATAAATTATACAATACAAACAAGGGCAAATTCATGGTAAGTTATGATATTGAATATGATGAAGAAACTTTGTGGAACTAGGAGACTCAAGAAGAAACAAATTTCAATGAAGACACAAGATATATGTGACATTTATGAAAGGTTTAAGGAAGTCACTTGTAATATTGAAGAATTATATTGCCTTCAAATAGAATATGAGCCATTGAATTTTGAGGAAGCTCTGAAAGATAAAAGGTGGAAACGTGTCATGGAAGATGAGGTAAATTCAATAAAAAAGAATGATACTTGAAAATTAACATTTGTTTCCCAACGTCATGAAATAATTGAAGTAAAATGAGTATACAAAAAGAAGAAAAATGTTAGTGGAGAGGTCGAGAGATAGAAAACATAACTTTTGTAAAAAGCTACAAGAAAAAACATGAAGTAGACTATCATGAAGTTTGTACACCTGTTAATCGTATAAATATAATTTGTTTGTTGATTTCTTTGGTGGCTTGAATGAAGTGGAATGTTTGAAGTCTCTTAAACCCTAAAGTTTAAATTTTAATTTTAATAATAAAATAACTAATGGATTATGTAGCTCAGTAGGTTAAAACATGAGTTTATCACAGGGTTCATGAGTTCTACTATTAACTAGAGTACTTATCAGTTTAAATATTATTTTGAAAAACAATTTGAATTGTTAAGTGGAAAGTTTGATATTAAGGTGAATGTGAATGATATGGTCAAAGTAGTATTGGTGTGTGATAATTAAAGTGCAAGTAAACCTCGACAAAGTGTATGATATTGGTGTTGGTTTCATGAATTAATTTAGATCTTCGTGGTGTGAGGAGGATATTTAAGAAAAATTAATGGACTGTCTTATCTTTTAAGGTAATTAAATTATATAAGACATATGCAGGGATGAATATCTAAAGTATATAAATATCATTATTTTTACTTAGTTTAAGTTTGATGTGGTGGGTATTAACAACGGAAGATACCAAGAATGTGTAGTTATGATTATATTTTCTTCGACTGTGGAAAAAATTAAAAGTATGTTTGGGTCACTGAATTTTAGTATTATCATTAATATTAGGTTTAATTGCTTCCTTAGTCCTCAGTTTGGTTGAATTGTGTCAAATTCATCCTCATTTTTAAAAAAGTTTCATTTTCGTCCTCACGTGGTGTAAAAGTGTCAATTGAATCTAAACATAGGAAAAATTTGTGTCAATGTAGCCACGTGGATGCCCTAAGTGGGAAAAGAATCATGAGGGGTTGGTTTGCATTTTTCAACGTCAAATGCTAAAGAGTGAAAAGAAAAAGAGAAAAAGAATAAGTGAAATTAAACGACCGTTACAGTGGGGACGAAAATGACTACATTGACACAAATTTTTTCTATGTTTGGATTCAATTGACACTTTTACACCACGTGAGGACGACAATGAAACTTTTTTAAAAATGAGGATGAATTTGACACAATTCAACCAAACTGGGGACAAAGGAAGCAATTAAACCTTAATATTATAAGGTATAGGTATATATTCATATTTCTAAACCTTATTTTATTACATTTGTGTGTGATAAATGTATACCTTTGTATGCTTCAGCCATTGATGCATCATTATTATTTTTTACTTATTTATGGATTTAGTAATTGTATGGTATATAATACCTACTGAACGGTTAGCATCTATGACCGTTCGGTCCATCCGTTATATCAACAATGTTAAATCATAATTGGACCAGCATTGTTTAAGTTATTATTATTTAAATCATTATTGGGCCAAAAGTCTAACACACGATAAAATAATAAAAGATATCTTATTAGAGATATTGATAAGTCATTTATGAGTAACTAACCAAATCTCAAGGTAAGATTGTTTTTATTTAATCTATGAAACACTTATAAATAAAATGATAGGGCCAAAAGTCAGTACATTCAATTACAACTAAAATACTCAACTGTGGTAAACAGTTCATTAAATCGCTCCTAACTTGAGCGACAACGGGCCTTTTGTAAGTATCTCCCCCCTTGATCAAGAATACAACCGAGCGGAGCTGGCGACGACTGAACGGAACAGTTGACAAGCGAGTGGTCCAGACTGAAAGCGAGCAGTTTAGACGATCTAGGCATTCGGAAGCAAGGAGGACACGTCAGAAAGGTTAGTCTTTCAGTCCTGCACAAATATCTACCGAAACATTATGGCGCCCACCGTGGGGCCGAACGACATCCCGCTAAAATCGCAAGGAACTAGACAGGGACATAGTCTCAGTATCATCATGTCAACCAATCCCCTACATATTGATCCCGATTAAAGAAACTCTCACCATCAACAGTTTAATGACGCACTCACCACTTAGCCAAATTTGGAATCAAGTGCTCAACCATTCAACTATTAGGTCATTCGGCCTCAACTATTCGGCCATTCGGCCTCATAGGTATTTAGTCATTCAGCCTTACAGGTATTTGGTCATTTAGCCTCACAGGTATCACAGGTATTCGACCCTTCGACCTCCACTATTAGGTCATTTGGCCTCACAATTATTCGGCCATTCGGCCTCATAGGTATTCAGCCATTCGGCCTCACAGGTATCACAAGTATTCGGCCCTTCGGCCTCAACTACTCAACCTTCCATGGCCTCAAATACTTTAGCCAAATTTGACATTAAGTCTTCAAACATTCAATCGTTCGCCCATTCGGCCTAACAGTGCAAATGACAAGCGAATCAAGACAAAGGCACTTTGGACAGCTGACATCTTACAAATATGAAAACCTTTAGCGAGATGAACCTTCAACATCTTCAACATAGCACCAACAAGCTCATCCATGACACATCTTAATATGCATTTTAGTTTTGATCTCCAAACAGTCAATCAAGGACCGAGCGGTCTTACTTGCTTGGCCGACTAGCCTTATAGCATAATCTATTTTGATATTAATTGTCTAACCTTGTAAGTGCATTGGTTTGTTTTGATACTCTTTTTCTCACCATGTAAAATTCGAGTTGTTATATTTCTTCCCTGCAGATCACAGGATCTTTCACACAAATCGTTTGGCCAATCCAAAATTTTTCATTCGGGCCATCCACAAAACCCAAGGAAGGTTCTCTAGAAACTTGTAGGTCAAAGCCGAGAGGTAAAGCCCTCTCACAAGGAAGTTCTCCAGGAAATCCTAGGTCAAAGCTGAGAAGTCAAGCCCTCTCACTAGGAAGTTCTCTATAGGAACTCCTAGGTCAAAGTCGAAGGTAAAGCCTTCTCACTAGGAAGTTCTCCAGAAACTCCTAGATCAAAGCCGAGAGGTAAAGCCCTCTCACTAGGAAGTTCTCCAAGAACTCCTAGGTCAAAGCTGAGAGGTAAAGCCTTCTTACTAGGAAGTTCTCCAAAAACTCCTAGGTCAAAGTCAAGAGGTAAAGCCCTCTCACTAGGAAGTTCTCTAGGAACTCATAGGTCAAAGCCGAGAGGTAAAGCCCTCTCACTAGGAAGTTCTCCAAGAACTCCTAGGTCAAAACCGAGAGTAAAGACATCTCACTAGGAAGTTCTCAAGGAACTCTTAGGTCAAAGCCGAGAGGTAAAGCCCTCTTGATGAACGGGTCGCACCGCTCACAAAAGTTGAGTGCACGAAAATAATGCAGTATAATTACTAGGATTTGACTCCTAGGTCGTCTCTCAAGGACCAATTTTGGTGGTTCAATCTTAGATTAGTCACGAAGTGGGGGGGGGGGGTTGTGATTGTTTTTCGTTGAGGTAAAATAAATTAAAACTGGAATTTAAACAAAACAGAATTAAAAATACTAAAATACATTTAAAAGACAATAAAAACTGAACAGTGAAAGACGGTAAAAACGGAACAGTAAATATGCAGAAATGGTAAAAACATTGTAATTAAAATTTACCAAAAGCATCAGTAAAAATAAACGGTAAAAACAACGTCTGAAAATGAGATGAACAGTAAAATACATTGACAGAATTTTAACGTTTCAGAAAACATTAAATTACAAAATAAAAGAGACGATAAAAATAAAAGCACTTGACTAAAATAAAATTCTTCAAAGATTTAATACTTGAAATAAAATTACTGAATAAAAATCAAACCGATCAAATTGCTCCAATTGCTGAGACAAATTACATGCTTTCAGAAATAAAACACTACATTATTTTACTGTTTAAAATGGAAAACAGAGAGGAAGAGGCGAGAGCCTCTTCTCAGCTATCCTAAACTACTCCTAAAACTCTAATGTCATTTCTTCTCTGCCTGCTACTCCTTTATAGCCAATCTTGCTGGATGTGAATTGTTGTTTCTTTCCTACGTGATGAGCTTTCAAGGAGTGTGCCCCTCTTTTGTTCAAGTGTGTTTTGCTATTTTGAAAAATGAATTTTACATGGGGCCTTGTATATAGAAAAACCGTGTGCTGCACTTGCAAGATGATAAAATGCACGTGAACTTTGGATGATTGGTGGTCCCTTGTGTTTATTTCTTCAAAGGCAAGAAGGCAATTGAAATTTGCAGCCACTCTACTTGCTAAATTTTTCAATGAGCCAAGGCCGTGAACTTTGAAGAGTGTGGTCCCATTCATTTTGCTTCTCTTAACATTATTCCCTTCAATAATTTTGGAGTTCCTCCCACATGTACGTAGGCTTTCAAAATGGTGGCCCCAACTTTCCATTTTAAATGCTTGCCAAAGAATAAGCTAATTTTGCAAATGGCCTTTCCTTTTGTGTATATTGCCGTGTGCACTTCATCATGAAATTCCAATGTATTGGCTTGACAAGATGAATGGCTGTGAATGCTGAAGACTTATGGCAGCCACTTTCTTCAAAAGCCAGTGAGTTGCAACCTGGTTTCCAAACAAACCAATATTGCTTCTTGAAATGAGCTATAAAATGTGTCAATATGAGTGTTGAATCCTTGAGTGTTGGGAGGTCTTAGCACCGTTCAATTATCAATTCCTAACCACCACAAGTATGAAACAACAAGCAAACAATGCAAACAAATTAGAAGCCACTTAAACAGTATGAACTTGACTGACACAGGGGAGTAAAACAATTACTGGGAACAACACATAACGAATTTGAACAAAGTAAAAACTATACATGAAAATAGACATCCATACGAAACTATGAAAAAAAACCGCATGCAAAACGGATAAGAATTAAACTCAAACGAAGACACACAAGTTGACACAACATTCACGTAGTACTAGGCTGACATAGGAGAGTAAACAAATTACTGGGAACAGTACAGAACACATTTGAACAAAGTAAAAGTTATACATGAAACTAGACATCTAGACGAAACTATGAAAAAAAATTGAATGAAAAACGGATACGAATTGAATTCGAACGAGGACAAACAAGTTGACACAAAATTCACACAGCAACCAGTAAAATTGAAGTGGCTGAAATGCATTGGGCTCAATTGTCATTTCTCATTTAGCCTTCAAATGTCCCAAAAAGATATCCAAAATTTTCCCATAATTAATAATGCAAAATAATAAGCTCAGATAATTCAAATTAGTTAAAATAAGAATTTCTGATCGAATTAAGCACAATTAGGAAAAATAGGAAAATAACGGACGATTAAGCACAATTCCCTGATTAATTCTAGTACAATAAACTAAGTGAAGTGAAGAAAATATTGACTCATCAAAATAGACCACACTTAGTCTTTTGCACTCCTGGGCAAAATCAAGACGCAAATCAGGGAATACGACATCAAAGGACTGACGTAGATGCAACATACAGAAAATAAAAACTCGCAAGAAAATAAACAAAATTTACAAAGTTCTCAAGAATTCTAGAGAGATAAGAGAAGTAGAAATTATCCAACACAAATCAAATAAAGCAGATACTTATAGAAATCTTCCAAGCAATTCAATACACGGAAAAATAATCAATCAGCTTAAGAAGTGATTTAAAAATAACATAACCTCACAGATGCACTACAGTGTTTCTCTCAAGTGTCTAGGGTAAACATTTCAACTCAATGCACTCAAGAAAACAAACACAATCAGATTTGGCAAGCTTCTAATTATCAATACTTAAAACATATGCATGTTCAGATCAAAAGGTCTTTACTGGGTTGTAATGGGGCCAAGGACAGGGGAGGATAAATTTGGATAAGTAGCTATAGCTCAGAAGAAATAGAGGTGCACTAGGGAAAAAAATGTAAACACAGTGAAATCTCACCCAAACCTCTAATTCAATCCTCTTCTCGACTCCATTATTCACAAAATTATTTTTCAATTTTTCTCTTTTTCTCATCATTTTTTTTCATCCTGTCTCTTTTCTTTTTTTTTTCCTTTATCACACAACAGGATATAATTCATATTTTCAAAACATGATGAGGAACCAACTAGCCAATTCATCAGAATTCCCAAGGAGACCACACTTATTCACAAAATACTTCTATAGCTCCAGACTTTCCTAAGGTTAAGGTAATCATTTGTTTTTCACTTAGGATCAGTGTATGAGCTTCAACACAAAGAAATATATACAGTATAGGCTCAAAGGGGTTATCAAAGGATAATAACAAGGTAGGCTTATTTGGCTAAAGAGGCTCAAGAACAAAAATGCCTTTATCACGTCTGAACATGCATATCAATCAAGTATATCAAAAAGAATCAAGCCAAGGCATATGTGCAAGCAATCAAGAGACATATCACACACAAGAAAGAAAATTAAGTGGCTCAAATCTCACTCAGGGTGTTTGTCACAATCAAATCAACCTCTCAAACGTATAATCATCTTTCCAGGCAGAGAAAAGCAAGGATTACAAACTATAAGTATTAAGTAAGTGAAGGAAAAATCTACAACTTAGACATCATCCAGAAATCAAGAGAAAAATGTAAAATTTATTGCACTCAAGACACACTAAAACAACTTAAAACAGAAAAAATTTAGCACTCAAAAACAAAAAATTTAACACACAAAATACAATCTAACAGAAAAATCAGAATTTCTCCCCAGTAGACCACACTTAAATCACACAATGTCCTCAGTGTGTTACAATTATCAGATGATCAAATTCAGAGCAGTCAAATAATATAGACAAGTGCAATAAAAAGTTAGGAAAAATGGGAAGAAATTTTTCAGTAACATCCATCAGTAGATGTTATCTGGGACATCCATCAGTAGATGTCTAAAAAAATTTTTTTTTCTTTTTTTATTTTTTATTTTTTTTATTTTTTATTATTATTATTATTTTTTTTTTTTTTTGAAAATAGTGATGACCTGTACTGTGACAACAGTCTCGGTGGGAATGACCGAAACTGTTGCTACAGTGGCAGAAATTTGGCTATAAATGGCCCGCTCCTCCGCGTCCAGCGCCATTTCTGACTTCCCTGCTCTCTCTCTACTCCTCTCTTCTCTCTCTCTTCTCTCTCCCACTCTCTCCTCTGAGCATCTGGAGCTGCGCGGAGCCTCTGCCACCGTGCCATCTGAAGAGTCTGAGATCTGCGAGGAGCTCTGTCTGCGTGCCTTCGGAGCGTCTGAGATCTGTGTCAAGCTTCTGTAAGCCCTACTACTCCGGGTAAGTCCTCTGCACCTTCCTTCTTTCCTTCTTTCTTATCTTTCTGCTTGCTTTTTCTGCTTTTATTACCATCCTGCTTTCCTGCTTTCCATATTATTCTTCTCTGACCTCTTGCCTGCTGTCCCTCTTTTCCATTTTCCTGCTTTCCTTTCATGCTTTCATTTCTCTTCTTTTCCATTTTTTTCATATTTTTGAAACTGAAAACACTTAAACACATAAAACACAACTGTCTAAAAACTTAAGGGGTATATCGGCTGGAAACCAGACGTTAATCTCCCTTCGATTGAAGGTATGGCAGAGACAATCGGGTAGAACAACGCCACGTACCCCACTTAAAATTAAATAAAACACAGAAACATAATATACAAGAACAATATGGACAAGGACAACTGGACGTAGATCCGTTTAGGACCCGCTTGCAAGGACCGTGAAACAGATCTGAGACCAGACACTGAAACATGAAATACAGACTGGACAAACAATAAATCTAAAAGGAAACAAACACAAATAAAGAAAACACAGAACTAAGAATCTAATTTTTTTTATGCTTTTTTTTTTTATGTTTTGTTTTTCTTTTTTTTTATGTTTTTGTTCTTTTTATTTTTATATTTTTTTATTTATTATGTTTTAGAATATTTCAAGAGGAATGATGACGAGTGAGATGGAATCAGAGAGATACACTAGTCAGCGATGGCGTCCTACAGATGATCAGATCACGATGATGACCAAAATCTACAACTATGGGGTCACACACCCAAGCTGAGCGCAAGTCGTCGAGATCGCGTCTCGACTAAGGACCTTCGCAGATGCCACCGAATATAACGTGCACTGCTGGTTTAACAACCATGGCAATCGGGTCAGGCGCTGGCAAGCGGAGATAGACCCTACTGGCACTCTCTTTTCACAACTGCCGCTATACATGTACGGTAAGACCTCTGATCACACCTCCATTGAATTTTCCATTCCTCTTCTATTATTAACACAAGTTTTTTATTTTTTATTTTTTTATTTTTTTTTTGTTTGAAAGAAAACAACTGGGTGATTATGAGGGCACCGAGGCTGCTGAATCTGTTTCCCGTTCCGATCATCATCGATGACGACAGAAATGAACGAGAAATTCCTCCACCAAAGCCTCCGCTCGTGACTTTTCGAACCAGAGCTCCCTCAACGGAGCTCTCCCTTAGACCACCACAACCAGCTCGAGAGTTCTTTCATTTTTAAAGTTTTATGTTTTTTTTTTTTTTTATTTTTATGTTTTTGTTGGCCGAGTGTGGCCAGAATATTAATGAGGACTGTAATATGGACACTTAAAATTTTTTTTTTATTTTTTTTTTTATTTTATTTTATTTGCTGGACTGTAACCTAAACGATCACTAATGATCGACTACTGCCCGTGTTTTATTATGTGTTTTTTTTTTTTTTTATATTTAAGAGCTTAAGACAGATGCTTTTCGGTGTATCAAGTTATCAATACAAGTGCTCAAATTAGTATCTCAGTCCAAACCTCACCTCTCTGCCTTTTACTGTAAATTTACTCTCTGATATTTTTTTTTTTTTTATTATAACAAAAAACTAAATAAATAAATAAAAACAGAACACATATTAACGAAACAAAAGACCTAATACTGAATCAAAATATCAAACCAAATAAAACACATATTTCAAAAATAGCAAACAAAACACATATTTACAAAACATACATTAACAAAATAACAGACCTAAAACAGAACATAATTTTTTTTTTTTTAATTCATGCTCACAATTTTAAAAATGAAATAAACACAACCATGAAAACACACCAGAAAAGCTAAATAATATGTACATAATGAGGAAAAAGAGTGCTCCCTGGTCATGGTGGCAGTTGCCAATTCTGGACAATCAGTGAGATATCTTCGACCTCAGGATCCGGCGAAGATGTCTTCAGGAGCAGCTCGCCCAGTACTGCCCTCTCACTTAAATCAGGACAAATCCCAGTAGCCACGCCACTTCTCCGAGCAAGTTGTTGAATCAATAAAATCAGGAGCCTTCTGTCCACCAGCAGTTGTTGAGTCTGTGACACCGGAGTAATAACAGAAAAAACAGTATACTTTCCTTCATCTATCATTATTTCCTCTATGTCAGTACCTGTATTCTCATTTACTTTTGTAACCTGGTCATCAAACTCATAATCAATAGCATTTGTTATGAATTTAGAATCTGTTTGTAACACATAATCAATTTCAATACAAATCGGGCAAGAACCAGATTCACAATCACATTCACAATTCTCAGAAAACTGAGTCAGATCAATGTTTTGTTCTAACTCTATCATGTTATGCGACTGCAAAATTCCTGTCTCAAAATCAATATTGACATATGCATCATCAACAAAATCCACATTCAGTGCAAAGCTATTATCAATGGAAAATTTATCACTCTAATCATGTTCATTCAACACAACATTTATACCAATGGTTTCAGAGACTAATACTGAATCAAAAACTTTAGAATTGTCAATCAAGTCTGTATCAGTTTCAATCCTAAAACCTGTAGAATCATTGTGCAACAAATCACAAGCAATTGAATGTATAGGCAGATCTGGTAAAGAGCTTGTAATCTCAGTTTCAGAATAAACATGTTTTTGTTCAGAATAAATTTTCTCATGAATTTCCAATTCATCAACTGCACATTCAAGTTGAGGTACGTTTACCTCCACGGTGGAAGATAAAAATGGTCTACCTGTCTCAACAGTGTTACTCATACCTGTCTGGTCCTTAAAATAATCATCAACAGTCTCAGGTGCAAGAGTGGGATCATAGAAAGGTAGGAAAGTGGGTGTAGTAGTAAACTCATAGCTTTGCTCCCCATCTTCTATGTTGATGCCACTATCATCTTGAAAGTGTTGAGTGGCCATCTGCCCGATCTGATCAGTCAGCTTCTGAATGGCAGCTTGAGTTTCCATGCTCTCTTGCTTGAACTGCATGTTCCCTTTCTGAAACTGAATGTTCTGCATGGTCATCTGCTCCAATAACTCCTTCAATGTAGGTTCAGAAGTTGAAGGCTGAGAAGCTGCTTGGGCAGGAGCATCATACTGCTGACTCTGATATTGCTGAACTGGTGGAACCGGCTCCCAAAGGGAGCTCTCAGGAATTTGAGGATGATCCATATTTTTCTCAGTATTAAAATCAGCACAAGAATCAGAGTAATATGCAGAAAGAGAATCATAATTACAAGCACTTGTAGAATAAGCACTATTCACAAAATTAAAATAGGTAGACATGGAAAATAAAAATAAAAACTAAAAACTAAAAATTACGAAACAGATAAACTAAACACATTTATACATGCTACAAGCACACACAAGACAGAACATCAATAGTAAAAAAAAAAATTTTTTTTTTTTTTAAATATAGCAACTAAATACAGAACACAGCACAATAAAATATAAAAGACAAAACATATATTAACACAACATAATCGAAAAACACAGCAAAAATCTAAAACGAAAAACCTGGAACTGAAGTGACAACGCCGCCAAAATTTGCTGAAGGTGTCGTTGTCGCCTACAAAAATACAAAACACAAAACACACAAAAGACACATATTAACAGAACAAAAATTTACACAACAAGAATCTAAAACCAAACCGTCATTGGTCCCCGGCAACGGCGCCATTTTGATGAACGGGTCGCACCGCTCACAAAAGTTGAGTGCACGAAAATAATGCAGTATAATTACTAGGATTTGACTCCTAGGTCGTCTCTCAAGGACCAATTTTGGTGGTTCAATCTTAGATTAGTCACGAAGTGGGGGGGGTTGTGATTGTTTTTCGTTGAGGTAAAATAAATTAAAACTGGAATTTAAACAAAACAGAATTAAAAATACTAAAATACATTTAAAAGACAATAAAAACTGAACAGTGAAAGACGGTAAAAACGGAACAGTAAATATGCAGAAATGGTAAAAACATTGTAATTAAAATTTACCAAAAGCATCAGTAAAAATAAACGGTAAAAACAACGTCTGAAAATGAGATGAACAGTAAAATACATTGACAGAATTTTAACGTTTCAGAAAACATTAAATTACAAAATAAAAGAGACGATAAAAATAAAAGCACTTGACTAAAATAAAATTCTTCAAAGATTTAATACTTGAAATAAAATTACTGAATAAAAATCAAACCGATCAAATTGCTCCAATTGCTGAGACAAATTACATGCTTTCAGAAATAAAACACTACATTATTTTACTGTTTAAAATGGAAAACAGAGAGGAAGAGGCGAGAGCCTCTTCTCAGCTATCCTAAACTACTCCTAAAACTCTAATGTCATTTCTTCTCTGCCTGCTACTCCTTTATAGCCAATCTTGCTGGATGTGAATTGTTGTTTCTTTCCTACGTGATGAGCTTTCAAGGAGTGTGCCCCTCTTTTGTTCAAGTGTGTTTTGCTATTTTGAAAAATGAATTTTACATGGGGCCTTGTATATAGAAAAACCGTGTGCTGCACTTGCAAGATGATAAAATGCACGTGAACTTTGGATGATTGGTGGTCCCTTGTGTTTATTTCTTCAAAGGCAAGAAGGCAATTGAAATTTGCAGCCACTCTACTTGCTAAATTTTTCAATGAGCCAAGGCCGTGAACTTTGAAGAGTGTGGTCCCATTCATTTTGCTTCTCTTAACATTATTCCCTTCAATAATTTTGGAGTTCCTCCCACATGTACGTAGGCTTTCAAAATGGTGGCCCCAACTTTCCATTTTAAATGCTTGCCAAAGAATAAGCTAATTTTGCAAATGGCCTTTCCTTTTGTGTATATTGCCGTGTGCACTTCATCATGAAATTCCAATGTATTGGCTTGACAAGATGAATGGCTGTGAATGCTGAAGACTTATGGCAGCCACTTTCTTCAAAAGCCAGTGAGTTGCAACCTGGTTTCCAAACAAACCAATATTGCTTCTTGAAATGAGCTATAAAATGTGTCAATATGAGTGTTGAATCCTTGAGTGTTGGGAGGTCTTAGCACCGTTCAATTATCAATTCCTAACCACCACAAGTATGAAACAACAAGCAAACAATGCAAACAAATTAGAAGCCACTTAAACAGTATGAACTTGACTGACACAGGGGAGTAAAACAATTACTGGGAACAACACATAACGAATTTGAACAAAGTAAAAACTATACATGAAAATAGACATCCATACGAAACTATGAAAAAAAACCGCATGCAAAACGAATAAGAATTAAACTCAAACGAAGACACACAAGTTGACACAACATTCACGTAGTACTAGGCTGACATAGGAGAGTAAACAAATTACTGGGAACAGTACAGAACACATTTGAACAAAGTAAAAGTTATACATGAAACTAGACATCTAGACGAAACTATGAAAAAAAATTGAATGGAAAACGGATACGAATTGAATTCGAACGAGGACAAACAAGTTGACACAAAATTCACACAGCAACCAGTAAAATTGAAGTGGCTGAAATGCATTGGGCTCAATTGTCATTTCTCATTTAGCCTTCAAATGTCCCAAAAAGATATCCAAAATTTTCCCATAATTAATAATGCAAAATAATAAGCTAAGATAATTCAAATTAGTTAAAATAAGAATTTCTGATCGAATTAAGCACAATTAGGAAAAATAGGAAAATAACGGACGATTAAGCACAATTCCCTGATTAATTCTAGTACAATAAACTAAGTGAAGTGAAGAAAATATTGACTCATCACCTCTCACTAGGAAGTTCTCTAGGAACTTTTAGGTCAAAGCCGAGAGATAAAGCCCTCTCATTAGGAAGTTCTTCAGGAACTCCTTGGTCCAAGTCGAGAAGTAAAGCCCTCTCACTAAAAAGTTCTTTAGAAACTCTTAGGTCAAATTTGAGAGGTAAAACCCTCTCACTGATATTCTCTTAAACTGCTAGGTCAAACTCTTAGGTCAAACTCCTATCACTCACTGCATGGTTTAGCCTTGCGAGGTTCTAATTGTAAGACCCAAATGAAATAAAAATATCTATTTTTTTATTTTATATTTTCTAATATTAGATATATAATTATGGTATGATACTGGGTTGGTTATTAGCCAATGGAATTTCTTTTTGGATTGAAGAGAGAGAAAATTACATGGTATGGTAACAAAGGGCAGCGTGCATCTTTAGTTTTATTGGCTTTCAGGTGCTCGGCTTTCTTTTCTTTGGATTTTGTAGCGAGAGAATTGTATTTTCTTTAAGGTTTTCTTACAGGTGTTTAACGTTAGGGGTAGGGTTTAGACATTTCTGGGTAACCATGGGTATTGACCCTTTGACTGGAGAGAGGAAATGCATCCCCATGCATTTTATTTTTGAAACAGAAGAGAGAAATCTTGGGTACACACTTCTTGGATGGTTAAGGGAAGAGAGAGAGGCGTGGGGTCTAGTGCTCTTGAGTGACGTTTGGAGAATTTATTTCTCTCCTTTTGCATGCAGTACGTGGTGCAATTCTTTACTTTGACCATGGGTTTAAGTGAGGGAGAGAGGCCAACTACTGGTGTTAGCTCGGGAGCTTGATCCAGGGGGACATTAGTTTTCTTTTCCCTTAGTCTAGGTTGACGGGTATTATGGGAAATTATCATTAGCAGTGTTTTGAATGAGAGTTTAAGGTTATTTTAGGAAAGGTATTTGTTTCGACCAGATCCGTGGCGGACCCTGCTAAAACATACGAACGTTGTCTGGCGGGCGGATGATATGGCTGACTACGGTTGGACGGACGCCTGATCGACGGACGGACGCTCGAGACGCTGTTCAAAACCGGACGGTCGCTACTGTTGCTGAATCCCACGAACCGAGGAAAGCTGAACTGGCGGACGGTACAAAGACGGACTGACGCTGCTCCACACTCCAAGTCGAGCGGTCGTCCTCCTACTCTTGGCGTTACTCCATACTCCAAGCCGGGGGGTCGGGTACCTGTCAAAGGCACTCCGACGCTCAAGTCAGTAATATGACAGAGCGTTCTATAATGCATGCATGTGTTGCGTTCTAAGCAATCTGTCCAGAAATCATACCTGAGACCTTTATTTATACTGATTGTAATGGGCTTTTACCTTTTGGGGGCCTGGAAACGGCCCAATAATGCCTTAATCTTTATTAAGGGCTTTAATGTGTCATTAGCATTTAACTGTGTGGTTAACCGCGTGATGGCCGGTCAGAATGATGGTCTGCTATGAGGATAACCTAGGCGTACGGCCAGGGACAGCCGGTCAAAATGATGGTCGGCCGGGATGGACGGTCTAAAGGGTATTCGGCCAGTGACGACCGGTCCGAATGATGGTCGGCCAGGATGGGAACCACTCGATTATGTCGTTCGGTCATACTGAACGCTCGGTCTTGGTGGTCGTCCTGGGCGTTCGGTCTTGTTTGCTCACCTGGGTGGACGTTCGACCTCGGTTTACAACCAGGGTGGACGCTCGGCCTTGGTGCTCGACCCGGGTGGACGCTCGGTCCTGTTTGCTCACCTGGGTGGACGTGCCATCTTGGGTGGACGTTCGGTTCTTGAATGGCTGGACGCTCGGTCCTGATTGCCATCTTGGGCGGACGTTCGGTTCTTGAATGGCTGGACGCTCGGTCCTGATTGCCATCTTGGGCGGACATGCCATCATGGGCGGACGTTCGGTTCCTTAAGGGCTGGACGCTCGCCATCTTGGACGGACGTTCGTTTCATGAATTGCTGGACGCTCGCCATCTTGGGCGGACGTGCCATCTTGGGATGACGTTCGGTTCCTTAAGGGCTGGACGCTCGTTTTCTTGGACGGACGTGCCATCTTGGGCGGACGTTCGTTTCGTGAATGGCTGGACGCTCGCCATCTTGGGCGGACGTGCCATCTTGGGCGGACGTTCGGTTCCTTAAGGGCTGGACGCTCGCCATCTTGGACGGACATTCGTTTGGGACCTTGGTGGGCGGCATTGTGTTAACCGCTCGCTCGGCCTATGCCTTGAGGACCTGTCAGTACAATATTTAACCTTAAACTTAAAGGTTGTTGGGCCGTGGCTGAGAGTATAGAGGAGCAGTGATATATAAATAGTATTTTAGGTTATGATAGAAAGGGGAGGACGGGCAGCAGCCGCGAGCATAGAGAGGTAATCCTAGATGCTTGCTTCAACACCAAATATTTGGGTTTTTGCACCAAACTAGGCATATTTGCCTTTAATATTACTAAAATGGGCAAATTCAACCAAAATTACGAAAATGGGGAAGTCGTGGGGGACCCAAACGACTTCAATTGAAGAAGTTGTGCCCCACCTGCACGACTTCACACTGTTCATATGTACAGTGGTGAAGTCGTGCACCCCAAAAACGACTTTTGATGACCGTAATCGATTACAATGTAATGGTAATCGATTACAGAGTGTTGAAATCGTGACCCCCCTGCACGACTTCAAATCAGTATGCCAAAATCGCACTGGTAATCGATTACCAAACTTGTGTAATCGATTACCTGGTTGTTTTTGGTGCAAGAATCATTCTGGTAAGCGATTACAAGGTTGTTGTAATCGATTACCAGTGTGTTTTTGGTTGGTTTTTGAAATTTTGTATTATAATTGTGGTGCATATTTTGAAGTTTATTAAGTGTATTGATATGAATTTGTCTAAGCACGCATTGTTGTTGATTACATTGTGATGTATTGTTTTGTATAGGAAGAGTATATGATTTTATGTAATAGAAATAAGACAAAATCATAAGATGAAATGAGAAATGAAATTTGTAGTATTTTATTGAATTAAAAATGCATTACATAAGGAAGAAGCTTAAATTAAAAGAAAAGGACACTACAAATTGAAAGGCATCTAGGAAGATGATCCACCATGTGGACCAAAATGACGACGCAGATACTCAATGTCGTGCTCCACATGCTCAACTCGAGCATCAATAGTATCGAAGCGGTCACCCATGTTCAGCTCCAATTGTTCAAATCTTGCATTCATGCTTTCATTGAGTGTATTGAAGTTGTCCCCAACAAATGTTCGGAGATCGTTTATCCCCCTCATGACGTCATCAAATTTACTAGTTTGTTGTTGATGAACTGGGGGTAGTTGTAGTTGAGGAGGTGGTTGATTTTGAGGTTGAGGTGGAGGAGGAGAATTTTTGTGCGCCCATCTGTTGTCAGCATTTTTGATCAATCCAAATGATTGTATGACTCCTCCTGATATTGTCCAATGCCTAGTAGGTGGGACAGATATTTCATCCTCTAGTGGAACTTCAAAATGTTCCAGGATGCGGGTGACCAAAGTTGGATATGGTAAAGGAGCATCTGGCCTCAAAGCCTTTTTCATCCTATGTCGGATGAGATAGGTCCAATTTATCTGCTTTGCCGTCATTATTATCCACATTATCAGAAGATCTTCCTCGGTTGCCTGTGCAAAGTTAGAAACATGTGGAAACAAAACACGACATATAGCATAATGTAATACTCTAGCCTCAGCTGTGATATTCCCTGCTAGAATTCTACTCGTAGGGGGATTGTGTGGCAAACAAATTAATTGTCTGGCTACGTCTATATTGTATTCATTGGCCCAATCCTCAAATAATTTCCCCTCAAAGGGCAACCCAACAGAGGGAAGGTTGGCTATAGAAGCAAAAATGTTGGGTTTGATAATAATTTGCACATTGTTCACCTCAGTTTTCATTGTTCCAGTTTCAGAAAATTTGAGGTTACTATAAAACACACGTACCAAATCAGGATAATAAATGGCAAAATCGTAGGAAAATTCATCCAATCCCAAATGTCTGAGCATGCCAAAAAATTCAAAACTATGATGGTGAAAATATTCCTCATCTAGGTATTTTGGCTCAATGATTTGACGGTCTTTATATAGCAAGAAATACCTTTGGGCTAGTGCAGGAGTTGAAAATTGAAGATTTTGGTGTTGAGCAGTCGGTGACGGTGGTGGTGAGGGCGACGGTGAGTTTTCTGCCAGTGAAGGTTCACGGCGGCAACGTCCCCCACCTGTAGAAGATGAGCCCCTTAGTCTTTGCCTTTTTGAAGATTCCGCCATTTCAAAATCCAATCGGTGCAAATTGATGAAAATTGAAAGGGGAGTGAAAATATGGTGTTTTGAAGTGAAAATGGTGGAAGAGAAGATGATTTTGGAGGTTGGAGAGGAGGGAAAACGCTGGGGAGCCGCTGCTACTAGAGTGGGAGTGGTGTGGGTTCGTGAGGAGAGAGAAAAAGTTGAATTTATAGACTAGGGATGGGCTGGTAATCGATTACGGGTTTTCTGTAATCGATTACCAAAGCCCATTGGTAATCGATTACCAAAGCCCACTGGTAATTGATTACAGAATTCCTATAATCAATTACCAGCTTCTTTGGTACTGTATTACAATAAATCCTGTACAGCCCTTACAGTAAGTTTCTGGTAATCGATTACCGAATCCTTGGAATCGATTACTAGTGTCTCTGGTAATGGATTACAACAAATCCTGTAAGTCCGTATAGTGGTTATCTGGTAATCGATTACGGAAAGCCTGTAATCGATTACCAGCCTCCATGGTAATGGATTACACCAATTTTTTAGCCCTTACATTGGGTTACTAGTAATCGATTATAGGGTTTGCGTAATCGATTACCAGTGTTCTTCAAAGGTACAAATTATGATTTATTTTTTGCTTTAGAATTGATTGAATGCATCATCTATTAAATTTGATTTGTATATAAAGTTCAATGCAATAATAACGTCATAGGATAACAGTTTATGATGATATAAATGTTATTCATTAATTACAAAATTATAAACAAATTACATATTTCTAAATAAAGAAGGCAAGCAGTCTATCTATGTCCTCAGTCCCACACGGTGGTCTTCGTCGTTGTCGATGGCCTCGCCTTTGTGATTGTTGTTGTAGTGTGGGACTCTGCGTGTGTTGGTCTTCATCCGTGGGATGACTTTCATTGCTCTGTTGAAGGTTTTGAAAATCATATGTCGGTCGATACACGTTATGTGACGATGAAGCGTGTGGGTATGAAGATGGTGGAGTCATTGTCCATGTTCCAAAATAATTGGAAGGACCTCCACTGAACGGTGTTGATGGTGGAAAGGCGAAATAAGAGGTCTCAACCCCAAGATATGTTGATGTTGGTTGGATGTTTTGTTGGAACCTTGAATTTAGAGATGGATGTTGATAGTTGACATGGTCAGAGGCAGACCTTTGTGGATCATGATATGAAGAAGATGCACGGTATTGAGATGGCGGTTGGAATTGTTCGTCGTGGTCCATGTCATACTGCCAAACACAATGTGTGATATGAAGAATGCAAGATATTAACACTTTCATAATTTATATGGAGGGAATATTGTAGTACCTCTTCGTCGGTTGAATCTTCTATGACAGCAATATAGCGGATGGTATGAGTTATATACCATTGCATATACTCCGATTCATCTCGCAAGTGACCATTTTTCTGGAAAGGAATACCGTTGAACACACGATTATGCCGGTCATTCCATAATGCAATCCACTGGTGGTGGTGTTCATGCCAATTCCAATCAGCGCGTCCTCTCATATCTTGTTTATGTTCCTCATCTAGATTCATCGGTGGATGGGGTACATTTTGTCGAAATCCAAATTGCTGCATGACACGGTCTGATTGTTAGTATTCTACAACAGAGAAACATATAAGAGGCACAACTGCATGACATGTCGGGGGCACTTCTACTGTAATGATTTGAGAAATTTCACCACGTCTGTACGGTGTCCATAACAACTGAAGTATTGAAGTTTTTGGTTAAAGTATTACTAATTAAGCCAAATGTTAACAAAATTTATAACACAATATTAAGTTCATAGTTGAAAAACACCTGTCTAGGTGATAGGTCGTCTATTTTTTGTCGAAATTGTTTCACAGTTGTAGTGTCATGGAATATTCACTGTGTAGTGCGACACCATCTTTTCGCAAGTGGAAAAACTGTTACCAATAAGGAGTATTGGTAAATCTTGAAGAAATTTGTTTTGATGATGCTACAAGAAGTTTTAGTTGCAGAAGATATTAGAATTAGTTAAAAGCAATTTGTAGAAATTAAATGTAGTAGGAAATTCTTGTAAACCTTGCAAACTTACATTTTTTAACTACAATAATCGATTATGATGAAGCAATAATCGATTATCACAAGTCATACTTGAATAATCGATTATCACTTCATATAATCGATTATCACATTTTTGAAAGCCTATAACGGACTTGAATAATCGATTATCACTTACAATAATCGATTATTCATGGCAGTTGGGAGCTGACCTTTGGCATTCAGTGTACTTGGCTATATATTTTGTTTTGGAGAAATTAGAAAACAACGTTGTTTTTGAACTGAGAAAGCTTAGAACACTGTGTGTCAGAGGAACGTTCTCAGAAAGCTTTTTGTTCATTGTTCCCTTGCTTGGTCTTGTGAAAGGAGAGGCTCGCGTATCGTGTGTCGATAGTCGGAGCAGACTCTCTTCAAGTTAGCAAGGTACTCTGCCTGGTCTTGTGAAAGGAGAAGCTTGTGAATCGTTGGTCGATTGCTGAAGCGGTTCTCTTCAAGTTGGTAGAGTGGTTCTATTCATTTTATTATTGTTCATCATCTTGTAATCTGTTAAACAATTTTTTAGTGAAAAAGGTTAATCACTATTTATAGTGATTAACGACTGGACGTAGAATCTTTTGATTCGAACCAGGATAAAAATTCTGTGTTGTTCTTCTTATTCCCTATACTCATTTTATTGTACGTATATCAACTATTTGATTAATTTTCTGAAAGAAAATTATTTTTACTAAAATGACCAAATTAAGTTTAATTGTGATTGAATACGCTTTCCGCTCTCTGAGTGTTAATTCCGCTGCGTTATACTCTTCGAAAAATACTTCCACTGATACCATCAATTGGTATCAGAGCTTGCTTTGATAGTTTTTCAAAATTTGCGAAAATGGCTGGTCACAATCAAAACCATGTATATGCTGAGGGTGCTTCCATTAACAGACCTTCATTGTTTACTGGTGATAACTATGCTTTTTGGAAAGTTAGAATGGAGATTTTTATGGGGTCTGTTGATAGAGGTATCTGGGAAGCTGTACAAAATGGTCCTTATATTCCTATGAATACTGTTGATGGTGTAGAGACTGAAAAACCTTATTTTAATTGGACTGCTGAAGAAAATAGACGAGCTCAGTTTGATATTAAAGCTCGCAATATAATTTCATCTGCTGTTGTACTTGATGAATTTTATAGAATTTCAGTGTGTAAGACAGCACAGGAAATGTGGGAAGTCCTCAGAGTCACTCATGAAGGAACAGAGGACGTAAAGCGTGCTAGGAAGAACACTCTCATTCAGGAATATGAGATGTTCAGAATGCAACCTGGAGAAACAATCTCTGATGTTCAAAAACGATTCACTCATATTGTGAATCATTTAACAGGGTTGGGTAAGACCTTTGATACTGATGAACTTAATGTGAAAATTCTGAAATCTCTGGACAGGTCTTGGCAACCAAAGGTGACTGCCATCTCGGAATCTCAAAATCTTACTCAGATGTCAATGTCAATCTTGTTTGGAAAGCTCCGTGAGCATGAACTTGAGCTGAGGAGATTGACTGCTGAAGAGGATCAAGGCAAAAGGAAAACTCTAGCTTTCAAGTCTGAAATTTCTAAAGGAAAAAGCTCTAAGAGGATCAAAGAAGATGATTCTGATGATGAAGAAAATATGAGCTTGATGATAAAGAAATTTGCAAAGTTCATGAAAGCAAAGGGAAAGGACAAGTTTCACAAAGATAGGAAAGAAAGTCAAGAATCTCCATCAAACGTAAAGTGCTTCGGTTGTGGAGAAAGAGGGCACGTAAAATCTGAGTGTCTAAAAAGCAGGAAAAGTGAAGACAAGAAGGAGAGAAAATTTCAAAAGAAAAAGAAAGCATACATAGCTTGGGAGGATAATGCCTCTAGTTCAACAAGTTCAAGTGACACAGAAGAAGAAGCCAATATTTGTCTAATGGCTGAATCAGAAGATACTGGAAGCCAAGTAAGTGATTCCAGCTTTGAATCTAGTGAATTAGACTTGCAAAAGGCTTTCTATGAATTGTTGATTGAATCTGAAAAGCTTGATGTTGCACATAAAAAACTTAATAAAGAGCACAATGAATTAAAATTGAATTATGAAAAGTTGCTTGATGATGAAGTTGTCTTAAGAAATAAAGTTAGTTCTTTAGAAACAAAATTATCTGATGCAAATGCTACTGTTGAATCTGTTGAATGTTTGTCTTGTAAGAATCATATGTTTGATATTGACATACTTGAAAACTTACTTGCAAAGGAAACCAAGACTAATTCACATGCTAAGACAAACTTTAAGAGAAGAAATGTTAAAAATAGAAATATGCATCAAATAAATAAGTCCAAAGAAAGAAGAACTCGTAGAGTTTGGGTTGAAAAAGGGACTTTTGTTAAAAAAGTAAGTAATGCTTGTTGTTTTTACTGTATGAAGCATGGACACACATCAAACAAATGCAACATTAAACATGTTGGTGTTCCAAGTGGCAAATATGCTTGGGTTAAAGCTGTGAGATGATGTAAACTTGCACAAACTAACCCCAAGGACCCATATTGAGATTGGGGACCTAAAATTCTTGCTAACTTGTTTTGTAGGATCAATCTAAGTCCAAGAAGTCACTGTGGTATCTTGACAGTGGTTGCTCAAGACACATGACTGGTGACAAGAAAAGATTCATCTCTTTTTAGAAGAAGAAGCAAGGATTTGTAACGTATGGGGATAACAACAAAGGCAGAATAATGGGTACTGGAAACATTGGAGGAGGAAACACTTTGACAATAAAAGACGTCTTATACGTTGAAGGCCTCAAACATAATCTTCTAAGCATAAGTCAACTATGCGACAAAGGTTTCAAGGTAACTTTTGAGAGTGACAATTGTACTGTTTATTTTAAAAATTCTGCTGAAATTGCTTTGCAAGGTGTTAGGCATAATAACATATATTTGATTGATATTGAGAGTGAATGTAGTCATAGTATAACATGCTTAGTTGCTAAAGAAGAAAATCCATGGCTATGGCACAAAAGAGCTGCACATATTCACATGCAACACTTAAATAAATTAATCTCTAAGGATCTTGTGATTGGTTTGCCTAAACTAAAATTTGAGAAAGATAAACTTTGTTCTGCATGTCAGAAGGGTAAACAAACAAAATCTTCATTTTCATCTAAAAGCATGATTTCTACATCAAAACCTTTAGAACTTTTGCATATGGACTTATTTGGTCCATCTAGAATTAAAAGTTTTGGTGGAAACTGTCAATACCGAATTTCGTCCGGATTGGTTTTTTTGGCTTTACCGTAGGTTGTTCTCCTTTGTTTTATTATTTACCCTTTTTCTTGTTATTTTTATTTTTATTTTATTATTTTCGTTTTTATTTTTTATTATTTCTATTTATTTATTTATTTATTTTCTTATTAGTTTATTTGTGTCTTTAGTTCTTTTTTTTATTTTTATTTTTTTTTACCTTTTTATTTTATTAAAAAAAAAAGGAGGGGCGTTTTGTCTTTAGTAAAAGTATACGAGAAAAAGAAAAGTGTTTTGGTTGGGTGTACGACGTGTACGTGTGTTGGAGGGGGAGGATGCACAAAACCGTTTCTGCAGAGTGCGCAGGGGTGGCAGAGACGTTTTGGAGCCATGGCACATACACGATTTGGTACGGAATGGCAAGGTGGCACAGAAAGCATGGAAAAGCATAGAGAAAGGGGAATTTTGGGGAGGAGCGAGGAGAGCCCTTCATCAAAGGAGAGAAATCCATTTGCGGGGGTACTGGACAGAAAAGAGAGGAGAGTTTGGAGGAAGAAAGGAAAAAAGAGGATTGGGCACTGCTTCTGAGGTCCACCATTGTTGGCACCTGAAAAGACGAAGGTTAGCTTGAACGAAGGAGGAGGAGGCATTGGGTTAGCGGAGCTAACGACAACCAGCGGATCTCCGAGAGGTAAGTATTGCCTTGCACTCCATCTTGCACATAGCTCTGTTGAATCTGCCATGCTTGCATATGATCGTCGTTGAGTACATGTTCACTGTTGCATCGCCCTCCCCGCGTCCACTTCTATGATCCTATTTTCCTCTTCCAAACAAGCTCAAAGCAAATCCATCTACTATGCCCCTCACGCCTCTGTCCATCCCCAATCATCAGCATTGAAGTTGAAATTGAAACAATAAACAGGATCCTCACAAAATCATTAGAACAGTGTCTTCACCCTCTTAAACGAATCTCCACTTCCATTCATTCTCTGTTTCACCACGCTCTATCTCTCCTTCCTAACTCTCACACTCACGGCTATTCCCAACAATCAAACCCCGTTCCCCCAATTCAAACACAACACCATCTTCAACCTGCAATCAATCAAAACTCAGAAACAGAAATCAAAACAAAACCCATACTTCACTCTTCACTCATTCTCGCCCAATCTAGGAAGCATGGTTTCCAGCCTCTCAAGCTTACAGAGAGCTAGTGTCCCGTTCAAACTGTACAGATTATCAGGCTAGAAGATTAGAAATTCGATATGGTCAGAAAAAGAGCAACGAGCAGATGAAGCAATATGTTCATTTGTTGAACTCTACCCTCACGGCTACTGAGAGGACCATTTGCTGCATACTAGAAAACTACCAGAATGAAGATGAGGTGGAAGGCCGTGGTTCGGTGGCGTCTGAGACGAAGGTAGCGGAAGATTTGGGGTTCAGAGGGAGTGTTACATGGAGAAGAAGACGAGCTCGACAGGGAGCAAGGGATCCGTAGGCGTTGCGGCCAATAGTGGTTCCGGTGGCTGGTTTGGTTCGGAGGTGGCGGTGGCCGGTTCCAGCCGAGGTGGCGGCGGCGTGCCTCCCAGCCCTAGGTTTTCCTGGTCAGAGAGAAAGAGATCTGGGTCTCGATGGAGGGAGGCAGCATTAAGTGTAGAGTGAGAGAACCCCTAAGGGAATTCTAGGTTAGAAACCACCCGGTTGGGCCAGGCCCAGAACGAACGCACGTTATTTGGCCTCTTTCGAACGTTCGTTATCCATATCCTCATCTTGCCAAAGAACGCTCGTCCATAACGAGCGTTCGTCTTCCATTTCCCACATCTCCCCAATGAACGCTCGTTACATAACGAGCGTTCGTCATCCAGCCTCATCCTCCTAACGAACGCTCGTCCATAACGAGCGTTCGTCCTCCAGCATCATCTTCCCAACGAACGCTCGTCCTTAACGAGCGTTCGTCATCATTTCCCACATCTTCCCAACGAACGCTCGTCCATAACGAGCGTTCGTCATCCACAATCATCTTCCCAAAGAACGCTCGTCCATAACGAGCGTTCGTCATCAATTTCCCTCATCTTCCCAACGAACGCTCGTCCATAGCGAGCGTTCGTCATCAACTTGCCACATCTTCCCAACGAACGCTCGTTCATAACGAGCGTTCGTCATCCAGCCTCATGTTCTCAACGTCCGTTCGTCAAAATGAGCGCTCGTCATTCTGCCTCCCTTTCCCAGCGTCCGTTCGTCAATTCCCCAACGAACGTTCGTCCCCAACGAACGTTCGTCCCCAACGAGCGCTCGTCATTCAGCCCCTTTCCCAGCATCCGTTCGTCATCGCCCAATGAACGCTCGTCACCAACGAACGCTCGTCACCAACGAACGCTCGTCACCAACGAACGCTCGTCATCCGCCCTCCTGTTCTCAACGTCCGTTCGTTATCTCCCCCAACGAACGCTCGTCATCCAGGCTCCTTTTCTCAACGAGCGTTCGTCAACTCTCCCCAACGAGCGCTCGTGATTCTTAATTCTTTCCCAACGTCCGTTCGACCCCTTTTTTTCTTTTTTTATTTTATTTTTTATTTTTATTTTGGGCCCCCCATTTCGTTGTTTTTATTATTATTTATTGGTTTGTTTATTTATTTGCCTTCTTATTTATCTTATTTCATTTTATTTTATTTTATTTTATTTTATTCCTTTATTTTATTTATTTCTTTTAATATCCACTTATTTCAAAATATATAATAATTTTACTTATGGACACAAAATAAAATAAAAATAAAATTCAAAAAATATGTTTTAAAGGTTTAGGCACATGTGTGATCGCACGCATCGTCCTTGTGCTAAAAACCTTTTCTTTTTCTAAATTAAAATTACAAAAAATATGTTTTAAAGGTTTAGGCACATGTGTGATCGCACGCATCGTCCTTGTGCTAAAAACCTTTTCTCTTTCTTAAATAAAATTACAAAAATATGTTTTAAAGGTTTAGGTACATGTGTGATCGCACGCATCGTCCTTGTGCTAAAGACCTTTTCTTTTCCTTAAGTAAAATTAACAAAAAATATGTTTTAAAGGTTTACGCACATGTGTGATCGCACGCATCGTCCTTGTGCTAACAACCTTTTCTCTTTCTTAAACTAAATACAAAAAAAGGTATAAAATCTTCAAAAAAAACCAAAAACATCAACAATTTTAAACAACAAACAATCTTCCTATCCAGAACTACGTGATCCTTGATTCTCCATCAAAAGTGGAGATACGTAGGAGCAAGGCTAGTCCTTGTCAGGTTCACTTCCTCAAAAATCCAAAGTTATCCACAATCAATTTCTCAAACAAATTTCTCAAACAATTTTCAAACAAATTTTCAAGCAGTTTCCAAAAGAACTACGTAACCCTGATTTCTCATTCTGAATGAGAATACGTAGGAGCAAGGTCAATCCTTGTCGGGCCCAAAAAATTGAAAAATATGTTTTGTTTATTTAGAATTTTATTTTAAGGGATAGTTAAACATTTTTTAAAACCACATCATATTTGTGCATCTAGTTAAAGGTACTGCCCTAGGGCAGGCGTTGTAGGGTGCTAACACCTTCCCTACACGTAACCGACTCCCGAACCCAGAATCTGGTTTTCGTGGACCGTGTCTGTTTTTTATGGTTTTTCCGTAGTTTTCCAAAATAAACTATGGTGGCGACTCCAAATCTCTTTTCGAAAAAACGTTTCTTTTTGGATCGTCGTCCCGTCGCGATTCCGATTGCGACAGAAACTACTATGCTCTTGTAATTGTTGACGATTACTCTAGATTTACTTGGACTTTCTTTTTAACTCTGAAAAGTGAAGCTTTCAAAGCATTTAAAATTTTTGCTAAACGTGTTCAAAATGAAAAAGATTTGAAAATCAAAACTTTGAGAAGTGATCATGGTGGTGAATTTGAAAATGAATCATTTGAAAACTTTTGTGAAGAATTTGGCATTGCACACAATTTTTCTGCACCTAGAACTCCCCAACAGAATGGTGTTGTTGAAAGGAAAAATAAATCATTAGAAAAATTAGCTAGAACACTTATGAATGAATCTAATGTGCCAAATCCATCTTCACATCCAAACTGCACGTCCAAGAGCTCTCTTTCTACTCCAATCTTACATACTCTCCCCAACATTTATTCAAATATGGCATCAGGGAACTTACCAGCATGTTCATCATCGCACTTGATCGATGAACAACCTTTGATATTGGATAACGTTGATGACTTCAGTACCGATGATGAATTAGACAACATACTCGAAGATGACAACAACGACGACGACCATATCACATAATCATCTGCACATCTCGTCCCAGAGTTGAATCAAGGTATGCAGTTCCAGTCAAAGGAGGAAACTATTCTTGCAATCAAACATTATCACATAACCAACGGTTACAAATACACCGTCGTTGAATCGAAACCCAACATTTATGTTATTCGTTGTCTGGAATATCACAACGGTTGTCAATGGCGTCTGAGGGTAGCTTATAGCAAAGTCCGTAAATATTGGGAAATCAAAAATATAGACGGACAACATTCGTGTTTCTCAATAATACTATCTCAATATCATACAAATCTTGATAGTACTCACATTGTCGCGATCATATCAAATTCAATTCGGACAAACCCATCCATTCCAATCAAGAGTTTGATTGCAGATATTAAGGGTTGATTCGGATATTCTGTGTCATACAGAAAAGCTTGGATCGCTAAACAAAAGGCTCTTGCTATGGAGTTTGGAGACTGGGAGGACTCTTATAACCACATGCCGAGGTGGTTGCATGCCGTCAAGGAAGCAAACCTAGGTACAATTTTACAATGCACTGGTTCTCCAGTGCATATTGATGGCCAAACCGACAATAATTGCTATATTATGGAAAGAGTTTTCTAGTCTTTCGGACCTTGCATAGAAGGATTCAAATATTGTAAACCCATTCTCCAAGTTGATGGTACATTTCTAACGGGTAAATATCATGGAACTTTGCTCACCGCCATAGGTCAAGATGGCAATAGAAATCTTTTCCCATTGGCCTTTGCCATTGTAGAAGGTCAGACAAAGGAGGCCTTGATATGGTTCTTTCAACTACTTCGAGAACATGTTTGCCATCAACAAAATATTTGCATCATCACTGACAGAGGAAAGGGTATACTATCCACCTTAAGATCAGAAGAAGTTGGTTGGGAACAAGATGGTTTGAACTCTGTGTATTGCATACGTCATCTAGCATCCAACTTCAACAACAAATTCAAAAATCACGACCTCAAAAAACAATTCATCAATTTAGGTACTACTACAAACATTCTTCAAACACTTATACTTTTATAATTTTGTTAACATTATTCTTTAATTTATATATTGATTACATCATTACAGCTTACGAGGTCAAGCAACCAACTGTGACGGCAAAACTTACTGCATTGAGAAACCAATACCCACAACAAGTTGAATGGATAGATAAAATCCCATTACAAAAATGGTCTCAGGCTTTTGATGGAGGGAGAAGATATGGACATATGACGACTAATCTTGCTGAGTGCACCAACTCCAGTTTAAAGGGAGCACGTTCATTACCAATATGTGTTCTCATCAGAACAACATTTGAAAGGACACAATCATGGTTTGTTGAACGCGGATTAAAGGCGAACTGTATGTTACAAGCAGGACACCAATATCCTGAACAAATCGCCGACATCATTAGGAAAAATCAACAACAATCCACATTTTGTCATGTTCATCGCTACAACCGTGAAAATTCTGAATTTGATGTTCAGGAAATTTCAACACCTCACCACTATCGCCCTGTTCCACTTTCCTACAAGGTCAGCCTAAATGAATGGTGGTGTGGTTGTGGACACTTCCAGGCTACTCATCTCCCATGTCATCATGTCATTGTTGTTTGTGCATTTTCGCATATCCCACTAACCCAAGTAATCGATCCAATGTACAATCTTAACAACATTTTCAAGGCATACGAAGTACAATTTCACCCAATCCAAAATCAAGATTATTAGTTTGTGTATACAGGTCCAAACTTCATACCAAATCCTAAAATGCGACGCAAGGCATTCGGAAGACCATCTACAAATAGGCTTCATAATGAAATGGATCAATCCAATCCAGATAAGCCAAAAAAAATGCTCTTACTGCCGCAACGAAGGTCATCATAAGGGAAATTTTCCTTTTCGTCATTAGTTATTTCTTAATCTTACCCAATTGTAATCAAATCGATGACTGATATATTACTATTAATATTTCTTATTAATATTTATTTTCTCTTTTCCTATAACACAACCAATACATAACATATGTAAAATGAAAAATCATTTTCATAAACCAATCAAAAACACACTGGTAATCGATTACAGAAACCCTGTAATCGATTACCAGAGTGCTTCTTGCAACACAACAAACCTGGAAATCGATTACCGAAATGTCGTAATCGATTACCAGTACGTTTTCTGCCTACTCATTTCAAGTCTGTAGGGGGTCATTATTTCAACACTCTGTAATCGATTACCAAATTAATGTAATCGATTACAGGACCCAAAAGTCGTTTTTGGGGTGCACGACTTCAACACTGTACATATGAACAGTGTACATATGAACAGTGTGAAGTCGTGCAGGGGACACGACTTCTTCAATTGAAGTTTTGGCCTTCCACAACTTCACTTTGGGTCAAAATTTGCCCATTTTGGTTATAAAGAGGGCATATTTGCCTACTTACGTGCAAAAACCAAATATTTGTGAGGGAGTGGGAGAGATCTTATCGCCTTGTGGAGTGAACTGTGGACGCGGGGAGAGGTTCTACTACTGCCACGGGAGGGAGGAGGCCTTCCAAGCATTCTGGGAATCCAAAGAACCGTAGAGAACTCTCTAAACACCCAGGTAAGGGGAGTAAACTAGAATTATTGTTGTACATGATGATTAATGTTTTATATATGTTTTCGCGCTGGTTTTCTTTCCTGGCATGAGGTTTGGTTCAAAGAGCTGAACCCTGGTTCCATGTAGACCTAGGGTGACAGTGTGCGGGTGTAAACTGTAGAGATAGCCACTGGTAGGGTTTGGTTTTGTGGTGTTATTCTCGTTCAATAAGAGAACTGTAGAGAAATAGGGGAGTGAGTGCATGTGAGTCTCATCCTTTATCGGTTGCATCCAGTGTAGTAGGTTACGGTTCTAGATATACCTGGGTGAGGGAGAGTTGTGTGGTTTTGGGGTCTACGGAGAAGAAAGAATGAATATAGAGTGGTCTTGGGTCTTGTAGAAGAATAGGTGTAAGGTTAAAATGTGAATGGAGGTGTGATGGTGTTACGTGATGTTAGGATGAGAAGAAAGAATAGAAGAGTGTTTCCTTTTGCTTAGCTTGGTGCGTGGAGTTAAGGGGCAGAGAGGAGGAGTTTCTCTGTAGAAGGGTTGAATGATGATGTAGGGAAAGTAGTTTCAGGTTGATGCTTAAGTAAAGATTGGGTAAATGTTAGGGGTTGAGTGGAGAAGGTGGAAGTGAACAAAATGGTTGTTAGTGGGAGTTAGAGTCTTCCCGTTAGGTTAAGAGAAGAAGGAGTGGGTGTAAGTGGACGCTAGGTTCAGACCTAGGGGAATCTAGGAGTGCATGGGAAGAAAGGACTTTGATGTTGGATAATGAAAAGAGTGCAGGGATTATTGAAGGAAAATGAGGAAACAGGAAGAAGGTGCGTGCTTGGATGTTACGTGTGGGTGATGTTGTATTGTGTACGTGAGAAGTGAGGTTCTAGGTTGATGATTGTAAGTGATGTGGGTCCCAATTGATGAGAAAGGAAGGAGAAAGAGTGTTTTATTTGGTCTCTGGAATAGATGAGATGACGAGGAATGATGATAAAAGGGAAGTGGGTACGTGTTCGGCGAGAAGAAGTATAAGAGTGAGAAAGAGATTGAAAATACTTGAAGGGTTGGGTTTTAAATTGTTGAATTGGGTGAAGCACTGTCACTGCATGGGGGTGTGTTGTGTTATGTGAATGAGGTGAGAGAAAGTTAGTGGCGTTAGAGAAGAGTTAAGTATGTAAGGTGAGGTTTTGGGTTGATGATTTTTTAATGATATGGACCAATTGGAAGGAAAAGAGAAAAGCAGGGAGAAGTTTGGTACGTGAGGTTGCATGCAAAGTCCGGTAGGAGAGGAAGTAAAACTTATGTAAAGGAGTAAGGAAAGTGATTTTAATTTAGAAAGATGAAAGGAGAAAGAGAGGAAGAGATATGTAGGGTGTGTGACGTGAGAATTAAATTGGAAAAGAGAAATGTGTGAGAAATTGTGTTACAGAGAGGAGTTTTGTGCCTTTTGGGGTTTGAAAGTTATTTTATTTTATTTATAAGAGGATTGGAAGGAAAGGGTGGGTCCCACGACAATTAAAAAGGAAATTAGAAAGTGAATACGGGGTTGGTGATTGCACATAAGGATTTTTGGAAGCGGTGATGATCAGGGGTAAATAGAATTAATATATTATAAAGCCAAGTAAATGAGAAATAGGTAGGAAATCAAATTTTGGGCTATTTGGATTGTTAGACTTCTTTTTGTATCACTGTATTAAAATGGTATTAGAATGGTATATTAGAAAAGTTGAGGTTGGTTGTTATTCTATTAATTAAATAAATAAGCTGTCACTAAAAAAAACTGAAATTACCTATCGATATTTATATACGAATTCTAATTCGTATGTAATGTAAGTATTACATACGGATTTTATATCCGGACATAAAAAAATAAATTATATATAGATTTTATATACGGATTTTTATCTACCTATAAATCGTATCTGGATATGTAAGTAAGGCGCGTTGTGGCGGGAAAGATTTATAAAGACTGAAGTTTATGTAATGGCCCCAATGTGTGTATAATTAAAAGTGAATCTTTCCTACCAAAACTACATACGGATCTGGAAAAGATTTTATTAAAAAAAATTATATAGTATTTGTATTAAGAAACCCTCTTGCCCCAGGTCTTAATTTCCTCTGCTCTCTCAACGAAGAACCCTCTTTATAGAAGACGCTCCTTAGACTTCTCGAAGCTTCTTCTACGAGTTAACAGTGAGACCACGACCGGATTCAGTGAAGGGCCTTAGCAAGAGAAGTCGAAAGAGGAGGAACGCGCCTGGAAAACCCTAGGTTCGCGATGATACTCCAGGAGCGGAAAGGATTCGAAGCGGAGTGAAAAATAGGAAGATTGTTCGGTGAGAAATGCGATTTCGGTCGCGTGTTCGGTGGAAAAGGATGATTCAACGACTGAATCGGTGAAACAGTGCCAAAATGAGGATGTAATCGATGGAAAAGGTTGTAACGAGGACAAATGAAGTCGCAAAATATGATTCGGTGATGTCAATCACGACGATGAAGGCTCTGTGAGAGTGATGAGGTGAGGACATTCGCGAGCTCGAGAAGAAGCTAGGTTGAGGTTGTTGGATTCGTGAAAGCTTAAACCGTAGCCGCTGTGTGACCGGGCTATTGTTCCATAACCACCATTGCATCTTCTCACCTCCTACGAGGGTTTCCAAGGTTAGTGCATTCATATTAGGTTTAGTAAATTACTTTGTTAAATATGGTTTGGATTGGGCATGTTTTTGGAAAAGGGTTGTTTGAGACCTATAAGTATAAAGAATAAAGCCACACATAATGGGGTTATCAAACTGATGTTCCTTTGATACCATACTTTAAGTATAATCTTATCTCAGTTTCGAAGCTTGTTTCTCCAAACATGTTTCTCATTCAGAAGTAATTTTTTTTTACTAATGATGGTTATTTTGTACAGGATTCGAGAGTGGAGGCAGCGGGAGGGGATAAGTTGAGAGTGAGATGTTCAAAATTAAAGCTAGAAGTGTTTTCATTTTAGTTTTACATAATTTATTAACTTTTTTTTCTACTGTCATTGTTATCATTGTGTTTTGACTAACAATATTTTTTTTCTTTGGTTAATAATATGACTTATTGTTTACAATAAGTTGAGTCTTATATTTTTATCATAATATCTATAGGTTGTTTACCTTTTTCAGCCTTACTTGATATCTGTGCCTTATTTTCTTTAGTCCATTTCAAGTATAAGTGTATCTAACTACCTATCTACTACTATCCATTAGGTGTTTCAGGGGAATACTTGAACTTCTACAAACAGATCAAAGTTTCATGTAAGTTTTGATAATGAAGCTTTAAATGTAATTTTGAAGCCTTTTTCTTTATGAGGATGGTGCAAATGATTATGTGTTGATTATGAAATAAATCTTTCACTAGCTGGTGATGGATTTGACACTGTGATCAAAGCCAAGGCTGCATTCAACAGTGTACCTGGCTTCCAGAATAAGGTTTCCTGTTCTGACATTTTGGCAATGGCAACTAGGGATGCCATAACTCTGGTAATTATAATAAGCTATATCTTTTGCAATACAACTTCTAATCAAAATTCATAAATTGTATCGGTTGTAAAGTAAGTTCAATCCTAGTATAGCATTTGTCTATACAATAAGTAACAATACTATATAAAGGTCACCAGAGACATAGCAAGAAGAGTTTATTACATTGTATAAAGGAAGAACGGGAGATTTAAGAGGGCAATTATTGTTACTTTTGGGATTGAATTAGACAAGTATTTTAGGAAGATTAGGATCCCTGCATAATCCGTAGAGTATGATATTTTCTTTGATTTGTCTTAATAGTTCTTTTTTGGTTATGTGGAAAATAATGTTTGACATTTTATTCCTTGTACAATTAGCTGAACAGAAAATGAACATTCAGTTGGTTTCAAGCAGGAGGACCATCTTATGCAGTAGAGCTGGGAAGGCGAGATAGGAAAGTTTCAAGAAAATTATGTGTTAGATACCATATACCTCATCCTGATTTCTAAGACCATATTCTCTTGTAAGTTGTGAAAAATTTCAAGAATAAAGCTTTTGAAGATTACTTTAAATTTAATTTATGCCTTTTCTGGTTGCTTTTAAATATTGCAAGTGCATGAATCATCTGATATTTGGATTGCTCTGTTTGCATTAATGGTCCTGTTAAGTTTTTTTTATTATAACCACTTATTAGTTATGAACCTCTTTGGAACAATGCAAATATGTTTATGTCATTTATTGTTTAGTTTAGAACATCTTACTCACATGCAACTTCTAATCTTGTTACCAAATCCATGATTTGACAACACAATTTATAATCCTACTACATTTTTTGTCTTCTAAATCAGGTTTAGTATAGTCTGTTTGTAATAAGTTGGAGCTTACATACTTCAAATTGGGAATTCGAGAACTTAATCTATATTCTTGGTGTTTATATATATATATATATATATATATATATATATATATATATATATATATATATATATATATATATATATATATATGATCATAAAGTCTAATTGCATTCTCCAATAATAACTACAATGTTATTATTGTTGGATGAAACTCCAATTCTCTAATCCTTTTTAACATAGATAATGGCATTAAATTGATATGTTGTACTAAGTCAAAAATTGCCTTACATACTGTCAAAAATTGCCTTACCCATTATGATAGGAAACATATAGGAGGGAAATAGAAAGTTTTCTAACCTATTTTCTCTCGTCAATGTTAACCCTATTTGGATCTTGCGACAGGTAATTAAACTTCCAAAACTCATTAAAATTTAGAAAAATGAAAAGTTATACTCACTTGGCTCTTCAAAATTTAGAAAATGAAAAGTCACACTCATTAAACTTTAGATACATTAATCTTATTTTTTTTCTTTTATCATGCTCAATCCAAACCATGTGTTAAGTTAATTTCTAATTCATATTCACTATATCAAATTTTAATTTTAATTTTACAAGTTCTATCTATTCCCTTAATCTTTAAAATTATTTTACAACTTTTATTTCAATGTAAAAGATATATAAGATTTAAAGATTAAGAGTCTGGTTGAGAGATGTTTTAATTAGAAATTTTTTACATGGTTTATATTTAACCTTTTATATTTTATAATACCTTTCTATTTCCCTCCTACATTTCCTATCATGTCCCACTCCCTCTTAACATGCAAACTGATACCTAAACAAAGGACTCATACCACCAAGTAATCAAAATACCTTTGTGCAGATTGCAATTGTATTTATTTACATACTGTTGTATAGAAGGGCCTCCAACAACATTTAAATCACATTCTAGTAGATTAGGTTACTGTGCATTAATCTTGGTTTCATTCTTCTTATCCTAACACAATGTAAAAAACCTTTTATAATGCTATGAGTTTTTTTTAAATTCATCTTAATGTTCTTCAATGTTTTGACCATCTTAATTGTTTAATAGAGTTTGTCAACTTTATGTATGACCATCCAATTGCATTTATTTTTGTCAGGACATGGCATCTAGTGGTTCTGACCCACCTCCTCCACTCTCAGCACAATCTAATAAGGAGAAGGGGAAAAGTAATATGTGGTGAAGTTGTTATCATGGTGATGGAGTGCAACAAGATCAACGCCCAGATGAAGAAAATCCTTAGTGATTGATTATTAGGAAACTCTAGACCTGTCATTCTATATTGTTTGACATCTTATGAATTGTAAAATTTATTGATTGCATATTAGGAAACTCTACACCTATCATTCTATGTTGTTTGACATCTTATGAATTGTAAAATTTATATTGTTTTGCATCTTAGGAGCAATACAATCTATTTATGAATATATTAGACATTTTGTAAACTTATTTTGATAATGATTTTTATGTAATATATATCTCTTTTAAATGTGAAATGTTTGATATGGTGTTGAAAAAAAGTTATTGTGATTACTAGTTATATGTATATTACAAGTTTGTGATTAATGTATGTGTAAGTGCTGAATAATTTTTTTTTTCTGTAAAAAATGTTACATACGGATTTATATACGGATTTTTTCGTATGTAATTATATACAGATTTTATATACGGATTTTTCTGTATGTAAATTACATACGGATTTTTCCGTACATAAATTACATACGAAAAAATCCGTATATAAATTATATACGGATATATCCGTATATAATTTATCTACGACAGTTTTATATACGGATTTTTGTCCGTATATAAGTCGTATGTAATTAAGTGTTATATACGGATTTTGGACCTTATATACGGATTTTGGCTGTATTTAATTCTATTTTTTCTTGTAGTGTGTAATTTAAATATAATAAGATAATATTCTATGAGTAAGCATTATTGTTCTACTTGTTGGTTTATATGTTGTGATTGAAGTATATCTATGTTTATAGTTTCAAAGATTAGGTTTCGACCCTTGTTTCGTTTTAAGAATGTTGTACTTTTGGGAGAATATTAATTATTAGAAACCTTGGTTGCAAGTTCTGGATTTATTATTAAGTAATTATAATGGTGTCTTGAAATATTGGGATTGTTATGTTAATTTGTGAGACTATGTATGGGAAGTAATGAGAATAATAATATAAAGAGGGAGTGCGACTATTGCAATATGTTATGCAAGGGCTATTGGAAATATTCGGAGTAGATTTAATGAGGTTGAACTTAGTGGAGGGATGAGTAATGTAACGAGAATTGTGTTTATATCTTGTGGTTGATGAATTAATGGTTATTATTGAGATTAAGTGTGAAATGCATTGAGATTGTGTTATGAGCCTTGTGATTGGTGAGTTAATATATAGTATTGATACTATGTATGAAACGTAATGAGAAGGACAGTATAAATCTTATGATGAGTAAGCAATGCATGTTATTGAGAATATGTATGAGATAGTGATGTGAATATGAAACTATGTTATTTTCTTGTACTGTGGTCGGTTATGGATGAACTTTTCGTATTGCGACTCTCATTTTGAGATAGTGATTCGAGTGCCACTTCCCCCTGCGCGGGGATGTGAATGTCTCGTCCAAAATGACTTTGGCTCGTATGAGTATAGTGCTTGGCAGTTGTGCCTAACCGAAGTTTTTACTCGTAATTCCTTTAGAAGTTGGGGAAATAGGTCGGAAGTTGCGATGGAAGACGACTCGAATTATCCTGTTTTGCGAAACAGGTTATGACGACACAGTAGAAGAAAACGACATTGGGTCATGAATGAATTAACTGTGATGTTAACGCTATAATGAAATATGTTGTATGGTTATATTATTGTGTTTAATATGAATATGATATGTTGTGTATTATGACATTTCTAGTTGCTCACCCTTGAATGTTGTGGTTGTAGTTTCACCCTACGATGATCGTACTTGTACGGGAGTAGATGACTTTTCAGATAAGATTAGATCGAAGTAGCTGACGTGAGAGTTGGGATCTTATATGTCAGGAATGATGAATTATTCTATTTAAAAGTTTTCAGACTTTGTATCTTTTTTGAAAAAGGGATTCTTTGAGATAATGGTTTTAAATAGACAAAGTTTATAATTATGTTTTGCTTCCGCATTTTAATCAAATAAAGTTTGATTGTCTTAAATGATTATTTTATGGAAATACTTTGCGAAAGATTTTTACACCGTGACATCTCAAAAAAAAAATCGGGGTGTTACACTAATTACTTTTCATTGATGCGATTACTTTACTTAACTCACATTTCTACGGGAGGAAATATCTCGTACAGGAAGATTTTGTCAGGATCTTAGCGTCTACTGCTCAACATGGGAAAAAGTTTTTGGAAGAACTTCCATCTCCTAGAGTCCATCGTTCGGTTCAGAGATGAGCAACGACTAAAAGCACATTAAAAACAAGCTCCCCAACACCACGAGAACGACCTCTCTCAAGCTCATATAAGTCCTATAGTTAACCTTGACTAAAGTCGAACGGTTAACTCAGACTTGGGAGGCATATGTATGATATATAATACCTACCGAACGGTTAGCATCCATGACCGTTTGGTCCATCGGCTACATCAACAATGTTGGGCCATCATTGGGCCAGTGTCGTTTAAGTTATTATTGTTTAAATCATTATTGGACCAAACGTCCAACACACGATAAAATACACAAAGATATCTTATTAGAGATATTGATAAGTCATTTATGAGTAACTAACTGAATCTCAAGGTAAGATTGTTTTTATTTGATCTATGAAACACTTATAAATACAATGACAGGGCCAAAAGTCAGATACGTTCGATCAGAATTAAAATACTCAAATGTGATAAACAGTTCACTAAATCGCTCCTAACTTGAGCGTCAGAGTGTCTTTTGCAAGTACCTCCCCCCTTGATCAAGAATACAACCAAGTGGAGCAGTTGACAAGAGAACAGTCCAGACTGAAAGCGAGTGGTTCAGACGATTCAGGTGTTCGGAAGCAAGGAGGACACGTCAGAAAGGTTATAATTATTAAGATATTAACATAAATTTTGTATTGGGTCTTGGCAATTGAAATTGGGGCTTTCTCCCAACAGCTTTAAGCTTTCTTCATGCATTTTCAAACCTTTTCTTAACGTTTAAACTATTTTTTTCTTCTCTTCCGTAATTAATTCACTTACTTAGCATTAGTTTTTCTTAACCTAAATATAGTGTCCACCTTTCTTATGAAGTCATTGAATTTTAAAATCTCATTGAGAAATTTATTGAATTTCAAAATCTGATGAAAAAACTCATCAAATTTTAAATTTCGGTTTAGAAACTCACCCGATTTTAAAATTTGAATAAGAAAAGTCACCAGTTTTCAAAATTCACAAAATTTTGAAATTCAATTAAAGAAGTTACAAGATTTTGAAATTCAATTAAGAAAGTTACCAGATTTTAAAATCCGATTAAGAAAAGTCACCAGATTTTAAAATCCGGTTAAGAAAAGTCATCAGATTCTGAAACTCAACAAAATTTGAAATTCAATTCAATAATAATCAAATTTCAAAATTCGATTAAACCCGAAGTTCGAAATCCGATTAAAAACTAATCGAATTTCGAAATCAAATTAAAAAATTGATTGAATTTCAAAATCTAGTTAAAGAACTCACCAAATTTTAAAATCTAGCAAACACTTCTCATACATTTTGAAATTTGACATCCAATTCATTCAAATTTCGAAATCCGATTAACACTTCTTTCATATTTCCTAATTCGATAATCATTTTATTATTTTTTAAAAATCTAGTATTCATTTTGAAATCCAACACTTTATCTTTTTTATTTTTATTTACTAATTTTTTTTATTTTTTTAATATATTTTAGTTTAAGTTCATTAAATTAAAGGTTTAATACCTTATTTGGTCTCTAGTTTGGGGCGATGTATTCAAAGTGGTCCTATCCTTTTTCCAGAGTTCACTATTGAGATGTAAATTTTAAAAGTAAAAAGTAACGACGTGGAAAATTTGTTAGCAAGTGAAGAAGTTCCCTTCTCCTTCACCATATCCATCATCTACCATTTTTTCACATTCATCATAACCATAAATCTCCATTCTTTTCACACATACATTATCACATCTCACTTGTACAAATAGAAAAACAACAACCCATTACCCTTTTTTTCATCTCGAACCCATAATCAACACACCATTCCAGCACCATCATTTTTTAAGTTCAACGCGTACACAGTAACATTTTCGAAACCCTCACGATCATCATCCAAAATCTCCATTCTCTTTCCCTTTTTCCTCTGTCCTTTCACGCATAAAGAATACAAAAAACAAAGGGGAGTCACCATTCCACCACTACCCAACACATTGAACGCTGGAATCACAAAGCAATTATAAACAAGGAGCAAGGTAAGGAAAAATCCCAAATTGCAAGATAATGAACACCAAAACCTAAAACGCGAAATCAACCTAAGAAAAGGAAACTCAATTCGTAAACAAAGAAAAGAACCTCAAAACATAAAAATCAACCCAGATTCAAAATCCTAATATGAAATCTCTAAAATTTGCAATATCTGAAACACAAGAAAAGGAACCCCCAAAACACTGCAATCCGAAATCCCCTTCTTGCGAAACACTCTCGAACCATGAATCCAATTTTAACACCAATTCCAACAAAATCTTCAACCTCAAATCACCCCAAATCATCCCAAATCGCGAATTGATTTTACTATGTTATAAGTAATCTACGTCATTAAGCTTTATTTTTAAAATTGATACCTTAATTCACCTCAGAGTGCTACGTAATGATAAACTGGACACTTCATCCAGTTTTGGCAGGTGGGCAATTATGCCATTAGCGTTTTTAACACCATAAGCAAAAAAGACCCCCTTGAACCATTTTTTTACAAAATATAGGATTTTCTGAACATTTGAAAAAAGTAAGATCATTTTGAACAAACCTCACAAACCGAGGGATCAAAATATGTATTAAACCTAAATTAAATTTTAAAATACTAAAATATTTACATATATTAAATTATAATAAAATATTAGATTAAGCTAAATATTTTTTAAATTTTAACTTAAAAATCAAAATTTTAAAAATCATGTTTGACCGGACACCTGGTTAATAAATATTCGTTTTGACATATATTATATTAAATTTGATTTATTATTATTATTTATTTTTATTATTCTTATTATTATTTTATTTACTTATCTATTTTATTATTATTTTTATTATTATTGTGTTATTATTATTATTATTATTATTAAAAATATAATAATTATTATGATGATTAGTATTATTATTAGTATAAATATTATTTTTATCATCATCATCATCATTATTATTATTATTATTATTATTATTTTAGTTTATTTATAGCTTTCCAACAATGACCCTTATCTACTAGATATCAACAATGCATTCTTCAATAGCAATTTGCAATAAGAGATTTAGATGGAGAAACCTCCCATATTTGTTGCTCAATGGAGTATTTTTGGTTGGTACAAATATTTTCACTAAGTCTTTTTATATTATATTAGTAACAAGTTTGGTACATACGATTTGTATGCACTAGCTTTCGAGAGTATGTTTTAATCTAAATAATTCAATTAATTTCAAAAATCACTCTTAAGTAATAATATATAATTTTATATTTTTTTTACTATTGAAAAATTGAACATTTCAATTTTTTATGTGAATTTTCTATATTTACTAAGTTTTTTCTGCAGATTTTGTAATTTTTATATATCAGTTTAAATATTTTAAATTAATTTGGAGAAATTAAAAATAATACTAAACTGAAAAACTACTTAATAAAACTTGATTGAGTGAAATTTAAAATATTATCATTCAAATTTAAATTTAAGATAATTTTATATCATATCATTAATTTTAAAATATGTTATTTTATTTAAAATATAATTTACTTTCAAAGTTTCATCATATTTTAAATATACATAAAAGGTCGAATACGATATACTTTTAATCTCTAATGCTAAAATTGGGTATTAATTTTATCAAACAAATTTGTTTCAATCTCCTATAATAAAGCTTTGTCTAAATAATCTGAATAACTGTAAGTAATGCATTTGAAGACTGGGGTAGAACTCGGGTAACGGCGTGGCCCATTAAAAAGCCCATAAAAGCCCTATACATGAGCCTGGGAAGACGGCGGTGCTTCCACGTGTGAAGTGTGTACACACGAGGATAAGGTCTCTAACCATGCATTCTCTCTCCTCTTAATCCGTTTTATTAAGTAAATTAAGACGCTAAGCCAATGATGTGAGAGAGAGAGCGAGGTAGGCGTTGATCACGTGGAGTTATTAATTGAATTAAAATTAAAACTTGTTTTAAGAAAAAGAAAGAGCGTTGAATGGATCGGGTAGGTTTATCCAAAATTGTAGGTAAAGTGGGGTGAAATTACATTTGAGAAAAATTTGGATTTCATTTGGTTTGCATTTGATTTCCGTGTGTTTTGTCCTATGTGGGGCGTCAACCCCACAAGTGTAAAGTCACCACCATCAGCGTTCAGCGCCGAGTTTCTATAAATACGCCACTCCTTCCGCTTATCTCATTGTTTAATTTTACGTTCTTCGCATAGCTTCTGCGGTTAGAGTTAGAGAGAGAGAGAGAATACTCCTTTTTCTCTTTTGTTGTTTTCTCTTTTTCTTTTTGAAGGTACACGGCAGGACCACGAAGACTTTATATCTCTGTGTTTCACTTAGCTCTACAACGCGTGAGTTATTTTCCCTTCCCTATATCTTTTTTCAGCCTGTTATGATTCTAAATTAAATGTATTTGTAAAACAATTTTGATTTGGATGTGTGGGAGGGAAAAGTTTGGATTTTTTTTTTTGACAGAGCGCGTGTGTTTGTCGCGTTGTCTGTTGGTTTGAAAACCCCACTTGGGTACGGTTTAGATCTGTTGTCGCATGGGAGTGTTTGTCAAAGGTAGATGGAGCAGTTGAGTATATGATTCTGTTCACCAATTAGATTCCAGATTTGTGTTTTGTGATGCTTAATTTGATGATTTCTGAATATGGTTTGTCAACGGCTGTTCACCGAATATCCGTGGCGTTTTGTGAACGAGAATGAGATATTATTGTTGAGTGAGCCTTTGTAGAAGGGAAAAAGGTGATTTTGGTTGTAGAGTGTCAGTTGTTATGTATGTTTGTAAGTAGAGGATGAATATTGTTGAGTTTGACTGAAATGTGTGTTGTTGTGGTGGGCCATGCAGAGAATTCAGGCAAAGGCCTTGAAGTTGGAGTGTGTTAAGATTACTTAGGAGTTGCTGTCTTGACTGAAGGAATGGAGGTATATGGCAAATCTATGGTTGCAGGTCCTGCAAATGTTATTTTTCTGTCGAGTATTATGGGTCGAGATGGTCAAATTCCTGGTCACGAATGCGACTGGAAATGTCAAAATGAACATGTTTGTGGAAACATGTATCGCTGCAAGCTAACTGGGCTCACTCACATCTGTGATAAAAACTGTAACCAGAGAATTCTGTATGACAACCATAGCTCCCTTTGTCGAGCTAGTGGTCAAATATTTCCCCTTACACCGGCAGAGCAACAGGCCGTGAGAGGTGTTCGAAGGAAGCATGATGCGGCGGAGAATTCTCCTACCGAAAGCTGTGGTTTTAAGCGTAGACGGGGCGATGCCCAATTCCACCCTTCTCCCTTTGAGAGATCTTTCTCTGCTGTCAGTCCTATCTGCAGCCAAGTTGGAGATGGCATGGATATGAGCTAGATATATACTATATAACTGGAAAAACTCTTTTATCATTGCACTTCACTTTTCCCTTTTTCCCCTTTTTCTATCAGATGAGTATGAATAACGGAACTTGAACAATTATATGGACTGCTTATTGGTGGACATGAATGTTCATCTATTGTAGGAACTCCTTATATTTCTAGTATCAATGTAATGTAGTGCTTAATGTAGTTGACTGTTGAATGGGGATTTGAGCTGGCTCTATTTAGTATTCAGATGGTTATGAAATCTGAACTGATTACAGTTTCTTTTGTTAACCTTGTTGAGAAGCAGACTGTTGGATCTGAATGGTGTGCTTTGTATCAACGATGTACTACAGTGTTAACATTTTCTAGCCTGCTGTCAAGTTTCTAGTGTTTCTTTAATCGCAGGGCAGAGCTATTCGAGTATTAGTGTACTCATTACTAAGACCACTGCCTCTGATCTGAGTTGTATTATTCTACTCCTTTTATTTCCCTCAAATCCATTAGAACAACACATGATTATCAATCTTATCTCTTAGGATGATAACCTAATTCATAGTTGTGTTGAATTAACTTGACTTCTGTAAGCTCAGGTTCTCTCCAGTTCCTCACATGGACAAAGTTGCTGTGCATGTGAATACTATTTATTTTTATTTTGCTGCCTAATTTCTTGTTCTTTTGCAGACTCAACGGAGATGATAGTCCATATTTTCATTAATTCATCTTTTACTTATGTCTTATTCGTTCCATGAGTTAACTGATGTCTGGATGTCTTGAGTTTAGTGTGACTTGTGCAGGTTTTGAAGCTTGTGCTACCAAGGAGCATTCAAAACATTTGTGTTGCAATACTTAATGACATATTTTAATATGGAATTGCTCTATGCTAGAAGTTGAAATATTGATATTTGTCTTCTTGTTTTCTTGTAGGTACATGCTTAGATACTTCTAATGCTCAAATTATCCTCTAGTGAGGTTTATGGTGAGATAAAGCAGCTTCTACGGAGGGGATGTAACAGTTGAGCATAGGAGAGTTATGATACCTCAACAAGTTTTGGTGGATGAAGACGCAATGCGGAAAGTTGAAAAAACTGGCACGCTCAATTTCAGATTAGTTTGAACATTTTGGTGTATGACCAGATGAATTTGTCTTCCACTGTGTCATGTCTGACCTGTTGACAGTGAAATTGATTGAACAGATTAAAGTGACTTGTTCCGGGATACTCAAATTATCAGCAGTCGGTCTCACTCAACCCTACCCTCTGTATTGGAGGTTTAAGTGATCTTTCCTTTGTTTGAAATATGAAATTAAGCTCTTCATCTCAGAGTTGATATTTTCTTTGAAGTTTTTTGCTTTTATTCCAGGCAGATTTTAAGTTTGTATCATGATATTTGAATGCAGCAGGCTTGTAAGCATATATAGTCTCTGTCATATTGTATCATCTTTTACAGTTTGTTAATGAAATTTGGAATTGTCAAAGCTTAGATTGTTTGGTGGGAAAGAGAAAGAAAATTAATTTTAAAAAAAATTATGAAATTTGCAGCACTTCTACTCTATTTTTCTCTCTTTTTCATTCAAACATTTTTTTACTGTTTTCCCTCATTTATATAACTTATTTCTTAACAATTTAATCGTTATTGTTTCAAAGCATTTTTATCACACAAACCTAAGGCACAACAGGAAGGAAAACAGAAAATAAAGAAAATTACAATTTACAAGGTGTAGTATAGAATCTTTACTTTAGAAAACATCAAAATTTCTGATTGATTTTTAGATAAATTCTTTTTGGAAGCTGATTTACTCTGTGCTGCGGATTTCTTGGTAGCTAATTGGCCATCCAAGTTCGCATCATTATCCTTCAATTGTTTCCCTAAATTCGATGTTTCTTAAAGAAACGTTGGCAATGCCAGATGAAGAACTCATGTTTATCCTCAAAGCAACGAGGTACATGATTGGTTGGCAAATAATTTCCATTTCGGCGTACCCTTTCTTTGAAGATTTGGCAAATAATCATCTTGGACATCTCAATTTATAGAAGGTTTTTTCAAATAGATCATCGTATTTTAAATGGTCTTAATTAAGTCTCTTATTATGTAAAATTGAATCAATTTAGATTTTATTTTATTGTTAATTTAATTGGACGGCGTTAAAAAATGTTACATTATTAGTTTTATTGACGTGATAGAGTTTGATCGACTGAGTTGGATTTGTTTTATTTACCTGTTTAAAAATTTTGAATGAAATCAAAAAACCATATTATAATTAAGAATTAATTAGAGTTAAGATCGTATTATAAAAAATTAAATCTCTAATAAGCTGAATCCTAATTGAATTCTATATCAGAATTTTCTTCTCCAAGCTTTAGAGAACCCTAATCAAGTCTTTTCTCCAATTTTGGGTTCTCTTCCTTCACAATCAAACCCAGTCTTGGGTTCTTCTCCTTCTTTGTTCATTCTTTCTCTCGGACAAAACTCAATCATGAGGCTCTTTGTCTCACACGAGAGCCGATTAGGAGAGCACGAGCACCCACCTTCGTCTTTTCCTTTCTTTCTTTTCGTTTAGAAACTTCTCCTTCCTCAAATCATGTTTGGCCTTGCTTCATTTCGCAAGTCGGAGGCTCTGTTTTTCTCCTATCTCTTCCTAGCGGGTGGAGTATAGACAGTGTCGCAGTGGCGGGCGAAGGCGGTGGTGACGTAGTGTTGCGAGAGGTATCGGCGCGGTAGCGGAGTGCGTCGTGTTTCCGGTCTAGAAATTTTTGGGTTTTTGGAATTTGAAAACCTCAGGGATTTTATGTCTTGGAATCTGATTCCTATAATTGAGTTTGAAAGGAAGGATTTTTGGTTTCTTGTTGTCCCTTGAATTTGTTTTTTTTTTTCCGTTTTGGGTTCCCTTGTTTCGCGGATTTGGAGTTTCATGGTGGTTGTTGGTGGCTGGCGGGTGGTGTTGATAGAGATGGTGGTGGATGTTGTCATAGGGTCACGAGGGCTGGTGAGAGCAACAACACCTTGTCAATGAAATGTGTGATAATAATACAAAGAGAATTAAAAATAATAAGCTTTGGATTCTAAAAATAAATTAATAAAGAAAAAGAAAATTGGAAATAACGTTGCGTTTTGATTTCATTCAAGTTTTTTAAATATGTAAATAAAACAAATACAACTCAGTCGACCAAATTCTGTCATGTCAGTAAAACTTGATCATGTCATTCTTTCACGCACAACATTTTTTACATGACCTATTTGAGAAAAATCTGCACAAATAAAAATATCCAAGATGATTAAACATTTTATAAAAGCACTTTAAATGGTAAATTATTGAATGATAACTAGCCAGCCATTCAACAAAAAGAAATAAACTATTGAAAATATGTGTACTATGTAATTAATTACGAAATTATTAGTTTTCCTATAGGGCTATTACTTTATACTTTATTCTTAGAGCACTCTCCATTTTAAAAGAGTTATATTACTTTAAAAGGTTCTTAACAAGTTACAATAAAGAAAACTCCACTCCATGTGTCATAAGAAATAACGGAAAGAGCGTAATGATTTTTTTAATATATAAAATGGTACTTAAAAGTGATGAAGTATACGTTTCGTTGGCCAGGATTAAAGATATATTTCAGGAGTAACTTTGGTAGAGTTGCTTCAATAACTCTATCTTTTGGATTTTATAAATCTAAGTATTGAAAGTTCTGGTATTCAGTGAAAAGTTGTGATTACTAATTTTTTTATAAATTAGATATTTATATTCGTGTAATCTTATAAGCAATATTTATTTATTTTTATAGAAAGTACATATTTGGATATGCTTCCTCAAAAGTTGACGTATATGACATGCCAATGATCAGATGCTCCCTGAGAGACCTAGTCTTGTTTACTTAGGAGGAATAGTGGCACCCTTTTTTATGGTAATCCCTTCCCAAGATCTTATAGGGTAGTCTCAGATCTTCTGAAACGATTCGTTGAAGAAATTAACAATTTATCCGATCGGGTCACTAAGAATTCCAGATTTGTACAACTTCCCATGCGATAACAAAAGCAAAGAATTGCTTCTAGATGAGACCATCCACAACATAAGAAATACTAAACCCATAAAGCTGGTCTTGTGACTGAGGATTTCACGAAAGCAACGTTAGTGTTTGTTTGTTGTAATGCATAACTGATTTAGCACACAACTCCCTCTCTCAGAATAGTATAAATTACAATTCTTAGGGGCATTGTCCATTCCCTTGGCCATAAAAGACAATCCCTCCAGTCTCTTAGGCTCAATATTACCAGCTATAAAAATCCTTGAATATGACAACAAAGACATCCTGGAAACTAACCAGTTTGCTCATTCTCTTTACATTCTTGACTTGTTCTTTCTCATACACATTCACCATCATCAACAACTGTCCACAAACTATATGGCCTGGTACACTTGCAGGTTCAGGGAGTCCTCCACTTGCAACAACCGGATTCCGGTTGGACACGGGTCAAAGCATCAAACTCACGACTGTCCCAGGTTGGTCAGGCCGGATATGGGCAAGGACTGGTTGTAAATTTGATACAGCCGGAGTTGGCAGATGCCAAACAGGTGACTGTGGAGGAAGGCTGGAATGTGAGGGAAATGGTGCTGCTCCTCCTACCTCACTGTTTGAGATAACACTTGGTGCAGGCAATGGACAAGACTACTATGATGTTAGTATGGTAGATGGTTACAATTTGCCATTACTCGCTCTACCACGAGGTGTACATAGTGGTGCCTGTAATGCGACAGGTTGTATTACTGATATTAACAGAGGTAAGAGTTTATCTAATGCACAAATATATAATTAGATACTTAAATAACAGAAGGCATCACAAGGGTACCACATACAATTAAAACAAATGAAACGGTACAGGTTGCCCAGCAGAACTTCAAGTATTAGGTGTCCAAAATCAAGGGGTAGTGGGGTGTAGGAGTGCTTGTGAGGCATTCAAGTTGGATAAGTACTGCTGCAGTGGAGAATTTGCAAATCCAAATACATGCCAGCCTTCATATTATTCAACCTTATTCAAGAAGGCTTGTCCAAGAGCTTATAGCTATGCGTTTGACGATGGCACCAGCACTTTCACTTGCAAAGCATACGAATACGATATTGTTTTCTGTCCCAACAGCAACGGGTACACACTACACATCATCGCACTCATTCAATTAATTTCCTTTCCCATTCAATTTATTTCCAATTTTCCATACTTTCACAGGAGAAGAACCATTACTAACATTTTACATTACCACACAGAATCGGAAGACCAAATCCTGCATCTCCACCTCCACCAATTAGACAGCCCTATTGGAAGCATCACCAGGTCACTTCCTCAACAAATATTTTATTACCCTTTCCAGCGCCAATCTTTCTCTTGGTTCTCACTCTTACTTTCTTGGCATTTGTAACACACGGAAAATGATATAAAAAATCAACAAGATATCCTCAAGGGATTTCCAGAAGGGAAAAAATGGCCAAATCAATGAGACGGAAATGATGAACCACGGAAATATTACAGTTGAAGAACCCTCTGAACAAATGATTCAGAAAGTACAGTTCTAAAGCTCCAGTGGTAAGCTAGGGGGCTTATTAAGAACTAATGGATATCATACAAACAGCATCCGGTCATAATTCCAGTCTACTGATTATTCTCTCGAGATAGCTAGGAAATCTTGCAAAAAAAATTTAAGGAAACAATGTAACCCAGGAACCTCAAATTCATTCTCTCATATTCTATAGTACATGTTCTGCAGAAATTTAGCGAAAAAAGTGTACCTTCTCGATGATAATAGCTGCCTAATGGAGATCAATTAAAAGAAACGATAAATGATGTTCACTGGAAAGAAATTACAATCAGTAATATTGAAACTGGGCCCAATAAAATAAACCTTATAAGGAATTTCTGAGAACTCATTCCACAGATTATAAGCTTTCAATTCTACTGTGCGGGGTTTGAAAAAAACTCTAACAGCAGCTATTCTACTATCGCCATCTCGATCATGGGAAAAGTAATTCAGAATTTCTTTTAATCCAAGGGTTGAGTTATATTGGTGCATGACATATACAACATATTACAGAGAGCCTCTTTGACTCATTTCTTGGTCTTTGACCTTTTGGAACCTGGAGTTTTTTTCTTTGCTACCTTTGCTTGTGCTCTTCCTCCTGTATTTCTACCTCTTTTCTTTTCAGCACCCTGCATCCAGATATTCAGTAATTAAGTATGCAGCACGCACCATCATTTTCATTCACAAAGCAGAAATCTAAAATCAAGAATGACTATTAGGAAACTTACTGATGTTTTGTCAGCCTTCCCTTTGGATTTACCATTAGCTTGTTCCTCACCATTCTCTTGTTGATCAGTTTGGTTGGTTGATTTCTGCATCTTGCCAGCCTCCTCATCCGAATCAAAGAAGAAACCATCCAGTGTCCCTTCTCAAAGGAAAGGAATAGATGTGAGGAAAGGAATTTATGCAGGATATATAAAGATAACAAATTATCATACATAAAAGACCAATTAGTTGGCAGATGCAAATAACCTTCAACCATAGTTTCGGCTTCGTACACATTAGACTGTGGCTTCAGCTGTATGAAATCATTCATGATGGCCTCGATCTGAAATAAATAACAAGTTAAATGACAACATATATATTTTCAAAATCCTTGGCAAGGCTGATTAAATTACTAACGAGTAAAAACATCGAATATTAAATAAAATATAAGCCAAATGCGGACATGTTTACTAACTTAATAAAGCAGTACTTATAGAGAATAATATAGTAAATAAGTAGATACTAGATAACCAACAGACCTTGGCCTCTGACTGCCCAAAACTAACCTGAAAAACAAAATACAAGCTCATGTTAAAACAATATTTGAAGGATATATCTTGATAAAGAAAAAGTTATGATATCCTGAAGAAAAAAAAAACTGGATACAAGGAGATTGTCCCAATAAAAAACTTTCAGTGCTGTTAAATACAGATAACTTCACATACAACACAAAACGTCCGGCTAGGAACTATTGATGTTTTGTATATTGTTCCTGAAAAGATGAGGAAAATTTGAACCATCAGATGCAGGTTGTCACTGGTCACAATCAAGTAGTAGTGTCTCAACAACGAAGAAAATGGGAATTATGTTTTCAGACAAATTACTAACTTCCTACTTAAATATTTTGCCCACCATTTTTCTCAACCTCCCTCTTCCTCTCCTGATTCGATTACCCTTAGGAATATAAATTAGCCGAATTTGAACTCCCTTTGTTATTTGCTTATACTAGTTTGCTTAATTAAATAAGCAAACCCAAACTTGAGATTATGTTTGATTATTTAAAATGAGCCGAGTTGAAGCTCTAAAAGATCAAATATTAAGGGCTTGTGAATAGCTTACTAATAATTTTTATGAAACAGTTATATATATTTTTCTACTGAATTTTTATAAAAGAATCTGTTATTTACTTTTCATCATTATTTTAGTAAAAAATATTAAAATAGAAAACAAAAATAATTGTTATAAATAAATAAAAAAAGATAAGCTCAAACTTAATCAAGTTTTCAATTAGGCTCATCTAAATAAACCATTCAAGTTTAAGCTTTAAGCTTAAGCATTCAATTATTTTCTCAAAACAAACCCGAGATTGAAGAACTCCACACATTTACACCCCTTAGTTTACCTTCCATTTCTTCTAGTGTCCTTCCTATGCCTTCTATAGGTCTTTCCAATAAATGCCCAAACCATCTAGCAAATATCTATCTATTTATAAAAGGGAAATATGGTTCAGTCTGAGATTTACATTATCGAAAACATGGAGCAAGGTATTTCATGCAAACCCAACATGTAGCAATCAGAATAGCTCGAAAATAGTTTAGCTGTTTATGGTTCTGCATACATGCATGCTACAGTGTTATGATTGAGACATATGTGCTTGTCTCAATAAATAATAAAGAATAAGAGGCTACAATTTGTGTATTAATCAGAAAACTTAAACTAAAATACCTTTCAAGTCTAAATACATTTCATGATCCCCAGATGGTGAGTCTGAAATTATAATCCGTCCAACAGCACCCATATCACCACTCAGATCTATGGAATCACCTTGACACTCAATGAGTGCCTGAAAAAACAGAAGGCTCCTTTTATCATGAATAAGAATTATGGAAGAGAGAAATTAGAATCAACACTAGAGGAAACATGTGAGTTTTACAAGAAAGTAAAGATCTGTCAACCCAAAACATAGCTAGAAGCCAAACTAGCAACTTGGCATCTCACAAAAATTTTATTTATTTTTAAAAGTGAAACCTTTGATACTCATTTGGATGTCTTAATAACAACACTAAACCATGGTCCTTACAACTATAAGACGGTACAAAACAGTAAAGGAAGACCCAAAACATAAAGTTGTCACCAAACCTTTGTACGATGGACTTTCTCAGAAAGCATCAAAGGCAACCTGCTGGAGGAAACCTGCAACTCACATATAACAAGCACAAGTCAGGATGCCAGCCTAAAATAAGAAAGTCAGTGTGACCTTCAAAAATTAATACTTATTCAAGTTTTGAAGTCTGAAACATTTTTTAGACAGTTACTATAACCTTAGCCGTTCTTACATTTGATTCAGAAAGCTTTCCAAAAGTTTCTTCCTCTTCAACATTCACATCTCCACCACTACTTTTTCCCTTTTCACTTCCTTTAATTTTCTTCCCTTTAACTGGTGTATGACTGTCGGTATCTATTTGTTTTTGTGAAGACTTTTCTTCTGAACCCTTTTTGGATGGATACTTTCCCACATTTCTAAAAACAAGTCCATCTGCACTGTCTTCTTCACCTGATAATTGTGGCTGAGAGGTTTTAACTTGATCAGTATGATCTCCTTTTGGGCTATGATCATGGAATGACTCAGAATCTGATGACAGTGTCAAAACTGAATGAATAGATCCCTAAGAAAAAACGTTTGATATTAAAAGCAATCATGAGAAATATTGAGATGCCCGAAGAATCTACGAAATCATAAGTCAAGATACGGGAAATATGCTAAAGCATATAAATTGTTTCTTTCTTCTTCTAAATCTATATGAATATGCCCTGAAAATTAAAGAGGCGAAGAAAAGGCTCTTACTTTATGTTCTATATTCTTGTCGATGTTTGATTCACTCGCTGATTTTTTCCCCTCTTTGTTTCCTGGATCACAATAACAAATGACAAAATTACAATTGATAAAAAGTGAGAAACAACTCTCACATCCCGATACTCCTGTCATTCTTTTTACTAAAATTCTAAAACTGTATGTAAGTTGACTTTTATTTTTATCATACTTGCGTAAATATTATGTTACTGATCTCCAAGACCATAAAACCTAAACCTGTTTAGATAAATTTCCCCATGAGTAATGAGAGAAAAATATAAAATAAATATCGCAATAAGCTAAAATTAGTTTAGGCACACATATGTACTTAAAATAAGCTTTTGGAAAAACTAACATGAGAAAAGTTTTACACTTAGTATAAGTTAGTGTTAAGTTAAGGATAAATTCATCTCATTTTCTCTCTTACAAATACTTACGGAAAAAGTTTATCTAAATAGGTCAACATAGCCATCTGAGGAGAACACCAAAGCGTGTGAGAAAGACACATTTTCTGTGTTTATCACAGCTGGGCACTATTCCCTTTACCCCACCGCATAGTCTATTTGTTGCTTTATTTGTTAGGATGGTTATTTAACCTTTCTAGAATCATCTCTTGTATTTACTTTGCTGTATAAATTGAACATTACACTGTGCTTTACTGGTGGGTTGGAATAATGAGGATTGAGGTTTACCCCTACTAAATTCTATTCCCACTTTTTATTCTCTGACAAAGCGCTAATCAAATCTCAAATGTACCTTCATTGGCCTTCTTCTTATCTAATTTCTTTCTTTTGGATAGTGTTTGACTTTCAACTTCTGGACTCACTGGTGTCTTTCTCTTGCTTCCAGTAACCTTCAAAGATTGGGAAGACTTTGGAGAAGACCCTTCATTGTCAGTTTTATCCTCAATCCGAGATTTACCATCCCGTAAAGACCCAGAATCAGAGGACAGTGCCAAAGGCGAATGAGACGGCACCTAGTCAAGGATACAAAGTTTTTTGTACGACAAATAAAGACGTAAGAAGCTAGGAAGAAAGCAAGGTGTTGCGATGGCAGAGGCACAAGGAACTGGTGCTAAAATTCAAGGTTGCAATTGAACAATGAACATAGTAATAAATACACAGCAAAGGGAAAGTTGATAAGTTAGTTAATTGAACAGACGTAAACTGATACCTGAAAAGAACGCAACCAATCCGGGGAGCTCTCCCTTGAACTGCTCATTTTCAGGGATGAATTTCAAACGAAAACAGGATTGGTCCCTGGAAGGAAAACGGTTTGTCAGTGTCCATTTTCAGTGAAGCAATTGATCGAACATGTTGTGCGCGGGAACAAAACCAGCAAGTGTCGAGAAGAAGATTATATATATAGCTGAAACCAAATTGAAAGAAATGTTCATATGCTAATTGCTACATACCTTCAATGCTTCTGCAGACACTGATGCTACCAACCAACGACAGAGCGGGAAGTTTCTTTCGGGCAAAACCCAAGTCTGATAGGTTATGCTTCTCCCAATTCCCAACGACACGTCGTTTCATCATCGCAGCACTTCCAAAATTAAACTTGTTTGATCTCAATATAAACAAATTAAGGTGCTTTATTAAGTGTGAAGTATTAATAGTGTGTGTACTAAATCAAATAGTAATTTTATTAATGGAAAATATAAAATTTGTTTTCTTTTTTGTTGAACCGTATTTTTTAATAAGTTCTAGAACAGTAGCTATTATAAAATACATAATTAATAAAACTTTAAATTGTAGTGAGCTTGAAATAAATAAATAAATAAAACTTCAACGATGTGAACAGAGATTCAATAAAAACTAGGGAATTTTCACGATTCAAATTATATTAGATTTAGAGAAAAATAAAAATCGAACCAATTAACTTTTACTGGTTTAGAAATTTGTTTACAAATCCAAATCAAGCCGGATTGTATTATATGTAATTATGTAAAATTACATTTTGAAAATCAAATATGTTTACACCAAAAGTCACATATTATTTATGTTTTAAAAAATGTAAACAATATGTTTTATTGTAATTAGTTTCCATAAATCAATAAACAGTAAAAGCTACACTAAAAATATATAATTTCTGAAACCTAAAAAATGGTATATTTAGAAGTGATGGTACTCTAAAAAAAATAAGACTCGATTATTTTAATATTAAACGATTTTATTATAAATAGTTTTGTTATAAACGAGTTTCATTATTTTAAAACGTACAACTCTTTAGAAATCACTTTTCTCTAAGAGTTCTAACTCTTGAATAATCTCTTTGACAATCAGTAAGTACCCAATCGAACACGACAACGAGGTCTACATTTCTAGCTGATCATTTTCTTCAATAGTGCAAGTAAGTTTCGACTCATTTTTCTCCTTTCATTCCTAAATCTGTTTTAGAGGAATAGTTTATTGTTGCATGTGTAGTCATGCATCTCCTACATGTTCTTGATTCATCTAGAGTTCTAAGAACTCTGTTCGTTTCTTATTTGGTGTTTTGTAGGTTCATCTAGGTATTCCTTATGGTTCAAGTAATCGACGGAGTGTTTTGAGAAGTTTGACAGTTGGTTTAGAGATAAGGGAAGCTAGATAATTATTTTTAATTAAAGTATGTGGTGTGAGTTTGATGGTATACGAGGATTAAACTGTTTAGCTGGAAAAATGTTGTTTTGTGTTAGTAATAATTTAAGTAATTGGGTGAAATTCATGTTTTGTATGTTGATGGATGCTGTAAACATGTGGAATCTGTTGTGTGTATGTTTATGATGTTGAAATTGATCTTGATGAAGTGAATTGTGCTAATTGAGCTGTTAAATGAAATACGGTAATCTTGGTTGTTGGTTATTTTGTCTAAAATAGAATCTAAGGTAGTGAAATGGTGAGAAATGGTTGAAGAACTGATTGAATGAAGTTGGGGTTGGTTAGGAACTAGTTAGAGACATGTTCAACACTTTAAAATGGTAGAAATTTGAATTAGGAGTGTGTGGTTGTGAATGTGTATAATTCTACTTGGTTTAAAACTCAATTTGAGAAAGTGAACTAGTGAAAACTTGAATTAGGAGTTTTGTGCTCAAATGGTCAATGAGGATAGTCTTAGTAAGTCATTTGGGACTTGTTAGAGTCCATAAGGTGTTTGAAATTGTGCCACAAGTGGTATAATTCAATTTGAGGCTCTAAGTTGAGTTTTTGTGAGTTTTTGGTTGAGATCTTGTAGCCATTTGTTAAAAATGAGTTTAGAAAGGTTTAACCACACTTGGTTGAGTATAACTGAGTAAGAGGTGAGTGAGCAGAACCCACTGTTTCTGTTTTCACACAGCGAGCAGGGTCGCTGAGCGAGAGATTTGGGGTTTGGGGGTACTCTCTGTGTATTCACACAGAGAGCTGGGTTGCTGTGCGAGAGAACTCTGTTGTCTCTGAACGAGTGTATGCACTAAGCGACTGGTCCAGGTGTTTGGTTCACTTTTTCATTACTTGTTCTTAACTGAGTTGAATGATGTATTGATTCAATTGGAAATGATGTATGATTATGTATGAATTTATATAAGTATCAAACGTCTGATGTGAGATTCAAAGTGAAAGTATGTGGTTCAAGGTTGTGGAAAAAGTTCCAAGGAGAAATTTCTTATTGTGATTTCAAGAGGGACTAGTATAAGTTGTAAGAAGTGTTGGAAGTCTCACATCAACTAGAGATAAGGCCAAATTATGATATATAAGTAAGGTGCAAACCTCACCTTACAAGCCGGTTTTGTGGGGTTGAATTAGGCTTAAAAAACTCACTTTCTAATATGGTATCAGAGCCATGGTTGAAGCATATCCTAGCGATATTTCTTGTTTCTTGGGCATTTCTATTCCACCTGTTGTCGGTCCGCTATCGGACCACCCAATTTCTACTATCACACTCGAGATGTCTATACCTCGGCATGAAGGGGGGTGTTGGAAGTCTCACATCAACTAGAGATAAGGCCAAATTATAATATTTAAGTGAGGTGCAAACCTCACCTTACAAGCCAGTTTTATGGGGTTGAGTTAGGCTTAAACCCACTTTCTAGTAAGAAGCCGATATGATTGTTATCCTGAACCTCTAATGATCATCTATGCTCAATTAAGGAGTGATGAGTCATGTTGTGAGAGGAGTAGAAGGTCCAAGCCTGGGCCTTTCTTCACGGTGGCAAAGGGCATTTTGAGGACTAACCTTGTGTGCCAGCTTTGAGTGGGTCAACTGTTCCACCACACAGGTGCATAACTATTCATGGCTCGATAGTTATACTAGATGGTAAATGGTTTAGCCAAGCCTGAGTTAGTATATGTGAAGAGAAATAATGTGAAATCTATGGTGTGCTTGATAGTATATTGCGTTTATTTTAGTATGAATGATTTTTTTTCAACTAGCTTACCCTTGCTTTTGTGTTTATCTGTCTGTGTATTGTTCTCTCTTTTGCAATGATCACCTTAACTGGTGTGAGCTTAGGAATGACATCTTTAAGGAGATACATTCGTTTGTTGAGAGAGAAGCAACCGGATAGAGAGTTTTACTCTTCAAGGGTAGAATCTTTTGTTCTAATAGTTTGTGGTTTTCTGTTAAGTTATGTAATGGTTTATTTTGGTAGTTTTATTCTACTAAAATGGGATGTTACATAATTACATAATGTTATATCACATAGTTCAAATAATAATAATTAATAAAATAAAAATTATATAATATGTTTCATTTAATTTATTGATTTTGTAATAATCATATGTTACATAAATTCAGAGTAATCAGAATTAAATTTGATGGGTAGGATGAAAAATCAATTGACATGGTTTACGATTATAGTTTATGGCAATTTCAGCTTCTAAAACTACCCGCGCTTTAAAAGGAACTTGAACTCTTATATCTAATGACCATTACTTTTGTGTAATGACTAATTGATATTAGCTTGTAAGGACATGGACAAAACGAAGGATTAGAGTGAGGTCTTACTTGCTTTTAAGTAGAGAATCTATAAACTATTTTTTTATAAAAATAAAAATATTTTCTTTCTTAAATCTATGTTTATATTTTTATTTATTTACTCAATCTTAATTGAAATATAGTGTTAAAGTGAGTTAATGTGAGATTGATTTAGAGGTTGAATACAAATTGAGTAAGTTCACTCTAGCTCATTTTTATAAACTACAATTTTTATAATTTAATTTGATCGAGTTAGTATGTTATACGGATTAACTTGACTATATTTGATTTGATTTTACTTTAGTCTATATATTTATCATAGTACAATCAGATTCGATTCGTTTTGTTATAACAGAACCATTAAAATATTCATTTATTTTGTTACACATTATTTTAAATATAATAATTGAAAATTAGAATATTAATTTACATAATTTGGTAGCAAACAAATTAAATATCTAAACTGTTCAAATATTATTGAAAACCATTATAATATTTGAAAAAATTAAATTATCAATCTAATAGTAATAACAATAATAATAAAGTTGTTAAAAAATTATAATAAAATATTGTTATTGATAAGTTAAAAATTAACTTATTTTCTAGTTCATTTAAATCTACTTCACTTAAATATATTTCATATGCTAGTTAAGTGAGTCAATTTGATTTGACTTACATTTAAAAGAGTGTTTCTCCCTGCACTTCACTAAGTTCCAGTCAACACCTCCTTGTTTTTTATATTTTCAATTGTATCCCTCTTAGAGAATTTTTTGTTTTTAAAAAAGTTGACTCATTCAATAATATAAATCAAGCATCAGCCCTTCCTCCTCTACCGCATTTCAGATTTGCAAACCCTACATCTCATTTCTCCTTTCTTCCTCCTCTTTACTGCAATTCATATCTAAAAGCCTACACCCCTTTCTTTCTCCTCTCTTATGGCGCTCCTCCCGTCCTCCCTCATTTTTTACCATTTCTTTTTAAGGTCTTCTCGTTGAGTTCTCATTCCCTCCTTCCCTCTTCCCTGGTTTGGTGGTTGTGTGGTGTTGATGTCGTGGTGAGAGTTGAGTTGTTAAATAACTTCCCAATGTTGATGAAAGTGCTCGAAAATGATGGAGGAGAGCTCGAAAACGAAAGTGGTGAACTTAGATGTAGTGTCGTGCTTGAAATTAGATACTAAGAAGACTGCTACCAACTCATGTGGTATCTAGATACTAGAGCTAACAACTATATGTGTGGAGATGAGAATTTCTTTGATAAACTCACCAAGGTAAAGGTTAGTTTTGTGTCTTTTGGAGATGATTCCAAGGTGGATGTAAAAGGACATGGAACAATCTGACACATACATAAGAATGACAGGTTGAAGAAATCAAGGACGTTTTCTATGTTTCCAAACTAAAGAGCAACATTTAAGCATGGGTCAATTGTTGGAAAAAGATAACTCAATTTTAATAAAGGATCGTATACTATATTTGAAGGATAAAAATGATCATCTTGCACAAATCGGGTAAAAATGAAGAAAAATTGGATATATAAACTAGAGTTGAAGATCTTGCAGGAAAGGTGCTTAAAGCTACACATGAAAGATGAAGCAATGATATGGAAATTTCAGTTTTGACACCTTAACTTTGGAAGCTTAGTCGAGTTGTCAAGGAGAGAACTAATACTCAAACTACCCATAATAGAACTTGAGAAGAAATTTTGTAAAGAATGCATGCTTTAAAAACAGTCAAGAACGGAGTTTTCAAACTTGGTCATGTACACGGCAAAAGAGCAACTCGAACTGGTACACACTGACTTATGTAGATGTATTACTCCTAACTCATTTAGTGGTAAGAGGTATTTCATCTTATTCATAAATAATTTTTCTAGAAATGTCTGGGTATATTTTTTACAGGAGAAGTCAGAAACACTGAAAGCATTTAAGATATTCAGGTTGATGGTGGAAACTGAAACTGACAAGCAAATTAAAGCATTACAGTCTGACAAGAGAGGTGAATTCACATCAGCAAAGTTTAAGGAGTATTGTGAAGAGCGAGAGATAAGGTGTTTTCTTACAACTCCGTATTCACCACAACAGAATGGTGTGGCTGAAAGAAAGAATAGGACCATCCTTGATATGGATCGAGTTATTCTTAAAGGGAAGAATATGTCAAATGGGGTTTTGGGTGGAAGTTGTGCAGTGTGTTATATATGTACAAAAGGTGTCCAAATTCAAAGTTGGATGGAATGACACCACATGAAGCATGGAGTGGAAGAAAACTGAGTGTCAAGCATTTTAAAGTCTTCGAAAGCATGGATTATAGACATGTTCAAGGTCCAATCAGAACACAACTTGATGACAAAAGCAAAAGGTATGTTTTCATTGGCTATGATGAACAGGTAAAAGCCTACAAGCTATACAACCTAGTTTCATGTAAAATTATGGTAAGTTGGGATGTCTAGGTAGATGAAAACAGTGAATGAAACTAAGGTTAATCGAAAGAAAAGTCTTCAACAAACATGATTTCTTGGAGATAGAACACGAAAATGGTTAACAAGAGCTCAGATAACAATACCAGATGCCTAGAGGTCACATATGGGGTGAACGAGCATGAAAAAGAAGAAGACAAACCTATAAGGCCTAGGTTTTAGAGTCTTAATGAAATTTATAACTCCATTGATGAGGTTCATGTAGTGTGTTTGTTGACAGGTGTAGAAGATGTAAAATTTGAAGAATTTAAAGTTGTTGCCTACAACATTGATCCAGAAATACAGGAAATTGATCGGGAATGAAAGAAGGGAGATTTTAAGTTTATGAGGGAGTTTTGTTGGATAAACTTTAAAATCAGTGGGTTTAATTTGTAATTGGGTTAAATATATTTTTAGTTCCTCGAGTATTAAGTGTTTTTGAGTTTCACCCCTCTTCCAAAGTTTGCTTCACTTTGATCATTTTCCTTAGGAAACTCTAATCTTTAGTCCTCCAAAAGCAACGACGTTAAATTTTATCTGAGGTGGCTAACGGTGCGCCACGTATGATGTTAATTTTCATGGTAACTGTGTGCCACGTTTCTATTTCTTTATGAAACTCAGAATAGGAGTTTATTTACTTGAACCTAACGTGATATCTTAGATTACAAGTGTGCTTTGTATGTAGTTGACCAAAGACGAAATCGGATTTTAAGCTTGAAAGAAGGCTGAAGAGCAAAAGGTTGAAGTTCGCCTTGTTCAAGCGGTAAGTTTATTTAGGTTATACGATTTATTTTGGTGTTGTTTGTGGGAATGGAGGATGGATTAGGGATATAGGGTTTTTGTGGGAATAGAGGGAACTAAGTTGATATAGGTTATTTACTTTGGAAATCATTGTTGTAGTGAACTGAAAGTTGAGAGTGGAGGAATTGGTTGCACGCGAAGGAGCATTGGTTCGGGAATGTTGCAAACATGTGATCCTCTTCTTAGTTACCACCAAAATTTTGTGGTTGTGGAGGAAGATTGTTGCTGTTGAAGGCAACTACTTTGAATAACAAAGGAAAACTGTTTTTGAGATGTAGAAATTGGGCAGTAAGAGACAAAATGCTTTACTTGTGGTGATGAAGTTTTTATTAATGGTTTGTAATTTTTATTGCAGAGTAATTCAAATTGTAACTACTTTGAATGGGTTGATGAAGGAGATTATGAAATTGAAGGAAGCTTACAAAGAAAACCTGAAGAAGTTGAAGTTTGTTTGGAAAAGCAAAAGGTTCTATTGGATCTAAGGAAGAAGAACGAGAAACTGAAGAGGAAATTAGAGCAATAGAAAAAGGTTGGGAAAATGATATTGTTGTTGTTTGTTTTGTCATGGGCATTAACATTTATGTTTTATATTATGTTCTTGTTGAAGATCAGTTGTAATTAATATTGTAATTGCGCTAGTACCGCGGAACGACACTTTTCTGGGCTTGGGCCTACTTTTTTGTATTTTTTAGAATAATATATAAGCTTTAGGACGTCTTAGGGTTGGTATCTTTGGCTGGAATGAAGCAGAAACACAATCTTTCACCCCTTGGAGGAGGATTTTGGATGCTAAGGCTCCTTTCTCAACTTTCTAGGATTCTATCTTTCACTCTTTCATTGTATTTCATCTAGTTTCACCATGAATATAGTGAACTAAACTTATTTTGTTTTTGGGGAATCAATGTAAATCCTTAGAAACTCTTTTGTATGGAATTTGTTCTTCAAAATCATCTTTACGATACATGCTTTCTTTCATTAATAGTTAGGGTTTTTCCTCTTTGCTCAAAGCATGCATTGTTTAACTCATTCGATGTCATGATTATTGGTTTTGTCGATATGGACACATACGGGAAACCTAGATCTGGGAATCTCTCCCAAAAGTATATTACCAACCTAGACATAGGAGTATGATAGTTGGTTGCCTTTAAGCTTCTGTTCATTATAATGCATGATTAATTGCTAGGGAGACAAGACATTGTAAACTAATGATTATGATTAGGCTTTCTTCGCCGAGACATCGGGTTTTAAGTAATTTAGAAAGTAGCATTAACATTAATGAAAAGATTGATGAATTCCTAAATACAAGAGAGTGGATAGGATGAAATTGATAAACCCCAACAACATATTCATTCATATAATTCAAATCACGTGTTTTATTTCTTCTTGTCCATTGATCAATACATGCATACATATTTACTTTTGAGTATTCGCATTAAGAATCTTAACCAATCGGTTTTGCAAGTCTTAGCTAATCAACAAACCACACAACTGTCTAGGCTGTGAGTCCTTTGGGAAAACGATACTTGGTGTTACCAGGTTATTACTTGATACGATTCGGTTACACTTGCCGAGGGTTAACAAATCTTTGACTCTGTTTTTGGGGCTTTAAGATTTGTTCATCATGTACCAAGTTTGAATTGTGAATCCATTAAGTCACCATGAACCATCCTTCCTTTACCATCTTTTTCTTCTTCCCTAACCTGTGACAAAAAACAATTTTTACCTTTGGTGACCGGCTTTGCAGCTTTAGGGCTAGTCACGGGTACATCCTTTCATGCAGCTTTATGATTAGTCTCCTTCTCTTGAATCTGCTGCTCAGCTTTGAAGACATTAAAGATCACATTTTCCTCTCGGTCTTGAAGCACTATCAACCCATCATCCACATTGATGATTACTTTTTCCGTTTTCATAAATGGGCTTTCAAGAATAACTGGGATCTTCTCATCTTCCTCCATCTTTATCACCACAAAATCTACCAGGAATTTTAGTTTGTCTATGCAAACCACCACATCTTCCGCCACACCATAAGGTTTATTATTGGAAGATCCATCCGCCATTAGCAAAGTCAGCTTTGTTGGTTTGACTTCAAGATCACCAATTCTTTTGAGCAGAGATAAAGGCGTCAAATTAATGCTTGACCATAAATCAATTAGGGCTTTCCTTATATTCTCCTTCCCAATGATGGAAGGAATAGTAAAACTTCCTGGATCTTTCACTTTTTGAGGAAGTGGCTTCTTTTCAATATCACTGCAATCTCCCTTTTCATCTAGATATCTCTTCTTTGTGGAGACTTGCTTCATGTGCTTTGCATAAGTTGGAATTTGTTACAGTGCTTCATTCAAAGGTATTGTAATCTAAAAATTGCCTGAAGATATCTTTAAAGCGCTCATATTGTCTCTCTTTTTCAATCTTTTCACTCTCCTTAGGATAAGGAAGAATTTTTTCATTTTTCTCAATTTTTTTCTCTCCCCTCTTCTTGTCTTTCTCTTTTCTCTCATCCTCACCTATTATCTCTTCTTCTCTCTTCACTCTCTCATTTCTCTCTTCTTTTTCTTCTTTTGTTTCTAACTCAACTCTATCTTTTTTCTCATCCACCCTCTCAACATCTGCACTTACAATAGCTTTACACCCTTCCTTAGGCTTAACCTCAGTATTAGCCCCAAAACTCTTGTAGGGCATATCTTCCAGCTTCTTAGCCATTTGACCAACCTGTATCTCCAAATTTCTAATTGCAGTTTCAGTGCTTTTATGGTTGGAAATAGTCACCTGAATAACTTGTTGAAGAGTTTCTTCAAGCTTGGATGATTTCTCATTCAATGCAGATACTTGTTGCCAAATTGATGGTTGCTGTTGTGGTCTATTAAACTGTCCTGCTAGTCCAGCTTGTCCATTCTGACCTTGACCCATGCTTGGGTGAGGTTTCCACCCTTGGTTATAATTCCCTTGGCGGTATTGAAATTGATTGGCCATAAAATTGACATCTTCTAAGGCCTCCACTGGAAAAGCACATTGACCATTGATATGGTCACCACCACATAGTTCACAAAGTTGTTGGTGAACCTGTGCAACATTCTTTAGCTCCTTTGGCAACTGAGAAAGTGTTTTTGTGAAATTCTCCAACTGTTGAGTTATAATTTTATTCTGCGCAAGGAAGGCATCATGAGATTGCAATTGTAAAACTCCCTTTTGTTGAATTGGAGCTCCTCTCTCAGTAAGCATCTCATTATCATTAGTAGTCATATTATCAATCAATTCTGTGACTTCCTCTGGAGTCTTGCATTTAATATTACCTCGAGCTGAGGCATCTAGCATCAATTTGGTTTGTGAACCAAGACCTCCAAGGAATAGAAGGACTATTGTTGCTTCATCAAAGCCATGAGTGGGCGTTTTTCTCAACAAGCTCTTGTACCTATCCCAGACTTGACCTAGCGTCTCCTCCATGCCTTGTCTAAAAGAAGAAATTTCTTGCTTCCCTTTGTTGATTTTGGATTGTGGAAAGTACTTGTTTAGAAACATTGAAACCATGGCTTCCCATTCAGTAAAGCTATCCTTTGGGAAAGAATTCAACCACAGCTTAGCATTGCCTCCCAATGAGAAAGGAAACAAGCTTAGCTTTATTGCGTCATTCGGCATACCATTGATCTTCACAGTGTTACAAATCTCGTTGAATATGGTTAGATGCTCATATGGACTTTCATGTGATAGCCCATTAAATTGGTTGCTCTTCACCAATTGTACCAACGTCGGTTTCACCTCCATGTTTGCAGCATTGACCCTCGGCCTTGCAATGCTATTAAAGTGATGAGGGCCAACAACATTGGTGTAATCCGCCAAAGTACGTCTACCATTGTTCTCTCTGGCCATCTCTTCAGTACTTTGGTTAGATCTTTGTGGTGAGGGTTGTAGAAGTGTCTCTGGAGAAGGAAATAATTCTCTAGATGTTCGGATCCTCCTTCTCCTTCTACTTTCGTCCAATCCTTCAAGAAGAGGTTCCGTTGTTTTCTTGCTCCTAGTCCGAATTATTTCCTGCGTACACAAGAAAACAAAACCCTAGAAATAATTGTTAGCACAAAAAGATAAAAAAGATAGAAAAGATAAAAAGATAACAAAAATAAAAAGATAAACTAAAAGGATAAAAAGATAAAAGTCAAGTCAAAGCTAATCAATAATCACACAAATAGAATAGTTAAACCATGAGTCCCCGGCAATGGTGCCAAAAACTTATTAACCCTCGGCAAGTGTACCGAATTGTATCAAGTAATAATAAAATGGTAAGACTAAGTACCGTTTCCCAAAGGACTCACGACCTAAACAATTATGTGATTTGTTGATTATCTTAGACTTGTAACCGAAAATATTGTTGTTGAACTATGAAAAATAAACATGAATGCAAAGTTTTGATCAATAGACTTGAAAGATGCAAAAACGGTTATGTATAATATGAATGATTATGTTGTTGGGGTTTCCGATTCATCCTATCCACTCTCATGTATTCAAGAATTCATCTTTCTTCATTAATTTTAATGTCACTTTCTAATTTACCTTAACCTCAATGTCTCGGTGAAGAAAGTCTACTCCTAGTCACTAGTTTACAATGTCTTGTCTCCCTAACAATTATTCATGCATTACATTCACACAGAAGCTTAAAGGCAACCAATTCTCCTATCCCTATGTATAGGCAATATTGCTCTTAGGAGAATTTCTTCAGTTCTAGATTTACATATATGTGTCCATACAAATAACATCAATGATCATGCAATTGAATGAGTTAAACAAAGCATGCATAGAGTATTGAAGAAAAACCCTAACAATTAATGAAAGAAAGCATATAGATTAAAGAACCAATTCAATACATGAGAGTTTCAAAGGATTACATTGGTTCCCCAAAAACAATGAAAGTTTAGTTCACTATAGACATGGTGAAACTAGATGAAAACAATGAAAGAATGAAAGATAGAACCCTGGAAGTTGAAGAATAGAGCTTGAGCATCCAAAATCCTCCTCCAAGGGGTGAAGAAAGTGTAATTTCACCTCTTTCTGTCCAAAGATGACAACTCTAAGTCGACTAAACCCTTATATAGTTTATTAAAAATTACAGAAAATAGGCCTAAGCCCAATTAAATGGTGCTCAGCGGTAGTTTGGCGCTCAGCGGTAAGTGTGGTTCTAAAGAATGACGCTCAGCAGTAAAAGTTGCACTCAGCGGTGACTTGGATATTTGAATTTGCCCTCAGCGATGTCGCTTAAGCCCGAAACAGTGTATCCATCAGCCAGATTGGCGCTTAGCGGTGCAAATGGCGCTGAGCGGTGACAACGGTTCTTCTTTTGTGCATTTTTCCTTCCTTTTTTGAGTCTAACTCCTTCTACTTCAACTTCTTTAATCCAATTCATCTTAATTCCTGACAAAACAAGGAAAACCAAGTATAAAACTCATCCAACTCTCTTATTTCCAAAACTTAAGTAAAAGCATGATTTCAAGCTAGTTTCTAAGTCATAAAGGTTGGTTTTAATGTCAAAAATAAGTATTAAAGTAACGATTTTTAAACCATTATCATGCTACTATATGACAAAAAATTATTATACTCACTGCTAAGATGTTCCTTAAGTGGGTCACAGTCAATACAAAATACATTAAAAATATCACATGCCTACACTAAAACTTTAACTACTACTAGCTTGAGACCCTAAAACTTGTGCAACCAGTATTCTTGAGGATGTTCTTCTTCCCCCTTTCTTAGTTGGTGCAGATCCTCCTCCACACCAGTTAGACTAGTGGATGTTGTTCCAGCTTGTGATGTTGATGGAGCTCCTCCTACAGTCGAAGTTGCCCTTGTTGATGTTCTTCCACCTTGTGATGTTGATGCAGATCCTCCTATATTGGATTGGAACTTTCCCTTCTTGATGTTCTTTCAGCATGTGTTGTAGTGGCAGATCCTGCTCCACTCACAGTTCCCCTTGTGTTCTGTCAATGGAGTAAGGTAATTACAATTCTCATAGTGTAAATAATTGAAGTTGTAAATAACATAATACTAAGTTGTACCTTTCTTCTTTTCTTTCCCTTTCTATAACTTCTAACATTATGTCTATATTCATTACAACTGCTACAATTCATAACAATATTTTTCTTTAACAACTTTGTATGACTGACATATTCATCAGCTTCCCTTCTTCTTCTTAGTTTTTTAGGCCTCTCATGAGGTGTTTTATAAATGAGTGGTAGTAGTGAAACAGAATTAGATATAGGCCACAATTGTTGTCCATTGATTGGAATAATTTCAGGACCATAACAAGTTTCATAAGCATATTTCTTGTAATATGGATGAACATAATCTTCAGGGTTCTCTAATTTATAATGAATGACAACCACAACACGCCTACAAGGTATTCCTACCAAATCAAAAAGTAACAACTACATATATGGTTACTTAGCTCAACTACAAACTCGTCCATTGTAAAGCCGTAAGTGACTTCAAATTTTACAGCCCCTGCCCAAACAGAAATTTAATTCCCACTCTTTTCAACTTCCCTAACAAGCCTTTCTCTTGGTTTATGCATAACATCTCCTAGATATGTCTTTATTTTTTTCTCTAAGCATTTCAAACCTACTCATAATGTATGACCTAATCCATTCCATCATAGTAATGATAGGTTTGTCTCTTGCCAGTAAAATTGTACTATTAAATGACTCAGACAAATTATTTATCAACAGATCACATCTAGGATAAGTATTGAATGCATGTTTACACCAACATTTAGTTGTAATTGCAAGTAACCAATTATAAGCATCAATATTAAAAATTTTCAACCTACCCATTTTTTCCCAACTCCTGAATAAATGTTGCCTTCGCAACCCCCATCATAGCGTCTCTAATCAACACTCTTCCACCAAATTTCTTCTTATAATTTTTGTACAAATGCCTTAAACACAACATGTGCTCCACTCCATTCAAAATCTCCTCAAACACTATCGTTAATCCCTGCAAAAAAAGAACGTTAAGGTTTTGTTAAATAATGAAAATTATACCCAATGTTGACAATCGATGTCCCTAATATCAGCCATCAACAGTGTCAAAAACCATCTCCAGGTGTCTTTGCATTCATTTTCAACCATAGCAAAAACTAGTAGGAAATATTGGTCATTGGGGTTTTTGGCGACTACCACTAACAACTAACCACCATATGTTGTCTTCAGATGACAATCATCTACCCTAATGAAGGGCCTGCAACTACCTAAGAAGCCCTGCTTACAACCCTTTAAACACATATAAAATGACCCAAACCTTGGTGCCAAAGTTGGTTGGGGTTGGTTGACCTTAATCTTGAAGGTTTCAGCCTTAACTCTTAACAATTCATCCACATAATCATATAGACGAGCATATTGTTGTTCTCCATCACTCACTAAAGAAAACATTGCAATTTGCTTTGCTTTTCCAATTTTTCACAGAGTTATTCCAACACTGAATGACTTCTTAATGTCATCAATGATTTGGTTCATTGTCATGTTACCCACATTTATAAACTTGTCTACTAATACTTGTACAATCCATTGTACACTTGCACTTTTGTTTCCAAAAACCCTTCCACATCTGTGACGCCTAACCAGAGTTTTCATCCTAAACGTTTGGCTGCATCTTACCCTTCTAGCCATAATAACAAAACCAAATTTGTTTTTACACACTGCCCTAACTCTCTTCATATCATTGTTCACAAACTTAACTTCTTTTCCATTTAAAACGTTATGCTCCATTACCGCATTTTTAAAATCTTTTAATGAACAAAACTCTATCCCCAATTTGAATTTGAAGGTCTTGTTCATATCATTCGATCTATACTTATGAAACTTCCCCCTTTTTAAACTCACACCCTCATCACTATCTACATCTGAAGACAATTCATTAGTATTGTATTCCTCATTTATGTCATGGTCTCCAACTTGTTCATTAATCATAAATGACCCTTCACCAACATTGTTTCTTCTCCTCACAATTTTCTTCTTCTTTTTTATTCTACTCCACCCTCTCATTCTTGCTCCACCCTCTCATTCTTAATTCCAAACCCATCATCATCATTTGTCATTCTTTCTTCTTCATTATCATCCAGATTTTCTTCAGTTGAAGTTTCAACTTGCCCCTCAACCACATTCCCCTCTTCTTGTTCCTCATGAACATAAGGTTGTTCCTTACCAGCATAAGCCTCTTCCTCAGCCATTTTGAGCTCTTGTACATCCACATTAACATCTCCCTGTTCCTCACCAGCATAAGCCTCTTCCTCAGCCATTTCAACCTCTTCTATATCCACATTAACCTCTTCCTATTCCTCACCAGCATAAGCCTATTCTTCATCCATTTCGACCTCTTCTACATCCACATTAACCTCTTCCTATTCCTCAGCAACACAAGGCTCTTCCTCACCCATTTTGACCTCTTCTACATCCACATTAACCTCTTCCTGTTCCTTAGCACCATAAGGCTCTTTCTGACCTCTTCCTCATGCACATTAACCTCTTGGTGACCAACATTTACCTCTTCCTCCATCTAGTGTATGTGTCATTCATTTGCCTCTTCACCAAAAGTAAGAAACTTAAATTCAACTGCCTCACTATGAACATGTTGCACATAGATTTCAACCTCTTCGTTATTTTCCTCTGCGTAGTTAGCCAAGTAAATTGCTTCCCTATCATCACTCAGTATTCTCAGATTGTTCATTAGCCTTTGTTTGGACCCCTTTTACAATAGCTTGAACTCTGCATCATATTTGAATTCTTTAACAATTCTCAATGCTTCAAAATACGACCACTGATAGAGATCAACTCCTTTTATAACGTGTACCTCTCCTCCAACATATTCTAGTTCGTTATTATTAATGAACTTCCCCATGTGATGCAAAGACACGTCGAAAATCATTTCTACACCTACATTTTAATATCAACATTTTACGCCCAATTAACACCAACCTTTAACGAAAAATAAAAGCAAAAAATTACCTTGCTTGCTTACACGTTTCTTTCACAGTGACTGCAACAACCACCACAGCCACACCAAGCACGACTACCACATCAAAAAACCTAATTTTTCTTGATTGATCAAAGATAACTAAAGAACCCTAATTTTTCAAGTAAATAAACCCCTATTCTGAGTTTCATAAAGAAATAGAAACGTGGCGCACTGTTAGCCACCTCAAATAAAATTTAACGTCGTTGCTTTTGGAGGACTAAAAATTAGAGTTTTCTAAGGAAAAGGATCAAAGTGAAGCAAACTTTGGATAAGAGACGAAACCCAAAAACGTTTTATACTTGAGGGACTAAAAACATATTTAACCCTTTATAATTTTAGTTTGTTGTTGTGCGTTTCACTTTAAGCCTGTCACAACTATTTTTATTTTTCATGTTTTAGATCTTTGATAACATCTTGGTAACTGTTTTTTTAGTCAGTTTTGTTCAAGTATTATTGTACTAGGTAGTTATTTTTTTAATCTTTGCAATCAATTGTTTGTTTCTGTTGTAATATATTTTGTGGCCATTTAAGAGCCTACATTCGATCAATGAAATAGACACATAGAATGTATAACATATTAGTTTTTTTCTGCGTTCTATTTTCAACATAAAGTATGGATCCTACAAACTATCAAAGAGTTATTGGAAGCCTATGATTATTGGGTAATACCAGACCAGATCTCAACTTCAGTGTTGGGTTAATTAGTTGCTACATGCTTAATCCCAAACAATCTTAAAAGAACAATTAATGAGTCTGTTGAATTGATAGGCTATTTTGAGATTTTAATTCCTAAAAGAACAACTAATGAGTCTGTTGAATTGATAGGCTATTTTGATTCAAATTGGTGTGGTGATAAAGATTATAGGAAAGTACAATTGGGTATATATTTTTCTATGATGATGCATCAATCTTATGGAACTCTGTAAAGGAATTTTCAGTTGCTTTATCCTCGTGCAAAGCTAAATATATAGCGGCTTTTGAAACTGCTTGACAAGGAGCTTAGTTAAGCTAACTATTTCAAGAATTGAAGATTGAAGAATTGTAGACTGAAACTTCTTATTGATAACAAGTTTGTAATAAATCTTGCTAAACATCCAACATCACATTGTAGAAGTAAACATCTAGAAACGATATTCCATTTTATAAGGGAACAAGTCGGTAATAACAAGCTTGAAGTTGAATTTTGTAGCTCTAAAGAATAATTGCTTATATTCTTACAACAACTTAAAAACGTGAAAGGTTCAAAAGTTTGAGAAAGATTATTGGTGTTGTGAATGTTAAAAGCTTTTGACCTGAGGAGGTTAAAGCTTAGTCAAGCGAAAAGGAAACATCTTTTTACAATTTTTCTGTTATATGATATTTCTTCAGTTGTTTCATTGTATATAAACATTTTCTTATGTTTTCAAGAATAAAATTTAACAATGGTTTGAATGTGGTTGCCTTGATTTTGGCTAGTGAGAGAGGAAGACAAACTATAGCGGAATTTTTCTATATCAATTGTACCTTTAACTAGAAAAGTGACATTTTCTATACCCGTTTTTGAACCTATATTTTTATACACTAGTGCCTTCATTAATTTTAGTGTGATGGAAAAGTAGTTACTTCAAACGTAGATACTAAATCATATTTGATCAAAATTATCATTAGGACAATAGTCATTGAAAACTAGACAACGATAAACACTTATAACTTGTGCATGAATTGTATGGTTTGAGAAACTCTATACATAATAACATTGTATTATTGTTTTAAGTTTTAAAGGATTCTCATCCACATCAAAGAAGAAAATAACTCAAATAAGACAAAAATGAGCAAACTATCTCTTTAAAAATGTGGAAAATTAGGTTTTGATTAATTTTTTTAAAAGTTAGATTATCTTTTTTGTTCGATAATATTTATTTTTACTTTGAATTGAAAATATATATTATATACTGAAAATGTTATATTTAAAATGTATATATTGTTTTGTATAATTTTTCTTTTTCAAGTTTTTGTTTCAAGCCAAAATCAGTTCAATTTAAAAAAAAAACTCAAAATCTTACGTCTTTTAGTCTACTAACATATGTCTATTAGGACATTAACATATGTAAATTTGTAAATTTAGACATAAATTTGGTTCAAATTAGAGGAAAAACTTCAAAATTTATGTTAGTTGTATTTGTAATACTCGTCTGTAAATGTAAATTTACATTTATTATAACTCAACATAAAAAAATTTACATTGGAAATTTTAGCAGACATAAATTTACATTAAATTTACATCTTCATAAATTACAATTAATCTAAAATAGATGTGTCTTTTTTGTGTTAGTGATAAAAGATTCAATGCAACAAAATTTAAATTTAAAATTAATGGTTGACACATGTTTATTTTGTGTGTGTCATATCTTTAAATCTTTAATACAATGTAGAAGCTTTTAGATATTAATAAACATATATTTGTTTTTAGTTATTGTTATTCATTTTTTTTCTGTACGGCAAAAACATATGTTTAAAACAACAGAATTTAACAAGTATTAAAAAGTTAAATTATTTTTCTCAATTAATAAGAAGTTGAAAGTTCATTTGATAGAAGATCTCTAGTCTTAGTTATTGTTTTTGGAATGATCACTACAAAAATTTGTATTTTTACCAGCGGTTCTTTTAAATGTTACCGGCGGTTTTAACCCCTGCAAATCATATTTCCCGCGGTTGGAAAAACCGGTGGGAAAACGTCCGTCGCCAAGCAAGTACCGGCGGTTCTGAAAAAACCGCCAGTATTAGCGGGGGTTCCCAGGAACCGCCAGAATTTCCGGAGGTTTTGTAGAAACCGCCGGGAATAGCGGGACTACTCAAAAACCGCCGGGAAAAGCTGGGGTTATCTCAAAACCGCCCCTACTTTTGATGGTTTAGTTTACCGGGGTTAAAACCGCCAGGAATTTGTAAAGTTCATTTTTTTTTATTGTAATAAAATTAGATTATAATAAAAATGGTTTTATTGACAAAACAAACAATAAATTAATATGAACTAAAATTTAATAATTTGTATAAAATAAACTACATGCTTCAACCTAATAGCATTCATACAACTAATTGTTCAACCTAATAGCATTCATACAACTAATTGTTCATACATAAAAATTAAAAAGAAAGAGGTTCATTACATATGTTCAATATAGATGTTCAATACTAAAAGTATGACTCATAAAAGTATTCAATAACAATATCTAATTTTTTTCTTCATTACATCCATTGTTTGGCTCACTCCCTTGATCAGATACGTACAATATAACATAATAGTTAGTCGATAATATATTTAATCCATGATCTATCCATTACAACAACCTCTGTTCATGCCAAGAGGATTGGAAGGTTAGAATAAGTGACGATATTCAATGAAATACACTACATAAGATGAATTTACTAAACTTTGAGAACTAATCCAAGGAAAATCATTTACAATCGACTTTCCTTTTATGGGAAAAGTCAACTCACAATCCCTTAGATCAAGAGATTTATTTCAGGAGCTAATTTCATAATTAGCTACTTTATTAGGATTGATTATGTTTTACTATTTATCTACATAAATCATATTATAAATTCTTGACAAACTACCAACTTGTCATTCCAATTTCTTAACAACATTTGAAGAAGTAACTTCAGATTTTAAGGAAAGAATATTACCACTTGAGAATTTTTTAGCAGAACAGTCTCCAAATCTTGTAACACAGCTAATAGGACTCCCTGGTACATAAGAAGTGAATAAAAAAATGTTATATGACAGGGACAGTCATTTTGACATTATATGTAAACAACCTAAATGTAATTTACAATTTATGGATTTGGTTCTAGATAACAGTGAGGAGACCCTAAAGTTGTGCATTGAATCAAATGCATAATTGCCTGCATAATAAAATTGGTGTGTCTATGATGAAGTACCAATGAAGTACAAACTGATGCCGTTTTAATAATTTTTTTCTTTACTCCTTTCTTGTATATGATGAAGTCATGAATTTGCTTCTGCATCATACACAGTATTGCAAAATAAAATAGTTACTAATTAATTGCACAAGTAAAGAAAAATTTATTTCACACATTTACTGTAAGGAGTTTAGGGTTAAAAATAGACAATATTTCTCTTACTAGTTAGGAAATTCTAATATCATTCTGACCAACTTCACCGTTTATTTTGATCATATATAGAACACTCTAAACTTTTACAACTATATTACCCATATAGTATTTTCTTAACACAGTTTTACATTATTAATTTTTTCAACTTAATTTTAATATAAAAATTAATAATCTTAGATATATTCCAATTTAAAATAATTATTAAATCTAGTATCTAAGTGTGTATATATATATATATATATATATATATATATATATATATATATATATATATATATATATATATATCAGTTCATATATAACTCAATAATAGTGTGGATGACTTTTATACTGGGATATCATTCTGATTGAATTCTTTTTCTCTATATGCTCGCTTCATTAGTTGTAACATCATGCATAGACTTATTTTTTTTTCTAAAAACAATGTCATTTATTTCTCCCAATCATGTAAAACTTGAAGTTTTTCCATGGAGGCTGCTGAACTGAATGCAGGTATATATATATATATATATATATATATATATATATATATATATATATATATATATATATATATATATATATATATATATATATAAATCATAAAAAAAGTTATAAATACAGGCCAGTTGAACAGTTCCTTTCTGAACAATTGAAATCTAAAAGTTAAAAATCTTATAACTCCAGAAAGAAAGAACTAAAATATTTGCTTGTTAATACAAGTTAAATATTTGCTTAAGATTAAAGGTCAGAGAAATACTACTTTCTTTTTCTCCATTTGGTTGAACAGCGTACGTGTGGACCACGTACAAGGACAGAATTGCCACTAACACATGATCACCGATAAAAATATGCGAACATTGTAAAGGACCACACAGAGTTGTTAAAAGTTGGGCCTTCACAAAGAATAGACTAGAAAGTAAGGGGATATGTCCATGGGGACAGAGACTTTTAGTGGTTTTTATTTTTCTGCTATATATGTATATATATTTTATGAATATATATATATATATATATATATATATATATATATATATATATATATATATAATACACACACACACACGTGTGTATGGATATGTATACCTAATAAGGAATTACAAACATACATATCTCTATTATAAATTGACCATTGATAGTTGTTGTCACTCGGGGAAATCACTTATGTGCATCAATGATGTAATGCTCCAACCATATGTAAAGGAGCAAAGAGAAGGGAAAAAGAAAAATTGTGTTGGATGAGCATGCATGTCATCAGCCTCGTGGAGAATGAAATAAGAGAATGCAGAAAAAGAAAAGTAAGAAAAAAGTAGGAAAATTAAGTGAAAGGAATGGAAGAGTCTTACAGAGACTTGCGAATTTAATGGATACAGACAAATGTTTTATTTGAACATCTATGTAGGATCCAGTTGTGTGTTAACATGCTTAGAGGAAGTGAAACCTATAGCTATGCCATAATTTTTTAAGGTTCATAATTATTTGAAGGTTCATGCCTATTTCCTGCAGAAACTTTCCTGTCTCTCATGCTCTTTAAGGTTTCATAAATGCTAACTGTTGTTTTTTCTTGTTTTTGTGGTAGGCTGCTGATTCTTTATCTTCTAGTGAATTTGACTCGTTTTCATGGGGACACTGTGGGGATAAAGTTGCTAAAAACTTTATTTTGGCCTGTATAGACACACTAAAAAGTTACTTGCAATGTGGTAATGATTCTACAGCCACTGAGAGAAATGGTGAAATCTTAAATATAAATCTTTTGCTTGCATTTCTAGCATTAGTTAATTTTCACACAATGTTCTTTTCTTACTCAGATGCTAAGTGGTCTATTGGTGACAATATTAAATTCGACTTGGAGATGGGGCTTTTGACCTCCAAAGTTTGTTGTCTTATAGACTCTATACTTGATTACAGGTTATACTTATATTCATGGATATGTTCCTTTCTTATTGTTTCCATCGTGGTTCTGAAATCATTTAATGTGTTGCCATTATTATGGACGTGCCCCTGGACTCTCCTTCTCCTTATTAGACTGTTTATGTTTCTTATGAGATGAGAAGGTGCCTTAGAAAATATAATGTATTCTACAAATTATAGCAACATCTTAATGCTAGCCTAGATTCCAGGCTAATGAAGGATGTTTTTGGCTATAACTCAGCATTGTTTGTGCTAGCCACCATTATTTAAATCCACCCCTCACTTATACTTTGAAGAAAGACATAAAGTGCAAAACTAATTCAAATAGAAAGCAGCTTCAATTATACACATGACCATCTAGAGATAAGTTATACTATTGAATTGTGGTTGAGAAGATGGGATTATACACAGTAGGAAAATCTCTTTAAAATCAGTTTTTCACCGAGACCGAATGTGTTTTGAAATTCAAATTTGAGAGCCACTCATGCTCAGCCTTAAATCAATGTTGAGTTCACTTTGTTAACATATTCTAGAGTCAATTGCAATACTGTTTTGCTCCTTTAATCTTGCTTTCACAAAATTAGTAGTTTAGTTGTGGTTAGTTTTCTACACTTTTACTGGTTTGAGTATGAATATTCCAAAAATTGTTCTATCCTTTTAGTTCTGTCACTTCAGTGAGCCTAACAAAGTTTAATTTTCCTACTTAAGGCCCTGTTATGGTCAGAATTGGCTAACTGTTTATCAAATTAGAAGTCACTTTCAAAACCACAAATCTATGTGCATTTTCTTTCTCCTTGAACCATTTAGTTGTTGATTACTAAATCTGTTTTGCGTCTTGACCAATTTTGATATGTAGTAAAAGCTAAAAGTCATTATATTTGATTCAATTAAGTTTTTCATGATTATATGACAAAGAAAAAAGCATTACAGACGTAGCATAGTTTAAGGCTAATTTAACATGAATATTATCGAAATCAATTCAACATGTTTAAGGCTAATTTAAAGCACATCCAGCATTTCAAAATTAATTGCTGAAATATACTATTACACACGTAGCATTAGTTCTAGAAGCAAGATACAACAACATTCAAAAGTGAGATTGGGAAGAGGAACAAGAACAAAAGTGAGAGAATAGTTACAAAAATATTATTGTACTTATGAGAAAGTAAGCAGTGGGGTAGGGGAGGATTCCACCTAGGCAGAAAAGAAAGTGGAAAGGAACATAGAGATACCTTGAAAACATCGTCAAACTCGTTAGAAGGAGAGATTGGTGGATTGTCCGTTCCAGCTAAAGAAGCACCACCGTTCAAAGTTTCACTGCTGTGAGACAGTCTCCCTGACGTTAATGGAGACACTCCTGTGTCACACTGTCAATACCCAATTTCATCCGGGTAAATAAAATTAATAATAAATAAATAAATAAATAAATAAAAAAGTGAATAGTGAATAGTAAATAGTAAATAGTGAATAGTGAATTGTGAATAGTAAAAAGTGAAAAGTAAAAAAAAATAAATTATTTTTGGAAAGGATAAGTGTTCCACGTAGCTTTGAGATCAGAATTCACCAATTTGCAAATAAAAAATTAATTTTGTAATAGTAAAATGAATAAAAAAATGAATAGTAAAAATGAATAGTACAAATGAATAGTAAATTTTTTTTACTATAAATAGCCAAGGGGGGAGGCTGAAAATTTACACAAAAGAATTGAGAAAATTTTTGAGAGAAGAGAGTTGGAAGAATTTCTAATTTCAAAGGGGATATTCTGGAAGTTTTCAGAGAGCGAGGAGATTAAGTCTGTAATAGAGGTAAGGGAAGCTAACCTTGAGTATCTCCTTTTGTATTATCTTGAGCCTTGAATATGCTATATTTTGCTTTTGTCTGATCTTAAATCTTGATTATGGAGTATTTTGTTTCTGTATGATTTTGAATTTAAATGAGAGTATGCTTTTGTGTTGATATCCAAGTGTGATAGTTGTAAAACGTGATATTGATTATGTTATGCCATTTGTATGTTATTAGTTATTTTATTGCATTTTGGAAGGATTAGAAGTTGTCTAACCGGCTCTGCCAGATTCAACTTCTTATTTCCCCAAACGCTTTATTTCTTTACTTATTTATTTTATTGCATTTTGGAAGGATTAGAAGTTGTCTAACCGGCTCTGCCAGATTCAACTTCTTGTTTCCCCAAACGTTTTATTTCTTTACTTATTTATTTTATTGCATTTTGGAAGGATTAGAAGTTGTCGAACCGGCTCTGCCAGATTCAACTTCTTGTTTCCCCAAACGTTTTATTTCTTTACTTATTTATTTTATTGCATTTTGGAAGGATTAGAAGTTGTCTAACCGGCTCTGCCAGATTCAACTTCTTGTTTCCCCAAACGTTTTATTTCTTTACTTATTTATTTTATTGCATTTTGGAAGGATTAGAAGTTGTCTAACCGGCTCTGCTAGATTCAACTTCTTGTTTCCCCAAACGTTTTATTTCTTTACTTATTTATTTTATTGCATTTTTGTGATTAATTTTTATTTCATCTAAATTTTCCACCAACTTATTATATTATTTTTGTTCATCAACTTTCTTCATCCTTAACTCTATAAATACCTACATTCTCTTCACTTCACACACACAATTTACATAATATCCATATCTTCTCTCTCAAAATCTCTTCATTCCATCCCGAAACTCTACTTCATTTCTCCCTCACATTTTACTATCTCTCTATACATAATAAATCTCGTACCCCATTTCTACCATAAAGTTATCTTCTTCATCTTCCATCTATCTTTCTCACAACTTATTACAAGTAGAGTTTTATTTCATCACACAAATCTTCAACAAGGTATACATTTTCTCTTCATTCTATTTATATATGCATTTTGATCATTTTTTTAGTTTATAAATTCATCGTGTTTTCTATTACAATTTTTCTTTATGCTTTTCACATTTCAACCCATCTATCCTTCTTAATAAAAAAATATAAAACTTTAAAAACATGTAATAATATAAATATCGGTATGAGTACTCGTGCGATCGTACGCATCAACCTAGTACTCATTACCCAAAATCTAAAATAAACAAAAAAAGTCGTGTGAGTGCTCGTGCGATCGTACGCATCAGCCTAGTGCTCATTCCGCAAACAATAAGAAAAAAAGCCGTGTGAGTACTCGTGCGATCGTACGCATCAGCCTAGTGCTCATCATGCAAAAGTCTAAATATTTTATAAAAATACCAAAAATATTTTAAAGGTTAAGCACATGTGTGATCGCACGCATCGTCTTTGTGCTGAAAACATTTTTTGTTTATTTTATAAAAATACCAAAAAAATACAAAATCTTTCAAAACCCAAAAACATCCACATTTTCAAACAACATACAATATGGCTAGCCAGAACTACGTGATCCTTGATTCTCCATCAAAAGTGGAGATACGTAGGAGCAAGGCCAGTCCTTGTCAGGTTCATTTTCCAAAAAAATCAAAATCATTTCCAAACAAAATTCTCAAACAATTTTCAAATAAATTTTCAAGCAATTTTCTAAAAGAACTACGGAACCCTGATTTCTCATTCTTAATGAGAATACGTAGGAGCAAGGTCAATCCTTGTCGGGCTCAAAAAAACTAAAAAATACATGTTGTTTCTTTAGAATCTTATTTTAGGGGATAGTTAAACATTTTGAAAACCACATCATATTCGCATATTTAGTTAAAGGTACTGCCTTAGGGCAGGCGTTGTAGGGTGCTAATACCTTCCCTACACGTAACCGACTCCCGAACTTAGAATCTCATTTTCGCAGACCAGGTCTTATCATTTTATGTTTTTTCCGTAGTTTTCCAGAATAAACTATGGTGGCGACTCCAAAATCTTTTTTTTTGTTTCAAAAACTGTTTTTACTTTTCGGATCGTCGTCCCGTCGCGATTCCGGTTGCGACAGATGGCGACTCCGCTGGGGAATTTAGAAAGTCAAGCCATTTAATTAGATGTGCGAATTCGATGTGGTTTTTCATTATGTTTTCCTTCCTTTTTTTTTCTTTATATGTTTAATATTTGGCATAATTGCATGTGCGTTTGTTTTGATTGTTCCATATTGAACCCTAGGGTAGATGACATGTTATATATCTACTTATTTGTGTTTATTTTGCAAGTGTTGTTTTGCATTATAATCTCCCTCCACACACATTTTGCATATCATGAGTGAGGCCCTATACCCGGGTCTGAGCGCAACTTAGAATTATAGGGGTTATGTAGCGGTGTCACTCTGGGATGTACTTCCTGTTTGGCTATCGTGAGAACTCCAACTAGAGTCTGTTCTCTTCATTTATGTCTCCGCATCTAGTTGATTACTCTGACTGTTGTGGAGATGTAGTGAAAAGAGCCATAACTCTGGTGGCCTTGATTTAAGCATTAGGGAACTATCCTTGTGAGATTGCATATATTTAACTTTGAACCTCAAGTCTCGAACCTTATCTAGGGCACGAAGGGAGATGTATGTCGTCTTATAACCGTTATTTTTTAATAAAATTAAACATGTTGTATATATCACTATATCATTATGCGTCTTTCTCATGCATTTTTTTTATGGTCTTGTTGGTCCTAGGTAGGAAGTTATAAATTTGTGACTAAGCCGTAGAGGTAAAATGGAAATTAACATGAGATTGGAAGTTGACCGACCTACAAGTTCAAACATTTTAAAGGAAAGGATAGCCATTGAAGCGGAGGAAGGAAATATGAATGGTCTGAGAAAACTGGTAATGAAAATGAAGACATCCCAAAAGGATGCATTCAAGAAGGAGTATGGGAATTTGTTGAGCCTATTAGAGGTGGAGGTCCAAACATCAGCAATTACTACTTTAGCCCAATACTATGATCCACCATTGAGGTGTTTCACTTTTCAAGATTTCCAACTAGTGCCAACAGTGGAAGAATTCGAGCAAATTTTAAATATACCTCTTGAGGGAAAAGCTCCATACAATTACCTTGGGCAGTATGTACCTGTCTTGCAGCTAGCGAGGATCATGAAAGTACACCCTATGAAGTTGGAGAACAAGTTCACAATCAAGGGCAAAGTGAGGGGCCTTCCTCAAGGATACCTAATAGGATACTTGCATCGTTTAGCTGAAGAAGAAAACTGGGAAACATTTATGGATGTATTGGCTCTTCTCTTCTATGGTGTCATGCTTTTTCCTAATGTCAAGAATTTCGTCGACTATGCCGCCATGAACGCATTTGTGGGATACAAAGAGCGCTGTGAGAATCCAGTCACTGCTATCCTGGCTGAAGTTTATGGGACCCTTAATCGTTGTTATGAGCTAAAGGGAGGAAAAATGTTATGTTGTCTGCCAGTGTTGTATATGTGGTTCATCTCCCGTGTGACTGAGGACGCCTTAAATGCCCCGTGCTCCATGGATAAGCTATTGCAGTGTAAACCAAATGTGAAAGGGGCAGATGAATGGACGCGACTTTGTGCAAGTTTAAATGAAGAACAAGTTAAGTGGTGTGTCCCTTGCCAGCGTAGATCGCAAATTATATATCATTGCGGGAAGTACCCTAATGTACCTCTCATGGGTATCAGGTGTTGTATTAATTACAATCCTGTGTTAGCACAAAGGCAATTTGGGCATCCTATGAGAGGATCACCTACACCTGCATCTCTTGCCATGTTGCAAATCTATTATGAGGAAGGAACCTTTGTTGAAGTACTTCATCAAGTTAGGAATGCTTGGGGCAACATTATTCGTGCAAAAATGGACCCCAGACCATGGACTATTGATGAAGGATATCCTTATAGCCATTGGATCGCAGAAAGGGTTAGGACAGTGAAGTTGCCTTTCAAGATAATTTCTCCTAATCTAGATTGTGGAAAACAGTTTCATGAAGCTGAAAATGAGAAAATAAAATTGTTGAAGGCAAAATTCGAGCAAATGAAACTAGAAAATATCAAGTTGACCAGTAATCTTCAGAACCTACAACGTGATTATGTGAATCTTAAGCAAGATGGTGTGGAAAACAGCAAAGCATACGAGGAGTTGTTAAGAAGACAAAAGCAAGAGCTGATAGTGGCCAACATTGAGCTGACCTTGAAAGACCGGGAGTATGGTATAATTGAGATATCAGAGCGTGTCACGAAGGAATTGTGTGACCAATTCAAGAGGGACAAGCAAAAGGCACTAGAGGAGCTGCACAAAATGCATATTAGAATGAACGACGTCGAGAAACAGGCGAAAGCAGCGGTAACGAAACTGAAGGAGGAACGTTGGCATCGGGCTGAATCAGAGAAGAAACATCAAGAATGGATGAATCAGATGAAGGAGTATACCGTTGAACAAGATCTAGTTACAGAAAATTGGAGGAGAAGTTTCTCACAACTAGCTTCCCTTGCCAATGAAGCCATTAAGGATGTCCCTAAGTTATTAGCTGATGCTGAGTCTGCATTGCCGATCTTTAACCCACCTAAAAAGGTTGAGACTTTCCTCAATTACTGCAAGAAACTGATGAGAGAAATGAAGAATGTGGTGGCTGAGGCTCGTGATAGTTGATCGTGATTTTGCATACCTCACATGTGGTGAACTTAAATGTTATGGATGAACTGTCTTATTGACTTTGTTTCATGTTAATTTCCAGATTATACATTTGGCAATGTTTTCACATCTTTATAATTTCTTACTATAGTAATTGTGTTGCTTTGTCTTTTCTCCTTTTCTTTTCGTTTTTATTTTCTTAATTTTATTTCATCTAATAAAATTTAGTTTAAAAATAATAATACGGCTAAGTCTCCAAAACACCCTAAAGGACACGAACCAGTGGCAAAATCATGGAGAACAAAGGGGAAATTCAAGAGGGGATGAAAGCCGATATCCAACAGCTGAAGGGACAAATGAGTCAAATCTTAGAGGCCCTGAATGCCTTACAAAGCCCTGGAGATTCGTGCGCACAACGACCACAACAAAGAGTTCCAGAGGCACAAACTTTCCCTTCCTATGGTCTTCCCCCGAATTACATTCCACCCTCAGGAGTGCGCTTGGAACATCTTGACGCTCAAAAGGACGAAGATAATGCAGTTGAAGTAGAAGATGAGCCTGGGGCAACCACTTTCACAATTCAGGGAAAGACGATCCAACCAGGTATTGAGAGCACGATAATGAAAAAACAACCTGAGACGAAGTCTTCATCTTGTATCGTTACACCTGCAGATTTTAAGGACGACGGGAGTAAATTAGAAGTCTTTGAGAAAAGGTTGAGAGCCATAGAGGGCGAAGGAAGTTCTGAATTTGGAGATGCTAGAAAACTATGTTTAGTTCCTGATGTGATAATACCTCCAAAGTTCAGGTTGCCAGAGTTTGAGAAATATCAGGGAAATACTTGCCCAAGGGGCCATATAACTATGTACTGCAGAAAAATGGCAGCTTATGCCCACAATGAAAAACTTTTGATTCACATCTTCCAAGAAAGTTTAATTGGCGTGGCTCTGACTTGGTACATGCGCTTAGAAACTACTCACATCTACTCATGGAAAAATCTGGTTGATGCATTCCTAAGGCAGTATGAATATAATAAAGATCTAACACCTGATAGAATACAACTGCAAAACATGGTGAAGAAAGAATCTGAATCATTCAGAGAATATGCCCAACGGTGGAGAGGAATTGCTGCTCAAGTAGAACCGCCTTTGAGCGACAAGGAGATGACTACCATATTTTTGAATACTCTACAACCACCATTTTATGAACACATGATAAGCAGTGTCTCCTCAGGTTTTGCTGACATAGTAGTAATTGGAGAGAGGGTCGAGGGTGGCATAAGAAATGGAAAAATTGCACTAGGCCCACAGTTAGTAGCGAGTTTAAATGAATATGGTCCTAGACATGAGAAAGATAAAAAACGAAGAGCTAACTCACATTTTATTGCCTATCCTCAAATGTCACATTCCCATGGGTTCAATCGACCCATTGAGCGAAGAAATTACAATCGTGATGAGAAGGTCGCCAACTTCACTCCTATCCCCATGACCTATACAGAGTTACTGCCAGATCTTCTCCGCAGAAACCTCATAAAGGTTTGTCCAACTAGGCCTATACGACCTCCGTACCCAAAGAGCTATGACACAAATGCCAAGTGTGATTATCATGAAGGAGCGTGTGGACACTCAACAGAGGCATGCAAGGCTCTAAAGCATAAAGTGCAATCTTTGATCGATTCAGGATGTTTAAAGTTTGAAGAAAGTCAATCCAGCACTCTGACAAGGCGCGAGTTCGCCCCTACAAATGCCATGGACAAATGAAGAACTATATGGGAAAGCATAGGTTGTTGTAAAAGGCGAAATTGATGTTGTTCTGTTCATGTTTTGAATTGTCTTGCTGTGAGGGTTATGCTCATGGATATTACGCTTTCATCCGTGACTTTTAATGTGAACTTTCATTATTTGGTATCTCCAAGGTTTATTGGAAATCATGTCCTAATAGGGTGTCGTGGAGAAAACGAAGGCCGCAAATAACAAAATTTAAAAAAAAAAAAAAGGCAATATTGAGTCACTTGTCTTTCTAGCAAATTGTCAAACTCTTGTTTTTTCGAAAATAGCAAAAAAAAAATATAAAAATAGAAAATAAAAATAAAATAAAAAATTTGATAACAAAAAGAAAACAAAAGTTGTAGTGTCAGATTTTTTTCGAGGTCAAATGTTGAATCAAAAATAACAATTTGATGTTTTCTCTCGAGACGTTTGTGCGCATGGTGTTTGAAAAATCTCACCCTTCACCTTCCCAAATAAAAGGATTTTCCCCGAACAAATACTGTCACTGCCCTGAGTAACAAAATAAACTTTTACACCGGGGCAAATTGGCATGGCCAAAAGTTTTCTCGCTTACGCTAGTAGGGTGATCCCTGAATCCATTAAAAAAAAAAGTAGAATAAGTCAACTAGATTCAGAAACCCGAAAGGGTGATCTATAAAGAATGAAAAGAAAAGGAAAAAACGGCTCATGTTGAGGTCATCTAATCGTAGAATTAATTTTTGAAAATAAAGCAATCAGAGTTCAAAATGATGTGTGGCCTTCTTTCTTTATCCAAAAAGCAAAAAAAACTATAACCATTGTTACCCCGTTTGAGCCAAAAATAAATTCTTTTTCAAAATTATTCCCAAGCAAGGGTTATCATTAGTATGAGTCAACTTGGGATGCAGATGAAGAGTACTCAACGATCAAATGAAGTGAATCCTTCAAAAAGGGTAAAAAAAAAAAAATAACAACAACAATAAAACAGACTTAACCAGAGATGAAGGAAAAACGAAGTTCAAGACAAAAGCAAAGTGCTCAAAAGATCAAATAGTTGATACAATGCGTAGATGATAACCCTTGTTTTAAAAAAAATGTATCCGACAAACATTTCATTTGGGCCTTTATACCCCTTTCTTTTAATACCTTTTAGCCCCTAGCCATTGTTACAAGCCTAATAAAGTCCACGGAGATTGACTAATGATTGCTCATATTTTCATAAAGCTTAATTTTGCGATAAGACAAAATAACTTTTAATGTGTCGTAAAAATAAAAAGGGATTTGAAAATGAATAATGTCTCAGGAATAGGGGACCTTTCTACCAACCAGTCAGAAGCATACAAAAGAAAATTGAACCAATTTGATCCATCCTTTTAGCCGACCCTTTCATACCCACTACTTCTTCCAAACAGAACCCCATGCAAAAAAAAAAAAAAAAAAAACAACGAAAACTGGGGCAGCTTGGTGAACCTCACCTCGCGTCTTTTCCTTGAAATTTCGTCAAACCATGATCTCAAGAATTGGGTAGCTTTGCAGATCTTACTTGAATTTTTCACCAGAATTATCATGGATTCACCACACCAAACTGGGGCAACTTTTTAGATACCTCGTGTTTCGCTTTGGCACTCATCTCCTTTACGGAGCGTATGAGGTGACATGTTAGCATTATCTTCCAAACCATTCTAAACAACTCTCATTCTTCACTTGCGAGTGAATTCAAGCATATGTACGTTGATGTCTCGGGAGAAAAAGTCAAAATGTAATAATCTCAAAGTTAGATCTCGGATGTATGACATTCCTCACTTTTCTAAGCATTGGAAATAATGACCAGTCTTGATGATTGCAAGTAAGACAATTGATTCGAAAAAATAACAAAAAAAAAACAAACAAACAAAACAAAACAAAGCAAACGTTTTCATATATTTATCAAAAAGAAAGTATTTCTCATCGAAATCCTCTTCATTCACATGAATGGTTATCAATTTCCTTCTTCAAAAAAAAAAAAAACAAAGAAAAAACAAAGAAAACACAAAAAGAATAACATTCAGATTTTCTCTATCAAGCCATATTGTTTCATGTCGATCGAGCTTTCAAATTTGTGTCAAAATTACAAAACATTTCAAGTTTCAAAAATTTCAAAATTTGAAAGCCCAGTTTCCATACTGGCCCACAAAGCCCAATTTTTACATTGGCCCCAAGCCCAGTTTCCACACTGGCCAACATTTCTCAAATTACAAGTTTCAAGAATTTCAAAATTTGAAAGCCCAGTTTCCATACTAGCCCACAAAACCCATTTTTTACATTGGCTCTCAAAGCCCAGTTTTCACACTGGCCCCCAAGCCCAGTTTTCACACTGGCCCCCAAGCCCAGTTTTCACACTGGCCCCAAGCCCAGTTTTCACACTGGCCCCCAAAGCCCAGTTTCCACGCTGGCCCCCAAGCCCAGTTTTCACACTGGCCCCAAGCCCAGTTTTCACACTGGCCCCCAAAGCCCAGTTTCCACGCTGGCCCCCAAGCCCAGTTTTTACGCTGGCCCCCAAGCCCAGTTTTCACGCTGGCCCCCAAGCCCAGTTTCCACGCTGGCCCCAAGCCCAGTTTTCACACTGGCCTCAAGCCCAGCTTCCACGCTGGCCCTCAAGCCCAGTTTTCACACTGGCCTCAAGCCCAGCTTCCACGCTGGCCCCCAAGCCCAGTTTTCACGCTGGCCCTTAAGTTTAATTTTTGCCTCGCCCTTAAGTTCAATTTTTGTTGCATCGTGATTCTATTCATCTTATGTACTTGAATCGATTGTTATTCTCCCCCTTTCTCTTTGAAACCCAGACGAAATTAGTATTTCTATCTTTACTTATCTTTTACTCTGATAATATACAAACGTTGTTTGTCATATTATCTAGTAAAATCTAAGTAAAGAGGGGCAGCTGTCAATACCCAATTTCGTCCGGGTAAATAAAATTAATAATAAATAAATAAATAAATAAATAAAAAAGTGAATAGTGAATAGTAAATAGTGAATAGTGAATTGTGAATAGTAAAAAGTGAAAAGTAAAAAAAAAATTATTTTTGGAAAGGATAAGTGTTCCACGTAGCTTTGAGATCAGAATTCACCAATTTGCAAATAAAAAATTAATTTTGTAATAGTAAAATGAATAGTAAAAATGAATAGTACAAATGAATAGTAAATTTTTTTTACTATAAATAGCCAAGGGGGAGGCTGAAAATTTACACAAAAGAATTGAGAAAATTTTTGAGAGAAGAGAGTTGGAAGAATTTCTAATTTCAAAGGGGATATTCTGGAAGTTTTCAGAGAGCGAGGAGATTAAGTCTGTAATAGAGGTAAGGGAAGCTAACCTTGAGTATCTCCTTTTGTATTATCTTGAGCCTTGAATATGCTATATTTTGCTTTTGTCTGATCTTAAATCTTGATTATGGAGTATTTTGTTTCTGTATGATTTTGAATTTAAATGAGAGTATGCTTTTGTGTTGATATCCAAGTGTGATAGTTGTAAAACGTGATATTGATTATGTTATGCCATTTGTATGTTATTAGTTATTTTATTGCATTTTGGAAGGATTAGAAGTTGTCTAACCGGCTCTGCCAGATTCAACTTCTTATTTCCCCAAACGCTTTATTTCTTTACTTATTTATTTTATTGCATTTTGGAAGGATTAGAAGTTGTCTAACCGGCTCTGCCAGATTCAACTTCTTATTTCCCCAAACGCTTTATTTCTTTACTTATTTATTTTATTGCATTTTGGAAGGATTAGAAGTTGTCTAACCGGCTCTGCCAGATTCAACTTCTTGTTTCCCCAAACGTTTTATTTCTTTACTTATTTATTTTATTGCATTTTGGAAGGATTAGAAGTTGTCTAACCGGCTCTGCCAGATTCAACTTCTTGTTTCCCCAAACGTTTTATTTCTTTACTTATTTATTTTATTGCATTTTGGAAGGATTAGAAGTTGTCTAACCGGCTCTGCCAGATTCAACTTCTTGTTTCCCCAAACGTTTTATTTCTTTACTTATTTATTTTATTGCATTTTTGTGATTAATTTTTATTTCATCTAAATTTTCCACCAACTTATTATATTATTTTTGTTCATCAACTTTCTTCATCCTTAACTCTATAAATACCTACATTCTCTTCACTTCACACACACAATTTACATAATATCCATATCTTCTCTCTCAAAATCTCTTCATTCCATCCCGAAACTCTACTTCATTTCTCCCTCACATTTTACTATCTCTCTATACATAATAAATCTCGTACCCCATTTCTACCATAAAGTTATCTTCTTCATCTTCCATCTATCTTTCTCACAACTTATTACAAGTAGAGTTTTATTTCATCACACAAATCTTCAACAAGGTATACATTTTCTCTTCATTCTATTTATATATGCATTTTGATCATTTTTTTAGTTTATAAATTCATCGTGTTTTCTATTACAATTTTTCTTTATGCTTTTCACATTTCAACCCATCTATCCTTCTTAATAAAAAAATATAAAACTTTAAAAACATGTAATAATATAAATATCGGTATGAGTACTCGTGCGATCGTACGCATCAACCTAGTACTCATTACCCAAAATCTAAAATAAACAAAAAAAGCCGTGTGAGTGCTCGTGCGATCGTACGCATCAGCCTAGTGCTCATTCCGCAAACAATAAGAAAAAAAGCCGTGTGAGTACTCGTGCGATCGTACGCATCAGCCTAGTGCTCATCATGCAAAAATCTAAATATTTTATAAAAATACCAAAAATATTTTAAAGGTTAAGCACATGTGTGATCGCACGCATCGTCTTTGTGCTGAAAACATTTTTTGTTTATTTTATAAAAATACCAAAAAAATACAAAATCTTTCAAAACCCAAAAACATCCACATTTTCAAACAACATACAATATGGCTAGCCAGAACTACGTGATCCTTGATTCTCCATCAAAAGTGGAGATACGTAGGAGCAAGGCCAGTCCTTGTCAGGTTCATTTTCCAAAAAAATCAAAATCATTTCCAAACAAAATTCTCAAACAATTTTCAAATAAATTTTCAAGCAATTTTCTAAAAGAACTACGGAACCCTGATTTCTCATTCTTAATGAGAATACGTAGGAGCAAGGTCAATCCTTGTCGGGCTCAAAAAAAACTAAAAAATACATGTTGTTTCTTTAGAATCTTATTTTAGGGGATAGTTAAACATTTTGAAAACCACATCATATTCGCATATTTAGTTAAAGGTACTGCCTTAGGGCAGGCGTTGTAGGGTGCTAATACCTTCCCTACACGTAACCGACTCCCGAACTTAGAATCTCATTTTCGCAGACCAGGTCTTATCATTTTATGTTTTTTCCGTAGTTTTCCAGAATAAACTATGGTGGCGACTCCAAAATCTTTTTTTTTTTCAAAAACTGTTTTTACTTTTCGGATCGTCGTCCTGTCGCGATTCCGGTTGCGACACACACATTACGGTCATGTTCAAACCAAAACAGGGTGTTATAAAGAAAAACAAAAAACAAAACAAAACAAAGCAAAATGAGAAAATCCCTTAGAACCAAAACAAATTAATTGGGTTTTCTTAAAATTTCTGAAGTGTAACAAGATCCGTGAAGAAAATCTTCCTCTGCTTCCAACAATGCAGACATGGTTCCAAAAGGCTTCCTCGTTGTTTGTGTTGGAACAGAGCTCAAGAGATTCATCATTCTCACCCCTTGCCTTGCCTCGCCTCTCACCTCCTCATACTTCACACCCTTCTCATACATTAATATAGAAAACACAAGACTAATCATAAACATAAAACGTGCTTTTCTACCGTTTCAATTCTGAAAGTAATCATAAGTTCAAACGCAGAGTGAAAATGAACAAAAAGAAAAACGAATCAATGAATGAACTGAAAATAAAGTAACCTACGCAGCTGCGAGGAATTCCGAGAGCGAACACAACCTATGCAATCACAACGTCTCGACGCCTCGACGACGAACACAACTCAAGGGAAGACCAACAAGAAGATGGTGCGGGGCTTGGAGGAAAATGATTATGGTAGAACTTTTTGGAAGAAAATGTACGAAGGCAGAGATGAATTGAGAGAGAGAATTAGGGTCTAGGGAAAATTAGGAGGAGTGTCACGAAGTATTTTAGGAAAAGGGAGTCAGGTAGATATTTTTGGAAAATTATTTAAAAAATAAAAAAAACAATTTAGGGGCGGTTTTTATTATAAACCGCCGAAAATTTCCTGGGTTTTCAAAACCGCCGGAAAATAACCCCTTCTAAAATTCAATATTTTTGTAGTGGATTAACCTATACCAATGTCATAGCTAAAAATAAACATTTTCTCTCTTTATTGACATGTAGTTAGATTTGTGAGAGTGAGTAGACAACTTTTTTTTAAAGTGCAAACATTATTAGTCCCAAGTAAAATAATAATATGAAATAAAATAATTTTCAATATTATATTTCAAACCCTAAATCAAAATCTATATATTGAAAGCGTTAATAAAGAAGGAAAAGTTATTAATAATATATTTTATTAGAGATATGGGATTTTTTTTAAAACTGGAGAGGAAATCTTGAATTAAATCTTAAAATGTTTTGAAATAGAAGTGATATTTTGAAATGATTATTTCTAATACAGAATAATATTGTGAATGAAATATAAGGTTCTAAATAATATATTTAAATATTGTTATAATAACTCACGAAGAAAAAACAACATAAATTGTTGGCATTAACGTTTAAATATTCAACACTATAGCAATCTAGAATGAAGTATTAAAATCCCTATGTATGGTTTCGCATTGTTAACATTCTTCTGAGCCTGACATAATCATTAACATTTTTTCAACCAACGAGGTCAATTCAATTTAAGCCTATGAATTTCATTAGTCTATTTTCAGTTAAATAATCAATAAGCTGCAACAGAGGTTCAAAAACGCCACCATTAGCTTCCTTAATATTTATGTCACATCATATAAAATATAAATTAAATGCGGAAAAATAAACGTACAAACAAAAAAAGTCAGCTATTGGCATGATAGTAATTTATATTATTAATTTAACAAATCTCTTTCATAATCTTTTAGTATATGTCTTTTCAATATCTTAGTAAATATCTAAAAGAAGTCTTCTATTTCACAATGTTTATAGCTAAAAAAGTTCAACCGTTGATTCTTTTTCAAGCATATAAACATAAAAAACAATACTAACATAAGAACGTAGAAAGTCAAGATAAAACAAAGTTGAAATTTTCAGTCTAACACACAAATTTGTGATAAAATAATAGTATAGTGAAGAATAACAAGGAGTTAATGTGTATGAAGGAGTCAACGTGTATGACTTAGAATAAATATAGGAAATATATAAATAATATTGTTTTTTATTTTTTTTACTAAAATTTTTATATATTTAAATTAAGTAAAATAAGGTGTTTTTGTTTATGGATATAATATAATGCGTTTTATCTATCAATTGGTTTAAGATAAATATTAAAAATATAGTTAGGATGGTTTGATTTAGTTTTATGTGATGATATTTTCAGAAGAAGTTGAAATGAATATGTATAAATTTTAACTTTTTTAATATATAAACTTTTATTTATGTTAAGTTTATGGAAGTTATTTATTCTTTGGAATATGTTGGAGAGAAGATTTTTAAAATTGTTTAGATTAATCACTCGTTTCTTAAAATCTTGTTGGAGAGAAGATGACATCAATACACTTTTTTAAGCTTGTTTAATTCAAAATTTCTCATGTTTTTCGTAAAAAAAAATATCATTATACTAATAAATTAGTTAATTTAGTTTTGATTTATAGAGAATAATATAAATAGTTTAATGTTTTACGATTTATTTAGATTTTTTTTTCATATTACGTGTAATTTGCCTATTTCATGAAGTGTAACTTTTATCATGAATTTAGTATAATAATTTTGTATTTTTTTTAAATACTTTTTTTGCAATGATAGACATTTGTAGTGTCAACATAGTTAAGATATCAAAATTTATAATAATGTTCATAATAATGTTTATTATATCTTATTTGAAAGAATAATAAGTTGAATATTTTGGGTTTTAAGGGTGAAATCATCAAATTTTGTTAACATACAATGTTAACTTAACGTTCAATTTTGTCAATATTCGACGCTAATAAATTTATTTTGTTTTTTTAATTAATTCTGATCTATTTTACAATTCCATGAGACCTGAAAAGCAAAAAAAAAACAATAGAATATTTTGGGTTTTTAAGGGCGAATTCATGAACGACGTCATATTAGGAGACGTTTTAAAAAAATCAATGTTAAATGAACATCGAATTTTATTAATATAGGACGTTAACTTAAAGTCGAATTTTGTCAATATTCGACGCTAATCAATTTTTTTTTGTTTTTTTAATTAATTATGATCTCTTTTTACAATTCCATAAGACCTAAGAAGCAAAAAAAACAACAAATTTCAGTGTTTGATATTTTATAAAGTATGAAATATGAAGTATCAACAACAAACAATAATAACCAATAACAAACAAGTTCAATCAAACAACAACAAACAAGTTCAACCAAACAACAACAACAAACAAGTTCAACAAAAAAAGCAACAAACAAGTTCAACACATAAGTTCTTCAAAACGAAAACAAAAAAGTGGGTTCATGGGAATAAAGTTTCGTGAGAGAAAGCAGAATTATGAAGGAGAGAAGAGCATGAAAATAATCGGTTAAAACAAACAAAAATCATACATAAAGTAATTAATTAACATGCATTTGTATCAAATGAAAGAAAGATTACATGTGATACTCGTCAAACTCTGTTCGAGAAAAGTTTAAAAGAAGAGGGTATCTCGTGCTAAAGATAAAGGGAATGAATTTTCAATCTCTGGCTCAAATTTTTATTGAATTCACTAACCTTTTGACGTTAAATTTAAAGGGCATTCAACGTTTTATATCCTTTTACGTCGAATTACAATTCTAAACGACGTTTAATAATTGCATTTATTTACAAAAATGTGTCACGGCTCAGTTTTAACGTTGTCTATTCAGTGGTTCGACGTTGAAAGTATGACGTTATACGCTGTTTTTGAATCAATATTTATGAATTAGATTGAATTAAATTATTGTTGAAACTTCAAATATTAATGAAATGCACAGTAGAAACAATTGATACGCATGTATATGAATTATTGAAATTTGAAAAAATGATAAACAATTTTCTTTAGCTTATAAATATCTTTCTTTTAAGTTATATATATGGGACTTATTTTAAAATTATACTTTTAATTATAAACAGTTTTTTTAAGTAATTTCTATTGAGGAAATGCTCTTAGTATTAGGACGGCACCCTGTAGCCATACATGTAGTTAAAATTCACATGAGATGAATAAGCATATGGAATTGTCAAAGTTTGAATTGGTCAAAGTCAAAAAATCTGACACCTATGTTATTAGGATTCAAGTTTCAAATGCTCGATAAAAGCTACAAATACGTTGACAAACAGATAATATGAACAACTAAACCATTCTTTTTTTCTAAATTATTATCTGCTCTCTTATCACGTTAACGTTAGATCCAATCGATAGTTTTTAAATATATGGAATCTATGATGCACGGATTATATTTATATTAGATACAATACATATTTAATATCTTGATGTATTTACTTTTAGAAAATAAACTACGATAATGATATAATTTTTAGGCTTAATATCCTGTTTTGTCTTTAGTTTTGTTCGAAAATGTTAAATTAGGGTATTAAGTCTAATTTTTAAAGGATGAACTAATTTGATATTTTCGAACGAAACTGGGGACAAAATAGGATATTAAGTCTAATTTTTAAAAGTATGATAAATAGCTTTTTTTAAGTTTGAATTAAAATTATATGTATAAAAATTATTAATATAAAAAGGGTTTAATAGGTTCGGAGGTCCTTATATTTGTGGGTTCGTTTCAATTGGGTCCTCCAATTTTGAAAGTGATCAATTTGGTCCCTAATTTAACAAAATTGAGTCAATAATACCCTTTCTGTTAAATGTAATGGACGGCGTTAACTTTTTAAACATGTGGCATGTTGAGGCATCCTTTTATTTGCAGGTTGCACAGTTTTATTTGAAGGATGCTTCAACATACCACATGTTTAAAAAGTTAATGACGTCCATTGCATTTAACGGAAAGGGTATTATTGACTCAATTTTGTTAAATTAGGGACCAAATTGATCACTTTCAAAATTGGAGGACCCAATTGAAACGAACCCACAAATATAGGGACCTCCGAACCTATTAAACCTATAAAAAGCTATACGTTATTGTTATCATAAAAGTGTTATTTACTATATATTACATATTTCATTAATAAGTATGGGTAAAGTATTATAAAAATTCTAATACAAATGCATATTACACATGAATATTTGATTTAACTTAAAGTATTGGTGGATCATAATAGGTCAGAACAATAACATTAGTTTTTTTTAAAATCTTTCGTATTAAAAGTTTTAATAACATTAAAATATTTTTTAAATCATGAAAAAAAAGTTATTCTAAGGAAAATATTCATTAGGATTTCGTCAATATTAGAAGGCCGTGTAACAATATCTTCAAATAAAAAAATATCTGCTTAGCAAAAAATAAATTGTTCATAATTTTGAAATGATTTAATTAAAGAAATTATTGATTTGGATTTTATGAAAACTATTATGATTTTTTAGTTATTATAATCTCCTGACAGTGATATACTTTTCATTAAATATACTTTGATAACTAAATAAAATTCATACATAATTAATAAATATATATATATATATATTATAATATTTCATTTAATAGTATAAAATTATTAAACAAAATAGGTATGATAATCAATAAACAAATAAGACTAATATATAATTAGTACAGAGTCATTATATATAAGTATATATTGCATAAAAATGATCATATAACTAAATTAACATAATTAGAATTTGTTAAAAAGAAAAAGATTATTATATATAAATTATTCATAACATACCAAATACAAAGACTTATATTAGACTCGATGATCCGAATATATGTATTGATATTATATTCTGACAAGTTATACATTCGTAGTGACCTTTATTATTTTGCAAAATCATCGCCAATAAGTTTTATCCTGCCACATACAGGGTTAGTCCATTAACATCTTTGATTAAGGTAAAACCCATATATTATGACCTACTACTCCTCTCACCACATATTTCACCATTTTCTACTTGAGAATGGATAGTTATTAGAGTGACATGATAACTCTCAACACAAAATTCATATACATACATTATGATAACCACAAATAATCCATCCTCCTTAGATTAGTACCAATCATTCTGATTTGAACATCATAAAGCAACCATCATTTTAACTTACCAAAAGCAAACATGAGAAAAATAAAGTTAGAATTTGTTAATCTCTTGAAACACACTTGCCTAACGACTAGATAGCTCAGCCAAAAAGATTATCACTGGAACCCACAAGCTTAAATTCTCCCAAAATCGTTTAGCAAGATTTGTCTCGCTCAACCACTATTAAGTTAGTGAGCTCTCTAACTTTTTGCGTCCAATGATATTATTCTCACCCATCTACCACCAAGTCAGTAGCTCTTTAACTTTTACGTCGCTCAATGAGTATATTCTCGTCTCATGAATGTCAAGTCAGTGAGCTCTCTAACTTTGGTTGCATCTAGTGAGATTATTCTCGCCTAGTGACTACCAATTCAGTAGTTCTTTGAGTTTAACTTTGTCCAACTAGTATATTCTCTTCCAGTGAGTTTGCATAATTCTGCAGAACACAATTTTGCAAACTTATGCCATTCCAAATCTGCAAAATCAGTGCAACAACCACAAATGCTAAAACTTACCAATTATAAGATTGTACACTACTCAATGACTCAATTAATCTCAATTACAATACAAACTATACAACATACCAAGTCTCAAAATACAAATAATGTAAGCCAAATTTTAAATCCTAACTTAACTCCACACATCATATTTCATTAGATAGCTCAATCACACAAACAAACCAAAAATTGTATGAGCATGCAACTAAAAATTACAAGTTATCTATAAGTTAAAAATAGTGCAATTAACTTCCCTTACCTGAAAGACAAACCAACTGCTCAAGAATTGTAAAAACACCTCCAAACACACAAGTTTTATCTACCTTTATGAACAACAAAAACACAATCATAACACACCATTAAGACCACTGATCAACAAAGGACAAAAAACCAACTTATTATCTTAGAGAAACTAATCAAATAAAAGTGGAGAGCTCGTCTCAAAGATCATCCTAACGGTCTTCAATATTCAAATAGATGAACGAGTGATGAGAAAACCTAGAAAGAAGAGAAAGAGCTCTAAGATAAGGCTTTTAGAAAAAATGTGTTTTTAAATAATAAAACTTGTTTATAAAAACTCTATTTATACTTTAAACTTTTAATATTAAAATAACCGAATCTCACATTTTAAACATAGTATCAATTATAAAACACAATTTTCTAGATTCTTTTATATATATATATATATATATATATATATATAACCCACATACTCATTACTTAAAAATATCAATAAACTATACAAATTAAAATATTTCTTTATAGAGAAAAAACCTAAAATAGTAAAAGAAATTGTTGAGAAGTAAAATAATCTATAAATAATTGATAATGAAAAGCTTATTTAAATAAAATATACGAATACATATAATAATCATACTTAACTATTAACATATCACTTTAACATCATCCATAACTTAAGAAATATTAATAAGTTGAAGGAAAAAAAAATAAAATAAAAATTGAGAACAAAAACATAATAAAATTTGTATCAAAGTAAGTTCAACAAATTTATAAGAGAAAAAAAATACATTTAACGCAATTCAATGTTCCAACATAGAAGTGAAAGGCTCTCTCCACACACACACACACACACATATATATATATATATATATATATATATATATATATATATATATATATATATATATATATATATATATATATATATTTGTGTGAAAAATTGGATTAGAGTAACCCAATTATACCATGCACATGATAACCAAAATAAAATAAAATATTTAGAGTTAATTTGGCGTATTTCTGTCTCAATAATTGATTTAAATTGGAAATTAAGTGATTATAGAAAATACTAACCGTGCATAACAAAATATTTTCTAACGTAAATTTTGTGAACCAATATATTAATAAGAATAAAACCATTTTATGCAGACAAATAAGTTACTGTAATATTATCACATGTTACAACTTCTATTGGCGGCTTCTAAGAATTCAATTCAATAAATAATCAAGTTGGTCGGTACATTAGTGCTCATTCACGTGGAACTATGATATTTGTATTACAGAAAGTATGTGTACGAAAGATGTTATAAAAAAAAAGAATTGTGTGTTTTATTCAGTATATATTTACTTTACTTCAAAATAATTTCTATTTTAGGAATTATAGTTCAGTTTAAACATTTAATAATTTAGATATTAACGAAGAGAAAAGTGTAATTTAGTGTGATTAATAAAAATATTAGGAAATTGATTAGTGAGAGGGTTGTTGGTCGCCGTTTGAAGAATAGGGTGAAAAAAAAAGAGCATAGTGGTGCGTAGGTAATTTTGATGTTTAGTATAAAAGGGGTGAGAAGACGGTGACAGAGAGTATAAGAGAACGTTATCAAAATAAAAACGAAATTGTTGTCGATATCCTTGAATGGAACAAGGGAAGCAAGGAATTATGGTGGCGTCTCAGAGTCAGAATCCCTTAGAGCAAATCCAAGCACGTTTCAAGGAATTGGAAAATGGCTTCAAACTCTGGCTCTCCAAGCAGTCGCTCCCCGTCGAGGCTGCCGTCGTCACCACCACCAGCGCCGCCCAGGGCGCCGCCATCGGCGCCTTCATGGGAACCCTCACCGCCGATGCTCCCTCTGCTTTCCCCACCCCTCCGCCCAACGCCGCTCTCAACCCTCAGGCCATGGCATCTCTTAAGCAAGCTCAGGTTTTGTTTTCTACTCTTCACTTCCTCTCTATTATTGTAATTATTACTACTACTACTATTATTATTATTATTATTATACCTATTAGAGTAATTTTAATTGATATTCTTCAGTGGAAAATATTTTAGGGTTATGATTATTCATTTACTTAATTCTACTTTTAGTGTAATTTTTTTGTTTTGTTTAATTATTATGTAGGCTCTAGCTGGAGGTCCTTTTATTCAGGCTCGGAACTTTGCTGTGATGACGGGAGTGAATGCTGGAATTTCCTGTGTCTTGAAAAGGTTGAGGGGCAAGGAAGATGTTCAGTCCAGGTGAGCTTTATGCCTCAAATGATACAATTTTTCCTTCGTAGTGATCTTTGTATCCTGGATCCGGCTTTGTAGGTGAAATTCTTTCCCGATTTTTTGCTCTAAATTCAAGCTGCTACATTTTTCTGTAATATAATTTATCTGTGCAATTCATGGCTTGAAGTATTTAGCATATGGTCTTTGATTTATGAATTATTATACTAATTTAGATATTGATGAAGTACTGTTTAAATGGATAGTAATTCAAGGTCGAGCTGCTTCTCCATAAAATCTTACTTTGATCACACTGTTATTGTGCGTAATTTGTTGTTTTAAAGATAGAAGGAAATTGACACTTTAACAGTTCCGGCTATTCATGGAGGCTTGTACTCTTCATTTCTTTGGATTAGTGTCAAGTACTTAACTGGAATAAGTTTGATATGGATATTCTCTTTGTATTCCTAAAGTGTTATGAAGTTTATATGTTGCTGTATTCATGAATTATTGGTTTTAGTTATACAAGAACACAAAAACAATGGCAAGAATGTAACTATTCATCATGAAATCCCTTTAAACAACTTCCTAATGATCGTCTTCTTTGTATCCCTTTCTCCTTTTTCACTATACTAAAAATCATGCAATATGCTGTCAACACTTGTGGTTTTAGTGGTCTTCTTTGTACATGTCTAAACCCTTTTTACTGACTTTGTATTCTTTTTCTTCAATTGGTTCCATATCAATATCTTTTCATATATATTTGGCAACGTATAATAATTTTTGTGGTCACACACCTATTTTGTCATTCTTATATTTCTGTTACTCCTAGTATTCTTATATTTCTGTTGCTTCCTCCTTTTTTGTCTTGTTGATCCTTTGAAGTCCAATATTCATTACCATTGGCACAGAATATATTTTTTGCAATCACAAATAACCTTGACGCCCTTTATTCATTTTAACCATCTCACTTGTATCCTATGTAGGACATCCTCAAGCAATTGTGTGCTTTCTTACTTTGAAGAGAAAACCCCTTATTTTCAAATATTTTCTCCAAAGTTGAAGTTTAGAGTTAATCAGTTTCCTTGATTTCTCTATTAAAAACTAAATCATCCACTAAAATATGTTTTTAGGGATAATATTTTCTTCTGAATGTCCTTGGTAAGTACAATCAAGGATAGATCAAACAAGTAATTACTTAAAGTTGAGTTTTGATTTGATCTTATCTCAAACGGAAAGTCCTTAGTTTTACTTCGTGGTGTTCTTACTCAAGTAGCATATAGCATGCCTTTTATTAGCTTAGATGTAAGTCGCAGAACATCTTTCTTTTTCAAAGTTTCCTATAACACTTCTCTTGATACTCAATTATATGTTGTTTCCAATTCAATATAAACCTTATGTAAATCTGTTTCTTTGCTCCAATGTCTTTCTTCCAGCCCTCATAAGAGTTATTACTGGTACCAAAGAAGGGAATGTATTTTTTCATATAATTATTTTTATCAAAACAAAATATTTTGTGAAAATTTAAGAGAAGTAAAAGAAATAGTAGAATAAAAGGTTTTGTGCGATGAAGTATAATTATATATGTAGTTTTCCTCGTCTACTGAGATCTTACGTGTTACATTATGAGTTATCTACAGGATCTATAATTACATTATTTCCTGTAGGATAAATAAAACATTTTAAAATTTTAAAAATAGAGAAAAATTATGAAAAGGTTTTATATAATTAATTAATATCTTTTGTCTTCTTCCTCTCGAGCTGTGATCTTCCTTGTAAAAGTATTTTTATTTCGGAATGAGATCTGTACTTCTATGCTCTGTTTGGTTGAGGGAAAAAATAGTTATGATGGAAATAGAGAAGAAATAAGTTGTGAAAAGAGAAAAAGTAAGAAATTTAAAAAAAACATTTAGATGTTTGGTAAGGTAGAAATATGTGAGAAATAGAGAAGTGTTTTAAAAGTTGTGTAATTTGATTGATTTGATAGGAAACAAAGAAAGATATAGAGATAAACAGATCAATTAAAATAGAAGAGAAATAGTATATTGTAGTTCACCCTATTTTTTGAATTTTTTATTTTTTATTTTTTTCATATTCTCTCCCAACCAAACAAAGCGTTTCTTTGTGTAAGCTAAACAGAAATTGCATTTTGATGGAGATAAATCTGGACAGAAACTCATAATATGACTGACATAATGTGAAGTAATCCATGATCTTTTTATACTAAATTCTGAGGACAATTAATCGTACTTTTTACAGGTACACGCCCAAAACCACTAATAGATAAGACTCCTAACCCTGAATTTCCTGGGAGAATGAGGGAAGTACATGCCCAAAACCATTAATAGAATAAGACTCCTGAACCCTACCAAGTGTAAATTAAATATACTCTAAATATATTATGAAATATTTTCTGGATATTCTAACTGTTGGTTTAAAGCTGTCAACTTTCCATGTTGCTCAAATGAAGGCAAACTCAGAGCCATCAAAACATATTCTAATTTTAAAATTTCGCCTCAGTGTCTGGGTTGAATGTCGTTGAAGGGTAAAAATTTATCTTTTAAGGTCTTCCTGTCTGGGTAAAAATGAATTGCCTCACATAATTCTTACGAATCATGTGATTGAATATGTTATACAAAGTGAAAGCTTTTTGTTCATTTTTTAATTGATGTCAGCTCAGTATCTTGGTTTGATATTTCCTTATTACAACCAATGTGCTTTCTTATTTAGCAATTATACTTAACTTTTGAGAATCCATTAAATTTATTGCAGCATGGCGGCAGCTTTTGGTTCGGGGGTCATGTTTTCATTGGTAAGTGGCATGGGTGCACCAAATCAAGCAACAAACGCAGTCACTTCTGGACTTTTCTTTGCACTTGTTCAAGGTGGACTTTTCCAGGTAGGCAAGAAGGAAACCGTCTTGTTTATTTGTTGTATCATTTATAAAAAAATCTTGGACTTTATGTTCGAGTGAGGTGTTCTTGCCTGCATCCATGGATTTTTGTGTAATGCAGGTTTATAATTTGGTATCCCATTAATAACATATCTTCAACTATTCATTGATTTTGCAGATAGGACAAAAGTTTTCCCAACCACCGGTTGAAGATATTCACTATGCTAAAACAAGACACATGTTGAACAATCTCGGCCTTCTGAGTTACGAGAAGAATTTTAAGAAAGGCTTGTTAAACGACAATACTTTGCCTTTACTCACAGACAGGTTGGGAAGTTCAATTTCGTGTCAGGTGTTATATTTTCTTCATATATTTTGTTTAATGGCATTATTGGAGCATGAGTCCTTTGTTTCTCTATGATGTCTTTCAGTGCTCTCAGAGATGTGAGGATTCCCCCTGGACCAAGACTTTTGATTCTTGACCACATTCAGAGGTAGGAGTTATGCTCAATGTTTTGTCATATTATAGTGTATCCTTGCCTTCATACTAAGTTCTGAAGTTTGGTTTCAGGGACCTTGATCCCAAGGAGAAGCGAGGAAGCCGACATTGATTGATATGAATAGTTTGCTGCCTTGAACTTTGAAAGCCATTGAAAATGGATCTTAGGAAGGAAGTTTGTGTTGCAAATGAATTTTGTCTTTTTTGTTTTTTTAGCTTCACGTTCCAATGCTGTTGCAGTATACTTGATAAAGTTTGATAACTAATCAGTTGTTTATTTCAGTTCACATGAAACGTAAAAGGGTTCAAACAAAGTGAAAACTAAGGAGCATGAATGTGTTAACTCTGGTAAGAAGACCCTTCTATATCGCAATTCATATATATACATTCCTTAAGAAAATAAGTTCTTCCACCCACCCAACCAACGGTACATTTTTTCTTTCTGTAACTAAAGTTAATACGATAACAAAATGGTGGGGGTGCATGTGAAGGAATAGCGCAGGTGGTTGGGCAAAAGATTAAAACTGTGTTATCGGTTGGTTATCTATTAATAGGAAAAGAAGCCATGTTTTAAAAACTGTTAGCGTCCTCATCCCAAATTTTGGATAAAGGAAGTATAATTTTTAGGCTTGTTTGATTTTTTAAGTCATTTAATAAAAAGATAAAAGTGCAAGGGGAAAAAGAGATATATTGTAAAATGAAAATTAATAATAATAGTTATTTGATTTATAGTTTGAAACACTTGTTGTTTTCTTTTTACAAAACGACAAACTTTTATCACATGCTTTTGCTCTACTATAGCTACACATTCAACAAAATCTCCTTGAATACCCAATAATCATTCACTTGCTTGTTGCTAAATAAACCGCATTTGCTTTTCATTTTTACCCGTGTAAGGAAAAAAGCCATTTTTCCTTCTTATGGTTATTTTGCAACACCAATGTTTTACTAAACTTTGAGCCAAAATTGGAACTTAACTCTACAATCTTCAAAGAAATTTTCAACTTCAAAAACCGATCCATTAATTTAATTGGTCACTATTTAATTCTTAACATGTCAATTTAAATCTACATTTGCTTACTAATATCTTCTATTTATTCATTATAATATAAATTATGACCAAACCTCGAAATATACTTTTCCACAAGCATTGTTAATCTTGTATTAATGAATTCTATGATGCCATCTAGTGTTGTTGGCCTACTCATTTCAAGGTCAAGTTTCACTCACTTTTTACATTAATGAATGAAGGCTGAAATGTCTATTTAGATATTCGAAGTAATATTACTTTTACATGATTTTATAATTATATCTTCTAATTGTGAGGATTTCATATTTATAAGGGTTTATAAAATGCGTTATGTATATCAATTGTAACAAAAATGTATAAAAGTTTGATAGAATATTTCTATTGATAATGGTTACTGTTGTCCATTCTTGTAATACTTATTAAAGAAGTAAAATTAATATAGTAACTTAAGAAGAAGGACAAATATATGCACAATTTTAAATTAGGTGATGTTTAGAGTTTAGGGTTATGATTGTTTTGATTACAACAATAATTATAGGATAAAGTTGAATCAAATCACAGTCAACTCTTAATTTTAGGTTATTAAACTTTTAATTAAAAATAATTATATCTTACTTAACAGTTATAACTATTCACATAAGATATTAAATAAAGGTAATTTATTTTGAAAGCATATATTTTTTTTCTCCCAATTCCAAAATCTGGACAGAGCAAAGTTGTGGACCTAAGTCTGTTTTCCTTTTTAGGATTTTACTCTTGGCACCGAACATTTCTTCGTGCACCCCAAATTTTCAAAATAACCATTTTAGGCAAAATTAATTTTCAGAATACATATTATGGAAATTTCCGAAACAAGTTTTCCAAAAAAAAAATTAAATAAAATTTCTGAAATGAAAATTCTTGAATATAATTTCGGAACAAAAAAAAATAGAATACGATTTCTAGAAGATATCAAATGTATTTTGAAAATAATTTTTCAGAATAGGATTTTCGAGCCAAACTTTTTAGAACACATAATGTTTTTCAAAATGAATTTTTAATTTTTTTTAAAATACATTAAATATGTTTTGGAAAGAGTTTTCTAAGTCACAGCCAGACAGTGATGATAGTGAAAGATGTTTAAGTTTTTTTCTATTATTATGAGGATGCAGTTAATAATTGTGGAGGTGCAAGAAGTAATAGCCTTTGTTTCATTATTTCATTTCGAAAATCATATTTATCATAGTAAACCGAGATAGATAGAAAGACAGAAACCGTGAAGGAAGATAATTAGTATTTTCTTGCATCTTATTCTATGTTTCAAAAAATGTGTAAGACATATATTTTCAAAATCACAACATTCTTTTTATTTTTTAAAAACTCGAGCTATTATAAATACTTTCAAAAAATCATATTAAAATTACATTTATAACAAAAAATTTCTTCATAAGCAATTGAGGATAAATATAATAATCCATAAGTATGATACTCAACATAGGGTTTAGAACGTCAAATATTTCAAAAGAAGAATATTCATTCATAATAAATACAAAACATAAAACTTAGATCCATCCAAATAATGTATATAACCATAATATATTTAAAACTTGTCACAAATATTATGTGATTCATTTGAAAATGTTTTATATTTGCATGTGATTCTAAATTTAAAATAGGACCAACATAATGAATATCAAATAAAAACATTTTGAAAAAAAATCATATTAAAGATGCTATATCATATATTAACACTTACCTATCTCAAGCACATCAGCCTATAAATCTTGATTCCTTAGGTTAGAGTGAGTTTATTGCACAAAAATAATTGTATACTAAAGTTTTGTTGTAGTGGTGTCAACTTTCTCTCAATTTTTAACCACTTAATATTGTATGTCTTATGAAATGAAGATATCTCTTTCCAGTAATATATTATGTATTTAATATATTGAATACAAAATTGAATTAAAATGACATCTCAAATATGTGACTTTAAACAATTAAGTATCAAATATCATAACCAATTCAATTAAAATTATCCTATAAAGTCTCAATATGAAGCAATAATTAAAACATAGAGAATTGGTTGAGTAGAATAAAAATTTTTGAACCAATTTTATTAGAAAATTATCCAATTGATACTCGTTGGACAAATCTCATTCGCTAAGTAAATTTGTCTAATCCATTAAGCGCCTTATAGCCAAGTATGGAGAGTTACTCCCTACACCACCACATGATACTTTCTGCATCTCTTCAAATTTTTTTATTTCTGAAACTATTTTAATTTAAAAGTTTACCATTTAAAATTTTTTAATTTATTTGAAAACCCTAATTCTACCTTACTTATTCACCCTGCCCCTACACTTCCACTCCCAAGACTCACAGATTCTCTTTTCTCTTTCGACTTCCATTTGAGTTCCTCTCATCTCTTCTTCTTTTCCTTCATTTTCGTTTATTCTTCTTCTTTCCAGTTTTCTTTTTTGGTTTCATTGCTTCCATTGGCAGTTGATTCTTGGTGTGGAAAAGGAGAAACGAACCTGGTTCGATCTCAGTAAATTGCGATTTGGCTTCGCGATGGTGGAGGTTGTGCAAAGTGTGCATTAATGGAAGATCACAGTAGTTGTCACGTTTGTGGAAGGTGAAGGCCATGGTAGGTTAAGAAGTATAAAGGGGTTACCCTTGAGGTGGGGATTGGTTGAAGACATGTTAACTTAGATACTGTGAGGCAAAACTTCAGGGTAAAAGTTAAAACCAGAAATTAAACATTACTGTCAAAAAACGAACAAGGAGGTGCAAAAAGAAGTGTGTGGTGATGGAGGGAGTAACTCTCCCAAGTCTGGAATGAAGGTTGTTTCTTCCTGCACCTCCCTCTTGTTTTCCTACGTTACCCTAAAATCCATTAATTCCAAAATATTCATCATTAAATTTATCATTAAATATGTATTTTTTAATAAAATACAAAATTCATTTAAAAAAATTACAGTCCAAAGTGATATTTGTTTCGAACCGAAAAGTATTTTTAAATTGAAAATATCTTATAGATTCTATAATCTGAAATTTATTTAAAAAATACATTCCAAAATGTATTAAAAAAAACGTTTTGGAAAGTTGAATTCGGAATGCATCAACCTCTGTTCTTCCATCAGGAAATGGCCTATTGTAAATTTCAATGTGCAGCATATAAACCCCAATTTAGAATGCATCAAGGTCTCTTATCAAATAATGTAAACGATTGTGAGACCTCATTTAAAATGCACCCAAAAACCCTATGCACGGGTGTCAGGTGTCAAAGCAACTTGGATTATGAAATCAGATAGTGGAAGGCAGGTGTGGGCAGAAGAGCGGACGCCCGTTTGGACGTGGGAAGAAAATGATTGTTTCTGAAACTTTCGTCCCACTCTCTTCTGCATGCACCCTTCTTCCCTAAACTCTGAATTTCTCATTTCTCCTCCTTCTCACTACATCTTCTTATCTTCTCTCTAAGAAAACTCACCTTTTCTTTTCTCCGATCATCATTCAGAAACCGTAGAAGTACTTCCAACGTCAAGATTTTCCGGTTGAACCGTTTGGTTTGTGAATATGAGCTGGTAAGTCCTTCTCTTCACACAATGGTTCGTTTTCTTAGACATGCAAATCCACTTCTGTTTGTCTATGTTGGTCGCCATTCTTCAAATAAGTAGTCTAAGAGTGTTTTAATTTTCTTGGTTTAGTTGAAAGATTGTTGAGCCTTGAGAGTAGAAGAACTGGTTGTGGTGGATTGTATTTTCTGCCTCTAGGACGATCGTTCACACTAAGAGGTAAGGGGAACTTATTAATTTAATTTGTACGGTTATGTGCTAAATGAACTTTCGTTGACTTGATGATGGTATATGCTAAATGATTAAGTATGTTATAATGCATGAAATGTATGAAAATATCTATGTTTGGATGTTATGAAATGTGAAAATGATTATGATATGAATGTGAAAGATTATGAAAATTTATGTTAAGGAATGAGTTAGAAAATAAATAATTCTGATATGAAATTTACAATATGAAATTGTACGTTCGGTACTGAACGGTCCTCGACCGTTCAGTATTCTTAGTAAGCTTGGTTGAAATGGGATTCTTTCATTTGGAAATAATCCTAGTTGAGGACGAGCGTATTCGTGTAGAAATACTATGCTTGAGCGTTCGGCCAAGCGTAGTTACATCTGAGTAGTCCGTAATAAACCTATAATTTAGTAGATATATGTATTTGTATAATTAGTCCTTTTCACACTATTCCCATAGTATCTAAGTATAATTATCAATCCTCTTTCCTTAAGTTGGTAAAACATGGTTTTATACCAAGTGTTCATCATAAGTGAGTGTTTCGTCTTACACCAGATTGTCGTTCTATCTCCTCCAATTAAACTTCATAATAAGAGCGATCGTTCAAGCCCCTAGTTTTAGCTCGCTGTGGTATTCCGTCTTTGACGGGTATCTTAGAGTCTTTGATTCTAAAAGCAGTTACACTAAGCTTTCATAATCATTTGTTTTCCCCATGGAAATTATCCTAAGCCTTATTCTTGGAAATCTTCGAAGTATTTACATTCATTTGATATAACATAGAGCCATAGCAATGGACATAGTCAATTTCGATGTTCGGTTGAAGTTTTTAAAAGTCAGTTCATCTAACTGACTTACTTCTAAATAACGCTCATCCCATTCTTTCATTTTGATAATTGATTTTACCCAGTTTCTTTCTCAATCCGATATTACCCTTTCGTCTGAATTCTTTCTGGAATTGAAGACTTCTAAGTCTCGCTTCACGTGTTTGGTCTGCACTATGCATTCGGCTCAGTTTTAAGTTCGGTTTGAACGTTCGTCATTTGACATTTTATGAACCGTTGTTCCAATTGATTAATTGAGATTAATGAGAGATGAAGAAAATAAGATATGGAAAGATTGTGATTTATGGACGAGCGTTCCGGGGAGGAACGACTCATGCTTGAATTTGGAATTTGTAACGTATGACTGTGGGCATGCTAAGCTGGCTGTTCATCCTGATGTTCCATGGATACTCGTCTTAATGTAGAGGAGTGTAGGTCATGTGTGGGAACGGCAGGAGGTCTTCGTCCTTAGGGGTACTTTGGACAGATAGGGCTAACCTCGGGTGGCAGCTGATGAGAGTATTCCAGTTACTACATCACCTGGGTGCACGAACGCCTGTAGCTACACAGATTTCATGCAGTCCGGACAGTCAGTCTAGTGATAGGCTTTGTATGATACTTATGTTGAGATTATCTTGTGGGTTTCGATTGTTTGAGATGTATGTGTATGTGTGAATTAAATTACATAAGCTTACCCTGTGTATTTCTTGTGTTGTTTGGTTTTTGTACGTCCGTCCTTGTCGTTACAATGATCATCCGTGTGGATGTGAGCAGAAAGGGACGCGCTGTTGGAGGATACACTGGAAGAAGAAATTTTGGTGGAAGTTGAAGTCAAGGCCGAACCATAGAACGTTCGGTTAGTAGATAATAGTTGAATTGTGAGCTGATCGTTCGGTCACCTCCTTTCTTTTGTTTTTAACCTGACCGATCGATAAGTTATTTTGTAAACCGTTCGGTCATGTTGTTCTTATTCTGTATAGTTTTAAATTTAATCCTTTATGTAAGGCCGTTGGCCATAGACGTTCGTTGTTCAGTATAAGACTGAACTGAGATATTATAAAATGTAATTACTCTATTATATAGTTTTTACTGTACTTTTGAATGTTATAAAAAGTTAAAATTAGAGAATCATACAATGTCACTTGTTCCCACTCCTAAAATTAGACATAAAGAAAAATTAAATAACATTATTTTATTATGGTGTTTGAGGTTGATTATTTGTTTCTTGAACACTTCCGTGATCAGATTCCTAACATATAAAAATAATGATAATTAATAAAATTCGAAAAAGGGCAATGCAACCATATCACGCCACGCACAATTGGAATGGAGCTTGAAAATCGGATTGAAATGAAATTGAAAGAGAAAGAGAATACTAAGCTTCAAATTGGCATAGTTGGGAGGAAGAACAAAGCCTCTCTTTCCTTGTTGGATGTGAGTCACAATAAGCATTGAAAGAGATAAAACTTCTTTTTTCGCGTAGGATGAGAGACCCAACACACAGAAAAAGAGAAAATCTTTGTTTCCTCTTATGATGGAAGACACAACGTAATAAAAAAAAATGTGAATGGTCAAATTACAAATTTTAAAAATCATTAAAAAGGGAAAAATGAAAAATAAAATATAATAAGGTAAAAATTTACAAGTTACCAAATTTTAGAGGAGTTTCTTAAGAATCCCTTAATATTTATTAAATATTTCTAAAATCTCCACTATTTATCTCCTACTAGAAGTTATTATAATTCTTGTTAATAAACCCCACTAAAATTAAATATTTTTTAGTATGTTTTTTTTTTTATAAGAAAGTGATAAGAGAAGCATCTAATTAAAAAAATATATTAATTAGAAGAAAAGTATATATCAAATCAAATGTCAAAATAGAATAATCAATTATTGATAAAACAAGGAAGGATAGAGTAGTTTGAGGAGGAGAATGTTGGATAAACTAAGCAATAGAATATTAAAATTTCTTCTTATATTTAATTGTTTTTTAATGCACATTAAAATAAAATAATTTTGTAAATTAAAATTAATCCACTCAAAAATTTCATACTACAAATAAATTTATACGTAAATTAATTTCAACATACTACAAAAATTTTCTTAAATTATTTTAGAAGCATGCTACTTTTATATAGTTTTTTTTTTTTCAGCGAGTAAAGTTAAGCGGGCACTTGGATTTAATTATGTATTTTTTAAGACAATTTACACGAACTTTGATGAATTTCATTCGACATTCTTTTATTTAATTTTTACACTGACTTTTCTAAATTACGCGATGTTATCCACTATTTTTATATTAATGAATCCATAAGTAATAATACCCTGGAATATGCGTACATCACCTCTCCAAAGTTCCATTCAAATAAACACTAGAGACCCATTTATTGAAAGAAATAATGTAAAACCTTATACTACACAATACTATCAAACACATCTTTGAATGTTATAAGACAACAACAAATTGATTATAGTAATTATGAAATAATGAATGTTGTAACACAATAAATTGTCAATAGTAATTTATTGGCAATAGATAAGTAACGGATATATAATTGAATATTACGTTACACAACAAAAAGATATAAACAACTTAATTAAAAAATACGATAAAATAGTTTATTATGTTATAAATGTTTGGATATATTGTTAATTTGAAGCCATAGCCAACTATATAGTAACATACAACTACTAATATTAAATAAATAACAACTTATTCAAATTAATTTTCTAAAAACTGTATATTATCTAAATCCAACTAATTTCATTTGTATTTTCTAATCATTTATTCTAACAAATTTATCCTTATTTTGATTTGACAGAAAATACATTTTATGCCTAATTAATATTCATTTGCTCCAATGGAAAAGAGTAAAGTAACAAGTAGGTGGTGATGTGTGGCTTTCGAAGCATGGCCATTGGAGCACTCCAAAGGTCACGTTTGGATGACTTATGCATAGTGAATGAGACACGACAGAATGGCACCTCCAAGCATTTCGCAACCACGCAAAGCACGTTAGCAAATCCAAATAATTTATGGATATAAATAACCAATTTAGTCCTCCCTAAATATATCTATCTTTGAATAAAAAATTCAACATCGAAAAATTGCTAGTAAATGTATTTTATTAGTTTGCCAAAGTTAACTTTAGTTTTGGGCATTTATATAAACTTTTTTTAACGTTAAATTTTACCTTCTCTTATACATTCATGACCAATTAGAAGAATCATATGGAGAACAAAATTATTTTTATTTTAACTATTATCTTGTGATGGTTTTTTTTATTTAATTGTCTTATTTCACTTTTATAATATTTTTATAAAGTTTTCTTCAATATAAACGTTTTATAAAATCAATATTTTATTGAGTTTTCACTATTGTAGTCAGGAAAACGACAAAGGTTATTTTCGTCTATAGACAGCGATTTATGAATCGAGGCATATACATGCGAGACAAAAAGTTCACCCTTTTATGCATCGCCAGAACCAAGACATAAAAGGATAAGATTTTGCCTCGGTTCAAAGGTGACCGAAGCAATATGGTTTTTGTTTGTTTATTTTTTTCCGAACGACATTACGCCTCGGTTCCTGTTGAACCAAGGTAGTATGTTGGCCTCTACTGTCTCGGTTGAGACCTGAACCGAGGCAGTAAACCATTTTTATTTTTTATTTTTGCTTTTTCGTTAGACTTTCTACCTCAGTTATGGCCTGAACCGATGCCATAGAGGCTTTTCTGCCTTAATTATGCTCACAACCGAGGCGTATTCCCTTGTTTTTTTTAAGAACATGTTTGTTTCTACAACATTCTCAACTGCAGAAACATATCTGCATATAATTTTACAGCCAAAACAACCCAGAAGCATATATTTTCAATAAAAATTATATTAAAACATAAATGCATTCAATGTAATCATAAATCAACGTCTTAGAAGCATAAATCAATTCAATGTAATCATAAATCAACTTTGAAGCATAAATCAATCCAATGTACAAAGTTAAACTAATAATAATGTACAAAAGCATAAAACAACTTAGAAGCATAAACTTAGAACTTACTATATCCTAATATCTACTACATAATATTATATAGTTGAATTAGATAATTTAGCCAGTGCTTTCCTCATGAGTTTAAGTGACTTCTTTGGAATTGGGGTAGTCATATTAAATCTCTGCATAAAGCACAATGATTTCAATTAGTGTACTAAACTATAGAGAAAATAAAATTCAAACCTAAATATTACCGTTTCCCATCCACTGGTGTAATGTGCACGAATAATGGTCATCATCCAATACATGACGTAGTAACCACACTCATATGACCCGTTTTGTCTATTACACTATAATATATCATCATAATTATAAAATGTTAAATAAAATCTTTGGAATGTTACAAAATGTAACAAAGTATGGACTAAACTACCAAATCTTAAGGGTCATCCATACAAGTTTTTTAGCTGTAGCAGTAGATCTCCTAGACAACATCATATGTGCTGCAAGGGAACTATTAAAAAAAATTGCTTTAGCATACATTTATATAACAAAGAAAATTGAAACATTGAGGTTCTTACCAATCTACTACTTGTCTAAGAGGGCTGGGAGGAGACTTGTGCAATGAACAAAACCAGACAACAATGTTCTCTGGTATGAAGATCACAAGTAGCTGTCAGTGACACCTGAAATTGGTAATAACTTAATTCTTATATACCAAAATTCATAAATGAAAGTTTGAAGTTAACAAAATTCACTTACCCAAGTATATAAGAAAGAAAATGTATGTCCTTCCCCATTGCAAAGAAGGTGGTGATGTATGCTTGGATTTCATCAAATTTATTTCTTTCATGAGTCATATAGGGGTCAATGAACCCATATACATCATTGAACCCCATCTTGTTATTGACACCAAACACATACCTGAAATGAAGAAATGATCTGATATCAGTAACTTGATAAATCAATTTTATATAAAAAAGTTCTCATAAACTTACATCATCCACAACTGAGCGAATGTAATATTAATTTCTTCTCTCCCCGACGCAAGCTCCCTAACATCTTGCTGATGCAAGTACAATACGATCTCAACATGTCTTCCAAATGTAGTAGAATCTCATGGTACAATCATCGGCGCATCTACAATGATGTTAACAAGCTCGTCTAACGCATCAAGAGAGTCGTCCTCAAATAAATGAGTCTTCTTCGGTGTATGACTTGCCTCTTGACCTATCTGTTGTTACATGAAAAATAGTTATGTTTTGACGTCCATAAAAAAGTAAATATTAAAATTGAGAAGTATATAGTAGGAGTGTTTACCGGGGGGTTAGATACAACATCAACCAAATGTCTAGGTCAGGCGACGAAGGACTGAAATGCCTATGCCACAGTGAAAAACTCCTCTGTAGGCACAAGAAGAAGGGCATATGGTATGACAACTTCATGCACTGTGACCTTGACCTCATCTTCTGCTAGCTCACACCATGCACTACAGTGGCTGCCTCATAGACTGTTCCACGAACCACTTGCATGGTCCCGGTAGGAGAGAGAAGGTATAACTGACATGGACGAGTGTTGTCCATGTCGTCCCCTTGTGCACCGGCAGCTGAACAACTTCCTTTGTCGCTTCTACCTGTCAAATTAAATGTTAGTTTGTACAAAAAGTATATTAATAAACAAAAATGATTATTAAGTTTACCTGTAGGGTGCACAACATGTTCTGCTATAGGAGATGGCGCAAGAGGATTGCCATAATGCTCAAACTGCTATTGGAATTGGTGGGCAACCATTTCAACAACTTCATCATACAACCCTACCCGGACCTTCTTTGTGATCTCATGAGTGATCTCTTTTCTGATGTCCTCCTTCAGCTTTTGTTCATACTCTTTAGTTAATCCGTATGAAGATGGACGTGAGGAAGACCCAAAGAACTGTCGTATGCCTATGTTAGTCCCAGTAGCACGCACCCGTCCTGGGTGCTTAAGTCGTCAAATAAATGTGGCAAGAATATCCTGACAACCTTCTTGTGGGAATTGACCTTGGGAGCTTTGCTCAACCAAGGAGTCCTATAACTAGGGATGACAAAAAAATCCACGCCCACGGATATCTGCGGATAAAACCCGCGACAGATAGTTACTATCTACAGATATTTATTACTTGCGGGTAACGGGTAGCGGGTATTTTAATACCTGCTTCCAAACGGGTCAGATGCGGGTATGATACTATCGAACCCACAGATACTCGTTACCCGAAAAAAAATTAATAAAAATTTAATTAATATTTTTAAAAAATTAATTTTTTATTACTCTTAAAAAAGGGAAATTTTAATAACAATGACTTAGGATTCCTTTCAATTACCTTTTTTTTAAAGAAAAAAGGTGTTACATTACTTTTGACCTAAAACCTAATAGAGATATCAGACATATACATAGAATCCCATTAAAAGAATTCTCTCTTAACGGAGGACTCTTTTCTTCTTCCTTCTGGTTCAGGTCGCACAGGGAGTATGCTCCATTTCCTCTTCCTATCTCTCTTGGTTCTGTAGGGGTTTTGTTCCGATTTGGGATTTGAAATTAGGGTTTTATTTGTTCTCTAATTTTGGAGGTTTCTTTTGTACTTTTTGATTCGCATTTTGGGGTTATGATTCAAATGAGTGTTTTTGAGTTTTTTTGGATTTTAGTTCATTGATGCATATTGGATTTTTTAAGACCCTGGTGGTTATCACGGTTTGGAGATTTATGTGATTGCGTTCGTTTTTGAAATTTGGGTTTAGGATTCCTTTTTTGCGTTCTCTTGGAAATTCTTTATCTCTCTGTTTCATACATTGATATGTATTTGTGCGTTAATCCTGTGACTAAATTGAGAGTTCAGTTACGTGGTGTTTCTTCCTCATATATTTTTTTTTCAAAAGTTGTTTAATATTTGTTTTCTTTAACTTTGTTTAAAAATTACATTATGTCTTTTTAATATGTAGCAACTATATTAAATTCTCTTTAACTTGTAATTTAATTTAAACCTTATTTAAAAATTCACAAAATATTTGTGGGTTGAAAACAGGTATCCGCGGGTTGAAAAAAATCCGCAGATTTTTTATGCGGATATCCAGCGGGTTGCGGGTACGGTTTTTTGCATGCGGGTCGAGTTGCGGGTGGGAATTTACAGTGCATTATGCCTCGGGTGGTTTTCTAATCGAGGTAATAGAGCTATTATGCCTCGGTTCCCCTTGAACCAAGGTCTATAAGTTCGCTGAAATTGTAAAACCGCTACTGCATTTTCATATGCTTCGGTTTGTGCAAGCCGAGACGTATTAGCCGCGTTAGAAAACTATTTTTTACTAGTGTTTAACTGAATCATATGTTTTTAAGATGTTTTTTTTCATAATTTAGAATCTTAATTTTTTTTGTCGTATTAACAAATTTTTATATGGAAATCTTATATGACCTGGATTTTAAACTTGTTTATAATGTTTGCAATATTGTCTTAAATTGTTAACATACGAATTTAATATTTTTCTATGGCATTGGTATTTTTCTTTTCCAATATTTTCATATTATATATCATGCACGCATATTAAATTTAATGTTGTTAATGTAATAGGATGATAATTTTTAGATTAGTTTCAAATTATTTACCCAATAATTTATATTGTAATAGACATTCTTTTATTCTTAGAATTCCAAAACCTCCACTTACCCCTTCAACACTTTCATTCTAATACAAACAAATAATAATTAAATCAAAAAATTATCGGTTAAATTTCTTTATATTTATCTACAAACTCCTGCTTTTTATTTTTTTTCTATAAAATTTCTGACAAGTTTTAGAACAATTAAAAGAGTGCATAGAGGCCTAAAACGTGTTTTAAAATGTAAAACATGACCGATGACAGTTTTATAAGTAAAATAATCTTATAGATGTTGGCTAAACACTCCCCAACATCTAATTTTATATAGACGTCGACTCTCTCTACATCATACGTCAAACCCTCTTATAGAAGCACCCAAATCAGAATTGAAATGTCACTTTTTTATGTCATTAGATGTTTGATAGAGTTGGGCTGACGTCTAATAGGTATTAGACATCATGTCCCCTTCCCATGGACGTCAATAAGCTCGAAAACATATCCCAAAATGGTGCCAAGCTAGAATTTTTACCATAATAACACGTCGGCAGAGAAAGAGGGCCGACGTCTTTAGCTAATTTGACGTCAGGGGTTGGAGGGGCTGACGTCAAATGACCTGTTGAACCCCCAAAATCAATACGCGAGCCTCACTTTCTTTCGCATTTTCGTTTCGGGTTTTTGCCATTGCTGCTCGTTCATGAAATTGAGAAGGTGCAAAGGTATGTTTTTTATTGATTTTCTTCCATTAAACTTAGTTTCCACCGATTAAATATAGTTTTGGCTGATTAAATTTAGTTTCCATCGATTAAATTTTGCTTATGGTGCAGGTTTGTGCACGAGTTGACAGACCTCCACGGTGGCATAGAGTGCCCAATTTCCATTGCTTGAAAATGACTTCCTTCCACTCTTACGGTGATATCATTTTCGGCCCTTCAAGAAGGTTAGTTTTTTTGGTTTTTCTAGATATATGATTGATTATTGGTTATTAGTTATTGGATATGTGATTATTGGAGATATGATTTTTAGTTATTGGTTATTGGTTATTGGAGATATGAATTGCTTTAGTATTATAATGAATTGAAACAAATAGTATATATAATTTTGTGATGTGCTGGAATTGTAATATTGTAAAAACAATTTAATTTAAAAAAAAAAACAAAATGGATGTCAGTCTAGTAGGGGTTCGACGTCAAAATTGACGTCTGTCCACGTACCAGTCGAGGTCAATTTACATCACACTTGGAATCCAACGTCAAATTGAAGTCTCCCAATAAGACGTCGAATATGGGTTGGATGTTGAATGTAAAAAATAGCAAACATCAAATGCCTTTTTTGTAGTGGTGCATGTAGGACATGTTATGCTCTTGCACTTACATGGGTCCAACATAGGTGGTGTTAGGGTTACGCATTGTTTCCATTTCAAGTATATTTTGACCAACCATTCCACTACTAGTAACTCATATGGGTTAAGGCTCTTCTAGAGCTCAAGGCTTCATCTTTTTTTCATCCTTTCCATCTTCATATCTATCCTTGTGTGCTAGAATGTGTAGGAGTAACTAAACTCCATTTCATTAGGGTTGGATGTAATGTACCTAAACTCTTTGTAGCTTTTTCTATGCAATAGAATATCTTTTTGTATTCATGTGTTCTATCTCTTGTTTTCACTTGCATGATGGAATATATATGCTATTTTGTTGACATATAATCATTGGAAAGTGTTTTGGAACCTAGACTAGGATAGAACAACCAAGAGGTTTGGTTCTAGACATAGACTAAGGTTCTTGGTCATTCTTAACATCTTTTCTTAATGCAAATCTTGTGTTTGAATATCTAAGGGATTAATATTTTCACATGAAGATTTAGAACTTGTTTATAAGGAATTAGAACTTGTTTACTTATGATGTAAATGTATGAAGATGTTAGAGATATATTGCATGGTTAAGTGATTAGAGTTTGGATTATGAAATCCAACCCCGATGAGTCTTTACCCATATAGTTGTATAATCATTATTTTCAGTAATTTTCGTATGTTCGTAATACACTTGAATCAATCATTCTTTATATTTATTACTTAAACTAGTAAGTAATCATAATTACTTAAACAAATGCAAATCCTTTGAGAGATGATATCTGGACTTACAATTTATATTATTTGAACGAATCGATGCACTTGCTAAAGAGTTAACACTCAACTGCAAGGGTGTGCTGCTCAGCACCAATCTATTTTTCCAAACTTTACATGTTTTGAAATTTCATGCTTTTATGATTTTTCAATGTTTGTTTTGATAGTTAAACTTGTTGGTTTAGATACACTTTTAATATATGTATGTTTAAAAAGATATATAGATTTTATGATAAAGTTATCAATTTTTTAAAATGGATATGTTTTAATCCTTTAATGATTAGTTGAATATATATATATATATATATATATATTGAATATTATGATGGTTTATGCATGAAGTTCTCTAAGTATTTTGGAATTATGGTTTGAAAATAGTTTTTAAGCTGAAATTCTTTAAGGATGTTTCAAATAGTGTATTATTGTAGGACATATGGTGAGAGTAGTAGGAGGTTCTAGGTTAAGGGCTTAACCTTGACCTAAGGCGTTGTTTAACGGACTAGCTAGCCTTGTATGGTAGCTTGGGGTAGGCCACTTGTTTTACCACTACAAGTACACAACTCGTCATAGCACGATAATAACACATGTGTACGGATGTTTGAGTCTAAATGTCTGATATGTTTAGGTATGGTGCTGAGATGAATATGAAAGTATCATATAATACTTTATGAATGACATGTTTGTTCTTTTAATATTAGTTTACCCTTGTTGTGTTGTTTGTCTTTTGTTTTGTTGTATGTTTTGAATGGGTTTAATGTCTCCTTAAGTCTCTATTTTTGTTCAGAATTTCAAATAGATCCCTTTCTTTTTCGGCGTCTCAATTGGGTCCTTATTTTCGTAAAATTGAAGTAATTAGAGGCCTTCCGTTAAATTGGACAAACGCCGTTTAAGTTTGGAGTACGTGGCATAGTCAATATATTATTTTAAATAATGTGGCAGTTTATACATGATTAACATGTATTTTATAATTTTTAAATTTAAAAATTAAGGGTAAATTGGGAAAAGAAAATTAAAGGCAGTGACTCTTTCTGCAATTGAGGAATGAAATTAGGGTTCATGAGAGAAAGTTGAAGGAGGCGGAGCCGACGGAGGATTTGAAGTTCGCCTTGAAGGATCTTCCAGCAAGCTGGTTCTCGAGCTGAGATGTTGTTACGGAAGAGCAGGATGAAGGAGGCGTGCTTGGAGGCGAGGAGGTTGAGGTAGAAGGTCTTGAGGAGTGTGTAGCAGGGGTCGATGGTGCCCTGGAAGACGTAGACGTGGTAGCCGCTGGCGAAGGGGGTGAAAGGCATGAAACAACAATGTTACGCGGGTCGGGCATTGCAGTAAACACAACCCAACCACAGGAACGAATTGCCTCCCCTCTCAAGAGTAACGAAGCTCATCTCTAATCTCTCTTCCCGCCGCCGCAAGCTCATATGATCTCCTCTGTCGAGTTCACGACTGCGAGGCAAAGGCAAGGCGTCTCACGCTGACGACGTTAACAATCCTATCCTTCCCCTTTGTTAGGTTTTCAGGTTTTCTTCCTTTAAGGTATGCGTTTTTTTCTTCTCTCAAGGGTTTTCAGATGATGAAATATTTATGGATCTGGTTCTGTGTTGTGCTAAAATTTTGTTATGGACGCCGCATCTCGTCCTCATCGCATTCATGCTCTGTTTGTCTGATAAAATGTTTTTCTTTCGAAAGAAGTAAAAAGTTGGGGTTTTGAATTTTTGTTGTGGTACTTGTAAATGTAATGGTATTATTTGCTGAATGTCTCTGGTTGTTCTCTATGAGCATTTGGATGCTGATACGTGTTTTAATTATTTATTATCAATTATTTTTATTTAGTGTTCATGATAACGTTAGTTTGTTACTGGTGTTATAAATCGCAGACTATGTGATTGTGGTAGTTACAAGAGTTTAATTTTTGAGAAGTTAGTTGTTCTTCGTTTCAGATTCTGGAAAAGTTTTTTTTTCTACCATGGATGCGTGATTTGGTTACCGGAGAAGATGAAGGATAGTATTCCAGGAATAATGTTTGGTGCTGAGAGTGTTTTTTGACCTTTCCATGTATTCTATGAAATAAGATGACCATTTTGTCCTCATTTAAATTTTATTTTCCCTCTTTCCACTATATTTTTTAATTAAAAAATTAAAAAATTACACTTCGCATACATTTTTATTGCCACATCATTTAAAAAGACACAGTCAGCATGTCACGTAACATCCTAATTAACGCCATCTTTTCAATTTAACGGAAAGTCCCTATTTGATTTAATTTTACAAAAATAAGGATTCAATTGAGACGCCGAAAAAGAAAAGGACCTATTTGAGATTCTGGACGAAAATAAGGATCTACAAAGACATTAAACCTTTTGAATGATCACCTTATGGATGAGAATAAAGGGAGATAAGCACTTACAGGAGCAACCCTTCGAATGCAAGAACCCAAATGTATAATTTGCCTAATCTTTTCTTTGGTTGTAATAGAAGAAACTTTTAGTATCACATAAATAGTTCTATTTTAGAGTTTTGTATATAAAGATAGAGTTATAGTTATTTTGAATAATCATATAAATATTTTATATATCTTTATGAATTAATTGTTTTAGTTTATTGATTTTGTGATATTTAGTGTTTTATGCTATTTAAATGCGACGTTACATTTATCAAATTTATAAAATTTTATAAAATATAAATGATAATAAAATTATAATTCAATCCTTTTATATTTAAATACACTTCTCTAGTCACCATTATAAGATACGTAGAAGAAGAAGAAAAAGTCGTTTTCTATGTAAGATATTTTACAATAAAACATTTAATAACTTTCATTTAAAAAGCATATTTGTCCCTATAATTCTTCTAAGTGGTGATGAATTTTTAAACCGAAAAAGTATATGCAGAAGTTAAAGTGATAATTGCTTTCATTTAGAAACACGAATACAGACATATTTAAAAACTAACAAGTAAATGTATTTTATATCACAGATTCTAATGAACAATTCAATATTTAGTTCCGCATGTTTATTTAAATTAAAGATTATTTAATTTTCATAACTATCATATTTTCGAACCAAAAAGGATAGTATAGCTATAAGATTGACAGTTACAATTACAAGCAAAATACTGTTATAATATGCGAATTAAATAAGAATAGTGGGTCCACTCTTTCTTTTATAAAATGATGGAAAATCTAATTGGTTGATCTAGTTGACCTTTGAAAATAGGGTATGGGTTTTTTTTTTCTTCTAATAACAAATAAATATTAATGAGTACACCTAAGACATTATTATTTAATAAATTATTTAAAAAGTTAAAAGAAATGTTCAACAAAAAACATCAATATAACTTAATGTAATTATTTTCATGAATTATTTTAAACTTCTTAATAGTAAACATGATCCTTATTTAACTATCTTATAGATTAAGGATTGTGTGTGTGAAAGAAAATTCTAGAAGATATTTTCACGCCAACTGTTACGGCTGGTCTAGATTAAACCAGACTTTTCTGAATTCTTCATCCGTATTCTTGTATAGTTTTCAACAATGGAAGAATTTTACACCAAAAAAACAGATTCAACGCGTACCAAATCTTAGTGAGAAACCAATTCGTTGCTATGTCTTATTTTATTACACAATTTTGTAAAGTATTTACGGAAGGAAAAAAAATAAAAAATTATGTATTGTAATTAATATTTGTTGATAAAATATTAAATATGTGATAATAGTAGAAAATGAGAAATACGTAAATCTTGTATGAAACCTTTCATATATGATTGATCCATGTTTTTTTTTTTCCATAAAGCAACGTGCGTCTATTAAAATGAAAATAAAACCTAGTAAATAAAAAGCCTTCGTCTTTAAATTTTAACAAACCAATAATATAAAATAAAATAAAATTAGTTGAATTGTTTAAAAAATAAAATAATTTAAAAGTCTAATCTTATAAAGAAAAAGAGATAATGGGAAGCAGAACCTTTCAGGAGATGATTGATTTTCACGTTATTGATTGGTAGTTTTCAGTGGTCACCATTACCTACAGAATATTTTTCTCCACCTTATTTCTGCTTTCTCATTTCGTGTCATTCATCACTTCTCTCTCTTACCCCTTTCTTTCTCTCTCTGTCTGTCTCTGTCTCTCTCTCTCTCTCCCTAAGAAACTTTCAAATATTTATAAATAATAATAAAATGGTAGGATATATTACATTTATATGAACCCGAATAAATAAAATAATTATAAAAAAACTAAATTTTTGTACTTTTAAAAAATAAATAATATCAAATAAATAAAAAAATTTATATATGTCTAAAGCGTAAAAAATAGGAATTAAAATTAATTTATATAAGATTTTATTGTAAAAATTTAAGATCTGAAGATAAAATATCACTAGAAACTTTTAATAAGATAGATCTTTCATTAAAGTATATAATAACATGAAATAAAATTTATATACAAAATTTTAAATTATAAAAATAAAAAAATTCATCAATTAAATAAAATATTAATTAAAACATGGATTTTTGCAACAACTTTATATTAAAAATAAATTTAAAAATAATGTTAAACTTTACAATTAAAAAGTTTAAATCAAGATATTTAAGTTGAGCTTTTAATCTATCAGATGACCTTAATTCGTATAACTAATGGCAACTGCTAGAAGTAATCGATAATCATTTGCCACGTGTTAATTCGTGATTGCCACTCCGAGACAGTTGGCGCTCACAGGAGGGGACACTCAGGAATTTTTCTTTCCTATTTTCAATCAACGTAGGAATCCTTAAAGAACTCAAATCAAGATAACGTGCGGACCGAATTAATTATCCTGGAATGGCTTAAAGTTGGTTTAGATTTCAAGAGTTCTTCGTTTTCAATCCAAAAAAGAATATACGCACGTTGAGATTAGAACCATTGCTTCTTTGTGAGAGTTTCGTGTTGAAACATCCATCTACAAAGTAGCGTCCCCAATCCTGAAAATGAAATTCAGATCCAAACATCACGAAAATAAAAAAGAAATGGAACAATGACGTTCACACAAACGAGACAGTTTACAAAACGAAGAAACCAATGAACGCTAATTTAGTTTTCAAAACGCCAACACCAATCATCAAACTATTCTCGATCATCAACAAAATTTTACAACAGACACAATCCACGCAGATATGGATCGCCGTCAGCATCATCATCATATTCATCTAAAAGCCACAATGACTCTGATATGTAAATGCCCAAACCTATTAGTAAATACATTTTTATTTATGATTACGAGGAGGACGGAAGCGGAATGGAGGAGGCGCCGGTCCTCAGAAGGAGGCTTTGCGCGCGTGAGAGCTGTTCCATGAGGGAGACGATTTGCGCGTGGTAGTCACGTGCCTGGTAAACTGCCTCCGCTTCGAGCTCCCCGAGCTGCGAGCAGAGCCTCTCCTCGGCCTCCTCGGCCACGCGCAGCCTCTCCCGCGCGCTCTGAAGATCGCGCTTCATCTGCTCCTCTCGCTCCTTGCTTTCTCTGAGCTCCTTCTCGAGCTCCTCGTTCCGCTTCTTCAGCTCGTTCTCTGCCGGCGCCGGAGGCATATTTTTCTCTTGCTTCCCGGAGCGGATGCCGATCGCTGCCATCATCGTTAGCGCCATATCGTAACGCTTCGCAAATAAAATCAAAGGTTTCTGAGAATAAAGAAAAAAAGTGTACGATGGTATGGGTTGTGTTGTGAGGGGTAGAGTGGCGAGGTGGGAATATAAATAGAGTGGAATCAGCTGTGTCCAGGTTCAGTGAACCTGGTTTTCACCCCAAGGACTTTTCACCATTCATCTTTCTCTTCAACGTTGCTGACGTAATTGCTTGCATTCTGCTTTTCTTTTTCACACATTGTTATTTTTTAATCTCGTATACGTAATTCGTTTTCTTTTCCCTAAAATATTTGTTTAAACGGCAATAAATCATAAGGGAAACAGTCGACGAGAAAGAAAAAAGAAAATCAAATTAATATTGTTGAATTAAGTAAAGGAAGTGGAAAGAGATGAATAAATGAATATAAAATTTCACTGATTAAAAATAAAATAAAGAAGGGTAGTTGTTTAAACGTAATTATAATAATGCCCTTACATCTAAATTAAATATCAAATACTTGTATTGTCTCTTATAAAAATTGTGTTGTACTTGCATGGCATGGCTATGGTTAGCCATGATTAATTATATCTTACTTAATACATTTAGATTTGATTCAATTAATTGATATAGGATTATGCTATAGCAGAGCCAGTTGTGTGATTATAATCATAGAAAAGAAAAAGTATTTTTCATTTCCGTAATCAATATAATTAATTATGAATATTACATAATATATTATGTAGCTTAAAAAATAACAAAAAAAATTAACATAATCAAGTGCTCTTTTCAATAATACAAAAGATAAAAGAAAAGTACAATTTTGAGAAAACTTTAATTTAAGTATTTCTTTTATTTTACAATTTCCCGTCTCAAATACAAATTTAAAAGGGTGTTTCTCTTAAAACTTTTCACTCATTTCAACTTTAATTTATTCAAGCAAACCACTTGTCTTATTACATGTATATATATAGTTCCATATTTATTGTTCATTTATTATTAATATTATGCCTTTTAAGTTAGAATAAACAAAAACAGAGAGCATTTGATGGTTCATACATATAAAAGTTGTAATCTCGTACTTTTTGAAATACGAAATATAAAGAGGTTATTCAGTACATTGTGTTCTTGTGTTTTTCCCTATTCTTAGTGCTTTAATCATGATCTTCTTCGTTGGCTTGTGCGTGTGAGGGTTACAAACACTAGCTGAGTTTCTCAGGTTCTCTCCGCCTTCTCTCTAGAAGCTCAGCAGTGTGGATAACGCTTTCTCTCTCTTGCCATCATGTGCAGTCCAATATAACACTTAATACAGAGTGTGTTTTTCCCTTTTTACCCTCATGTCTAATATGGTATCAAGAGAATAGGTTCTATTTTCCTGGTGTGTGAAGAGTGGGTGTGATCTGTGACTATAATTGTGTGTATCCAGAAGAGGAGAAAGAAGTTTTCTTTAGGTGTGTGAAAATCAAAGAAACTACAAGAAACTAGCAAGAAAGGGATGACAGGTATTGGAGGAATACAGGGGCCGTTGCCAGTGTTTGATGGGAAGCTCTTTGATGACTGGCGCATCAAGATGCAAGCCATTTTTGGCTTCCAGGATGTTTCAGAGGTTATAGAAGATGGGCTACCTGAATTGGGTGCAAGAGCCACTGAAGAGGAGAAAAAAAGTTACATGATGCAGGTGAAATTGGACAACAAAGCCAGATTTCTACTGTATCAATGTGTCAGCCTAAAGATCTTCAACAAGATCTCCAAGGCTGCTACTGCTAAGGAAGTATGGGACATCCTAGTGAAGACGTATGGTGATGGAAACAAAAACAAGAAAGTGAAGTTGTAGGAACTAAGGAGACAATTTGAGATTCTGATCATGGATGAGGGTGAAACCGTGGCAGAATACTTGGACAAAGTGCAGGAGTTGGTGAACAAAATGAAGAAACGCAATGATGCAATTTCAGATGAGTACATTGTGGATAAGATTCTGAGAACCCTAACACCCAGATTTAACCATGTAGTGGTGGCTATTGAAGAAGCTCGTAATCTAGAGACCATGGAGATTGAGGAGCTGTTGCACTCATTAGAAGCCCATGAGTATCACATCAATGAGCGCAAGCACTGTCAAGAACAAACCCTATAGGCCAGATCACAGTTTAAGGGCAAGAAGGGGTTCAAGAAATGAGGAAAAGGTAGCAAGAAGTGTAAAGACTCATAGGACCATCAAGGAGAAGAGTCTAGTGAGTCAGGAAAGGTGAAGAACCAAAAGAATGAAGATGAAGAGTGGAAATTTGACAAAAAGAAAGTTAAATGCTATAACTGTCAGAAACTTAGCCATTATGCCAAAGAGTGCTGGAAAGGTGAAGGGACTAAAAACAAACCCAAGAAGAGGACAAATCTGGCCCAAGAGGAGGAATCAGATTCAGAGGCAGTAATGTTGATGGCCAAAACCGAGGATGATTCATTTGAGAATGTTGTGTGGTACCTAGATTCTGGGTGTTCCACCCACATGACAGGGAGGAAGGATTGGTTTATGAGAATGCAAGGGGCTACACAAGGAAAGATTAACTTTGTTGATGATAGAAGTCTGAATGCAAAGGGATCTCACAGGATTGTTCTAAGGGATGTAGAGGGAAAAGAAGTGATAATTGAAGAGATACTGTATGTACCAGGGCTGAAAACGAATTTGCTAAGCTTGGGGCAGCTACTGCAGAAGGGATATGTGATGAAAATGGAGAATAAATGTCTCAGCATTTTCAATCAACATAAAAAGATTGTTGAGCAGGCTCAGCTGTCACAGAACAGGACCTTTAGAGTGGTAATGAGTGTAGTAAAACACCAATGCTTCACTACATCAAAAAGTAAGGAGGAATGACTGTGTCATTTAAGGTATGGGCACTTAAACTTTAAGGATCTGTCTCTGTTAGGTTAGAAAAATATGGTGAATGGTTTACTTAAGGTGGAAGTTCCAGAAACTGTTTGCAAGGAGTGTATTCAGTGCAAACAAACTAGGGGTAGTTTCCAGAAAAGTTTACCCTAGGAATCTACAGAGAAACTAGGGGTGATCTATTCAGATGTGTGTGGTCCTATTCAAGAAGAAACACCTAGAGGCAGTAGGTACTTTCTACTGTTTATTGATGATTGGACTAGGAAGTGCTGGGTCTATTTGATTAGAAGAAAGGGAGAAGTGCTACAGGTATTTCAGAAGTTTAAAAATCTTTTGGAGAGACATTGTGGGCAGAAAGTTAAGGTGTTCAGAACAGATGGAGGATGAGAGTATACCTCCACTGAATTAAGAAATTTCTGTGAAAATGAGGGGATTGTGCATGAGGTTACCCTTCCCTATACACCACATCACAATGGTGCAGCAGAGAGGAAGAACATAACCATACTGAATATGGTCAGATGCATGTTATAGAGTAAGAGATTGCCTAACTTTTTTTGGGGGAGAGGCTATGCTGACAGCCACCTATATACTGAATATGTCTCAAACAAAGAGACTGGATGACTTGACACCTGAAGAAGCATGGACAGGAGTGAAACCAGATGTCAAAAATCTTAAAATCTTTGGTTCTATATGCTACAAGCATATACCAGATCAATTGAGAAGAAAACTAGATGATAAGGGAGTGCCTCTGATTTTGGTAGGCTATAACTCCACTAGAGGTTACAAGCTGCATGACCCTACATCAGGGACAACATGTATTAGCAGGGATGTGATTGTGGATGAGGATGGAGTTTAGCAATGGGAAGCAAATGAGCAGGAACCATTAACCATCACTTTGGAAGATGCAACTGCTGTAGTTGAAACAAAGAAGGGCATGAAAGATGACAACAGAAGGAGTCATCACGAGTTACAAATCTACCAACACACCTAAGGGATTTTGATTTGTCCTATGAGGCTACTCTCACATCAGAAGGACATTTTATCACTATGCTTTAATTGTAGAGGCTGAACTAGTTGATTTTGACGAAGCTGTGAAGGAGGAGAGATGGTATATGGCTATGCAGGAGGAAATTGATTCTATAGAGAGGAATCATATATGTGAATTGGTGGAACTACCTTCTAAAAAGAAACCTGTAGCATTGAAGTGGATTTACAAGTCAAAGATAAACCCACAAGCTGTTGTTGTGAGACACAAGGCACGACTGGTTGCTAAAGGATTTCTATAGAAGGCTGGAGTGGAATATGGAGAGGTGTTTGCTCCTGTAGCCAGGGTTGAGACAATCATATTAGTGGTGTCTCTAGCCACTAAGTTTCGCTGGTCTTTACACCAGTTGGATGTGAAGTCAGCTTTCCTAAATGGAAGGCTTGAGGAAGAGGTCTATGTTGCACAGCCGCTGGGCTTTGAGGTTGAAGGGTAGCTGGATAAGGTGTATAGGCTGAGGAAAACTCTCTATGGGCTTAAATAGGCTCCAAGGGCCTAGAACCAGAGGATTGCTTGGTTCATGGGCAATATTGGCTTTGAGAAATGTGTTTCAGAACACGGGTTGTATGTGCAGTGCTGCCAATACAATGGCAGAGTAGAGAAGTTAATTGTGTGCATGTATGTGGATGACTTATTAGTCACTGAGAGTTGTGAGGAGCTGATTTCAGGTTTCAAAGCTGAAATGCAGAGGGAATTTGAAATGAGTGACTTGGGAAGACTTAGTTATTTTCTTAGGATAGAGTTTACTTAGACTGAGTGTGGAATAGTGATGCATCAGTCCAGGTATGTCCTAGACCTACTAAAGAAGTTTAAGATGATTGATTGTAATGCAGCAAACACCCCAACAAAAGTAGGGCTGAGGCTTGAGAAGGAGCCAGAGGAGGAAGCTGTTGATCCAACAACTTACAGAAGGATGGTGGGGAGTTTGAGATATCTCTATAACACCAGGCCTGTCTTGAGTTATAGTGTTGGAGTTATAAGTAGGTACGTGGAATGTCCTAGAGTATCACATTTGAATGCAGTCAAACGAATACTGAGGTACTTGCAGGGTAAACACTTCTATGGAATTCTGTTGAGAAGAGGAGAGGCTGGAGAAGAAGTGCAAATCACTTCTTACTCAGATGCAGATTGGTGTGGTGATAAGGCAGACAAAAGGAGCATTGTTGGGTATATTTTCTTCATGGGGGAATCTCCTATTTCCTGGAGTTCTAGAAAGGAACCAGTGGTTGCATTGTCGTCATGCGAGGCAAAATACATAGTTGCTTGTGAAGCTACGTGCAAGCAACTTGGTTGGGATTCTTGTTAGAGGGGTTGAAGGTTGAGCTAGCTGGGAGAGTTAGGCTACTTGTTGACAACAAAACAACCATAGATCTTGCTAACATCCTACATCACTTGAGACCCGGTTTCACTATATCGAGGAACAGGTCAACTGTAGGAAGCTTGAAGTGGTACACTACAGATCCGAAGACCAACTTGCAGATATACTCACCAAAGCTCTTAAAGGTGAACGCTTTTTGTCATTCAGAAAGAATATCGGTGTAGTGCAAGCAGAAATCGGTGGAGATCGCACTAGAAGAAGGTTGAAAACCTAGGGTTTTCACCGGAAAAGAGAGAATCACTCTAGGAGAAGTCTTTTTCCCGATTTTAATCAGTGAAAAATGTCCGTGTGCTCAAAAGGAAGTGTCTTTATTGATTTTAATCGGTTAAAAACACTTAAAATCGGAGAGATGGAGTTTTCACCGATTCAATCGGTGAAAAAGAGGGTTTTCTTCAGAAAATCATGTTTTTCGAAGTTTTTGTTTAGGAGGAGTGTTAGAATAAACAAAAACAGAACATTTCAGTTTATGGTTCTTGCATATAAAACCTGTAATCTCATACTTTTTGAAATACGAAATACAAAGAGGTTATTCAGTACCTTGTGCTCTTGTGTTTTCCCCTTTTCTCTTAGTGCTTTGATCATCATCTTCTTTGTTGGCTTGTGCGTGTGAGGGTTACAAACCCTAGCTGAGTTTCTCAGGTTCTCTCCGCCTTCTCTCTAGAAGCTCAGCAGTGTGGATAACGTTTTCTCTCTCTTTCCATCACGTGTAGTCCAATATAGCACTTAATACAGAGTGTGTTTTTCCCTTTTTACCATCACCTGTAATATTTTAAAGATCTAGAAAAGGGAACGAAGAGGAATACATATAGTTTTTAAAATATTATACTTAATTATTTTAAATATTAACCTATAAATAACTAATAAACAAATTTTATTTTTATTGAAACTTTTTATTTCTCTAAAGTTATCTTTAGAAATATTTTTATCTTCTCTCTAAGTTTTTGAGTCAATTGTACATATGTTTGACGATGAAGAATCATTAATGATGTAAGAGTCCAAAAAAATTAGTTTCAAAGAAGGACAGGTGTTTCAAAATAAAGGGATTCAGCGGTGTATGAGTATATAAATAGAAATTTCGAAACCAAAGCTCGTCTCATTATTTCATACGCTGCACCTCTCTAAAACTATAATTTCCTACTCTTCCTCTCTGATGAGTCAATATTTTCTTCACTTCACTTAGTTTATTGTACTATAATTAATCAGGGAATTGTGCTTAATCGTCCGTTATTTTCCTATTTTTCCTAATTGTGCTTAATTCGATCAGAAATTCTTATTTTAACTAATTTGAATTATCTGAGCTTATTATTTTGCATTATTAATTATGGGAAAATTTTGGATATCTTTTTGGGACATTTGAAGGCTAAATGAGAAATGACAATTGAGCCCAATGCATTTCAGCCACTTCAATTTTCGCTGGTTGCTGTGTGAATTTTGTGTCAACTTGTTTGTCCTCGTTCGAGTTCAATTCGTATCCGTTTTCCATTCAATTTTTTTTCATAGTTTCGTCTAGATGTTTAGTTTCATGTATAGTTTTTACTTTGTTCAAATTCGATCTGTACCGTTCCCAGTAATTTGTTTACTCTCCTATGTCATCCCAGTGCTGCGTGAATGTTGTGTCAACTTGTGTGTCTTCGTTTGAATACAATTCTTATCCGTTTTGCATGCAATTTTTTTTCATAGTTTCGTCTGGATGTCTATTTTCACGTATAGTTTTTATTTTGTTCAAATTCATTTTGTGTTGTTCCCAGTATTTTTTTTACTCCTCTATGTCAGTCTTGTATTTACTGTTTGAGTGACTTATAAATTGTTTGCATTGTTTGCTTGTTGTTTAGCAATTGTGGTGGCTGAAATTGATCATTTAGAAGCAAAACTTGGAACCCACTTATGCATCACACGGCCAATTCATGTTTAAAGCACATGAGGAAGAAAGTGTAATGTGCATTCTCTGGCTGCAACTTTGAAAGTGGAATTAATATTGAAAAAAAAAAAGAGTTGAATGTGGGGCTGATTTGATGACATGGAAACCACTCATGAAGAATAAATTGGAAAGTGATGCCAAAAGTCTGAAACATCACGTGAAAGTGGAGAAAGCATGGGAGAATAAATGGTGTATGATGAGATGGAAGCCAACACATGCTGAAGGCAACACATCAACACATTTTTACGCATCCCACATATACACATGGCTGCACCACTTCATTTCGCTGAAAGCACATGACATAAGTAAGTGAAAATATAAAAAATGATATAGGTAACATTGGAAGTGGGAGACTCGGCATTCAGGAAAGCAAGCCACGGGAATCTTGTTTCTTTAATAACTAAGCAAAGGAAGAAGTGTCCCACACCCACTTACAAGCAATAACTCACTTACTATAGAATGAAGAAGTGGTGCTGTCCGACACACATGCTTTAAGAGAACAAAGGCAGCAATCATACATGGAAAAGGACAAACTTCAATCATCTTTTGGAAGTGAAGGGTGAATATAACAAGTGTGTCACGGCCAGAGTTCAGTATTGGATTTCATTAATTCAATATTATCAAGGGATGAAGTTCCATGGTTTTCACTCCAACTTGGAGCAGCCAGCAAGAGGGAGAGAGGTGGACAACAACGTATGCAGGCAGCAACACAATTTCCCTTCCAGCAACTGATTCACTTGCACATCAGCATGAGGATGTCTCGGTCTGGGAAGAAGAGCTGGCAGCAGTGTGCGTCTGGGAGGAACACAGCAGCTTGGAGAGCTTTCACGGTGGGTAGCACTTTGAACGTTTAACACTCCTTCACTGTCTAAGTTTCACCTCGAGGAAGAGTTCACAACGTCCAAGAAGTGATGAGAAACAAATGGGTTGGTTGGAGTTGATGTAGCCACCACCGAGAATACTTCTTCACTTCTATTCATTGGTTCACACTTGGAAAAATGAAGAAGGGAGGAAGGCACGGAGATTTAGCATCCAGCAGTGGTGTTCACGGCACAGCTCCAAAGGACAGCAGCTGGAATGTGGAAGAAGAGAAGAAGCTCACGGATGTAGAGGAGCCTCACACAGTCACGTCCCTGTAACAGCAGCACAGCTGACGCACGGCTCTTCTACCATCCAGCAACGTCCAACATTTCTTCAATGCTTGAAGGGTGCAGTCACCACCTATGAAGCTTCACGGTTTCTTTGATGAAGCTGGCAGTAGTTTCACGTGCAGCACCTTGGTCCAGCTTGGAGAGAATGGAGGGGTCCTCACCCTGTTTTCTCACGGAGAGAAAACTATTGCTCAGCATGCAAGAAAATAGGTTCACGGGTTCTGAGTTTTGGCTATAAATGGAGAAGCATCCAGGAGAGAAAAATCATCAGATTTTAGAGTAGATTTCTAGAGTAGAAGTTAGGTTTCTGGCTTGGTTTTCTCCTCCCCTATTGGGGAGGTTTTGAATTTCTTTTAGTTACCGTTTCCATGAATCTTGTAATTTCCAGTTTGCATTTTCAAATCAATGTTCGTTGAATTTTCTTCTCATTTACCATTTTCTGCTCAATTACTGTTATCGCAAATGCGAATCTTTGACAAATTTCATTTTCAGTGAAGTGTTTTTAATTTTACCGTCTCTTTTATTTTACTATTTAGTATTTTCTGCATCGTTTAATTTTATCGTTTTCAATTTACCGTTTCTGAATATTTACTGTTCCATGTTTACCGTTTTCCGTTTTTACCGTCTTTTACTTTCTTGATTTTACTATCTTTAAAATTTACTTCAGTGTTGTTAAATTCTGTTTTATTTAAATTCAGTTGTTTTTCAATCTATTTTATTTTTCTGTGTCAAAAACAATCACAAAACCCCCCCTTCTTCGTGTCAAATCTAAGACTGAACCACATAAATTGGTCCTTGAGAGACGACCTAGGAGTCACTTCCTAGTTATACTGCATTAATTTCTGCACAGAAAATTTGTGGGGCCCGCGACAGCCTCAACACTCTCCCTTCTCTCTAAAACTCCTCATGTGTTTTTCATCTGATCGGAGATCAAGAACTCCTTAGGTTATCTTGACTTCAAGAGCTCCCATTTCCACCGATCAAAGTCTTGTTTAGAGTTGGTAAGTCTCGATTTCTTGAGCTATTGTGAGATTCTGAAACTTTTTGACACATGCAAGCCAAGTTTGTGGTTGCATGTGTTCATCAGTTTCCTCTTCCCATTTTTTTATCACATATCTGGGCTTTTGGTTGGTCTATTTTCTTTAATCGCTGAATTTTAGGTCCTTAGGAATTTCTGGTGTGGTGAACGAGTTCTGCAGTTGTGGAGCGTTCAGTTCGGTCGAATAGGTAAGTGAAGCTAGTTAATTTAATTACTTGATTTATGATGTATGAAAATGTTGTTTGAGGATTATGCATGTGTGTGAAATTGAATGATTGAGTATCCGGTATGGTTAGTGTGGGTAGTAAAAAGGGGAATTTGTGTCCGATGTGAGTTTGGTCTGTGTGGAGAATTTGGGTAAGTTGTTTAAGACTTGTTAGAGTCCTTAATTCACTCAAAACGGTACAAAAAGTAGGAAATCAGAGTTTTGGTCCTTGAGTTCATGATTCAGCAGAATTATGCTGATCGCCGAGTGTCACTCATTGACCATTCGGCCTTCCTCTTGTGTTTGGTCTCAACCGAGTTCTGCTTCCGTAGAGCTTTAATTAATGACCGATCGGTCTTGTACTAGTATTTGATTAAATAAAGTGTTCGGTTTCACTAGCGTTCGGTCTTACTAGCTTTCGATTTCGCTCTAGTGTTCGGTCATACACTAGCATTCGGTCTCACTAGCGTTCGCTCTTACTAGCTTTTCGTTTCGTTCTAGTGTTCGGTCTTACTAGCTTTCGGTCTCGCTCTAGTGTTTGGTCAGCGTTTGGTTTCACATTAGCGTTCGATTTAATAGTTCTAGGTTTCATATAAGTGTTAGGCTTTGTATTCACGTTTGGTCTTAGCAATGTTTGGTTTTGTATTCCCGTTCGGTCTTAGCAGGGTTCGATTTTGTATTCGCGTTCGGTCTTAGAAGTGCTTGGTGTTATATTAGTGTTCGGTCTGAGTAGTGCTCGGTGTTTGATACGACTGTCGCGGTCATACAAATTTTATGTGCAAAATTAATGCAGTATAATTACTAGGATTTGACTCCTAGGTCGTCTCTCAAGGACCAATTTGTGAAGGTTCAGTCTCTGATTTAACACGAAGGGGGGGGTTTGTGATTTTTTAGTTTGATACGGAAAAATTAAATAATGAAAGCAGTAAATTTAACAGATTGTAAAAACAAGATTAAACAGTGAACGGTAAATAAATTGCAGAAACGGTAAAATTCAGAAAATGGTAAACTCAGAAAACATAAAATTGCAAAACAAATAAACTTTTGACAGAAATTGAAATGTGCAATGAAACTTAAAGGAAATTGATTTGAACAGAAACTTGCAGTAAGAGTAATTTGATCAAAGCTTTAAACGTGCAGACTAAATTGTAAACGCAAAGTAAACTGAAAAATCACACTGCAATTAACATTTGATTGAAACTGGAAAATAAATCCAAAACCTCCCAAAGGGGAGGAGGAAAAATGAAAGCCACGTAAAACTGATATCTACTTCTACTCCTAAAATCCTGATAATTCTTCTCTGCATGCTCTTCTTCTTTTATAGCCACTTCTCTTACATTCCCGTGAGCTTCCAGCAATTGGTTTTGTTTTGTAGCTTTCTTGCATTTGCTAAGCTCCTTGGTCGTGAGAAAAGACGGTGAGGGCCCTCCATTTTTGCAAATTAATCTTGTCTTTTTCTTCAATACCATTTCAGCCGTGGGCTCCCTTCTCTATTCCTTCTTCTTTCACGTGTGTGCTAGGTGTGAGCTGCTGAATGCTTGCTGGCCGAGACATCCTCTACTTCTCTATTCCAATGTTTCTCCTTCTACCATGCATTTCCTCTTCAACCGTATGGCATTTCCTCATCGTGACAACACCTTCTTTGCTTACTGAATTGCTTTCGTTTCATCCAGCCATGTTTGACTCTACTTACCAACATTCATCACCGAGGCTGGATGCTTTGCATGGGCCATGACCGTGTCTCTCTTCCTCAATACCATTCTGCTGGGTACTGGATGTTGGAGCTGTGGTGAACGGAGCTCCTTCTCTAAGGTGGCTGTTGTTTTGCGGAAGCCATGCCTGCTACTTCCTTGCTGGACGGATGCATCCCTGGTGGACCAAGGTGGAGGTTTTCCCGTGAGCTCTTCTTCTGCTTGTGCAGCACCGTGCTTAGCCAGTTAAGACCAGTAGTCTTCTTCCTTATTCAGTGGCAGCTCCAACGCATCAGCTTCAGGCGGAGACTACTACATGGATAGTTATGTTGGGAAGATTGGAGATGTTGAATGTGGCTTCTCCCATTTCTGGTGCAGACCGTGTGTTCCAATGTTTTGTGCTTCCAACAAAAAAAATTAATCCATGCAACATCTTCTCTTTGGAACATGACAGTGCTCTTGAACGTGTGGTATAGCTTGCAAGGAAGAAAACTAATTCCCTGAAGTAGAAAAACCGTGAGCCAAAAGAGCCTTCTCTTTTGAATATGTGAAAACCATGTGCTTGACAAAAGTGGGCTGCTTGGAACGTGGATGTTGATTGTAAAAGAAAGTAAATTCATTTCTTCTCTCCAAGCAATCACGTGTGTTGTTGCTGAGGAGTATCACCTTCTTTCTATATTCTTTTCAACCAAATCTAACAAGGACCCTCCACTGATTTATTTTCAGCCGTGACATGTCTACCAAACCATTCTTCTCCATTTAAAAAAATGAAAAGATGAGTAAGTGATAAATGTACCCCACATGTCTCTTATGTTACGTATGGTTTCTTCATTTAATAGCCCCAATTCGAAATCTCACTCCAAACCAAGAAAGGTGCGGTTCCCACTTCCAAAAGAGAAAGATTTCTTTATTATTTGTGCTGGGTGCCGAGAAGTGTGGACCTCCTTTTATTCTCAAATAAAACCAAGAGCTAGATTAATCCTCCCAGTGCTGTTACTTGGTTTGGTGCTCACGTAAAAGCCATGTAGATATGTGCTTAATTCATTCAGCCGTGAGATGCCATGTACCATGAGAATTAATGCCTCTTAAAATCCAAGAATTGAAGAACTTTAGGTGAAAGCATGTGTATTTTTGGATGCCAAAACCTTTGTACCGTGCACTTCTAATTATTAGCTAATCCAAACAAAATGTTTCCTCTTAAGTTTCCACGGATCAACATACAAAATAAATCTTCCAAGTAAATAACACTCTGTGTAAATGAATATTTTTCCAAATGTCTCAATTTTTATTTCCAAAATTTTCCTGCAATTACTAATACACATAATTAGCTCAGATAATTCAAATTAATCAAAATAAGAATTTCTAATCAAATTAAGCACAATTAGTAAAATGGAAAAATACTGGACAATTAAGCACAATTTCCTGATTAATTTTAGTACAATAAACTAAGTAAAGTGAAGAAAATATTGGTTCATCAAAATAGACCACACTTAGTCTTTTGCACTCCTGGGCAAAATAAAGACGCAAATCAGAGAATAGTTCAAAGGACTTTTAGGAAGGTGACACACACTCAGCACGCAGAAAACAAAGACTCAAGAAAAATAAAAAGAATTTACAGAATTCTCAAGAATTATGGATCGATGAAAGAAGTAGAAATATCCAACACAAAATCAAATTAAGCAGATACTTACAGAAATTATCCAAGCAATTCAATACACGGAAAAAATAATCAATCAGCTTAAGAGGCAAATTAAAAGTAACAACCTCACAGATGCACTTCCAGTGTTTCTCTCAAGTGTCTAGGGTAAATAATAATATCAGCTCGATGTACTCAAGAAAACAAACACAAGTAGACTTGGCAAGCTTCTAATTATCAATACTTAAAACATATGCATGTTCAGATCAAAAGGTCTTTACTGGGTTGTAATGGGGCCAAGGACATGGGAGGATAAATTTGGATAAGTAGCTATAGCTCAGAAGAAATAGAGGTGCACTAGGGCAAAAATGTAGACACAGTGAAATCTCACCCAAACCTCTAATTCAATCCTCTTCTCAACTCCATTATTCACAAAATTATTTTTCAATTTTTCTCTTTTTCTCATCAAATTTTTTCCATCCTGTTTTTTTTTTTTTTTTTATCACACAACAGGATATATATTATCATTTCGAAACATGATGAGGAACCAACTAGCCAATTCATTAGAATTCCCAAGGAGACCACACTTATTCACAAAATACTTCTATAGCTCCAGACTTTCCTAAGGTTAAGGTAATCATTTGTTTTTCACTTAGGATCAGTGTATGAGCTTCAACACAAAGAAATATATACAGTATAGGCTCAAAGGGGTTATCAAAGGATAATAACAAGGTAGGCTTATTTGGCTAAAGAGGCTCAAGAACAAAAATGCCTTTATCACGTCTGAACATGCATATCAATCAAGTATATCAAAAAGAATCAAGTCAAGGCATATGTGCAAGCATTCAAGATACATATCACACACAAGAAAGAAAATTAAGTGGCTCAAATCTCACACAGGGTATTCGTCACAATCAAATCAACCTCTTAAACATCATAATAATCTTCCCCAACAGAGAAAAGCAAGGATTTCAAACCATAAGTATTAATCAAGTGAAGGAAAAATCTACAACTTAGACATCATCCAGAAATCAAGAGAAAAATGTAAAATTTATTGCACACAAAACTTGATAAAAATAACTTAAAAGAGAAAAAATTTAACACTCAAAAACAAAAAATTTAACACACAAAATACAATCTAACAGAAAAATCAGGATTTCTCCCCAGTAGACCACACTTAAATCACACAATGTCCTCAGTGTGTTACAATCATCAGATTATCAATTTCAGAGCAGCAAATAATATAGACAAGTGCAATAAAAAGTTAGGAAAAATGGGAAGAAATTTTTCAGTAACATCCATCAGCAGATGTTATCAGGGACATCCATCAGCATATGTCTTAAACACCTAGCACCCATCAGTAGATGCTAATAATTTTTTATTATTATTATTATTAATTTGTTTTTTTTTTTTTTTTTTTTTTTTTTTGGAAAAGGAGAAGACTGGTACTGTGGCAACAGTTTCGGTGGCAAAGACCAGAACTGTTGCTACAGTGGAAAGAAATCTGGCTATAAATGAGGCACTCCTCCGCGTCCAGCGCCATTTCCTGACTCTCACTCTCTCCTTTCTGCTTCTCTCTGCTCTCTCAACTCTCTCTGCTCTCTTCTCTCTCTGCTCTCTGCTCTCTCTCGAGCGTCTGGATCTGCGAGGAAGCTCTGTCCCCGCGCCTTCTGAAGAGTCTGAGTGAGATCCGCGAGGAGCCTCTGCAAGCCTACTTCCCCAGGTAAGTTCTCTGCACCTTGGATCTCTATTTCTTCTTTTTCTGCTTAAGTTTCCAGATCTTTCACTGCTTTCTTTTCCTTTCTCTGCTTTCCAGTCTTTCCCTTTCAGTATTTCCTTTATTTTTCATCTCTGCCCTGCTCTCTTTACTGCTTTCCATCTTCTTTCTGCTTTGATCTCTTGCCTGCTCTCCCTCTTTTCCATTTTTTTATTTTTATTTTTTTGAAACTGAAAACACTTAAACACATAAAACACAACTGTCTAAAAACTTAAGGGGTATATCGGCTGGAAACCAGACGTTAATCTCCCTTCGATTGAAGGTATTGCAGAGACAATCGGGTAGAACAACGCCACGTACCCCACTTAAAATTAAATAAAACACAGAAACATAATATACAAGAACAATATGGACAAGAACAACCGGACAACTGGACGTAGATCCGTTTAGGACCCTTTTGCAAGGACCGTGAAACAGATCTGAGACCAGACACTGAAACATCAAATACAGACTGGACAAAATAAATCTAAAAGGAAACAAGAATAAATAAAGAAAACAGAGAACTAATCTAATATATTTTTATGCTTCTTTTTTTATGTTTTGCTTTTTTTTTATTTTTTTTTTATGTTTTTGTTCTTTTTATTTTTATATATTTTTTTTATTAAGTTTTAGAATATTTCAAGAGGAATGATGACGAGTGAGATGGAATCAGAGAGATACACTAGTCAGCGATGGCGTCCTACAGATGATCAGATCAATATGATGACCAAAATCTACAACTATGGGGTCACACACCCAAGCCGAGCGCAAGTCGTCGAGATCGCGTCTCGACTAAGGACCTTCGCAGATGCCACCGAATATAACGTGCACTGCTGGTTTAACAACCATGGCAATCGGGTCAGGCGCTGGCAAGCGGAGATAGACCCCACTGGCACTCTCTTTTCACAACTACCGCTATACATGTACGGTAAGAACTCTCATCATACCTCCATTGAATTTTCCATTCCTCTTCTATTATTAACACAAGTTTTTTTATTTTTTATTTTTTTACTTTTTTATTTTTTTTTTGTTTGAAAAAAAACAACTGGGTGATAATGAGGGCACCGAGGCTGCTGGATTTGTTTCCAGTTCCGATCATTATCGATGACGACAGAAATGAACGAGAAATTCCTCCACCAAAGCCTCCTGTATTTCGAACCAGAACTCCTTCAACGGAGCTCTCCCTTAGACCACCACAACCAGCTCGTGAATTCTTCCACTTTTAAAGTTTTGTTTATTTATTTTTTTTTTATGTTTTTATTGGCCGAGTGTGGCCAGAATATGGGCTGTAATATGAACACTTATATTTTTGTTGTTTTTATTTTTTTTTATGTTTTTATGATGTTTTTGTTTTTTATTTGGTTTGTAATATTAACGATCACTAAAGATCGACCACCGAACATCTTTTATTTTCATATATATCTACTGCATCTTTATATTCAGATCTGTTCAAGCTCCTATTTTCCATTACTGTAATTTTGCATTGATGAATGAAATATTTTCTTAGTCTACAAATTTTCAATCAAAAACCTGTATGAGACAACTAAGAAAATATATTTACAACGAAGAAAATAAGGAAAAATATAAGATCTGAAGTGAAAATTTTCAATGAATTATTGATATGAAATAATAAGAAATTGAGAGCCGAGAAATTATGGACTACACGCAAAACAATTTTTGAAAATGTTTTCTTTTTTTTTTTTAAGGGATAACAACTCGAAAACTAAGAAATAAATATACATATCGGAATAAAGATTTGGCACGCTTAAAACAAAATATTTTATCACAACAGAAAATTTTTTTATGTTTTTTTTTTCTTTTTTAATTCATGCTCACAATTTTAAAAATGAAATAAACACAACCATGAAAACACACCAGAAAAGCTAAATAATATGTACATAATGAGGAAAAAGAGTGCTCCCTGGTCATGGTGGCAGTTGCCAATTCTGGACAATCAGTGAGATATCTTCCACCTCAGGATCCGGCGAAGATGTCTTCAGGAGCAGCTCGCCCAGTACTGCCCTCTCACTTGAATCAGGACAAATCCTAGTAGCCACGCCACTTCTCCGAGCAAGTTGTTGAATCAATAAAATCAGGAGCCTTCTGTCCACTAGCAGTTGTTGAGTCTGTGACACCGGAGTAATAAGAGAAAAAGCAGTATACTTTCCTTCATCTATCATTATTTCCTCTATGTCAGTACCTGTATTCTCATTTACTTTTGTAACCTGGTCATCAAACTCATAATCAATAGCATTTGTTATGAATTTAGAATCTGTTTGTAACACATAATCAATTTCAATACAAATCGGGCAAGAACCAGATTCACAATCACATTCACAATTCTCAGAAAACTGAGTCAGATCAATGTTTTGTTCTAACTCTATCATGTTATGCGACTGCAAAATTCCTGTCTCAAAATCAATATTGACATATGCATCATCAACAAAATCCACATTCAGTGCAAAGCTATTATCAATGGGAAATTTATCACTGTAATCATGTTCATTCAACACAACATTTATACCAATGGTTTCAGAGACTAATACTGAATCAAAAACTTTAGAATTGTCAATCAAGTCTGTATCAGTTTCAATCCTAAAACCTGTAGAATCATTGTGCAACAAATCACAAGCAATTGAATGTATAGGCAGATCTGGTAAAGAGCTTGTAATCTCAGTTTCAGAATAAACATGTTTTTGTTCAGAATAAATTTTCTCATGAATTTCCAATTCATCAACTGCACATTCAAGTTGAGGTACGTTTACCTCCACGGGGGAAGATAAGAATGGTCTACCTGTCTCAACAGTGTTACTCATACCTGTCTGGTCCTTAAAATAATCATCAACAGTCTCAGGTGCAAGAGTGGGATCATAGAAAGGTAGGAAAGTGGGTGTAGTAGTAAACTCATAGCTTTGCTCCCCATCTTCTATGTTGATGCCACTATCATCTTGAAAGTGTTGAGTGGCCATCTGCCCGATCTGATCAGTCAGCTTCTGAATGGCAGCTTGAGTTTCCATGCTCTCTTGCTTGAACTGCATGTTCCCTTTCTGAAACTGAATGTTCTGCATGGTCATCTGCTCCAATAACTCCTTTAATGTAGGTTTAGAAGTAGAAGGCTGAGGAGCTACTTGGGCAGGAGCATCATACTGCTGACTCTGATATTGCTGAACTGGTGGAACCGGCTCCCAAAGGGAGCTCTCAGGAATTTGAGGATGATCCATATTTTTCTCAGTATTAAAATCAGCACAAGAATCAGAGTAATATGCAGAAAGAGAATCATAATTACAAGCACTTGTATAATAAGCACTATTCACAAAATTAAAATAGGTAGACATGGAAAATAAAAATAAAAACTAAAAACTAAAAATTACAAAACAGATAAACTAAACACATTTATACATGCTATAAGCACACACAAGACAGAACATCAATAGTAAAAAAAAAAAAATAATTTTTTTTTAAATATAGCAACTAAATACAGAACACAACACAATAAAATATAAAAGACAAAACATATATTAACACAACATAATCGAAAAACACAGCAAAAATCTAAAACGAAAAACCTGGAACTGAAGTGACAACGCCGCCAAAATTTGCTGAAGGTGTCGTTGTCGCCTACAAAAATATACAAGACAAAACACACAAAACAAACATATTAACAGAACAAAACTTTATACAACAAAAATCTAAAACCAAACCTCCATTGATTGGTCCCCGGCAACGGCGCCAAAATTTGATACGACTGTCGCGGTCATACAAATTTTATGTGCAAAATTAATGCAGTATAATTACTAGGATTTGACTCCTAGGTCGTCTCTCAAGGACCAATTTGTGAAGGTTCAGTCTCTGATTTAACACGAAGGGGGGGGTTTGTGATTTTTTAGTTTGATACGGAAAAATTAAATAATGAAAGCAGTAAATTTAACAGATTGTAAAAACAAGATTAAACAGTGAACGGTAAATAAATTGCAGAAACGGTAAAATTCAGAAAATGGTAAACTCAGAAAACATAAAATTGCAAAACAAATAAACTTTTGACAGAAATTGAAATGTGCAATGAAACTTAAAGGAAATTGATTTGAACAGAAACTTGCAGTAAGAGTAATTTGATCAAAGCTTTAAACATGCAGACTAAATTGTAAACGCAAAGTAAACTGAAAAATCACACTGCAATTAACATTTGATTGAAACTGGAAAATAAATCCAAAACCTCCCAAAGGGGAGGAGGAAAAATGAAAGCCACGTAAAACTGATATCTACTTCTACTCCTAAAATCCTGATAATTCTTCTTTGCATGCTCTTCTTCTTTTATAGCCACTTCTCTTACATTCCCGTGAGCTTCCAGCAATTGGTTTTGTTTTGTAGCTTTCTTGCATTTGCTAAGCTCCTTGGTCGTGAGAAAAGACGGTGAGGGCCCTCCATTTTTGCAAATTAATCTTGTCTTTTTCTTCAATACCATTTCAGCCGTGGGCTCCCTTCTCTATTCCTTCTTCTTTCACGTGTGTGCTAGGTGTGAGCTGCTGAATGCTTGCTGGCCGAGACATCCTCTACTTCTCTATTCCAATGTTTCTCCTTCTACCATGCATTTCCTCTTCAACCGTATGGCATTTCCTCATCGTGACAACACCTTCTTTGCTTACTGAATTGCTTCCGTTTCATCCAGCCATGTTTGACTCTACTTACCAACATTCATCACCGAGGCTGGATGCTTTGCATGGGCCATGACCGTGTCTCTCTTCCTCAATACCATTCTGCTGGGTACTGGATGTTGGAGCTGTGGTGAACGGAGCTCCTTCTCTAAGGTGGCTGTTGTTTTGCGGAAGCCATGCCTGCTACTTCCTTGCTGGACGGATGCATCCCTGGTGGACCAAGGTGGAGGTTTTCCCGTGAGCTCTTCTTCTGCTTGTGCAGCACCGTGCTTAGCCAGTTAAGACCAGTAGTCTTCTTCCTTATTCAGTGGCAGCTCCAACGCATCAGCTTCAGGCGGAGACTACTACATGGATAGTTATGTTGGGAAGATTGGAGATGTTGAATGTGGCTTCTCCCATTTCTGGTGCAGACCGTGTGTTCCAATGTTTTGTGCTTCCAACAAAAAAAATTAATCCATGCAACATCTTCTCTTTGGAACATGACAGTGCTCTTGAACGTGTGGTATAGCTTGCAAGGAAGAAAACTAATTCCCTGAAGTAGAAAAACCGTGAGCCAAAAGAGCCTTCTCTTTTGAATATGTGAAAACCATGTGCTTGACAAAAGTGGGCTGCTTGGAACGTGGATGTTGATTGTAAAAGAAAGTAAATTCATTTCTTCTCTCCAAGCAATCACGTGTGTTGTTGCTGAGGAGTATCACCTTCTTTCTATATTCTTTTCAACCAAATCTAACAAGGACCCTCCACTGATTTATTTTCAGCCGTGACATGTCTACCAAACCATTCTTCTCCATTTAAAAAAATGAAAAGATGAGTAAGTGATAAATGTACCCCACATGTCTCTTATGTTACGTATGGTTTCTTCATTTAATAGCCCCAATTCGAAATCTCACTCCAAACCAAGAAAGGTGCGGTTCCCACTTCCAAAAGAGAAAGATTTCTTTATTATTTGTGCTGGGTGCCGAGAAGTGTGGACCTCCTTTTATTCTCAAATAAAACCAAGAGCTAGATTAATCCTCCCAGTGCTGTTACTTGGTTTGGTGCTCACGTAAAAGCCATGTAGATATGTGCTTAATTCATTCAGCCGTGAGATGCCATGTACCATGAGAATTAATGCCTCTTAAAATCCAAGAATTGAAGAACTTTAGGTGAAAGCATGTGTATTTTTGGATGCCAAAACCTTTGTACCGTGCACTTCTAATTATTAGCTAATCCAAACAAAATGTTTCCTCTTAAGTTTCCACGGATCAACATACAAAATAAATCTTCCAAGTAAATAACACTCTGTGTAAATGAATATTTTTCCAAATGTCTCAATTTTTATTTCCAAAATTTTCCTGCAATTACTAATACACATAATTAGCTCAGATAATTCAAATTAATCAAAATAAGAATTTCTAATCAAATTAAGCACAATTAGTAAAATGGAAAAATACTGGACAATTAAGCACAATTTCCTGATTAATTTTAGTACAATAAACTAAGTAAAGTGAAGAAAATATTGGTTCATCAAAATAGACCACACTTAGTCTTTTGCACTCCTGGGCAAAATAAAGACGCAAATCAGAGAATAGTTCAAAGGACTTTTAGGAAGGTGACACACACTCAGCACGCAGAAAACAAAGACTCAAGAAAAATAAAAAGAATTTACAGAATTCTCAAGAATTATGGATCGATGAAAGAAGTAGAAATATCCAACACAAAATCAAATTAAGCAGATACTTACAGAAATTATCCAAGCAATTCAATACACGGAAAAAATAATCAATCAGCTTAAGAGGCAAATTAAAAGTAACAACCTCACAGATGCACTTCCAGTGTTTCTCTCAAGTGTCTAGGGTAAATAATAATATAAGCTCGATGTACTCAAGAAAACAAACACAAGTAGACTTGGCAAGCTTCTAATTATCAATACTTAAAACATATGCATGTTCAGATCAAAAGGTCTTTACTGGGTTGTAATGGGGCCAAGGACATGGGAGGATAAATTTGGATAAGTAGCTATAGCTCAGAAGAAATAGAGGTGCACTAGGGCAAAAATGTAGACACAGTGAAATCTCACCCAAACCTCTAATTCAATCCTCTTCTCAACTCCATTATTCACAAAATTATTTTTCAATTTTTCTCTTTTTCTCATCAAATTTTTTCCATCCTGTTTTTTTTTTTTTTTTTTTTTTATCACACAACAGGATATATATTATCATTTCGAAACATGATGAGGAACCAACTAGCCAATTCATTAGAATTCCCAAGGAGACCACACTTATTCACAAAATACTTCTATAGCTCCAGACTTTCCTAAGGTTAAGGTAATCATTTGTTTTTCACTTAGGATCAGTGTATGAGCTTCAACACAAAGAAATATATACAGTATAGGCTCAAAGGGGTTATCAAAGGATAATAACAAGGTAGGCTTATTTGGCTAAAGAGGCTCAAGAACAAAAATGCCTTTATCACGTCTGAACATGCATATCAATCAAGTATATCAAAAAGAATCAAGTCAAGGCATATGTGCAAGCATTCAAGATACATATCACACACAAGAAAGAAAATTAAGTGGCTCAAATCTCACACAGGGTATTCGTCACAATCAAATCAACCTCTTAAACATCATAATAATCTTCCCCAACAGAGAAAAGCAAGGATTTCAAACCATAAGTATTAATCAAGTGAAGGAAAAATCTACAACTTAGACATCATCCAGAAATCAAGAGAAAAATGTAAAATTTATTGCACACAAAACTTGATAAAAATAACTTAAAAGAGAAAAAATTTAACACTCAAAAACAAAAAATTTAACACACAAAATACAATCTAACAGAAAAATCAGGATTTCTCCCCAGTAGACCACACTTAAATCACACAATGTCCTCAGTGTGTTACAATCATCAGATTATCAATTTCAGAGCAGCAAATAATATAGACAAGTGCAATAAAAAGTTAGGAAAAATGGGAAGAAATTTTTCAGTAACATCCATCAGCAGATGTTATCAGGGACATCCATCAGCATATGTCTTAAACACCTAGCACCCATCAGTAGATGCTAATAATTTTTTATTATTATTATTATTAATTTGTTTTTTTTTTTTTTTTTTTTTTTTGGAAAAGGAGAAGACTGGTACTGTGGCAACAGTTTCGGTGGCAAAGACCAGAACTGTTGCTACAGTGGAAAGAAATCTGGCTATAAATGAGGCACTCCTCCGCGTCCAGCGCCATTTCCTGACTCTCACTCTCTCCTTTCTGCTTCTCTCTGCTCTCTCAACTCTCTCTGCTCTCTTCTCTCTCTGCTCTCTGCTCTCTCTCGAGCGTCTGGATCTGCGAGGAAGCTCTGTCCCCGCGCCTTCTGAAGAGTCTGAGTGAGATCCGCGAGGAGCCTCTGCAAGCCTACTTCCCCAGGTAAGTTCTCTGCACCTTGGATCTCTATTTCTTCTTTTTCTGCTTAAGTTTCCAGATCTTTCACTGCTTTCTTTTCCTTTCTCTGCTTTCCAGTCTTTCCCTTTCAGTATTTCCTTTATTTTTCATCTCTGCCCTGCTCTCTTTACTGCTTTCCATCTTCTTTCTGCTTTGATCTCTTGCCTGCTCTCCCTCTTTTCCATTTTTTTATTTTTATTTTTTTGAAACTGAAAACACTTAAACACATAAAACACAACTGTCTAAAAACTTAAGGGGTATATCGGCTGGAAACCAGACGTTAATCTCCCTTCGATTGAAGGTATTGCAGAGACAATCGGGTAGAACAACGCCACGTACCCCACTTAAAATTAAATAAAACACAGAAACATAATATACAAGAACAATATGGACAAGAACAACCGGACAACTGGACGTAGATCCGTTTAGGACCCTTTTGCAAGGACCGTGAAACAGATCTGAGACCAGACACTGAAACATCAAATACAGACTGGACAAAATAAATCTAAAAGGAAACAAGAATAAATAAAGAAAACAGAGAACTAATCTAATATATTTTTATGCTTCTTTTTTTATGTTTTGCTTTTTTTTTATTTTTTTTTTATGTTTTTGTTCTTTTTATTTTTATATATTTTTTTTATTAAGTTTTAGAATATTTCAAGAGGAATGATGACGAGTGAGATGGAATCAGAGAGATACACTAGTCAGCGATGGCGTCCTACAGATGATCAGATCAATATGATGACCAAAATCTACAACTATGGGGTCACACACCCAAGCCGAGCGCAAGTCGTCGAGATCGCGTCTCGACTAAGGACCTTCGCAGATGCCACCGAATATAACGTGCACTGCTGGTTTAACAACCATGGCAATCGGGTCAGGCGCTGGCAAGCGGAGATAGACCCCACTGGCACTCTCTTTTCACAACTACCGCTATACATGTACGGTAAGAACTCTCATCATACCTCCATTGAATTTTCCATTCCTCTTCTATTATTAACACAAGTTTTTTTATTTTTTATTTTTTTACTTTTTTATTTTTTTTTTGTTTGAAAAAAAACAACTGGGTGATAATGAGGGCACCGAGGCTGCTGGATTTGTTTCCAGTTCCGATCATTATCGATGACGACAGAAATGAACGAGAAATTCCTCCACCAAAGCCTCCTGTATTTCGAACCAGAACTCCTTCAACGGAGCTCTCCCTTAGACCACCACAACCAGCTCGTGAATTCTTCCACTTTTAAAGTTTTGTTTATTTATTTTTTTTTTATGTTTTTATTGGCCGAGTGTGGCCAGAATATGGGCTGTAATATGAACACTTATATTTTTGTTGTTTTTATTTTTTTTTATGTTTTTATGATGTTTTTGTTTTTTATTTGGTTTGTAATATTAACGATCACTAAAGATCGACCACCGAACATCTTTTATTTTCATATATATCTACTGCATCTTTATATTCAGATCTGTTCAAGCTCCTATTTTCCATTACTGTAATTTTGCATTGATGAATGAAATATTTTCTTAGTCTACAAATTTTCAATCAAAAACCTGTATGAGACAACTAAGAAAATATATTTACAACGAAGAAAATAAGGAAAAATATAAGATCTGAAGTGAAAATTTTCAATGAATTATTGATATGAAATAATAAGAAATTGAGAGCCGAGAAATTATGGACTACACGCAAAACAATTTTTGAAAATGTTTTCTTTTTTTTTTTTTAAGGGATAACAACTCGAAAACTAAGAAATAAATATACATATCGGAATAAAGATTTGGCACGCTTAAAACAAAATATTTTATCACAACAGAAAATTTTTTTATGTTTTTTTTTTCTTTTTTAATTCATGCTCACAATTTTAAAAATGAAATAAACACAACCATGAAAACACACCAGAAAAGCTAAATAATATGTACATAATGAGGAAAAAGAGTGCTCCCTGGTCATGGTGGCAGTTGCCAATTCTGGACAATCAGTGAGATATCTTCCACCTCAGGATCCGGCGAAGATGTCTTCAGGAGCAGCTCGCCCAGTACTGCCCTCTCACTTGAATCAGGACAAATCCTAGTAGCCACGCCACTTCTCCGAGCAAGTTGTTGAATCAATAAAATCAGGAGCCTTCTGTCCACTAGCAGTTGTTGAGTCTGTGACACCGGAGTAATAAGAGAAAAAGCAGTATACTTTCCTTCATCTATCATTATTTCCTCTATGTCAGTACCTGTATTCTCATTTACTTTTGTAACCTGGTCATCAAACTCATAATCAATAGAATTTGTTATGAATTTAGAATCTGTTTGTAACACATAATCAATTTCAATACAAATCGGGCAAGAACCAGATTCACAATCACATTCACAATTCTCAGAAAACTGAGTCAGATCAATGTTTTGTTCTAACTCTATCATGTTATGCGACTGCAAAATTCCTGTCTCAAAATCAATATTGACATATGCATCATCAACAAAATCCACATTCAGTGCAAAGCTATTATCAATGGGAAATTTATCACTGTAATCATGTTCATTCAACACAACATTTATACCAATGGTTTCAGAGACTAATACTGAATCAAAAACTTTAGAATTGTCAATCAAGTCTGTATCAGTTTCAATCCTAAAACCTGTAGAATCATTGTGCAACAAATCACAAGCAATTGAATGTATAGGCAGATCTGGTAAAGAGCTTGTAATCTCAGTTTCAGAATAAACATGTTTTTGTTCAGAATAAATTTTCTCATGAATTTCCAATTCATCAACTGCACATTCAAGTTGAGGTACGTTTACCTCCACGGGGGAAGATAAGAATGGTCTACCTGTCTCAACAGTGTTACTCATACCTGTCTGGTCCTTAAAATAATCATCAACAGTCTCAGGTGCAAGAGTGGGATCATAGAAAGGTAGGAAAGTGGGTGTAGTAGTAAACTCATAGCTTTGCTCCCCATCTTCTATGTTGATGCCACTATCATCTTGAAAGTGTTGAGTGGCCATCTGCCCGATCTGATCAGTCAGCTTCTGAATGGCAGCTTGAGTTTCCATGCTCTCTTGCTTGAACTGCATGTTCCCTTTCTGAAACTGAATGTTCTGCATGGTCATCTGCTCCAATAACTCCTTTAATGTAGGTTTAGAAGTAGAAGGCTGAGGAGCTACTTGGGCAGGAGCATCATACTGCTGACTCTGATATTGCTGAACTGGTGGAACCGGCTCCCAAAGGGAGCTCTCAGGAATTTGAGGATGATCCATATTTTTCTCAGTATTAAAATCAGCACAAGAATCAGAGTAATATGCAGAAAGAGAATCATAATTACAAGCACTTGTATAATAAGCACTATTCACAAAATTAAAATAGGTAGACATGGAAAATAAAAATAAAAACTAAAAACTAAAAATTACAAAACAGATAAACTAAACACATTTATACATGCTATAAGCACACACAAGACAGAACATCAATAGTAAAAAAAAAAAAATAATTTTTTTTTAAATATAGCAACTAAATACAGAACACAACACAATAAAATATAAAAGACAAAACATATATTAACACAACATAATCGAAAAACACAGCAAAAATCTAAAACGAAAAACCTGGAACTGAAGTGACAACGCCGCCAAAATTTGCTGAAGGTGTCGTTGTCGCCTACAAAAATATACAAGACAAAACACACAAAACAAACATATTAACAGAACAAAACTTTATACAACAAAAATCTAAAACCAAACCTCCATTGATTGGTCCCCGGCAACGGCGCCAAAATTTGATACGACTGTCGCGGTCATACAAATTTTATGTGCAAAATTAATGCAGTATAATTACTAGGATTTGACTCCTAGGTCGTCTCTCAAGGACCAATTTGTGAAGGTTCAGTCTCTGATTTAACACGAAGGGGGGGGTTTGTGATTTTTTAGTTTGATACGGAAAAATTAAATAATGAAAGCAGTAAATTTAACAGATTGTAAAAACAAGATTAAACAGTGAACGGTAAATAAATTGCAGAAACGGTAAAATTCAGAAAATGGTAAACTCAGAAAACATAAAATTGCAAAACAAATAAACTTTTGACAGAAATTGAAATGTGCAATGAAACTTAAAGGAAATTGATTTGAACAGAAACTTGCAGTAAGAGTAATTTGATCAAAGCTTTAAACGTGCAGACTAAATTGTAAACGCAAAGTAAACTGAAAAATCACACTGCAATTAACATTTGATTGAAACTGGAAAATAAATCCAAAACCTCCCAAAGGGGAGGAGGAAAAATGAAAGCCACGTAAAACTGATATCTACTTCTACTCCTAAAATCCTGATAATTCTTCTCTGCATGCTCTTCTTCTTTTATAGCCACTTCTCTTACATTCCCGTGAGCTTCCAGCAATTGGTTTTGTTTTGTAGCTTTCTTGCATTTGCTAAGCTCCTTGGTCGTGAGAAAAGACGGTGAGGGCCCTCCATTTTTGCAAATTAATCTTGTCTTTTTCTTCAATACCATTTCAGCCGTGGGCTCCCTTCTCTATTCCTTCTTCTTTCACGTGTGTGCTAGGTGTGAGCTGCTGAATGCTTGCTGGCCGAGACATCCTCTACTTCTCTATTCCAATGTTTCTCCTTCTACCATGCATTTCCTCTTCAACCGTATGGCATTTCCTCATCGTGACAACACCTTCTTTGCTTACTGAATTGCTTCCGTTTCATCCAGCCATGTTTGACTCTACTTACCAACATTCATCACCGAGGCTGGATGCTTTGCATGGGCCATGACCGTGTCTCTCTTCCTCAATACCATTCTGCTGGGTACTGGATGTTGGAGCTGTGGTGAACGGAGCTCCTTCTCTAAGGTGGCTGTTGTTTTGCGGAAGCCATGCCTGCTACTTCCTTGCTGGACGGATGCATCCCTGGTGGACCAAGGTGGAGGTTTTCCCGTGAGCTCTTCTTCTGCTTGTGCAGCACCGTGCTTAGCCAGTTAAGACCAGTAGTCTTCTTCCTTATTCAGTGGCAGCTCCAATGCATCAGCTTCAGGCGGAGACTACTACATGGATAGTTATGTTGGGAAGATTGGAGATGTTGAATGTGGCTTCTCCCATTTCTGGTGCAGACCGTGTGTTCCAATGTTTTGTGCTTCCAACAAAAAAAATTAATCCATGCAACATCTTCTCTTTGGAACATGACAGTGCTCTTGAACGTGTGGTATAGCTTGCAAGGAAGAAAACTAATTCCCTGAAGTAGAAAAACCGTGAGCCAAAAGAGCCTTCTCTTTTGAATATGTGAAAACCATGTGCTTGACAAAAGTGGGCTGCTTGGAACGTGGATGTTGATTGTAAAAGAAAGTAAATTCATTTCTTCTCTCCAAGCAATCACGTGTGTTGTTGCTGAGGAGTATCACCTTCTTTCTATATTCTTTTCAACCAAATCTAACAAGGACCCTCCACTGATTTATTTTCAGCCGTGACATGTCTACCAAACCATTCTTCTCCATTTAAAAAAATGAAAAGATGAGTAAGTGATAAATGTACCCCACATGTCTCTTATGTTACGTATGGTTTCTTCATTTAATAGCCCCAATTCGAAATCTCACTCCAAACCAAGAAAGGTGCGGTTCCCACTTCCAAAAGAGAAAGATTTCTTTATTATTTGTGCTGGGTGCCGAGAAGTGTGGACCTCCTTTTATTCTCAAATAAAACCAAGAGCTAGATTAATCCTCCCAGTGCTGTTACTTGGTTTGGTGCTCACGTAAAAGCCATGTAGATATGTGCTTAATTCATTCAGCCGTGAGATGCCATGTACCATGAGAATTAATGCCTCTTAAAATCCAAGAATTGAAGAACTTTAGGTGAAAGCATGTGTATTTTTGGATGCCAAAACCTTTGTACCGTGCACTTCTAATTATTAGCTAATCCAAACAAAATGTTTCCTCTTAAGTTTCCACGGATCAACATACAAAATAAATCTTCCAAGTAAATAACACTCTGTGTAAATGAATATTTTTCCAAATGTCTCAATTTTTATTTCCAAAATTTTCCTGCAATTACTAATACACATAATTAGCTCAGATAATTCAAATTAATCAAAATAAGAATTTCTAATCAAATTAAGCACAATTAGTAAAATGGAAAAATACTGGACAATTAAGCACAATTTCCTGATTAATTTTAGTACAATAAACTAAGTGAAGTGAAGAAAATATTGGTTCATCATTGTATTAACGTTCAATTTTAGTATTATTCGGTTTAGTCATAACGTTCAGTCTCATACTAGTATTCGGTTTAGATATAGAGTTCGGTCTTGTACTGGTGTTCAGTCTTAACTGTGTTCGGCCTTTTATGGGACTTACCTGTTAATGACCCTTCGGTAATGTTTTAGTGATTGGTCTTATATCAATATTCGGTTTAAGTTCTTAGTGTTCTATCTAAGCTAAAAGTGTTCGATTGTGCTAGCGTTTGACCCTCCAACTGTAGTAGGCTCATGTTTTGAGCCTTACTCGTTAAATGACCATTTGGTCATGTTCACGTTTTGTGAGTGTTTTCCCGTTCGGTCTCCTTCATAGCTTATGTTGATCTTTTCTGTTCGGTAGTACTCAAGGGTTGTGTTGTTGTCTGTGCGATTTTCTTCTATGAAATGTTATTCGATTTTTAAATATTGAGTTCATTGTTTGGTTCAAATTGATTATTAGAATTTGATCTACTATGTATGAGAAATAATATTAAAATTCAAATAAAGTATGATGTTCCAACTGGTATGAAGGAGAATTCCAAGGAGGAATGTCTCAGTGATTGGTTAATCAAGATGGTGGTGTAGTATGAATATGGACGGGGAAATCCACGACGTTCATCCTAACTTTCTAATGATTACCAAGTCTCAAGTAGAGATGGGTAAGTCATGTCATGGGAATAGCATGAGGCCCTACCCGAGGGGGGGTCCTACGGTGAATGATAACGGGTTAACCTCGTGTGGCAGCTGATGGGTTTCGAGTTACTACACCCACGAGTGCACGAATGGCCAAAGCTACATATGCATACTAGTCCGGATGGTCGAATTGCAGTGGTCGCTCAATATGTGTTCATATGTTTTTCTACATGTGTATCATTATCTGATATATTTGTTTATATTGTATGTTTATATGACTATTAAATTACATGAGCAGAGGATGGCGAGTGTTCCGTGGAGCAGGCCCTAGATGGAGAGGACCCAACTGTTTAGACTAGGACCGATCGGTCAGGTGGAGATTCTGTAGGAACTGATCGGTTATGTTTATAGTTTTGTATCTTAGGCAGAATTTTGTAAAGTTTTAATTGTATGGTTATTTTGGATAATTGTACTGTTAACACTTTATTTCTTAGTAGATGACTATTCTATTGTATCATTTTATGTGATGACTCTATTATATAGTTATATTATATTTTTGGGATGTTACAAGTGAAGTCATAATAAAAATCTTTACATATATTCTTGATCAAAATTAAAAATAGTGTAAGTTCTCTTATGCTTTATTGTTTAGGCATTTTAGCATTTTAAGATGCAATTTGCTTGTATCTCAAATCAACTAAAAAAAAAATTGTTTAGTTGTGATTATAGTGATATGCTTAATTCTTTGATATAATGTTTGTGTAGGTAGTTAGAGTATCTTGTGAGTTATAAAGGTCTAGGAGCATCTTCGAGTAAATGATGTGTCTTTTACCATACAAGGAAATTTGAGTACTACTGTTATGTGGTGAAATTTTATTTGCATGATGGTGGAATATGATGATTCATTGTGTTGATATTTGATTTAAAATTATGTTTCTAAATGATTGAATTTTCAATAATGTTTGGTATGTATTATGAAGCCTCACAACACCAACATTTGGCTGCTACAACAACTAGAGGCTATAAGGGCAGCATTTGAAGCTTCCCAATAATGCATGTCACAACACACCTAGAATTTAGTATACTTCTTGAAGCATAATCCTTTGAAGTTTGATGTGAGGGTGAGCCTTGATGGTGTAAACTATCAATTGAAAGATTTTGAGAGAGTTTTTTATGCAAAGCAATGCCATGAAGAAAATATACTCTTTTATGTTATATATATGTTATCTGAAAGCTGAGAACTGGTGGATAAGTGTGAAGATGATGATGGAAGAAAGGGTAAACCTAATCACATAGGCTAGTTTTAAAGTCAAGCTTTTGGAAAAGCATTTTCCTAACGACATTAGATATGTTAAAGAGCTTGAGTTTCTTCAATTGATACAAGGGTTAATCAAAGTGGCTGAGTATTCTCAAAGGTTTAACTACTTAGCTCGCTTTTATACAAAATCCATTAATAAAATGTGGAGATATATAAAGTTTGAAAATGATCTTAAACAAGAGATAAAAGAGGTGATTGTGCCTATGACCATTAGAAATTTTCTAGCTCCGATGGAAAAGATAAAGATGGTAGAGCAATTGAAGGAAGAGAGTCGAAGGTTGAGGTCTCAGATTGGAGTAAGGATGACAACAGGTCAGATCAAGTATGGATAATGTCTACCTACTACCAACTCGTAACAAAAAAATCCACTCGTTACCCACTCTGTTACCTATCAGATAACCATTTTAAAAATATTTGTGGGTATTTTAAAATTCATGGGTATCCATGATACCCGCATATATTTGAAAAATGATATTTTTATAAAATTTTAAAATAAAATTTAAATAAAAATATAAAATATAATATGAATTAAAGTAAATATAATTTAAAGTTTAATTTTAATTAAATTTAACCTAAGAAAATATAAATTAAATTTTACTTGTTTGCGGGGAATAGTGAGGTGTTATGTTGTTCGTTTAATAGGTACATAATGAGTTAAAGGGATGAGCTCAATGTTATGTGATACTTACACGGATGGAGGCAAGTGATAAATATCATAAGAAAGTTAAAGTTGTGGTAATGTGATAGAGGATATTCTCGATTTACCTCCCGCAAGAAAACTAGAGTTTTAGAAGATCCGGTGCATAAGGGTGGGCAAGTATCAATAGCTCCTTATAAAATGACTTAAATAGAGTTTGTTGAGATTGTTGATAGGGGAGCACTGGTTTAGCTGAACCTACAATATCAAAGCTTCTGGTTTTTTATGATGACAACATAATTAATAACACATGTGATGTTTATGTGTTACATGTTCTATTGCTTACATGCTATATGTTTTAATCATTGTGTAAATTTGTTTAAAGCATTGAAAACATGATTGTGTTGATACATTGCATTTCAATGTCGTATATAATTGATTTTATTAGTGAATGCATGTCTGATGTTTTATAGAAGGAAATCCACAAGCACTTATGTTGAACTTTTAATTGTGTGGCAAAACAACAGTTTTAAGTCGACTTTATTATGGGGTGAGTCGATTAAAACTCGTGGCTTTGCACAAACCATTTTCAAGGTGTGCTGTGAGGATTTTGAAAGTGAAAGTTTTTCAAAACTTTTTTTAACTGTGTTATATAGTCGATTACATGTAACCTGCATTCAACTAAGTCTGTTATAGTTTTGAAATTCTGTTAATGCTTGAATTAAATGTTACAACGGCTATATTTTTAAATATGTTGACCAAGCATTAAATGAAACTTGACTGCATTAATTGTACAATCAATTAACTTATTGATTGCTGTTAACTACTATAACAAAATTGCTATATTCAACTGCATTAGTAGCTAAGTCGATTAAAATGCGTCTGAATTGCGAAAATCTATAAATTGATGCGAATTTGATTTTTGTAAGAACTTTTTTGAATCTAACAGTTTGTGATATATTTTGCAGAAAGTTCATTCTTACAAAAAGAGAGAAAGAGCTCCAAGAAACAAGAAGTGACCATGGTGATAATCTACTTGTGGATTCTTAAAGAGCAAGTTAACTGCACGTACAAAGGCTGATCATTTCTGCACATTGGGTGTAACTGAGAGATCAGAGGCTACAATCTTATGAAGATTGGATTGAGGTTCCCTATTGTGATTATAGGAAGAAGAGTGTGCTGCGTCCTTGACTTTGAGGATGGCTCAAAGGGTTTGGACTGCAGGAGAGGGGATTCTTGCTGTTAGTCTGTTTGTATACTGCCTATGTTTTGATTAGAGGGTTAGAGAGGTGTTTTATATTTTTAACGTGAGGTCTCTATAAAAGCCTTGTTGTAAAAACCTTGATCATTATAGTGCATTGACTTGCTGTGGTTGGAAGGAAACTAGATGTAGGCTTGGCCGAACCAGTGTAAAAACTCAGCGTTTGATCTTTCTATCCCTACACTCTTTTATTCAGTCGACTTCTTACTTTACTTAATCGATTTAATTTCCGTTGCATAAACAAATATTTTTCCTTGCATTTCAAGAAAGCTTTTAAAGGCATCCTGTAACACCCAAACATTTTAAAGGGTATTACTGATAGTAGAGACTAAATTAATTTGATACCTCATATAAACAATCAAACTTTATTTCAATTACTCCAAAGTACAATACCAAACTTACAAACTTTAAACAATATAGTCTTCACCGTTGACATTTCAACTTTTAAATTTTACACAACATAATCTTCCCAATACAAATTTATTCTTTTTACAAAAATCCCTGAAAGGTTTTCCCCGCATCTCTCTCATCTCTAAGCTTTATCAACCACATCTGCAACATTATCTAATCACATATAACATGAGTTATATGATCATAGCACAAACAAATAAGGGTAAGCCAACCATATCAAATCAATCATTAAACTTATAATAAGAATAGTTCAATCATTTATTTCTACAATTACTCAAATATCATTACCCCGATGTCATTAATTCATCATTATCAAAATCATCTTCCTCAATTTCATAAACCTTACAATTTATACTATGCTTACTCACGAAGCCTTATGGTCAGACCGCTCTCTGCCTGCTTCCTTAAGCCTCACCTGTATACTATGTCTTACTCTCTGAAGCCTTATGGTCAGACCGCTCTCTGCCTGCTTCTATAAAACTTATAAACCACATATTTATGTCAAAGCCTTATGGTCAGACCACTTGCTGCCTGCTTTCATTAACCTCAGGTGTTACTTTGCTCATACCAAGCTCTCATGGTATAACCGAACATTTTACTTCCCGTAGGAAACATCATTTCATAAGCAATAATTTCTTATATCCACTCCAACATTTCATCACATCAATATTTCATACTCTCTTATCCACTCCAACATTTCATCAAATCAACAATTCATAACCTTCTCTCCACATAACTCAATCATGTTCATTCTCTAATCATAATTTGACAATAACTTATTTTGGTGTCAATAAATTAAACATATCGCCAGCTATCATACTTCATATTATAAACTCATTTTTGACCATAACGAGTATAACTCAACATATTTTCACCAATCAAAGATTCATAGATCAACAAAACATTTCATCATATCTTAGCCACTACGTATTAAAGTCTGAGCTCAATGTAACGATAAATAAAATATATATGAAGTTTTTTTTTTATTTTTTTTTTTACCATGATAACTTTATACATCTCCAATTAACTTATTTTATTTTAATTTCATCCTATTAGAGATCTTTCTTTACCCCAATTGGTCACCGGAGAGGACCCAGATGTCTGAACGCATCAAACTCACCTTCGACGCCAACACATATGACTAGTCACAACTGACTGGACCAGGCCAGGGCTGCTCTATGATCAGGGATGTGCCAACTCAGGTTTTTAAGGTTCCTCTATCCTACCAACAAAGGGAGGCCTTCAATAATTAACAATTTATTTATTTAAATTATCTACCTTGTTCTCTTATGCTCTAAATCTAAAATGCCTAATTTTAATATTTTTACTTCCTCTTACAACAACCTCAAATAGTATCACTATATCTATTTAATACTCATTTCCAAGTTATTACAGAATCCTTACTCCAGACCTTCCAACAAGATCAATTTCAGCCAAGAAACTCATTCATGATAGAATTCATACAAGATAATTATAAACAATTAACCATAATAAGATATTACTATAAATGGTCATAGAAGAATACAATATTTGACAATCATAAGAATAATCTTAATATAAAAATTCATGGGAAACAAGAAGTTGAATCTGGCAGAGCCGGTTAGACAACTTCTAATCCATCCAAAAATACAATATAATTAAGTAACAAGAGCAACACATGTCTGGGGAAATAAGAAGTTGAATCTGGCAGAGCCGGTTAGACAACTTCTAATCCTTCCAAAAATGCAATAAAATAAATAAGTAAAGCAATAAATAGTTTGGGGAAACAAGAAGCTGAATCTGGCAGAGCCGGTTAGACAACTTCTAATCCTTCCAAAAGTGCAATAAAATAAATAACTGAAGCAATAGAAAGTTTGGGGAAACAAGAAATTGAATCTGGCAGAGCCGGTTAGACAATTTCTAATCCTTCCAAAATACAATAAAAATAAATAAGGAAAACAATAGAATGTTTGGGGAAACAAGAAATTGAATCTGGCAGAGCCGGTTAGACAATTTCTAATCCTTCCAAAATACAATAAAAATAAATAAGGAAAACAATAGAATGTTTGGGGAAACAAGAAATTGAATCTGGCAGAGCCGGTTAGACAATTTCTAATCCTTCCAAAATACAAAAAATAAACAACTAATAACATACAAATGGCATAACATAATCAATATCACGTTTTACAACTATCACACTCGGATATCAACACAAAAGCATACTCTCATTTAAATTCAAAATCATACAGAAACAAAATACTCCATAATCAAGATTTAAGATCAGACAAAAGCAAAATATAGCATATTCAAGGCTTAAGATAATACAAAAGGAGATACTCAAGGTTAGCTTCCCTTACCTCTATTACAGTCTTAATCCCCTCGCCCTCTGAAAACTTCCAGAATATCCCCTTTGCAAAATTTGAAATTCTTCCAACTCTCTTCTCTCAAAAATTTTCTAAGTTCTTTGGTGTAAATTTTCAGCCTCCCCCCTTGGCTATTTATAGCAAAAAAATTTACTATTCATTTTTACTATTCATTTTAACTATTCATTTTTTTTATTCATTTTACTATTACAAAAATAATTTTTTTATTTGCAATTTGATAAATTCTGATCTCAAAGCTACGTGGAACACTTATCCTTTCCAAAAATATTTTTTTTTTTACTATTTACTTTTTACTATTCACTTTTACTATTCACAATTTACTATTCATTTTTTTTTATCTAGTATTTTAACTTACAAATATTTTCAAGGATCTTACAATCTCCCCAACAACAATTATTTTCGCCCTCGAAAATTATTTATTTAAATAAAGACTATCTAACAAAAGATTACTTACAAAAGAGATATGGATATTCCTTTATCATAAATTCTTCCAATTCCCAAGTCATTTCCTGTGTGTCTTCATTCCAAAGTACTTTTACTGTGCGAATATCTTTCCCTCTTAGCTTTTTCATTTGAACATCTAGTATACGCACTGGTCCAACTTCCATTGTTAAATTTTCCTTGACATGAATTTCATCAACTTCTAACACATGCTTTGGATCTGGAATATACTTCCTCAGTTGGGATACATGAAAAACGTTATGCAAATTTGCCAATCCAGGTGGTAATGCTACCTCATAAGCCACTGGCCCAATCTTTTTGAGAATTTGATACGGTCCGAGAAATTTTGGTGTCAGTTTCCTCATCTTGATAGCTCTCCCGACTCCTGTAGTTGGTGTTACTCGTAAGAATACATGATCTCCTTCTTCAAATTCTAATGGTCTTCTTCTTTTGTCGGCATATGACTTTTGTCTACTTTGAGTTGCTTTCATCCGATCTTGGATTAATTTTATTTTTTCTGTGGTTCGCTGTAATAGCTCGGGTCCCACTGTTAGTGCTTCCCCATCTTGAAACCAACACAACGGGGTTCTACATCTTCTTCCATATAAAGCTTCATATGGTGGCATACCAATACTGGAATGATAACTGTTGTTGTAAGTAAATTCTACTAATGGTAGTATCTCATTCCAACTTCCAAGATGATCTAATACACAAGTTCTTAGCAAATCCTCCAAAGACTGAATAGTCCTTTCTGTTTGACCATCAGTCTGAGGGTGATAAGCCGAACTCATCCTCAACTGCGTTCCCAGAGCCTTCTGTAGCGTCTGCCAAAACCTTGAAGTAAACCTCGGATCTCTGTCTGACACAATGCTTGTAGGTATTCCATGCAACCTCACTACTTCCCTGATGTATAACTCCGTCAGCTTTTCTAGAGACATACGTTGATTAATGGGCAAAAAGTGAGCGCTCTTGGTTAGTCTATCAACGATAACCCAGATAGAATCGTGACCTTTTGATGATTTTGGTAAATGTGTTACAAAGTCCATCGAGATACTGTCCCACTTCCATTGAGGAATGTCTAACTGTCGTAACATCCCTCCCGGTTTTTGATGCTCCACTTTTGCCTTCTGACACACCAAGCAGGCTGCTACAAACTCGGCCACATCCCTCTTCATTCCATTCCACCAAAATGACTCTTTCAGGTCCTTATACATCTTAGTCATACCTGGATGTATGCTAAGACGACTTTTATGGCCTTCGTCTAAAATTAAATGTTTTAATTCACTCTTTGCAGGTATACACACTCTGTTCTTAAATCGAAGGATGCCATCTTTACTTAAAACGAAGTCCTTAGCTTGATCGGTGTCCAACAACCTGATCTTTTGCTGCAATTCTTGATCCATCGACTGCTCAACCTTCACTTGTTCTAAGAAGTCACTAGTGATTACTAAATGACCACACCATATATGATCTGGGGTTAACTGCAACCCCAAGTTCATATCACGTAACTTTTCTAACAGTTCTAACTCCTTCACCATCATTGTTGTTATTTGAGCTTGTCTCCTACTCAATGCATCTGCCACCACATTGGCTTTTCCTGGGTGATATAAAAGCTCGAAATCATAGTCCTTCATATATTCCATCCATCTTCTTTGTCGCATGTTCAGCTCCTTTTGATCGAACAAATACTTTAGACTCTTATGGTCACTAAAAACTTGGAAACTTGCCCCATAGAGGTAGTGTCTCCATGTCTTTAATGCAAATACTACTGCTGCAAGTTCTATGTCATGCGTTGGGTAGTTCTTCTCATGCGCCTTTAGCTGCCTAGATGCATAAGCTACAGGTCTCCTTCCTTGCATTAGGACGCACCCCAATCCTTGATATGACGCATCGTAGTACACCTCAAAAGATTTGCTAGAGTCTGGAATGATTAATACTGGTGCTGACGTTAGTCGTTGCTTCATATCCTCAAAACTGGCTTCGCACTTGTCAGTCCACAGAAATGGTTGATCTTTATGAGTTAACTGAGTTAGAGGACCTACAATCTTGGAAAACCCTTCAACAAAACGTCGGTAATAACCGGCTAATCCTACAAAACTTCGTACTTCAGTTACAGTTTTCGGCCGCTCCCACTTTAGCACAGCTTCCACCTTTGCTGGATCCACTGAGATTCCTTGAGCAGAAATCACATGACCCAAAAATTGTACTTTCTCTATTCAGAACTCACACTTTGACAGTTTCCCATACAGTTGATGTTTTCTTAAAATTTCCAACGCCACCCTCAAGTGTTCTGCATGCTTTTCCTTATTCTCTGAATAGATAAGAATATCGTCTATAAATACTACCACGAACTTATCTAAACATGACCGAAATATTCTGTTCATGTAGTCCATAAAAATCGCTGGAGCATTCGTCACGCCAAACGGCATTACCACGTACTCAAAGTGTCCGTAGCGAGATCTGAAAGCCGTCTTTTGCACATCTTCCGTCTTGACCAGAATCTGATGGTACCCAGATCTGAGATCAATTTTTTTGAAAACACCTCTGCTCCTCTCAACCGATCTAATAGATCATCGATTCTTGGCAAAGGATATTTGTTCTTTATTGTAACCTTGTTCAGCTGTCGATAATCCACGCACAACCTTGAACTTCCATCCTTCTTCTTCACCAGCAATACAGGAGCTCCCCATGGAGACACACTTGGACGGATAAACTTCTTCTCCAGCAGATCTTCGATTTGATTTTTCAACTCTACTAGTTCGGCAGGAGCCATTCTGTATGGAGCCATAGAAACTGGGCCAGCTTCGGGCATTAGATCTATTGTGAAATCGATCTCTTGACTAGGTGGTAAACCTGGTACTTGTTCTGGAAAAACATCAACATATTCTTCTACCACAGGTATTCCGATGATTTGTTCTTCAGTATTCTCTCTTTTCTCCTAAGCTAACACCACATAGCAGGTAGCTCCATCTTTGATATCCTTCGCAACTACTCGAGTTGAGCCTAGTTCTAAATCGTTCAAATTTAGAAACTCTATCTTTTGTTTCCCACAATCAATAAGAACGTGATTGGCAGTCAACCAATCCATTCCCAAAATAATGTCTAGATTTTGAAGGGGTAAGCAGATCAAGTTCACTTTGAACTTGCGTCCTGCAATTTGGATCGGGCATCCGACACAGACTGAACTGGTCGTAATTGGTTCCGATGCTGGTGTAGAAACTACTAATTCACACCCTAGATCAAGCATCGGTAATCCGAGTCTTTCTAAACATGCTAGGGATATAAAGGAGTGTGTGGCTCCAGAGTCAAACAAAACATATACGCATTCTCCTAACAACATACAGGTGTGTAAAATTAATGTACCTGGCTTAGTAGCCTCTTCTGCAAACATTGCGAATACTCTTCCTGTTGCCCGGGGCTTTACTTCAGCAGAATCTTGTTGTTGTGGTTCTCCCACCTTCTTTTTCTTTGGACAAACATTAGCAAAGTGTCCCGGATCATTGCAGATGAAACATCTCTTCCCTTCAACTTTTTCCCCAATAAGTTTAGGGCAGTCACGTCTGAAATGTGCCCCTCCACACTCAAAACACTTCACTGTTCCTCGATATGATAATTGTGGTTTTTCATAAGGTTTTTTGTTGAATTTCATTGAAGATTCTCCCTTGACAAGTCTGGAAACTCTACTTGGATCAAACTCCAATAATTCTATCATTCTGGCTTTCTCTACCAATGCTGGAAACTCTTGTATTTCCAATGGCATAAGTACCTTCTTCAGTTCATGCCTTAGTCCTCCCTCGAATTTTCGACATCTCCATTCTTCTGTGATATTCTGAGTATAAAACCTCGAGAGATAATTAAATTTTACTACGTACTCTTGTACTGATAACCTCCTTTGTTGTAAGGTCAGAAACTTCGCCTCCCTTGCAAATTTTGCACTGTTTGGAAAATATTTTTCCAAGAACCTTATCTTAAAGTTCTCCCAATTCACAGCCTCACCACGAACCGTCATCAACTGTTGCATACTTTCCCACCAATATTCAGCCTCCCCCACCAAAAGAAATGATGCATAAGTTAATTTTTGTTCTTTTGAGCAAGTTATTACCCGAAATATCTTCTCGTTCTGCCTTAGCCAAGAGTCAGCCTCATCAGGAGTAGCCTCCCCATTAAATTTAGTGGGATCATGCCTTAAGAAGTCATTCAAGCTAGAATGATTTTGAGGTACTTGATCAACTTGTTGTTGCTGCATCTTTGTCGAGTTTAAATGATTTCTTCAAAAAGATAACAATACAATTTAGCATATGATATCAATTTCCTCCAATAGTCATTTTCATCATAACAATTAATAGTTTTACTAAGAATAATAATTTCACTCCCCATAGTCCCAAAATACTTTCGAAAACCATTGCTCTGATACCATAATGTAACACCCAAACATTTTAAAGGGTATTACTGATAGTAGAGACTAAATTAATTTGATACCTCATATAAACAATCAAACTTTATTTCAATTACTCCAAAGTACAATACCAAACTTACAAACTTTAAACAATATAGTCTTCACCGTTGACATTTCAACTTTTAAATTTTACACAACATAATCTTCCCAATACAAATTTATTCTTTTTACAAAAATCCCTGAAAGGTTTTCCACGCATCTCTCTCATCTCTAAGCTTTATCAACCACATCTGCAACATTATCTAATCACATATAACATGAGTTATATGATCATAGCACAAACAAATAAGGGTAAGCCAACCATATCAAATCAATCATTAAACTTATAATAAGAATAGTTCAATCATTTATTTCTACAATTACTCAAATATCATTACCCCGATGTCATTAATTCATCATTATCAAAATCATCTTCCTCAATTTCATAAACCTTTCAATTTATACTATGCTTACTCACGAAGCCTTATGGTCAGACCGCTCTCTGCCTGCTTCCTTAAGCCTCACCTGTATACTATGTCTTACTCTCTGAAGCCTTATGGTCAGACCGCTCTCTGCCTGCTTCTATAAAACTTATAAACCACATATTTATGTCAAAGCCTTATGGTCAGACCACTTGCTGCCTGCTTTCATTAACCTCAGGTGTTACTTTGCTCATACCAAGCTCTCATGGTATAACCGAACATTTTACTTCCCGTAGGAAACATCATTTCATAAGCAATAATTTCTTATATCCACTCCAACATTTCATCACATCAATATTTCATACTCTCTTATCCACTCCAACATTTCATCAAATCAACAATTCATAACCTTCTCTCCACATAACTCAATCATGTTCATTCTCTAATCATAATTTGACAATAACTTATTTTGGTGTCAATAAATTAAACATATCGCCAGCTATCATACTTCATATTATAAACTCATTTTTGACCATAACGAGTATAACTCAACATATTTTCACCAATCAAAGATTCATAGATCAACAAAACATTTCATCATATCTTAGCCACTACGTATTAAAGTCTGAGCTCAATGTAACGATAAATAAAATATATATGAAGTTTTTTTTTTATTTTTTTTTTACCATGATAACTTTATACATCTCCAATTAACTTATTTTATTTTAATTTCATCCTATTAGAGATCTTTCTTTACCCCAATTGGTCACCGGAGAGGACCCAGATGTCTGAACGCATCAAACTCACCTTCGACGCCAACACATATGACTAGTCACAACTGACTGGACCAGGCCAGGGCTGCTCTATGATCAGGGATGTGCCAACTCAGGTTTTTAAGGTTCCTCTATCCTACCAACAAAGGGAGGCCTTCAATAATTAACAATTTATTTATTTAAATTATCTACCTTGTTCTCTTATGCTCTAAATCTAAAATGCCTAATTTTAATATTTTTACTTCCTCTTACAACAACCTCAAATAGTATCACTATATCTATTTAATACTCATTTCCAAGTTATTACAGAATCCTTACTCCAGACCTTCCAACAAGATCAATTTCAGCCAAGAAACTCATTCATGATAGAATTCATACAAGATAATTATAAACAATTAACCATAATAAGATATTACTATAAATGGTCATAGAAGAATACAATATTTGACAATCATAAGAATAATCTTAATATAAAAATTCATGGGAAACAAGAAGTTGAATCTGGCAGAGCCGGTTAGACAACTTCTAATCCATCCAAAAATACAATATAATTAAGTAACAAGAGCAACACATGTCTGGGGAAATAAGAAGTTGAATCTGGCAGAGCCGGTTAGACAACTTCTAATCCTTCCAAAAATGCAATAAAATAAATAAGTAAAGCAATAAATAGTTTGGGGAAACAAGAAGCTGAATCTGGCAGAGCCGGTTAGACAACTTCTAATCCTTCCAAAAGTGCAATAAAATAAATAACTGAAGCAATAGAAAGTTTGGGGAAACAAGAAATTGAATCTGGCAGAGCCGGTTAGACAATTTCTAATCCTTCCAAAATACAATAAAAATAAATAAGGAAAACAATAGAATGTTTGGGGAAACAAGAAATTGAATCTGGCAGAGCCGGTTAGACAATTTCTAATCCTTCCAAAATACAATAAAAATAAATAAGGAAAACAATAGAATGTTTGGGGAAACAAGAAATTGAATCTGGCAGAGCCGGTTAGACAATTTCTAATCCTTCCAAAATACAAAAAATAAACAACTAATAACATACAAATGGCATAACATAATCAATATCACGTTTTACAACTATCACACTCGGATATCAACACAAAAGCATACTCTCATTTAAATTCAAAATCATACAGAAACAAAATACTCCATAATCAAGATTTAAGATCAGACAAAAGCAAAATATAGCATATTCAAGGCTTAAGATAATACAAAAGGAGATACTCAAGGTTAGCTTCCCTTACCTCTATTACAGTCTTAATCCCCTCGCCCTCTGAAAACTTCCAGAATATCCCCTTTGCAAAATTTGAAATTCTTCCAACTCTCTTCTCTCAAAAATTTTCTAAGTTCTTTGGTGTAAATTTTCAGCCTCCCCCCTTGGCTATTTATAGCAAAAAAATTTACTATTCATTTTTACTATTCATTTTAACTATTCATTTTTTTTATTCATTTTACTATTACAAAAATAATTTTTTTATTTGCAATTTGATAAATTCTGATCTCAAAGCTACGTGGAACACTTATCCTTTCCAAAAATATTTTTTTTTTTACTATTTACTTTTTACTATTCACTTTTACTATTCACAATTTACTATTCATTTTTTTTTATCTAGTATTTTAACTTACAAATATTTTCAAGGATCTTACAATCTCCCCAACAACAATTATTTTCGCCCTCGAAAATTATTTATTTAAATAAAGACTATCTAACAAAAGATTACTTACAAAAGAGATATGGATATTCCTTTATCATAAATTCTTCCAATTCCCAAGTCATTTCCTGTGTGTCTTCATTCCAAAGTACTTTTACTGTGCGAATATCTTTCCCTCTTAGCTTTTTCATTTGAACATCTAGTATACGCACTGGTCCAACTTCCATTGTTAAATTTTCCTTGACATGAATTTCATCAACTTCTAACACATGCTTTGGATCTGGAATATACTTCCTCAGTTGGGATACATGAAAAACGTTATGCAAATTTGCCAATCCAGGTGGTAATGCTACCTCATAAGCCACTGGCCCAATCTTTTTGAGAATTTGATACGGTCCGAGAAATTTTGGTGTCAGTTTCCTCATCTTGATAGCTCTCCCGACTCCTGTAGTTGGTGTTACTCGTAAGAATACATGATCTCCTTCTTCAAATTCTAATGGTCTTCTTCTTTTGTCGGCATATGACTTTTGTCTACTTTGAGTTGCTTTCATCCGATCTTGGATTAATTTTATTTTTTCTGTGGTTCGCTGTAATAGCTCGGGTCCCACTGTTAGTGCTTCCCCATCTTGAAACCAACACAACGGGGTTCTACATCTTCTTCCATATAAAGCTTCATATGGTGGCATACCAATACTGGAATGATAACTGTTGTTGTAAGTAAATTCTACTAATGGTAGTATCTCATTCCAACTTCCAAGATGATCTAATACACAAGTTCTTAGCAAATCCTCCAAAGACTGAATAGTCCTTTCTGTTTGACCATCAGTCTGAGGGTGATAAGCCGAACTCATCCTCAACTGCGTTCCCAGAGCCTTCTGTAGCGTCTGCCAAAACCTTGAAGTAAACCTCGGATCTCTGTCTGACACAATGCTTGTAGGTATTCCATGCAACCTCACTACTTCCCTGATGTATAACTCCGTCAGCTTTTCTAGAGACATACGTTGATTAATGGGCAAAAAGTGAGCGCTCTTGGTTAGTCTATCAACGATAACCCAGATAGAATCGTGACCTTTTGATGATTTTGGTAAATGTGTTACAAAGTCCATCGAGATACTGTCCCACTTCCATTGAGGAATGTCTAACTGTCGTAACATCCCTCCCGGTTTTTGATGCTCCACTTTTGCCTTCTGACACACCAAGCAGGCTGCTACAAACTCGGCCACATCCCTCTTCATTCCATTCCACCAAAATGACTCTTTCAGGTCCTTATACATCTTAGTCATACCTGGATGTATGCTAAGACGACTTTTATGGCCTTCGTCTAAAATTAAATGTTTTAATTCACTCTTTGCAGGTATACACACTCTGTTCTTAAATCGAAGGATGCCATCTTTACTTAAAACGAAGTCCTTAGCTTGATCGGTGTCCAACAACCTGATCTTTTGCTGCAATTCTTGATCCATCGACTGCTCAACCTTCACTTGTTCTAAGAAGTCACTAGTGATTACTAAATGACCACACCATATATGATCTGGGGTTAACTGCAACCCCAAGTTCATATCACGTAACTTTTCTAACAGTTCTAACTCCTTCACCATCATTGTTGTTATTTGAGCTTGTCTCCTACTCAATGCATCTGCCACCACATTGGCTTTTCCTGGGTGATATAAAAGCTCGAAATCATAGTCCTTCATATATTCCATCCATCTTCTTTGTCGCATGTTCAGCTCCTTTTGATCGAACAAATACTTTAGACTCTTATGGTCACTAAAAACTTGGAAACTTGCCCCATAAAGGTAGTGTCTCCATGTCTTTAATGCAAATACTACTGCTGCAAGTTCTATGTCATGCGTTGGGTAGTTCTTCTCATGCGCCTTTAGCTGCCTAGATGCATAAGCTACAGGTCTCCTTCCTTGCATTAGGACGCACCCCAATCCTTGATATGACGCATCGCAGTACACCTCAAAAGATTTGCTAGAGTCTGGAATGATTAATACTGGTGCTGACGTTAGTCGTTGCTTCATATCCTCAAAACTGGCTTCGCACTTGTCAGTCCACAGAAATGGTTGATCTTTACGAGTTAACTGAGTTAGAGGACCTACAATCTTGGAAAACCCTTCAACAAAACGTCGGTAATAACCGGCTAATCCTACAAAACTTCGTACTTCAGTTACAGTTTTCGGCCGCTCCCACTTTAGCACAGCTTCCACCTTTGCTGGATCCACTGAGATTCCTTGAGCAGAAATCACATGACCCAAAATTGTACTTTCTCTATCCAGAACTCACACTTTGACAGTTTCCCATACAGTTGATGTTTTCTTAAAATTTCCAACGCCACCCTCAAGTGTTCTGCATGCTTTTCCTTATTCTCTGAATAGATAAGAATATCGTCTATAAATACTACCACGAACTTATCTAAACATGACCGAAATATTCTGTTCATGTAGTCCATAAAAATCGCTGGAGCATTCGTCACGCCAAACGGCATTACCACGTACTCAAAGTGTCCGTAGCGAGATCTGAAAGCCGTCTTTTGCACATCTTCCGTCTTGACCAGAATCTGATGGTACCCAGATCTGAGATCAATTTTTTTGAAAACACCTCTGCTCCTCTCAACCGATCTAATAGATCATCGATTCTTGGCAAAGGATATTTGTTCTTTATTGTAACCTTGTTCAGCTGTCGATAATCCACGCACAACCTTGAACTTCCATCCTTCTTCTTCACCAGCAATACAGGAGCTCCCCATGGAGACACACTTGGACGGATAAACTTCTTCTCCAGCAGATCTTCGATTTGCTTTTCCAACTCTACTAGTTCGGCAGGAGCCATTCTGTATGGAGCCATAGAAACTGGGCCAGCTCCGGGCATTAGATCTATTGTGAAATCGATCTCTTGACTAGGTGGTAAACCTGATACTTGTTCTGGAAAAACATCAACATATTCTTCTACCACAGGTATTCCGATGATTTGTTCTTCAGTATTCTCTCTTTTCTCCTGAGCTAACACCACATAGCAGGTAGCTCCATCTTTGATATCCTTCGCAACTACTCGAGTTGAGCCTAGTTCTAAATCGTTCAAATTTAGAAACTCTATCTTTTGTTTCCCACAATCAATAAGAACGTGATTGGCAGTCAACCAATCCATTCCCAAAATAATGTCTAGATTTTGAAGGGGTAAGCAGATCAAGTTCACTTTGAACTTGCGTCCTGCAATTTGGATCAGGCATCCGACACAGACTGAACTGGTCGTAATTGGTTCCGATGCTGGTGTAGAAACTACTAATTCACACCCTAGATCAAGCATCGGTAATCCGAGTCTTTCTAAACATGCTAGGGATATAAAGGAGTGTGTGGCTCCAGAGTCAAACAAAACATATACGCATTCTCCTAACAACATACAGGTGTGTAAAATTAATGTACCTGGCTTAGTAGCCTCTTCTGCAGACATTGCGAATACTCTTCCTGTTGCCCGGGGCTTTACTTCAGCAGAATCTTGTTGTTGTGGTTCTCCCACCTTCTTTTTCTTTGGACAAACATTAGCAAAGTGTCCCGGATCATTGCAGATGAAACATCTCTTCCCTTCAACTTTTTCCCCAATAAGTTTAGGGCAGTCACGTCTGAAATGTGCCCCTCCACACTCAAAACACTTCACTGTTCCTCGATATGATAATTGTGGTTTTTCATAAGGTTTTTTGTTGAATTTCATTGAAGATTCTCCCTTGACAAGTCTGGAAACTCTACTTGGATCAAACTCCAATAATTCTATCATTTTGGCTTTCTCTACCAATGCTGGAAACTCTTGTATTTCCAATGGCATAAGTACCTTCTTCAGTTCATGCCTTAGTCCTCCCTCGAATTTTCGACATCTCCATTCTTCTGTGATATTCTGAGTATAAAACCTCGAGAGATAATTAAATTTTACTACGTACTCTTGTACTGATAACCTCCTTTGTTGTAAGGTCAGAAACTTCGCCTCCCTTGCAAATTTTGCACTGTTTGGAAAATATTTTTCCAAGAACCTTATCTTAAAGTTCTCCCAATTCACAGCCTCACCACGAACCGTCATCAACTGTTGCATACTTTCCCACCAATATTCAGCCTCCCCCACCAAAAGAAATGATGCATAAGTTAATTTTTGTTCTTTTGAGCAAGTTATTACCCGAAATATCTTCTCGTTCTGCCTTAGCCAAGAGTCAGCCTCATCAGGAGTAGCCTCCCCATTAAATTTAGTTGGATCATGCCTTAAGAAGTCATTCAAGCTAGAATGATTTTGAGGTACTTGATCAACTTGTTGTTGCTGCATCTTTGTCGAGTTTAAATGATTTCTTCAAAAAGATAACAATACAATTTAGCATATGATATCAATTTCCTCCAATAGTCATTTTCATCATAACAATTAATAGTTTTACTAAGAATAATAATTTCACTCCCCATAGTCCCAAAATACTTTCGAAAACCATTGCTCTGATACCATAATGTAACACCCAAACATTTTAAAGGGTATTACTGATAGTAGAGACTAAATTAATTTGATACCTCATATAAACAATCAAACTTTATTTCAATTACTCCAAAGTACAATACCAAACTTACAAACTTTAAACAATATAGTCTTCACCGTTGACATTTCAACTTTTAAATTTTACACAACATAATCTTCCCAATACAAATTTATTCTTTTTACAAAAATCCCTGAAAGGTTTTCCACGCATCTCTCTCATCTCTAAGCTTTATCAACCACATCTGCAACATTATCTAATCACATATAACATGAGTTATATGATCATAGCACAAACAAATAAGGGTAAGCCAACCATATCAAATCAATCATTAAACTTATAATAAGAATAGTTCAATCATTTATTTCTACAATTACTCAAATATCATTACCCCGATGTCATTAATTCATCATTATCAAAATCATCTTCCTCAATTTCATAAACCTTACAATTTATACTATGCTTACTCACGAAGCCTTATGGTCAGACCGCTCTCTGCCTGCTTCCTTAAGCCTCACCTGTATACTATGTCTTACTCTCTGAAGCCTTATGGTCAGACCGCTCTCTGCCTGCTTCTATAAAACTTATAAACCACATATTTATGTCAAAGCCTTATGGTCAGACCACTTGCTGCCTGCTTTCATTAACCTCAGGTGTTACTTTGCTCATACCAAGCTCTCATGGTATAACCGAACATTTTACTTCTCGTAGGAAACATCATTTCATAAGCAATAATTTCTTATATCCACTCCAACATTTCATCACATCAATATTTCATACTCTCTTATCCACTCCAACATTTCATCAAATCAACAATTCATAACCTTCTCTCCACATAACTCAATCATGTTCATTCTCTAATCATAATTTGACAATAACTTATTTTGGTGTCAATAAATTAAACATATCGCCAGCTATCATACTTCATATTATAAACTCATTTTTGACCATAACGAGTATAACTCAACATATTTTCACCAATCAAAGATTCATAGATCAACAAAACATTTCATCATATCTTAGCCACTACGTATTAAAGTCTGAGCTCAATGTAACGATAAATAAAATATATATGAAGTTTTTTTTTTATTTTTTTTTACCATGATAACTTTATACATCTCCAATTAACTTATTTTATTTTAATTTCATCCTATTAGAGATCTTTCTTTACCCCAATTGGTCACCGGAGAGGACCCAGATGTCTGAACGCATCAAACTCACCTTCGACGCCAACACATATGACTAGTCACAACTGACTGGACCAGGCCAGGGCTGCTCTATGATCAGGGATGTGCCAACTCAGGTTTTTAAGGTTCCTCTATCCTACCAACAAAGGGAGGCCTTCAATAATTAACAATTTATTTATTTAAATTATCTACCTTGTTCTCTTATGCTCTAAATCTAAAATGCCTAATTTTAATATTTTTACTTCCTCTTACAACAACCTCAAATAGTATCACTATATCTATTTAATACTCATTTCCAAGTTATTACAGAATCCTTACTCCAGACCTTCCAACAAGATCAATTTCAGCCAAGAAACTCATTCATGATAGAATTCATACAAGATAATTATAAACAATTAACCATAATAAGATATTACTATAAATGGTCATAGAAGAATACAATATTTGACAATCATAAGAATAATCTTAATATAAAAATTCATGGGAAACAAGAAGTTGAATCTGGCAGAGCCGGTTAGACAACTTCTAATCCATCCAAAAATACAATATAATTAAGTAACAAGAGCAACACATGTCTGGGGAAATAAGAAGTTGAATCTGGCAGAGCCGGTTAGACAACTTCTAATCCTTCCAAAAATGCAATAAAATAAATAAGTAAAGCAATAAATAGTTTGGGGAAACAAGAAGCTGAATCTGGCAGAGCCGGTTAGACAACTTCTAATCCTTCCAAAAGTGCAATAAAATAAATAACTGAAGCAATAGAAAGTTTGGGGAAACAAGAAATTGAATCTGGCAGAGCCGGTTAGACAATTTCTAATCCTTCCAAAATACAATAAAAATAAATAAGGAAAACAATAGAATGTTTGGGGAAACAAGAAATTGAATCTGGCAGAGCCGGTTAGACAATTTCTAATCCTTCCAAAATACAATAAAAATAAATAAGGAAAACAATAGAATGTTTGGGGAAACAAGAAATTGAATCTGGCAGAGCCGGTTAGACAATTTCTAATCCTTCCAAAATACAAAAAATAAACAACTAATAACATACAAATGGCATAACATAATCAATATCACGTTTTACAACTATCACACTCGGATATCAACACAAAAGCATACTCTCATTTAAATTCAAAATCATACAGAAACAAAATACTCCATAATCAAGATTTAAGATCAGACAAAAGCAAAATATAGCATATTCAAGGCTTAAGATAATACAAAAGGAGATACTCAAGGTTAGCTTCCCTTACCTCTATTACAGACTTAATCCCCTCGCCCTCTGAAAACTTCCAGAATATCCCCTTTGCAAAATTTGAAATTCTTCCAACTCTCTTCTCTCAAAAATTTTCTAAGTTCTTTGGTGTAAATTTTCAGCCTCCCCCCTTGGCTATTTATAGCAAAAAAATTTACTATTCATTTTTACTATTCATTTTAACTATTCATTTTTTTTATTCATTTTACTATTACAAAAATAATTTTTTTATTTGCAATTTGATAAATTCTGATCTCAAAGCTACGTGGAACACTTATCCTTTCCAAAAATATTTTTTTTTTACTATTTACTTTTTACTATTCACCTTTTACTATTCACTTTTTACTATTCACAATTTACTATTCATTTTTTTTTATCTAGTATTTTAACTTACAAATATTTTCAAGGATCTTACACATCCACTTTGCGAAAAAGATTTAAAGAAAACATTTTTTTTACATTTCACCGATTCACACCCCCTCTTGGAGTGAGAAATTAAGCAATTCTATTTTCAACAGAGTTTATTGAACTCAAGAAGTAGATAGAAAAGTTGTTAGAAAAATAGTTTATCCAGCCAAACGTGTCTTCTTGGGGAACGCTAATTTTGTTGGTAAAGAAGAAATATGATAATTCAAGGTTATGTATAGATTACATAAAACTCAACAAACTCATCATAAAAAAACAAGTATACCCCACCAAGAATAGATGATTTGTTAGATCAATTGCATACGTCTACAATGTTTTCAATGATGGAGTCAGCGCTTAAGTGGGAGCATCCTAATATGATGTCAGAAATTAGATGTTTTGTGCGTCTAGTATGTTCTTATAAAAGGTTTATAGAAGGATTCTTCAAGATAGTGGTCCCTTTGACACATTTCACTTGCAAGGACCAACATTTTTCGTAGACGAACAAATGTCAAAATATTTTTATTGAACTCAAGAGTATATTAACCAATGTCCCAATATTAGTCATTCCTAACACAGGTAAACATTTTTAGATTTACTATGGTACTTCTTACCAGGTACACAATTGTTTATTAATGTAAGAGAAGAGAGTTGTAGCATACACTTATATGCAATTGAATATTCATAAGAAAAATTACCCTACTATGATTTGGAGTTGACAATAATGGTGTTTGGGTGGAAGATGTGGAGACACTATCTTTATAATACATAATTTTTAAGGATATCAAAATGAGTCCTGACCCAAAGGTCAACCCACCTACTTGCTAAAATGAGGCGAGTTGGGTTTGAATTTTCAACATGCCAACTTGTTTTGGCTCGGCATGCCTAGCCTGCCAAATTAGTGGGCTAGCCCAACCCTAGTTCATTAGCTCGTTTTGTTTTTCATTTTATTGTTTAAAATTAAAATAAAAATAAAATATAATTAAAAATGTTAAATTTTTTATATTATATATTTGTTAAAGATGTGAATATATAATACTATGATTTAAATCATTAACACTTTTAAATTAAGGTCTAATGTTTAGTTATAGTAGAGTAATTTAACATGTAAATGTAATAACTGTTTTAATTTATCCAACTAAAAATATTAATTAATCAATTAAAAGCTTAGAAATAGTTATATGATTAAATATGCTTTAAATATTTATTTGTAACTATATATACAAAAAATTCTTAAAATTAAAAATAAAAAAAAAAGTGGCAGATGGGCTTGTAGGACAACCCTATGGCAGGAAAAGTTGTAATTTTTGGCTTGTTTTTTGGTGGCAGGACAACCCAAATTAAAACAGGTCGAGTTGGCCATTTTACCACCCCTAGTATTTTTATGTATTTATTGATCATAAAAGACTAAAGTATTTATTTTATCAAAAATGAGCTGAATATAAGTATACATTTATATTTAAATGTTAATAATTTATCATTTATTTTTCATTACATTTATATAATATTACATTATAATATTTAAATCAATATGTCAAAACGGTTAAAGATGCATTCATTTTAATATATTTAAAACATAATATTTTTTTCATTTTTTCGCTTAGCGAATTTTGTACTCACCTAGCAAAAGAAAAAAAAATGAAGCTCTACTTTTAAAACCGACAGTTTCTCTTTGTTAGATTGATGAGTGCATATTTATGTCCACATTTATGTTTTAAAATTCAGATTTTTGAAGAGATTCTTGTGATGATTGAATTTATTGGGTTTGAGAATTAAAGATGCTTAAAATGTGATTCTTAGTTGCATAAATTATTTTGGATGTTCTAATGTTTATTTGTGCAGCTGAATTCATTTAAAGTAAGAAATTGAATGGTCAAAGCTAGTACAATCTGGTAAACTCAGAGCTCCTATGCAATTTTGAAAAGAAAGAAATGGCTAAAGTACAATTAGAGGAAGATTCTGGTCTTTTGTGTAATTTTAAATAAAATAAAAATGGTTAAAATGTAATTTTGGGCAAGTTTATTTTAAAAGATAATTTGGAGAAAATAATATTTTATTTGATATTGTTAAATAATTACCTTATTTAACTATATCAATAAAAATCAAAAGATAATATTTGCAAATCTTTTTGAATCTAGAAAAGATATTGTCAAATATTCTCAAAAACTGATTAAATCTGTTGAATATTTGAAAGATATTATATATAAGATAAAAAATCTTATGAATAAAAAATTGAGAGTCCAAGCTCAATCAAGCCTATATAAAGAGACCCAGGGGAGACGTAACTCATTCATTCTGAGACTCCTCCACTAAAAGCAAATATCCACCACTCCTCTCACTTTTATTTCATCACGTGTTTCACTCCATTCATGGAGGGCTAAGCTTCTAAGGCTATTCCACTATAATTTCATTATGGATTCTGAGGTTAAGTTGAATAAATCACTAGTGGAAAAATGACATTTTATGACGTATAAAAATGATATATTATGACATAGTTACTAGGGACATAGTTCTGGCCGTTATAGTAAGTCTGCGCACTTTATGACGTAGCAGAAATTTATGTTATAATAGCTTGAACATATTATGACGTAGTTTCTGAAATCAGTCATAATATGCGCAGTTTATTATGACAAATTTTCATTTGTCCGTTATAATATGACAAAAGATATTATAACGTAAATGTGTTGACACGTTACAATATGTGATGTATTATGACGTAGATATTTTTACCAATCATGATATGTTGAATTCAGAATCAATGTATTATGACGTACATTGTTTAGTACACCATAATATATGCTTTTTTTTAAAAAAATTGAATTCCTTGGTACGCCATGCATATTCCTCCCATCCATTTGGTAAAGAATCAATGAATTCCTTGGTGAGGATACTGGTGTTGTTCCACACCTGAGAAATCATTTCGGGACATTATTCTTTTTACAATTAAAAAAAAGAAAAACTACTGAAAGGAAGTTGCCATTAATGTCTAGATTGGGAAAAGTAGTTAAAACTCTCGTATATTAATCCAACAGGATATCAAAAGTATCAGGATGTATATAATAACAAAGAGGTTTAATACCTATTTTGGTTCCTCAATTTGTAGGGTGTGTTCAAAGTTGTCCTCATTTTTTTCAAAAGTTCACAACCATCCTATATTTTGCAAAAACGATTCACGTTAGTCCTTTTTGCTTATGACGTTAAAAAATTAACGACAGAGTTGCTTACCTGGGGAAACCTGAATGAGCTGTACAATTTATTTATTACGTGACATTCTCGGTTTCTTTGCTCTGCATTTCTCTCACTCTTCTACACCTTCCTTCTCCTCCTCTTCTCTTTGGTGGAAAAGGTTTTTCTCTCTACTTCCTCAAACTCCACCATTTCTTCCTACCTCTGCGCCTTCACCCTGCACCCTCACCTTACCGGAACAAATCAAATTCCAAATTTGTGTTTTAAAATATACAAGGTCATTAAAAGGGATAAACAAAACTAGACATTTTTCACTATTCTGTTTAATTATTCATATACACATAATAGTTCAGGGGTTTGTTCATCATCTCCTAAACCCAAGCATATGAATTTTGCTACTTCATCTTATAAGCTAGGAGCTGCAAATAAAAATCGTGCGGAAGGGTGGGAAGATGAGGCGCAGCGCAATAGTGGAGAGCGAAGGCGCACAGGACGACCATGATGTTGGTTTATGTCAAGGATGAGACACTAGGATTGGAAGATAGTGAGGTTTTTTATCCCAATAAAGCAAAATTGAATAAACATAAATAAAAATAGGTTAAATTATGTCTGAAGCAGTGTGCGATTAGGGTTTGGGAAAAAGAAATTAGGGTTTGGGAAGCAGCGTGCGATTATGGATTTCACAGCGGAGAAGAAGGAATCAGAGAACAACAGCGTCAAAAACCCCGAAAATGCTCATCAAACTTTAGATTCTTCTTCTCAATTAGCGTCGACACTTGATTCAAGCAACAAAGAAACCAAAGAACAACAATCTCATGAACTCAAAGCTGGTCTTCACCCTCTGAAGGTTTTTCTTCCTCACTTTAATTTTTTGTTTCTTGGCAACTGAGTTATAGTGTGATTGATTAATGATGATGATGATTACAGTGATTGAAGAAGATGAAGAAGTGTGATAAAGCTTTTGAGTGGAAAGGGGGTTGCCACGTGACAATCTCTTATTGACTGAGCTTGCCAATTAATTGGACTAATTAGACAGGTCATTTAAGTTTGGCCAACAGAGCAACTCTGCCATTAGTCTTTTAGCGCCGTAAGCAAAAAGGATCAATTTAAACTATTTTTGACAAATATAGGACGTTTGTGAACCTTTGAAAAAAGGAGGACAACTTTGAACACACCCTACAAACCGAGGGACCAAAATAGGTATTAAACCTTACAAAGAAATGTTAGATTTCCGATTAGTCACAATGAGACTAGGTTGCTCACCTGCTCCCATGAAGCCACAACTTCACATAGATTAAAATCAAAAGACATAACTTCGAGTTCTCCAGTTTTTGGATCTTTATATTAATATAGAAAACTCCATATATCAAAAATTGGTTAATGGTTAACTTCATTTAAACCATGTGATTATATCACTACCCATACTTCTGAATTGGAGGAAGTCATTTTCCCGCAACTTGTAGGTTATCAAAATTAACATATGTTACAAAATCAAATATGCAACATTTTTTTCTTCCTTCATGAACAACAATATGCTCAGTGAATGATTAGGAACATTTACCCATTTGGGGAGAGTGTCACTGGGGAAATTTATTGTGGTTTGGCAATAATCTGTGCCCCTAGCTGCTTTTAGGCCAAGTCCATTTGCACTCTGCATATAACTCAAAAGTAGCAACTCAATTGAATTATTCAAAGAACCCACACTTAGAATATAAGATCTAAAAGATGCATAAAGTGTTGAAATTGTAAGAGAACACATTGAAACAAAACAAATACAAACTACTCCAACATAAATACCACACAGAAGGGCAATTTAAAGCAATAAATAATATTCCTTCGAAAGAAAATGTAACAGTTTTTAGCATTAAAAAACAGTCTTCTGAAACTTAGTTGAGGAGTTTCCATACCAATATCAAAGGTCCAATACACAACATCAGTGCATTTCATAACGAACTATTCTTCAATGAGCAAAAATCTTATTTTACGTTGTAGCAGCCATTTCGAACCAAACCAAAATTCAGGTTAACAAAACACTACCTAAATCCCTACCCATGACATTCATACATAACGCAACAACCTTGTATGTTGTACACGGAAACAACACTCGCCAATAAGCCTAGCTTGAAGGAAAATGCAGCAACATAGAAACTAGAAGAGAAAAAAAAGAGTGTTTGTTGCGGAGGGAAACAAAACCAAAGAAATCGAGGAAAACCTCGCCACACACTTCTGGAAAGAGTTGTGCAGCGAAAGCAATGCTTTGATGTCTTCATCTATGAGGCGATAACCGCGATTTGCGTGCGGTTGCATTGTTATCATCATTATTAATACTTCATCTTCAAAACTATAAAGAATATCCTTCTTGCACCTTCAAGAAGAAGATTCAATCAGAATAAAAAATGCATAAAATTGAAAATTCACCTCATGGACATCAAAGTGCACACCCTTTTTCCCTTTCCGCTTTCTTCGCACTGGGAGTTTGTTTCAGTTTCTTCAATTCTTTAAGCACGACCTCCTGAACTTGGTTAATGTTGTTCAAAAGCTTCTTCTGCAGTGTAAAATCAAGTCAGCAAACAAGGACACAATGGAAGACAATTCAATCAAAAGCGAACCCTAGATTTGAAGGTTTGTTCGGAGGAGATTCTAAGGTTTGAAGTAGGAAGGGATTTAATCGATGGAAAGGTTAAAACGAAGATTTAATCGGTGTAAATAGATAGAAATCAATCTCAATCAGTGAAAAATGAAGGAAAAGGCAAAACAATCGGTAAAAGGTGAGAGATAAGGAAAACCTAGCGGAAGATGAGGTTTGGTGTTTGAGGCAACGCTCGAGGCAATGAAGAAGATGTAGTTCAGTGAGGACCGAACGTGGAATAGAGAATGCTTCGAATGAGATGTGGTTCGATGATGGGGAGGGAGGAGTGTTCTTGCAGGACTGCGCGGTTTAGAGAGGAAGAGAGGAAGAGAGGAACGAGAGTAAGAGGGAACGTGAAATTAGAGATAGCGAGAGGGAAATGTGTAAAATTAGAGAGGCTTAGAGATATTATGACTGATTTCTAAAACTCAGCCATAATACATCAAGAAATTTTCACACCTTTTGACAGGTGTCCATGTCTACGTAATAATAGGTTTTAATCTTATTTACAAGTTTGCCACCGCGTTTCATATAATAATTGATATACAAAACTACGTCATAATATGTCTTACACTTATTTACAAGTTTGCCACCGCGTTTCATATTATGACTAATGTACAAAACTACGTTATAATATGTTTTACTTTTATTACGATTCTGCCACCAGTCAACCTATTATGATGGATAATTTTTATCCGTTATAAACGAGTTTTTGCTATCAATTGAGAATGTACTTTCATTGGTGGTAATAATTTCAACAATAATGAATTGAGAATTTACTTTGATTGATTAGCTTTTAATTTGGTTAGGAGATTTAAGAATAGACATGATTAAACACAATAATATTTGATTGAGAATGTACTTTGGTTGAATTCATTGTGAATAATCTAGAAAGGTCTTACATTTGATTGAGAATCTACTTTGGTTAAGTGCATGATCACCCTCAAATTAATTAAGAATGTACTTTAATTAATTTGAACCTTGAACAATTATCAATTGAACAATTATCTGTGGATAACCAATGAGAATCTATCTTGGGAAAACAATGAAATTAGCGTATTTCATCATAATTGTTTCTAAGTTTCCTCTTTGTTCTTCAAACATTCTTCAAACATTAATTCTATTAGCATAGTTTCTCACTTTTATTCTTGAGCATTGCATAGCATTCATAAGATTCAAATATTGAAAAGCAATTATGTATTCGTTGAGAGACGACTCATGGTTACTTTAACTCTATCTACTTTCTTGAATACTACTTGGCAATACTAAAGTTGCCTTGAAAAGTAGTATTAATTTGATAGCTTCAACGACGGCGTATAAGAGATCTTACCTCACTTAGCGAGAGAGTATTAGGAGTAAGATCTCTAAAAATTCGCCCAGTGGAACTCCCACTTGCACAACAATAGATTATTTTCTATATTGGCTAATTTTTAGCAAGTGTACTGGATCAATTGTAGTACAAACAAGTTTCGTATCCACATTGAATTATTCAAATACTCCATTAATCATAAATATGTTCTCATTTGCAATAAAAAACTTCTTTAGCATATTATAATGAACAAGCAAGATAAAAACTGATTTTAAATGAACGAAAAAAGATAAACATGTTGAGACTGAACTTCATTAATCCTCTTCTACTACATTGTTACTAATCTATAATATTTTAATACAATTATCCAATGTTCCTTAAAGTGCTTGGTTAATTCTAATTCAATTCCTTGAATTTATAACCTAAGGACTTCAAACACATTGTGATCCCTCAATTGTGATGAATGAATACTTTCCTTAAGTGCAAGACTTTCTATAAGACCCTTGAAAATAGTTTTAATTAAGATACTAGATTTTTTTGAAAAAAAAAATATTTTTATGAAAAAAAAAATATTTTTATGTATAATGCTACAGTAAAACGCTAAAGTAAAATACGTATAGTGCTATAATGAAATATGTACAGTGCTATAGTAAGAATACGTCGTGAACCATGTGTTGCTACCGTACTGCTACAGGAAAAATGTAGTACAAGCTACAATACTGCTACAGTGAACTATAGTACAACTACACTGCTACAGTAAAATGTAGTACAGCTACAGTAACCCTAACTTCAACTATAAATAGAGGGGAGAAATGAAGTTTTAGGGGAAGGAGAATGAAATTGAGCAAGACTTTCGATGAAAATAAGGAGATATTAGGACTAGAATCTGAGTTGAAGAAAAGGTAACAAGCGCTTCTGAAGAGGTGTTCTTCATCCAGGAAGGAGCAAGAATCAGGTAAGAGAAGCTAACCTTGAGTCTTTTATTTTTTTTGTATGATCTGAAATCTTGAATATGTTTAAAATTTTGACTCTCTTTATGGATTTAGAATGATATTATGCTTTTGTTGCATTTTTCTGAAGGATAAGAAGTTGTGTAATCGGCTATGCCAGATTAAACTTCTTGTTTCCCTAGGACTATTATTGTGTTTCTTTTTCTCTTGCATTTTTTTTGGAAGGATAAGAAGTTGTCGTCTAACCGGCTATGCCAGATTCAACTTCTTGTTTCCCCATGAATTTTATTGTGTTTCTTTTTCTCCTGCATTTTTCTGGAAGGATAAGAAGTTGTCTAACCGGCTATGTCAGATTCAACTTCTTTTCTCCCTAGGACTTTTATTGTGTTTCTTTTTCTCTTGCATTTTTCTAGAAGGATAAGAAGTTGTCTAACCGGCTATGCCATATTCAACTTCTCAGTTCCCCAGAACATTTATATTGTGATATTTTATTATTCTTAATTTATTTTGTGATATATTCATTTTGTATGGAATCTGTGACGAATACATTTTATTATGTTGAATAAGTAAACTATAAAATTGTGGGAGTAAATACTCAGTCAAATTGTGAAATTTAAAATTTTGATCATGTTTTTTTATTTAGTTTTCAAAGCTATCTTAGTAAAACTCTAATTGCTACTTATTCTATCGTTAGATCAATCTGGAAATTTAGTACATAATTTATAAGACATAGAAATTAACTTTGACCATCAGGTTCTTTAATTTGAGAATTGTACTTAGAGGAAATAATATTATAATTTTGGGTAGAATAACCATCACTTTATTTCTATCTCTAACTTATATCGAAAAAAATCTAAATTTCTCCTTCTTTTGCCGATATATTAAGTTGGAAATTTTGATAATTGATTCCAGAAATATATTACTATATTTTGACCACTCAGATTTATAATTGGATGTTTGTACTTCAAGGAATGAATTCCACAATTTTGATAGAGTCGACAACCCAATTGAATAATGTTTTCGAGTTGTATAAATCTCAATTTCAACCTAGTTAACCGTTATATTAATCTAAAATTTAGATATGTAGTTCCTAAGACATGTTGAAATATTTTGACTGTTCCATTTTTTTTAAAACTAAGTGGTGTTTATTAAGGATCTCAATTTTATGTTCCTGAATTACGGATACAAAATTTCAAATTTTCACTTTATTATTGGTTAGATCGAACTGAAATTTTTATCCAAAGTTCTAGTAAATTATGATTCAATTTATGATTCAATTTATCAATTTAGATCCTGAATGTGGAACTTGTCCTAAAAACAATTTTTTTATGTAACGTAAAAAAAATTAAATAAAATTTGGCCAATCTATAACCTTTGATTGGTGAAATTATGTTGAGTTTGTACTAGTTATGAAAAAGATGAGATTATAAGAAGAGTATGATATCTGACAATATGTTTATTTTATTTTGGATATTGACACGAAAATGGGTCATTATCAATTTATGATTAGAGAACGACATGATTGAGTTAGGTGGATGAGAAGATATGATTTGTTGATGATAGGAAATGTTGGGGTGAATATTGATGACAAATTTATGAACACCCAAAAACGGCGCCACAAACTTGTTTAACAATCGGCAAGTGTGACCGAATCGTATCAAGTAATAAAACAAGGTAAGACTAAGTATCGTTTTCCCAAAGGACTCACGGCATAGTTTAGCTATATGATTTGTTGATTATTTAAGACTTAAGAACAAATTGATTGTAGGTTTAAATGCAAAAGATAGTAATTAAATATGTATGCATGAATTTGATCAATGGAGAAAAACAGAATCCAAACACTTCAATGAATTAGATGGATGAGTATGTTGTAGGGGTTATCAATTTCATCTTATCCACTCTCATATACTCTAGGAATTCATCATTATTTTCATCAATGCTAATGTCACTCTCTAAATCACCTTTCAAGAAGGCTTATCCTTAATTTCGAGTTCATACAATTCCTAGCATTCCTAGTAATTAATTCTTAAGTGTAGAAGCTTAACGGCAACCAATATGCTATTGGGAGAAATTCCACGGATCTAGATTTTTCTGTATGTTCCCATATCGACAAAATCAATAATCATGGCAATGAATGAGTTAAACAAAGCAAGCTTTAAGCAAAGAGGAAAAACCCTAACTAATTATGAAAGAAAGCATAAGTCTTAAATATAAGATGTTAAAACAAATTCCATATATGAGAGTTTCACAAGACTATATTGATTCCCCAACAACAATACAAGGTTTAGTTCACCATATTCATAGTGAAACTAGATGAACAATGATGAAAGAATGAAAGATAGAACCCTAGAAAGATGAGGAGGTAGCCTGAGCATCCAAGATCTTCCTTCAAGGGGTGAAAAAGAGAGTGTTTGCCTCGTCTCTGCCAAAGATACAAACCCTTGGACGTTCTAAAGCTTATATACTATTCTAAAAATACAGAAAAATTAGGCCCAAGCCCATAAAAGTGCCGCTCAGCGGTAAACTACCGCTCAGTGGTAAACTACCGCTCAGTGGTAAGTGCGTGAGTTGATTCTTCTCCCTCAGCGGCCTTTTCACCCCTCAGCGGATCCAACGTGAGTTCCTGAGTGCCGCTGAGCGGTAAACTGCCGTTGAGCGGTAATTGCGACTTCTCCTTTTGCACTTTTTGATGTCTTTTCTGATTCCATTTCTATCCTTCTTCATTTCTTTCACCAAATTCACCTTAAAACCTGCATAAAACACTGAAATCAAGCATAAACCTGTCCAGCTCTCTTATTTCTGAAAATATGACTAAAAGCATGATTTCAAGCTAGTTTCTAAGTGTTAAAGGTTGCTTTTAGTATCAATTTTAAGCATGAAAATAACAGTTTTTCAACTGTTATCACAACCCCAAACTTAGAACTTTGCTTGTCCTCAAGCAAACAAGATGTAACTCAATCTTCTACCAATCCATACAATGGTTCACTCCATTCAAAATTTCTCTTTTCAAGATAAGTACAAACTTCAATTCAACTCATGACAAAGATTTCAATCAAGACATGCACATGCTTTGGTGTTCATAAAGTCACTTAATATCCAACAAATGTTATTTTCCATGAGTGATCAATCAACTAAGCATAAATGTTCATGTGCTCATGGAATATTTCCTCACTAGGTAAAGTGTTTCACTCAAACACAAGTGTATAAGAGGTATTCACTCATTCACTCTACTATCACAATGTCACATGAATCAACTTTGCCTTTCATTTAACCACAATCAACAACACTTACAAGCAAGCATCATCACAAGGACTTTTCAATGGTTTATAACGTGGCTGGGCTAACAAGAAAATTGGTTTTTCTAGATCACAAAACCCTTGAGTTAAGAGAATCATATAAACACAACCATTCTTACTTATTCCCAACTTTCCTTTACATTGAGCTTTGCTTTTTCTTTTCTTTTCTTTCTCTTTTTCTTTTTCTTTTTACATACTTATTTCTTAACTCTTAGCTCAATCCTTTCAATTTCCCTTTGATAATTTCCCAACAAACCCAAACTTGAACATTTATCAATACCACAAAATATGTTCTACTTAACTCAAGGTAAAGCTTTTCAAGAGGGTTTTCAAATTATGTTCAAGGCTAAGGGTTCAAATGATGGAACACAAAGTGCTCTCTTTTAGTGGGCTAAATTCATGAACTTGGCTAATAAAAGGGTTACCAACAAATGGCCTTGATCATATGATGCAAACAAGCAATTGATTCAATCATAGAAAACCTGGGCAAAATCATTCATGCTTTCAAAGCAATAGCATTCAATTATAAAAACTCTGGAGCTCAAAACCTCACATTTGACATACATATCCTGCTTAATATCACAATCACAATCACAATATCATGCATTTGTTCAAAAAGCTTGTGAATCACCTGTATAAGCATTTAATGTGCACATCTCAACATCAATCAATCTCAAAGCATCATCAAGCATTACTTATCAAACAATCACAATCATAAGCAAACCATCATAACAGACAAAGTTTCCAATTGAGTACGTCAAACCCTATTCTAAAAACAAAAATATGTACAGAACACTAGGTTGCCTCCCAGTAAGCGCTTGTTTAACGTCACGAGCCTGACCCAAAATTTCAAGGATCAACCAACTGCATGATTGTGGACAAGTGTTGCACTTCTCCCCCTAAATAAGGCTTGAGACGTTGACCATTCACCACCCAACTTTTCTGTGGATCATCAGTAGCTGGATTAAATATTTCAATTGCTCCATGCAGGTGCACTCCTTTTACTACAAATGGTCCTGACCATTTTGTCTTCAATTTCCCAGGGAATATCTTGAATCTTGAATTGAATAATAGTACCTGTTGTCCTGGATTAAAAACTTTATTTACCAACTTCTTGTCATGATAAAATTTGATCTTATCTTTATAAGCCTTGGATGAATCATATGCATGTAATCGCATTTCTTCAAGCTCCAAAATCTGCCTTCTGTGTGTGCCTTGAGTTTCATAAGGATCAAAATTCAAGAATTTCAAAGCCCACAACGCTTTATGCTTCAACTCTACTGGCAAATGACATGCTTTCCCATATATCAATTGAAACGGTGATAGTCCCATAGACGTCTTCATTGCCGTCCTATAGGCCTAAAAAGCATCATCCAATTTGAGTGACCAATCCTTTCTTGATGAAGTCACTATTTTTTCCAGGATCCTTTTTATTTTCCTGTTAGATACCTCAGCTTGTCCATTGGTTTGTGGATGATAAGGTGCAGCTACCTTATGTTTTACTCCATAATGTTTGAGCACTTTTTCTAGCTGATAATTGCAAAAATGAGATCCCCCATCACTAATCAACACTCTAGGAGTTCCAAAACGTGAAAATATCTGCTTCTTCAAAAATTTAATTACCGTGCTAGCATCATTTTTAGGACAAGCTAATGCTTCCACCGATTTACTCACATAATCCACTGCTACCAAAATATATTCATTGTTGAAAGATGGACGAAAGGGTCCCACAAAGTTAATACCCCAACAATCAAAAACCTCAACCTCTAAAATGCCTTGTAATGGCATTTCATGACGTTTAGTGATTATCCCTGCTCTTTGACACTTATCACAATTTCTCGCATGATTATGAGCATCTTTAAATAAGGTTGGCCAATAAAACCCTGATTGAAGAACTTTTGCTGTTGTTCTTTCTCCATTAAAATGTCCTCCATAAGGTGAATCATGACAATGCCAGAGAATCCCTTCTGCTTCTTCATTTGTCACATATCTCCTCAGAAGATTATTTGCTCCAATCTTGAACAAATAAGGATCATCCCAAACAAATTGCTTAGCATCATGCAAAAATTTCTTTCTTTGTTGCCAAGTTAAATCTTCTGGCATGACCCTTGCAGCTTTGAAATTAGCCATATCAACAAACCATGGCCTCTGCTGAATATACATAAGTGCTTCATCTGAAGACGATTCCCAGATCTCTGATTCTTTGCTAGTAACCTCCTTGTTGACTAACCGTGACAAATGATCAGCAATCAAGTTCTCAGTCCCTTTCTTATCACGGATCTCCACATCAAATTCTTGCAAAAGTAGTACCCATCGAATCAGACGTGGCTTAGAATAAGGCTTTGTCAACAAGTATTTGATAGCTGCATAATCTGTATAGATAATCACCTTGGACCCAATAAGATAAGGTCTAAATTTCTCTAGAGCATACACGATAGCTAGAAATTCTTTCTCTGTGGTAGCATAATTCAACTGAGCATCATTCAGAACTTTGCTAGCATAATAAATTAGATGAAAAATCCGCTCCGTTCGCTGGCCAAGAACAACTCCTATTGCATAATCACTTGCATCACACATTAGCTCAAAATTTTTATTCCAATCAGGAGCTACAATTACTGGAGCTGACACTAATTTGCTCTTCAATATGTCGAAAGCTTTCAAACATGCTTCATTCATCACAAAAGACGCATCCTTCATAAGAAGATTACTCAATGGTTTAACAATTTTTGAGAAATCTTTAATGAATCTTCTATAAAATCCAGCATGACTTAGAAAACTCCTGATCCCCCTTACATTTGTTGGTGGAGGCAATTTCTCAATGATTTCCACTTTGGCTTTGTCTACCTCAATCCCTTTAGCAAAAATTTTATGTCCCAGCACAATTCCTTCCCTTACAATAAAATGACATTTCTTCTAATTAAGAACAAGATTTGTCTGAACACATCTTTTAAGAACAATATCCAAATTCGCCAAACACCTTTGGAAAGAATTTCCAAAGACTGAAAAATCATCCATGAAGACTTCAATACACTTTTCTAAAAGATCTGCAAAAATCGCCTGCATACACCTTTAAAAGGTAGCTGGAGCATTACACAATCCAAATGGCATCTTTCTACAGGCAAAAATACCAAAAGGACAAGGAAAGGATGTCTTCTCTTGGTCTTTTGGATCTACCACAATTTGATTGTATCCAGAATATCCATCTAGGAAGCAATAGAAAGCTTGACCTGCTAATCTTTCTAACATCTGGTCCGTGAAAGGAAGAGGAAAATGATCCTTCCTAGTGGCTTTATTTAGCTTTCTGTAATCAATGCACATTCGCCATCTAGTAACTGTCCGAGCGGGAATAAGTTCATTCTTATCATTGTGAATTACTGTCATTCCGCCTTTCTTTGGAATCACCTGAACTGGACTTACCCATTTGTTGTCAGAGATTGGATAAATAATACTCGCTTCTAAAAGTTTCAACACTTCTTTTCTGACCACCTCCTTCATTACATGGTTTAACCTTCTCTGTGGTTGAGCACTCGGTCTATAATCATTTTCCATAAAGATATTATGCATACAATAAGTTGGGCTAATACCTTTAAGATCTGATATTGACCACCCAATTGCTCCTTTATTAGCTTTCAGAATTTCTATCAATTGTTCTTCTTCTTGTAGAGACAAAGAATTACTGATGATAACTGGCTTTTTCTCGTTTTCTTCTAGAAAAACATACTTCAGATGTGCTGGGAGTCTTTTTAATTCTGGTTTCTTTACTTTGACTTCTTCTTTATCAATTATTTCAAACTTTGTATCCTCCTCTGGAATTTTTTTCAATGTTTCCAAGTCCATCAGACATTCTGCAATTAATTTCTCTTCTCCTTCATCTAAATCTTCACGAGCATCAATAAGAGTTTTCTCTAATGGAGAAACATACCGCACCATCCTTTCTTGTATCCCACAGATTTCATCAAGTTCGTCAAATTGGAAACATGCTTTATCATCATTTGGATATGTCATGGCTTTAAATACATCAAAGGTAACTTCTTCATCATGAACTCTCAATTTCAGCTTGTCATTTTCCACATCAATTAAAACTCTAGCAGTCTTCATAAAAGGTCTCCCCAAAATGAGAGGTACATCATTGTTTCCTTCCATCTCCATTACAATAAAATCTACTGGGAATACAAACTTGTCAACCTTCGCTAACACGTCTTCCACCACTACACATGGATATTTAAGAGACCTATCTGCCAGTTGAAGAGTCATTCTGGTAGGTTTGATTTCCAAACCCTCAATTGTTTTACACATGGATAGCGGCATTAAATTAATGCTAGCTCCTAAATCAATCAATGCTCTTCCAACTTCCAAGTCTCCTATGGTACATGGAATAGTGAAGCTTCCTGGATCTTTAAACTTAGGAGGTAATTTTTGTATGATTGCACTACAGTTACCCTGTTCCTTGATAGTTTCCTTCTCAATGTGTTTGTTTTTCTTTGTAAGCAGTTCCTTCAAAAATTTTGCATATGATGACATCTGTTGCAATGCTTCAGAGAATGGTATAGTGATCTTTAGCTTTTTAAACAACTCCATGAATCTTTCCAACTGTTTTTCTTTCTCCTTCCTTGAATTGCTCTTTGGATAAGGAAATGGTTTTTCAAACTCTCTTTCTTTTTCTCTCTCTTCTCTTTCTTTTTTTTTCTTTCTTCTCATCTTCTTTTTTTTTCTCTCTCAACTCTTTCTTTCCACTCACATGTTTCTTTTTCACTCTCATTTTCTTTCTCCTCTCTTTCTTTTTTTCTCTCCTCTAACACCTTACCACTTCTGGTAACAACAGTTTTACACTCCTTTCTGATATTCCCATTTTTCATCTTGTCAACTATTCACTCAATATGGATCTTCATATTTTTAAATGCAACTTCCACATTTTTACAGTAAGATGCATTCGTCTTCAAGAACTTTTGGAAAGTCTCGTCAAGTTTTGTTGTCATTGAACCATTGAAACCTTTTGTATTTCTTGTGGTAATTGAGAAAGTTTCATAATTACTTCTTCCAACTGTTGAGAAATAATTTTATTTTGAATAAGCAAAGCATCATTTGATTGTAGCAACTCTTTCTGACTAGGATATCCTCTTTCACTATTCAGTTCATTATCACTAGTAGCCATATTGTCAATGATTTCTGTAGCTTCCTCTGGAGTTTTCTATTTGATATTTCCTCCTGCTGAGGCGTCAAGCATCATCTTGATTTGATATTTCCTCCTGCTGAGGCGTCAAGCATCATCTTGGTTTGTGAACCAAGACCTTCAAAGAAGATTAGGACTACTTCCACTTCTTCAAATCCATGCGTGGGAGTCTTCCGTAATAAGCCTTTATATATGTCCCATGCATGACCCAGTGATTCCTCCATGCCTTGCCTGAATGATGAAATATCTTGCTTTCCTTTATTCACCTTTGATTGTGGAAAGTATTTGTTTAGGAACTTTGTCACTACTGCTTCCCACTCTGTAAAACTTCCCTCTTGAAAAGAATTCAACCAAAGCTTAGCATTGCCTCCTAATGAGAATGGAAACAAGCTAAGTTTGATTGCTTCGTCCGGCACCCCATTTATTTTCATCGTGTTGCAGATCTCGTTAAAAGTTGTGAGGTGCTCATATGGGCTTTCGTGAGACAACCCATTGAATTGATTACTTTTCACTAGTTGGATTAATGCTGGTTTCACCTCCATGTTGGCTGCATTGACTCTTGGTCTTTCTATGTTGTTAAAATGCTGAGGTCCAGCTATATTTGTGTAATCTGCAAGAGTTCTTCTGATATTATTATTCTCTATATTCTCAGTGCTATGGTCAGAACCTTGTGGTGATGGTTGTAGTAGAGTTTCTGGAGGAGGGAAAACTTCTCTAGATGTACGGATTCTTCTCCTCCGTCTACTCTCGTCTAAACCTTCAAGAAAAGGTTCTGCAGTTTTCTTGCTCCTGGTTCGGATTGCCTCCTGCATACACAAGAAAACAAAACCGTGGAAGGATTGGTTAGCACAAAAAGATATAAAAGAAGATATAAGATTCAGAGATAAGAAAAAAAATAAAAACAGAAAACAAAAAATAAAATAAAATAAAAATAAAAACAGAAAATAAAATAAAATAAAACAAAATAAAATGAAATAAAATAAAATAAAACAAAAACCAAAAAATAAAAATAGAAAATAAAAACAGAAATTCAAATTTCAAAATTCAAGTCAAAGATAATCAATAATCACACAAATGAACTAGTTAAACCACGAGTCCCCGACAACAACGCCAAAAACTTGATGACAAATTTATGAACACCGAAAAACGGCGCCACAAACTTGTTTAACAATCGGCAAGTGTGATCGAATCGTATCAAGTAATAAAACAAGGTAAGACCAAGTATCGTTTTCTCAAAGGACTCACGGCCTAGTTTAACTATATGATTTATTGATTATTTAAGACTTAAGAACACATTGATTATAGGTTTAAATGCAAAAGACAGTAATTAAATATGTATGCATGAATTTCATCAATGGAGAAAAACAGAATCCAAACACTTCAATGAATTAGATGGATGAGCATGTTGTTGGGGTTATCAATTTCATCTTATCCACTCTCATATACTTTAGGAATTCATCATTCTTTTCATCAATGCTAATTCCACTCTCTAAATCACCTTGCAAGAAGGCCTATCCTTAATTACGAGTTCATACAATTCCTAGCATTCCTAGTAATTAATTCTTAAGTGCAGAAGCTTAACGGCAACCAATATACTATTGGGAGAAATTCCCCGGATCTAGATTTCCCCGTACGTTCCCATATCGACAAAATCAATAATCATGACAATGAATGAGTTAAACAAAGCAAGCTTTAAGCAAAGAGGAAAAACCCTAACTAATGATGAAAGAAAGCATAAGTCTTAAAAATAAGATGTTAAAACAAATTCCATATATGAGAGTTTCACAAGACTACATTGATTCCCCAACAACAATACAAGGTTTAGTTCACCATATTCATGGTGAAACTAGATGAACAATAATGAAAGAATGAAAGGTAGAACCCTAGAAAGATGAGGAGGTAGCATGAGCATCCAAGATCTTCCTTCAAGGGGTGGAAAAAAGAGTGTTTGCTTCGTCTCTGCCAAAGATACAAACCCTAGGACTTCCTAAAGCTTATATACTATTATAAAAATACAGAAAAATTAGGCCCAAGCCCATAAAAGTGCCGCTCAGTGGTAAGCTACCACTCCGCGGTAAGTGCGTGAGTTGATTCTTCCCTCTCAGCGGCCTTTTCACCCCTCAGCGGATCCAACGTGAGTTCCTGAGTGCCGCTGAGCGGTAAACTGCCGCTGAGCGGTAATTGCGACTTCTCCTTTTGCACTTTTTGATGTCTTTTATGATTCCATTTCTATCCTTCTTCACTTCTTTCACCAAATTCACCTTAAAACCTGCATAAAACACTGAAATCAAGCATAAACCTGTCCAGCTCTCTTATTTCTGAAAATATGACCAAAAGCATGATTTCAAGCTAGTTTCTAAGTGTTAAAGGTTGCTTTTAGTATCGATTTTAAGCATGAAAATAACAGTTTTTCAACTGTTATCAAATATAAAAAACCATTAATTATGAAATGATGTTTACAACCGGGAGTAGTATATTTGGTTTTTACCATGAGACCTTGATATGAGCAGAGTAACACATGAGGTTTATGAAAGCAGGCAGAGAGTAGTCTGACCATAAGGCTTTGACATAAACATATTACTCATAAGTCTTATAGAAGCAGGCAGCGAGCGGTTTGACCATAAGGCTTCGAAAAGTAAAACATAATATACGGGTAAGGCTTAAGGAAGGAAGCAGAGAGCGGTCTGACCATAAGGCTTCGTGAGTAAGCATATTATACTTGTAAGCCTTCACAACACTCAACATTCTTTATTTCTTTATGGTCCAACTCCTTTCTTTATTACTCATCAATTTTGGAACTTAGGTGCAATATTCTTCATTTCTTTGTAAGAGTGTTACATTTTAACTTTTTTTTTTATTAAATTCACACTTTTCTAATTCTCAGTATCTTATTATGTAATTCTAAGCTGAAAATGATTGATTTACTCAGTTTATGCTAATCGATGCATTCCAAGTGCCAAAAGTATATGAAAATTTAGGTAAACTAGACACTTATCAGTGACCAAGATCCCCTACTTATGGAATTCAAATAATATGTTCTTCTCAACAAACATTTCTTGTCACCTAATGACCTAATTCCTTAATAGGGTTGATTTACTCAATTTATGTTTAATTCATGCAACTCAAGAATCAAAAGTATATGAAAAATTAAGTAAATTAGACACTTATCAACAACCAAGATCTAATACTATCTAATAACATGTTCTCGTTCAACAAACATTTCTTCTTGCCTAATGACCCAATTCATGGGAGCCAATTTCACTTACCAAGTCTATTATATCTATTGTTATTTAAATAATTATTATTTGATTAATTTTTTTTATTGTGTAATATTTTATTGTTCATAGTATATTAAAAACGTATATATTTTATACAATTTTAAGAGTTTTTCATCAAAATTGATGATTATTTATATATGTAATATCTCCTAAAAATATCAATATAAATCTTCCATGAGTTAACATTCTAATAAGATCTTCTAAAAATTTCTTGAACAACTTTTATTGGGCAGGTTCTCCTTCTACTCGTGCAACAAATATATATGAAAGAAAAATATAAAAGGAATAAAATCTTTCTAAGCCTATTAATCTTAATAAACTTGATAAATAATACAAACAACGGGGCCTAAGATTGGACCTACAACCATAAAACTCAATCTCGTTTTATCAGTCATATGAATCCATATTTTCCTTTTGATGATCCACCATAAACATTAAAAGTTACTTTGGGAAGTGATTAAGCAGTTGAGTATTATTTCTTATAAAAAAACATTGACATAATCATAATTATCTCTATATTGAGAATATTAACCATTTATCGGTTCAAAAAAAAACAAAATACTCACTATCTAATTTTGACAATGTTGCACAATATATCTTTTCCTTTTCAAATTATACAAGAATGATATTTTAAAATAATACCAAATAAAATAAAAACCAAAGCAAGAACTTTAAATAAATAATTAAATATGGTTAGATGACCATAAATATAACAATAAAAATACAAATTAATACAAAGGACCAATGTATACAGGAGATAAATTAAAAAAGATATAATTAAGTAGGATTACTACGTAATTAAAGATAAAATTAAATTAAATAAATAATATCAATAATAATTAAAGATAAATTAAATGAAACAGATAACCATATTGTGTGACTTAAGAGGTAAATTAAATAAAATAATTAAAGAGGACTAGTGCATAAATGGAAAAAAATTTAAAAGAAATAAGTAAACAAGTCTAATGCATAATTGAAGATAAGTTAAATGAAATAAGTGAATGCGTAAGTAAAAATAAATCAAATTAAATAAATAAGTTAGACAAATCACTAATTATAAATAAATAAGATAAAACAAATATATAGAATTAGTATATAATTGGAAATAAATTAAGTGAAACCAATAAATAAAATTAGAACAAAATTAAAGATAAATTAAATAATATAAATATAAATAAATAAAGAGGATAACAAAATAAGTTAAATAAAAAGAATTAAAATAATATATAATTTAAAATTAGATAAGATTTTAATAAAAACACACGTTAATTTATTAAGATTAATTTGAGAAGAGCTTAACCTCATTCTTTCCTTTTTTTTATTCACACACTAAAATACTTTTATAAGATTAGTATTTATTTTAATTTTTTGCTTCAAACTTTCTCCACTTCTTTTCTTTTCTTTTGTCTTTATCTCGTAACTTAGATTTCCTTCATCATCTTTTTCACTCATCTATTTATAACAGCGTTTAATTTTTTTTTAAATCAAGATTCCTTTAATTAATGAAGAGACAAACCTTATCTCTTCTCTTTCTCCCTATGTTTTTTTTTTCTTTTTCTCTTTTTCCTTCTTTCATTTTTACTTTTAGAAACTTCTTTTCCATAATAGGTTTTTAATATATATATATATATATATATATATATATATATATATATAATTAGTATCTTTTTTTGTTTTCTTATGAATTTTTTATTATTGTTTTCATTTTACCTAGTCATGATATTCTTTTAAAATATTACTTGATTTATTTTTTCAATATTTAGACATTATTAAGATAGAATATAAAATGTTTCAATATACTAGAAGTATACACTTTCACAGTTTGCTTTAACTCATTTTTTCCAAATCTTTTCCCGAGTCCTCTAAATGTCACACAAACTTTCTATCTTTAATAAATTTGTTAAGATACTCTGACGCGCTTAAGTTAGTTTTGAGTTACCGGTTATCACAATTCAATTTAAAATGCGTAATAAATAACATCATCTATCTCTTTATATTATCTCGTATTTATAAGTTTTTATGTGAACTTTTGATTAGTGTAGATCCAATCGCAATTTAATCATGACCAGATATTCCTTAATTACGTCTTTACTTCTCTAATCAAGAGAGTGATTTGTAATGTGTAGACAGTTCAGTTAGTTGATGATGAACTATTCGACTAATGATGTGTTATTTACCTATCTTATCCTTATAGTAGATAAAACATTTTAAATTTAATTAGAAAAGGTAAAACGTAAGATTTTCTAATTATATATTATTTTTTTAAGTAAGGATAAAATAAATAATATTATTATTTAAAAATAGAGATGTTACATCTAATATATGATTTTTCTAGTGAAAAGAAACTCGATAGCTAACTGAAATAATTTTTTACTTTTGCCCAATGAGTCTTAAGTCCCGTACAACGAGTTTTTATAATTTAAAAATGTATTATATTATCGCATTTTATCTTAGTCATTTTACCTTTTTTATGTATCAACATAGATTTAATTTAGTGTAAAACCTGTTCAGATAAAGTAACGATACTAATACTTCATGTATTAATTAATTCTTTTTATATCATTCAACCAAGTAAAATCATCATAAATAATCACTTTCACAATCTAGTTCAATATCATAAAATATTCATCATCACCATAAAATTTAATCAAAGATATTATAAATTTGTACTATCTTCCTTTATCTTAAGCAGATTTTTCCAAAGCTAATACTCCACAGCTCAATGCCTAGTGCAAAACATCCAAACAAAACAAAAATTTAATATATAAGGTAGATTAAGCTAAGAAATTCATTTCTCTCAATTATCTATACTAAGATGTGAAGAGTGATTTTATAGAATAATTAGAAACTTAGTTTGTTTCGAAATCTATTGGTTCAAAAAGTAGAATCGTTTATATAATTACTGTTTCAGTTAAATTGATCTGAGGGTCGGTCATCCTTTCTTGTTCTGTTCTCTTTTGATTTTCAATCCTCTCCGAGAATGCAATCCACTTTGATGAGTTATTGACCTATAGAAGACACTCTGATGCTCCAGTCAGATATGTTTCATAAAGAGAGGTCATTATTTTATTATGATAGAATAAGATCATTGTATCTAGACATCAATTGTATATTTATAGGACTTGTGACAGCCAAGTCCATTGATTAACCATTAGTGCAATATACTTTTAGGCAATCAAACCCAATAATATTGTATATTTGTAAAGCGTAAGGCAATTTGACCTATTAATACCTGTTAATTGTCCATAAATGACAATTAATTCCGATCGGTATATTTCATATAGTACATAAGCCCCAAGCCCAAGCAAGCTCTTTATTAAAAGAGGTGTGTAGGGATTATTATGAACTTTAAAAGAGGTAGCTCACGTTGTATTTAGGGAATCTATTTTCGATGCGCTTTAAGTCTTCATTCCTTTCTGTACCAAACGACATATTGTGCAAGAAATTTTCACTCCAAAAATTATGCGTTAAACAAAATAAAGTAAACACTTCAATATCTATTTTTATAATGAGAAGGCATTGGAACCTGATAAAGCTGAACGTAGGTGGTCCGAGCGGGAAAGGACTTGTTGAGTGGTTGGCTGATAGGAGTTCTTTTTTGAACATTTTTCTTTAGGTCGAGCGGTAGGGATTCCCTTTTGAGCTTAAGAGCCCGAGAACCTTTTCCTATGTTGAGCGACGAGCGGTAGGGATTCCATTTTGAGCTTAAGAGCTCGAGAACCTTTTCCTACGCTGAGCGACGAGCGGTAGGGATTCCCTTTTGAGCTTAAGAGTCCGAGAACCTTTTCCTATGTTGAGCGACGAGCGATAGGGACTCTCTTTTGAGCATAATAGCCCGATAGCCTTTTCCTACGTTGGGCAATGATCGGTGGGGACTCCCTTTTGAGCTTAATAACTCGAGAGCTTTTTCCCATGTTGAGCAATGAACGGTAGGGACTTCCTTTTGAGCATAATAGCCTGAGAGCCTTTTCCTACGTTGGGAAACGATCGGTGGGGACTCCCTTTTGAGCTTAATAGCCCGAGAGCCTTTTCCCACATTGAGCAACAAACGCTAGGGACTCCCTTTTGAGCATAATAGCCTGAGAGCCTTTCCCTAATTTGGGCAATGATCAGTGGGGACTCCCTTTTGAGCTTAATACCCCGAGAGCCTTTTCCCACGTTGAGCGACGAACGATAGGGATTCCCTTTTGAGCTTAAGAGCTCGAGAACCTTTTCCTACGTTGATAGGAGTTCTTTTTCCAGAACTTTTTCTCTGAGCCGAGCGACGACTGATAGGAGTTCTTTTTCTAGAACTTTTTCCTAGGCTGAGCGGTGAGCGATAGGAGTTCTTTTTAGAATTTTTTCCTGCGCAGGATATTTTTACTCACAAAAATATGTGTTAAATAAAATATTTAATATTTTATTTTTATAATGAGAAATCATTAGAACCTGACAAAGTTGAACATTGATGGTCCAACTAACCAAGCGGTAAGGTATTGAACCTTTCTGTGCAGGATATTTTTACTCACAAAAGTATGCGTTAAATAAAATATTCAATATTTTATTTTTAGAATGAGATGGCATTAGAACCTGATAAGGTTGAACGTCGGTCTGAACCTTCCTGTGCAGGACATGTTTACTCACAAAAATATGCATTAAATAAAATATTCAATAATGAGATGACATTAGAACCTGATAAGGTTGAACGTTGGTCTGATTCTTGCTGTGCAAGATATTTTTACACACAAAAATATGCGTTAAATAAAATATTCAATAATAAGATGACATTAGAACCTGATAAGGTTAAATGTTGGTCTGAATCTTCCTGTGCAAGATATTTTTACTCACAAAAATATACGTTAAATAAAATATTCAATAATGAGATGACATTAGAACCTGATAAGGTTGAACTTTGTTTGAACATTGATCTGAACCTTTCTGTGCAGGATATTTTTACTCATAAAAATATACGTTAAATAAAATATTCAATATTTTACTTTTATAATGAGATGGCATTAGAATCTGGTAAGATTGAATGTTGGTATGAACCTTCCTGTAAAGGATATTTTTACTCTAAAAAATATGAGTTAAACAAAATAAAATAAATGCTTCAATATATTATAATTTATAAATTATAATAAAAAGTAGAACCTGACAATGTTGAACGTAATATTGAACCTTCCTATAAAGGATATTTTTACTCACAAAAATATGAGTTAAACAAAATAAAAATTATAATTTATAAATTATAATAAAAAGTATTGGAACCTGACAAGGTTGGATGTAGGGCTGAACATTCTCAAAACAAAAGACATGCCTTTAGAAATTATTATGGAATTTTGTACTCTTGTTGCAAAACCTGGTATTGATCTGAAATAGCAATGTCAAGGCTGAGCGCACGTCTACACGTTTGGTTACTCGTGGTTTCATGGGGATGTCACTCGGTCCCACGGTGGGCTCCAAAATGTTTCGGTTAAATTGGTCTGAGGGTCGGCCGTCCTTCCTTGTTCTGCTCTCTTTTGATCTTCAATCCTCTCCGAGAATGCAATCCACTTTGATGAGTTGTTGACCAGCAGAAGACACTATGATGCTCCAGTCAGATATGTTTCATAAAGAGAGGTTATTGTTTTATTATGATAGAATAAGATCATTGTACCTAGAAATCAATTGTATATTTATAGGACTTGTGACAGCCAAGTCCATTGATTAACCATTAGTGCAATATATTTTTAGGCAATCAAACCCAATAATACTGTATATTTGTAAAGCGTAAGGCAATCTGACCGATTAATACCTGTTAATTGTCCATAAATGACAATTAATTCCGATCGGTATATTTCATATAGTACAATTACCAACAAAAAAATAATTAATTAAGTATCTAAAATGACAATTATATAAGTTTGTTAGTTTTATAAGAATCTTAATTAATTACTTTTAAGTGTGTTGTTAAGTAACAAACTTAAATCGGCTTAAGTTTTAACATGACAATTTTTCGATAATTTTAAACTGATGTTTTGAAATTGGTTAATTTTCCAACATATTTACTTAAATTAATGTTTTAACTTTTATAATTTTCACATTTCCAGCATTTTAAGCACATATTTGCATAGTTCTTTTACACACAACATATTACGAGTCTCATCTACTCCAGCGACAACGTTCACTTCTGACGGTAGGGTGAAATGAATTAAAATATATTTAGCATAAATTGAAATTTAGAATAAAACTATTTTCTTTATATTATGTTTTAACTTTTTTTATGCTTAAATGAGTGCTTATCAAAGACCAAACCTTCCTCCTTCCTCCTTTACTGCATCTCACATTTGGAAACCCTACACCTCCATTTCTCCTCCCTTCCTCCTTTTTGCCGCATCTCACATTTGGAAGCCTCAACTCTTTCTTTCTCCTTTATGGCGCTTCTCCCCTCCTCCCTCCTTTTTCACCATTTCTTTTTAACGCATTGTTGCTGTAGAGTGCTCCTTCCTTCCCCCCTCCACCCTAGTTTGGTGATTGTGTGGTGTTGGTGTTCATGGTGAGCTATAGCAGGGTTATCTTCTTTTCACACATTTCACATACATCAAGCTTTTTCTGACATCCAGGTTGGTCCTTTTGATTTTCTTAAAGCTATAATAAAATATATAATGCATAGGGATGGTTGTGTGAAAAAAGTGCTTGATCTGTTGTTGTATGATAGAGCATATGATGCATTTATGCTTGATTTCTGCTTGATTTGGGATTGTGCATGGTTTTGTGCTTGATTTGTGCAATGGTGAAACTGTGAGGGACGGGTTGGTGGCCTTAACCGCACTTGAAAGTGCGGATGAGGCCCGCCACACTTGGAAGTGCGGATGAGGGTGATGTCGCAGTTGGATATGCAGCTGTTGCGAGCCACACTTGGATTTGCGTTTGGTGTTCGTCGCACTTGGAGTTTTGGTTGGTGACCCCATAGTTGGAATTGCGGTTTAGGGTTATCTTTATTGGTTTATTTTTGTTAACAATTTATATCTCTTTTTTTAATATTTTATATTAATATATTATGTAATTTTAATTTTTATGTAATGTTTTATTGTTAAATAAAATTTAATATGTTTTTGGAGTATATTTTGATTTTTTTATTTGTTTGTTAATTTTTTTAGTTTGTTGTTTTTTTTAATTTCAATTTTTTTATATATTATTTATTATGAATATTATTTTATTTTATTTTTTATTGTTTTTGAATTTGTAACTTTTATTAAATTATTTATTTAAGTAAATAATTATTGTTATGCCTAAATTTTTTTTCTTACTTATTATTTTTTTCTTAATTTATTTTATAATTTTTAGTGTTTTTGTTATAATTTGTAATTATTTGAGTAATTTTTTCTTTATTATTTTATTATTAATTTCTTATTTTTCGATTATTTATTATTTGTTTCAATATTTATTATTATACAATTATTTATTTTTTTTGTATATAATTGATTAATAATATAATTGGTTAATAGAAATGGCTAGAACTAAACGTGCATCATCTTATCGTGGTGAGGCTTCATCTTCTAGTGGTGAGCCTTTATCTTCTAGTGATGAAAGTAGATGACCTACGACATCTGCTCGTAGAAGACATGTAGAAGAATATCGCGTGGACGTCATTGATGAGCATGATCATGAGAAGCAAGATGAGTTTATACACCATGAACATGGTGAGGATGATTATGTTGAGCACGAGGATGTTCAACAACAAGATGACTCTAGTGAGGAAGAACATGAAGTGAAGATGAAGATGGTGGATTCCCAGGAGGTCCACATGACACCTCCTTACTTACCCAACACGTTGCATTTGTCATATGGCAAGGTCGGGTTATTCGTCAACCTAAATATTAATTGTTCATTAATTGTTAATTTATTTTGTTATATAATTTTTGTGTTTTTATGTAAATCAAAGGGGGATCAAGGTGATCTCCCATGGGAAAAAGCAAAAGCATTTTGGAATGTACCATGAGGCTATTGAGTCTTATATCTCCATGTTGGGGTTGTGTTCCTTAGTGAACCTATCATACGAGTATGCTGATCATATATTGATCGTTGCCTTTTTGGAGACGAATATTTTTCACCTCTGGATAGGTGAGATGAGCGTCACATTAGATGACGTTCTCAATCAGCTCCACCTACCCATCATGGATCAATTTTGTGAGGTCGAGGAGTTAGAGTATGATGAGAAACAGTCACACAGTCCAAAAGTTAGGTTGAGCTGGGTCCACAAGAACTACCAGGAGTGCATTGAGCAGGAGCGTTCGGAGTGTGCTACTTGGGCCTACTTGTTACATCTGCTTGGATGCACAATTTTTTACAAATAAGAGTGTCACTCTAATTTGAGTCTCGTACCTCCTTCTCTTGCGAGACTTGAATGCTTGTTCGAGATATGCTTGGGGAGCAGTGACACTGACACATATTTATGAACAATTAGGAGATGCTAGCTTCACTAAGGTCAGGCAGATAGTTGGATATTCCATTCTTTTGTAGGTACATTACCATCTTGTAAGTTTATATATGAGCACCTTCCTGACATAGGAAAGAGGCAAGTGTCAGAGAGGTTCAGAGACCTCGATCCACAGGCTTCACAATACATACCTCTGAGAGTGGGTTGGAGTTTAGGGGTGGACATATCTAGATGCCCTCACTTATGATGTGGTCATCTGGCCTCCATACATTTCGCATAGACGTACTTGCCCATTCATGGCCATATCTATGTTTTCAGGATGGATTCGACTAGGTGACATGATTCATCGACATTTGCCTAAACTCGTGTTGCATCAGTTCAGTTTTTAGCAGATCATACCATGATCGCCTGAGAGTTTTTCGATGCCAAACATTCCTATGATTGATTGGTTGTGATATGTAGAGCATGCCATTACTAGTGTCGTTGAAGCTCATGAGCCGTACGCATGTGTTGATGGATACCTAGCGTGGTTTAGATGACTGTCCCACCCGTACATCACTCTAGTCGACGATGATGATTGACCTAGTCTTGCACCGCGCATGAAGCGAGACCTTCTGGATGACATCCAGGTGCCCCCAGTTCATCGTAGACAGTCACCTGAGCACGAATTATTGGTATGTAATGAAACTAACTCTTATGGTTTTTTATGAATTTTTGTTATTGGTTACATAATAAGTTTTTTTTATTATATTAATTACATGGGGGGGTATGAGGCGTGTGATCAGGATGTTGTAGAGCATGTTAACCTGTCGAGACATCATAGAGGGCACTATATCTTATTAACGTACTACTGAAACACTACAGGTAGTTTGTAGGCTCGTTGAGGAGTATGAGGCTATTGCTAGTAGAGGTGGTCGTCATGTGCGTGGATGAGCATCATTTTCTTGAAAGGACATTGTTATATATGTTTACTTTTTTAATGGTATTTATACTTTAAGTATTTATAATGCATAATTATGTATGGTTTTAATACTTTGACTAATTATAATTTATTTAACGTGTTAATATGAATCGCCTTCGTTGAATCAAATTATATAATGAAAAGTATTTACAATTGAAAAAATAAATTACTACACAATAAACTTCATTTCAATATTCTCCAAGATCTATATAAGTCGAATTAACTCCCACAAATGATTGCATCCTATGTGTATAAAATGAAGATCATGCTCGCACCTCTAGGTAACAATGGTTTGAGGAAATTATGTCCACCATGGGTAACAGACAATCATCTTGTAAGTGAACTTGGAAACTTAATATTAGTAGGTGAATCATAATGGGTAATGGTACAATAGAGATGGAAGTTTACCTGTACGAAATGACATCCATTAACAAGTCCAATGCATAGGATCTGATGTTGTATGATATCAGTAGGCGGTGAAGTGCGTAGATGCATTACTCTGTTCGTCCACGCCTTGACGAAGTATGCCTTGTACGGAGTGATCCAAGTACGGTTCACATAATAAAAAAATAGAGGCCATGCAGCAGAGGCAAACTCAAGACGACGAACATAAGCACCAAACATCGACTGGTCGTCATAGTCCATGACATTTTGCCACACTTCCATCAACACATCCCATGCCTCAACACTATCCACTAACATCTTGCCTTTCGCTTTAACATTTTTCATAATGTAGAATGTACAAAGCATTTGATACGTCTCAGGAAAGACATTGCTAATGACATTTATCAAAGCAAGGTCTCTGTCAGTGACAACAACGCGTGGACCGCCCTTTGATGTTAATAATAATCCTTTGAACCTTTCCAATGCCCAAGTGAAATTATTTTGGCGTCCAATTGAAAGCAATGCAAAAGAGGTTGTGAATGTCAAACTAGTTGATGTGACTCCAACAATCTCAAACAAAGGAAGACAATATCTGTTCGTCTTGTACATCGTTTCCATTAAAAGGACAATATTAAACGAATTGACCAAGTGCACTGAATCGAGATGTGTCCAAAACAGGTCACTTACCACGTCAGAATCGTCCAAACATCTACTTCTTTGGATGTATTTTTCTCTATCTAACAACATCATCAACTTTTGCATTTCAGTTCTCGATCCTCTCAAAGATCATTTGTAAATGTACCTCGCATTGTATATTTGCTTTATCGTGGTCACATTATCTTCATTATGTTCTTTTAAATTCAAAAGAATATTTGACAACTTTACTTGACTGTTAGTCATGTCCACAAGAATTGATTCTTCAACAGTAGTTAACCTCCCCGCAAAAGGATGACCTACCAAAGTCCATGCTAATTCATGGTTGTGATAGCCACACATAACATTTAACACCGAACCGTGTCCTTTAGGTTTACCCCTCAACCTAAACGGACACTCACATTTTCTTATGACATATACACTAGGCTGAACATCTGACTTATACTTCATATACTTCCCACTCCTTTCACAGCTTAACAAAATAAATGTTTTTCTTCCAGCTTCAACAGTTGTTGTGTCAGATCTTATAATGACGACAACAAATCCAAGGTCAAATGCAATCTTTCGAACCCATTATATTAAATCGGCGTGTGATGAAAATATTTGATTAGTGGAAAACTTATCTGTGTAGTTACCCTCACCAACTTCATTTAGAAAAGAAGAAAATTCCAATAAAAAATCAAAATTTATTTGAGAATCGAAAAATGAATAGTTATTCATCTTGTATAATTAAATACGACCTACAATAAACATTACAATATTAAAATTTAAGAAATAACAAATACAAAATTAAGGAAAATTTTTAAAATAAAAATAAAAATTACCAAATATAAACATCTTATAAATTAAATAAAAATTTTAAAAAAATAACACATAAAAAATGTATACAATAAATAAAAAATAACAAAAAATATTTTAAACTAAATACTAAATAAAAAAATTAAACTTATTCTAAATTAAATATAACTTCAAATCATTAACACGTATAAAACATTGAAAAATTAATAATAAATAAAAAAATTTCATTACAAAATATTAACTATTACTAAAAAAACACTTCAATTATTAACTAATACATAAAAAATAAAATAAAATATTTTAAATTAAATCAAAAGTTTAAAAATTAACACATACAAAAATGTAGATAATAAATACAATATAACATAAAATATTTTAAACTAAATACTAAATAAAAAAGTTAAATTAAATTAAAATTCATTAACACATATAACCTATAGTTTAATATTAACATATAGTTTAAATTCTCACACGCTTACTTATATCAAGTTACAAGCCTATGCAATTAAGAAGACGAGTAACCAAAAAGCATACATTAACCATTAAAATAACTTTAATGTTAAAAATCTAACAAATTTTGGTAAATGAATTTTTATTTCTAACGCTACTTAAAAAAGTAGTTGAACACTATGTTGCTTAGTTGCTTCAAATTTACCAGTAAGAAATAGAATTTAGGTGTAATAATTAATACAAACTATAGCATGCCATCTAAACATTAAAGTCATATGAATAGATACGTTAACACTAAAGGTTCACAAAAAATGTATACAATAGACATTAAGTAGAGGAGTCTTGGATATGAAGTCAAGATAAAAAATGATAAAAGAATAATTACGCTTAGGTCTCTGTTTTGAAACTTATTGCTCTTAACTTAATGCCAATTTAACATTCATATGCTTTTACATCTTGACATTCGAATGTTCAAAACCTCTACTTAACACCAATGAAACCGGTTGCCAAATACACTATTATAAGTCATAACAGTACATTCATTTTATGACAATCAACATAAACGAACAAGAAAAATAAGACATCAGGATACAACATGCAATGTGCAAATAAGGGGGGAGATTGAAATAATCTCTCGAGATTTTGAGAACATCAAATAATCATAACCAAGCATGTCAAATGTGTACGCCGAGGTTAAAAATAAAGTTTGCAATCGCAATTGGAAGTGCAACACCCGTAAATCGTAGCTCGAAATGCAGTTGGTGTCAGCCGAAATTCGATGTTCAACAATATACAATCGGGGTTAGGGTGTTTACTTCAAATATTAAACTAACCTCTCTGAAGAGGTCTCTGTCACCATGTTCTTCCTCCTCCAATATCCACAGTACCACCACCACAGAGCACAACCACCACATTGTATAACCTCTCGACTCTCAACTCAAAAAACAATCAAGCAGTAAAAGTGAAAAAAATGCTACTGTGATGCAAGTAAAAAAATTGGAAGGCGAAAGGGGGTGCATGCATGGTAGGGTCTATATAATAAGGAGAAAAGTTGGTTGTTAGGAAGGTCGTTAGTAGTTAGGAAATTATTAAGTCATATTAATTTTCTTTTGATTTTAATAAATAAAGATAAATATGTAAAATTGGGGGTGTAAGATGAAATAAATGAGAGGAGCATCGTTCTGCTTAGATTTATGGAAGGCTTTAAACTAATGTGTATAATTAATAACTGAATAATTAATAGTTAAAAGTATAATAACTAACAATAATTTGTGATATTAATTTGGATAACTTAGTTACCTTTCTTAATAAATATACCTACGTTACTTTGTTTTGATAAATATAATAGTGTAGTGCCAGTCAAATAATAAAATTGTATTTTTTACAGTAAATAAGATATCATAGAAATTGATTATAAATTGTTAAATTTGTGGCGTGTACGTTTTATTTTGTTTGGGTTACCTTTTTCAGAGAAAGCGTCGAAAATGTTGCGTCACCCTCTTTTAATTAATTTTGTCGACATGCTTTATTTTATTTTTGTTTGAATACTCCAACAATGATGCAGCATTTTGTGGGAGAGAAATTATTCAAATTCTGACATAACTTGTTGCATAAGAAAAAGTGAAGCGCATTTGAATCTAACGTCAACGTTTGGTCACATCCCGTTTTGTGGTGGCAAACGAACATGGATTCGGATCAATTCACCACTTGCCCCTTATGCGATTCATGTCTACCTTTATCTCAACTCACTGGGTATGTCTCTGTTCTGTATATAATGCACATTCACATTCACATTCACATTCATTCGTTTCCTTTTGTTCGCCATTTGAATACGATTCTGCAAAAGCAGGCACGTCAATTTTCATTTTTGGGAACTCCAGCATGATTTTGACCTGCCCACAATAATTCAACGCTCTCCCAATGTTGATTCATCCCCTCAATCTCTTCCGGTAACACCTCCTTTGTTGCTGCTTTTAAGAGGTTTTCTTTGTCAGTGATTTTGAATGTAAATGTTTCAGGTGGGCTTAATTTTGATTTGTTGAATATGAGCACTAGCTATTTTCTATGCAACAATCTCCGTTGAGGAAAATATCAATGGTTATATTAAATTATTAGATACGTTATTATTTTTGAACTTAATCTATATTTTTTCTTTTATAATTACCCATTTATATGTATACTGAATAGTCCATGTGTTAATTTATATTTTTTCTATTATAATTACTCATTTATATGTATACTGAATAGTTCATGTGGGGTTGGTGGGAGGAAAATAGAGATAGAAGAAAAAAGAAGAGGTAGACAGAGAAAGTGGTACAAATGAGAGTAAATGAGGTAGAATGAGATCGAAGAGATATGTATAAGCTATTCAATATGTTCTGTACATTATCTTATGTCATGTTTTGCAGAGAGAGCAAGCAAGCACTGTTTCACTGTCTGGAGCGAAGTATTCGCGTGGTGGTGAGACTAGTAGCGAGAACGGGGAGTGCAAAGTGAATGACAGAATCTCTTGCTTGATTGTTTCTCAGACAAGGTGTGAATTTCACAAAGTTGAAGCGGGTTTGATGACATTGTTCAAAAATTGTTTAGAGTCTGAAATTGGAAATTCAATTAGCATTTTGTCGGGTTATGTTGATCATTTCCAGTGCCTTGAATCTGAGGATGCCGGATGGGGTTGTGGGTGGCGTAACATTCAAATGCTTAGTTCTCACTTGCTAGTGCAAAGACCTGAAGCAAGGAAAGCTTTGTTTGGTGGTTCGGGATTTGTTCCTGATATCTTGTCGCTGCAAAGGTGGCTCGAGATTGCTTGGGAGAAGGGTTTTGATCCGCTTGGATCAGCTCAATTCAATCATGCTATTTTTAGTTCTAAAAAATGGATAGGAACTACTGAATGTGCAGCTCTATTGCGTTCCTTTGGTCTTAGGGCAAGAGTAGTGGATTTTGGTCCTAAGGAATCCCAATCCATTCCAGGTTCTAGCGCTGACAATGCCAGGAATGAAACAAGTGTTCATTTGGTAAAAAAGAAAGATAAAGGGGGCAGGGGTTATCAAGTTCTCATGGATTTTGTGTGGAATTACTTTTTGGATGAAAACTCAATCCAATTTGGCCAAAAACATGTTGTGATCAGTGAGAAAACGTGAGTGAGGGCGCATTTTAGATACAATTTTTAAACCACACTAATAATTTTGTTTCGTAAATGTTTTTGATTTTGGAATGCTTTCTTGGATAGGCCTTTATACTTCCAACATGACGGTCACTCAAGAACAATAGTTGGAATTCAAGTCAATCATCAACAAAAAAGACATCTGCAATATAATCTCCTAATTTTGGACCCTGCTCAAGTAATTTATTTTCATTGCTAGCTTCATATCTTGTTATTCATAATTAGAATATAGATTTTTTGGGTTAATTTGCATATCTTATAAATGCCTTTCTGCCTCTATCGTTCTGAAGAAATTAAAGGGAAAAAGTATAGGATGTAATGAAATTTGACCGACAATTCAAAATTCATGCTAGATACACAAGGAAGCCGGAGTTCTTATTTTCATTCTTTTTGTCATGGAAAATAAGTGGATAAGAAAGTAAGAATAACAGAGAAAATCCAAGGCAGAGAAAGTTGTGAAATGCAAATATATTTCTTGAATTCAGTTTATTTTCTTATAGTATGTAAATTCAGTTAGAATAGAAAAATAATGGAAGAACTTGATTCTTCATTCTTTGCTTTATTGGCTTCTTCTCTTAATATGTTTATAATTACTATTACTAAATTGCAGATAAAAAAAGAAAAAAAAAACTAATCTTTCCTAGAATTTTTCCCTCCCTTTGTATTGTTTCCTTGACAACTATTCCCCAACTTGTTGAAAGAAAATAGTACATTTTTTATTGACACTAAGGCCAAATTACATAGCAAAGTGTATCATCATTCTTAGGACATGCATATGATAATTCTGACACGTATCTATCCTTTGTCTGGTTGTATTATCTCGAACAATATGAGCTGTATAAGACAAGTCATTTATTTTTTAACTAGTTGGAACTATTTTGTTTTGTTCTCTGATTAACACACGCACACACACATTAAAATGGATGTTTGAAAAATGCATGCTGTTTAATGATCATGCTCGATTTCTGGTTCAAGTTGTGATTTTACCATTATAGAGTACAGCCGCTCTTGAAAGATCCCTCAGGCAGAAAGTTGGGTGGGAGGAACTCATAAAAAGGGGAATGCATACACTAAAGAAGCCACAGTACCAGGTCTTACTTATTTTGACAACAAATTATAATTGCATTGCACCAATTCATGATTAGGATTGATGGTCTTGTTCTATTTCAGTTGTGTTATGTTGACCCTGGAATCGCTAGTGTGGGGGAGGTAGAAAAGCTGAAAACAATTGATAGCATCTTCCTTGAATTTTAAACAAGCCGACAAAGCACTTTCTACATCCAGGTCTGTCTTCCAGTTCAGGTCATTAGATTATTTTTCTTGGCACTTATTCTGACTATAATTTTATTGCACTGGAGAAGAAATTGAAGAAAACCTTGGTTTTCTGAATTGATACAACAGGCTCTTTTCTTAGTTACAGAGTAAGGATCTGTACAAAAATGTCAAGTATAAACCTACGAAGTTTCTTCGAAGCTCTGTAACCTGAACATCCTTGAATAAAGTCCTGACTCTACTGTTATTAGGGTCGAGTGGGAACCCATCTGTACAACTTTACCTTTGTCCATGACAATTATCGTATCTGAGTTTATCACTGTGGAAAGCCTATGAGCTACTGTTATCTGGGTGGTCCTTGAACGCAATCCACGGTCTTCCTTCAGATGTATTGCGTTTAAGGCATTTACTATAATTCCTTCAGACTCAGCATCAAGAGCACTTGTTGCTTCGTCAAGGAGTAAAATTGCAGGCTTCTTTAGTATTGTTCTGGCAATGGCTATTCTTTGCTTTTGACCTCCGGAAAGCTGGCAACCTTTCTCTCCAACAACAGTGCTATATCCATTTGGTAAATTACTTACAAATTCATGTATGTTTGCTTCTTTAGCAGACTCCACTATTTCACTTTCCGAAGCCCCATTATTGCCATAGCAAATGTTGTCTCTGATTGAGCAATTAAAAAGCAGTGGTTCTTGTTGTACTAGTCCTATTTGTGTCCTTAACCATCTTAGATTATATTTCCCTATGTCTTTTCCATCAATTAACACCTTTCCTCCCTGTGGATCATAAAATCGTAGTAAAAGGGCCAAAACAGAGGATTTTCCAGCTCCACTTGGTCCTACAAAAGCCACCTTCAATCCAGCTTCAATTTGTAAACTGAAATTATCAAGAACGGTGACTTCGGGTCTTGAAGGGTAGTTAAATTTTACATTTTCAAATTCTACATTTCCTTGGATCCTCTCTGGTTGTGAATCATCTGGTGTGTCTGGTTCAATTTCAGTTTTACGATCAAGGGTTTTGAATGCTGGGGTCAGTATATTGATAGCCGAGATGACAGTTGGGATCAGCGTGTATAATTCTGTGATAGAAGGAACTGTGAGAGAAAAAATTTGGTATGACCTTATTCCATTTTCAAAGCTGGCTTGACGTCTGTCAACCAGAATTGTTGTGTACCACAGAGCAACAGCATGTGCAATGTTCCATAAGCAAAGGGAGAAGCCTTGAATGATCCCATATTTGATACTTTCTTTCCTATACTTTTTCTTTGGAATTTCTAGGGATGTTTTGGCTTTCCTCAATACTTGTTCTTCATGACAAAATGAGGCAATAGTCCTTATGTTGGTTGTAGACTCGGATGCAAGAGCAACAAGCTCAGAATGTGCTGCAGAGTAGTCACCAGAAAATCCTTTGGCAGACTTGGCTTGAATAAGACCACCTATGAAGTGGCAGGGCATCACAGACCAAGCTACCAAACTCATTCTCCAGTTGACAACCATGCTGACAACTGTTGCTATCAGTATGGAGGAAACACATTGCAGGATTACAGACATTCGATCAGCAATGATTACTTTGACCATGGCAGTGTCACTGATAACGCGTGAAGTCAATGAACCAACAGTATTCTCTGATTTGTCAAACCAACCTACTTCATTACGTAGCAGACCTGTAAAAGTTATAATAATTATTGACTGATATTTGTCAAATCATTCTGGAATTTTATGCATGTGATGTATCATGTAGGATTTTGAGCCCTTGCCTCAGCTTTTTTTTTTCCAGGAAAGAGAAATGAGGTTCATTTATGGAAATTCTAATAGGGGATATCTGATACCTGAATACAGTGCACGTCTGAGATTTGCCATGGCCTTTTCTCCAACCACTCCAAAGAAGTAATGCTGGACGGTGTGACTGAATAATGAAAGCATCCCTACTGCAGTGAAGATGGCTGAATAAAGTCCAACTTTCGTTTTTGCATCTTCCTTAAAGTATGCTACTCCTATGGTGATGATGAAAAACCCAAAAAATGGCTTTGAGATACCAGAGAAAGCTGCTGCAATTGAGCCAATAGAAACCTTCACTAGCTCCCTCTTTCTAAGACGAAACCAAATTCTGAAAAATATGTTTCTTTTTCCGCTGCCCATTTTGTTGTGTTCCTTTAGCACAGAGTGCTCAGTAATATTCTTTTGGACCTCTCCCTGCACTTCTACTGGTGGTCTAGTTTCAGTAGGAAAATCTTCTTGGCGGGCACTTTTAGTCTTTGAAATCGTAGCTCTATCCATTTAACATTTAAAGCCTATTAGAGTGCTTCTTTCTTACTCTTTGATTCACAGTATATGTAAAAAATGTACATTATATTGTCAATTACCTGGGTTCGGCAACTAGTTCAAGGTTCTGCATGCTAAATAATGTACTATAGAATCTGCTTGTGTCTAACAAACTCTGGTGTGTTCCTGTCTCCGCAACTTGTCCATTCTCGACTACAACAATGATATCTGCATTTACAACTGTTGAGAGCCTGTGTGCGATCAAGATGACAGTCCTTCCCTGCGTAGCTGTCTCAAGTGCTTCTTGAACCAGCTTTTCAGACTCTGAATCGAGGGCGCTAGTGGCTTCATCAAGCAAAAGGATAGGAGGATTTTTAAGAATGGCTCTGGCTATTGCAATTCTCTGTTTTTGGCCTCCTGATAATTGGACGCCCCTTTCTCCAACCTGGCAATCATCACAGCTGACATATGAGCCCATAAATGTTATGAGGGGAAGGAATATATGTTGCAGAAGACATGTTGGGTTGACTCCCGTTTGTGCATCGACTTATGCAGAAGATATCATGAGTGCATCAACTTATCCCCATCTACAATAGGCCAGCTTAAAACCGGGCAGGTTGGATTGACTCCCGTTTGTTTTGTGGCTTGGAGAGACCATGCCACTTATTTTATGGTGGGTTAGGTTAGAAGATCATCTCATGTTTTATTGCGATTCTCTTATGAAGCTTTCTGTAGATAGTAAAATTAATATTAAAAGAGTCTATTTATGAAGAACTGAAGTTAAATTGGTTTATTTTTATTTGATAATGATATGTTGGAAGTGGATGATTGGTGGATTTGTGTTTGGACAGTGAAGATGTAGTCTAATCTGCCAAGCCCCATAATTGGAGGAATTTCGATCTAAATTAACTTTTGCTACCTTATTGTCCTCTTTTCTTCCTTATTACAAGTCAAATGGCGTTAAATAGAAAAAAGGAACAGAATATGTTTAATATATGCAAATGATGTAAATTAATACAATGAAAGGAAGATCAAACAAGAGATAATCAAGCTACAAGAATGATATACTAGATTTAATAACTTACCTCGGTCAGGTACTGATTAGGCAGCTGAGATATGAAAGAGTGTGCATTTGACATTACAGCTGCCTTCTGAATCTCTTGATCATCTGCGTCCATTTTCCCCACTTTCAAGTTATCCTCGATGGTGCCTGCAAAGAGTGATGGCTCTTGGGAAACGGCCCCTATGTTTCGTCGAAGGAACTTCAGATTAAGATCCTTGATATTCTGACCATCAATAAAGATAACTCCTGGAATATTTCAACAAAGTCAGGCTTGCAACATTCATTTGTGTTGGGTTCCTTTGACGGTAACAAGAAAAAACAAAAGAAGGAAACCAAACAACTCGAGTGTGGCAGAAGGTTATGACACTATATTAGATTATCCCTTATATAAACGTAGAACTCAGAAAATAAAATAACAGAAATTATTGAGATAGTTAGAATAAAAGAGATAGTGGAAGATTATTAAACTGACCTCTTGAGGGATCATAAAATCTGTTAACCAGGGAAATAACAGTGCTCTTTCCACAGCCACTGCTACCAACCAATGCTACTGTTTTTCCAGCTGGAATGGACAAGGACAGTCCTTGAAGGATTGGTTTGTCTGGGCGTGATGGGTAGGAAAAGTGAACATCTTGAAAGTCAATGTCACCTTTGATTCTGCTAGGCATCTTCCCTTCTGATTCATTACTTATCAGAGGCTTTCTTTGGATCACTTGGAAAACTTCATATCCTGCAGCTTTTGCCTGATTGAATACTTGCATGTCTGGTGCTGCATAAGTGAGTGATCTGCAATACACAAGGAGTGTTCAGTTCTAGCACTTCATCAATACTTACTAATAATTTTCTCCATTCTAAACAAGCCTGAAGGTAGTTTCTTTCTTCCTTACATGGCACCAAAGAGAATACTCATCACTGCAGCTATTATGTCTCCTCCTGTTGCTCTTCCTGCTCTGACCACAACAGCTCCAACCCATACAATGAAAGCCCAAGAACAGAAACTCACTGTTTGCAACATCCCTGTTCCAACTCCTTTCACAAGTGCCTCCCCTTTGCTTATAATATATTGCTTATCCATGTTCTCTGTAAAGGATTTGATTTCGGAGCTCTCTCCAACAAAAGCATAAACTGTTTTTATTTGTGATATTGTCTGCAATATCCACATCAGAGCTTGTTCAAACAAAATTGTATTAACTTATGTAAATGTGAATTATGTGTGCATATATACCTGCTCTATCATAGATGTAGCTTCAGAATGGAAAAGCATTTTGGTGGTTGATATGTTGTTCATTTTCTTGGTGTAAGTTGCCCCAATTATAAGAATAAGTGGGACAACCACTAAACATAAAAGCGCCACTTCCCAACAGCATATTGCAGCAATCACAATTCCAGCAAAGAAAGTTGCACAGCTAGAGGTGAAGTGACCCAACTGATAGAAAGAAATTCAGTTATTATACTCAGGTCTTCAAGAAAAAAAAAACTCAAGAAATTTTTTTAGTATTAATTATTTTAAACGGGAAAGAAAACAATGTCTCAAAAAGTTTAAAAAATAAAATTTTAAATAAAATTATAATAAAAAAAACTCATTATTAGGTTTACTTTAAGTTTTTCAGGAGAAAGGTGAAAAGCTGTGAGCAGTATTGGTTTTCTGACCTTCTCACCAATGGCATCTTGTATGACACTCATGTGGTTGCTTATTCCACTGATGACTTTCCCAGTTGTTAGCTCTGTATCAAAAGCTCCTATCTCTTGGTTAAGAACTGCTCTCAGATATGCTAATCTTAGCCGCAATAACTGTCTTTCACTTGCATACATCCAACAACCAATTTCTGCGCATGTTTCAACGTCTCAGGATTATGATTCATGATGTTTGCTTATGAAAAATAAAACCACTATATATGCATGTCATGCCTTCTGGTCAACCATGCTTTGTTTTGGTTTTATAAGTAATAAAATAGTATAATATGTAAATATATATATATATATATATATATATATATAAATAGAATATGATCATTTTTGCCCTGACTTATTTAGAGCACCGATTAAATAGAAGCAACCTATTTCATAAAATAATAATTATATTTAAAAGGAAAATAAAAATTATTATAGTAAAAATATTGAAAAAAGTATTTTATTGAAATAATTACATACATATATTATAATTTTTATATTAAATTATAGTATCTAAAATTAAAATTAATTTCAAAATGGCCTAAATTTTAAAAATATATTTTCTTAAAAGAGGCTGAAATGTCTTGTTTTTTAACATATAAGATTAGATCATATCAAATTTGCATTATATTTAAAAAATAAGCTAAATCGGATCAATCTAAATTTATTAGGTAGACCATCTGGTTTGATAGTTTTCATGTGAAAAATACATTTCTTGCAAATATAGTTTACAATTTCTAGAAAAATAGTTTTTGACGTTTTAGATCGTATATGTCATACTTTGTTCCAATTATAGCCGTTAAGATATGTCCTAATATCTGGTCAATAAATTCAGACGTATGTTATAGAATAAAATGTAAACATTTAATTGGCTGGTGTTAAATAAAAAATAAACTATTTTATGTTTCCAAAAACAATAAAAGAAAACTAATTTTATAGTAGTGTTTTTTAAAAAAATAATTAAAAAAGTAATATCTCTTTTTACTTTTCAAAAAGAAGAATCAGAATTTTAAGTTCCTTTGTTTTTACTACTTTAACTTTTCATTGTTTAAATTTCAGTTTTAGTGTCTCAATCTTCATTACCACCAATTAACACAAAACTTCCCACTGTCTAAAAAATGAATTTTTGAAAGGACGTCGGTACTTTATTTCAAAATTTCATTTATATTTATTCTTATTTATTAAATATTTTATTAATAAAAGGAATAGTGAGATCAGTATACAAGAAAAGTTGAGTGTGAAAATACAAATTTCCTTTTTGAAAAGTGTTTCATGAAAGACTTTCTAAATTTAACAGAAAAAAAAAAAAACAGCCTAAACTTACCTTAAATTTTTTTTCATTAAAATAAGAATTATGATGTACTCTTTAAAACAAGGAAAATTGCCAAATTTAAAGGATAAAAGAAAATAAACATCACATAATTGTCTACGTAGAAGAAACCTAAATAGTGGCTAAATAATTGACACATACTCTAAAAATATTATAATTATAAAAAAAAAGTTTTATATTTGTAAAAAAATAATGTAAAAAAGTATAAAATATTTGTGTTTGTGAAAATATATTGTTATTCTGGGATAAGGAAGAAGAGATAAACTTTACCAAGTACCCCAGCAGGAAATGTGGCTATGGCCATATACCAGACAAATGGAACAATCTGAACATAACAAGAAGAAACACACTATCAGTTTATTCAACTCAAATAACAACACTCTCTTTTCTTCATATATATGAAAAACAGCAACCTTTTTAAGAGCCTTAACCATGGCATCTATGTCTTCAATATTGTTTCCGAAAGCATCAAGAGCTTTTCCCAACAACAGATACCCCACAGGAAGTGCCATGCCATGCACAATGGAACCAACACTTCCCAAACCCATCAGAATCCAATCCACCATGTCAGCATAGCTCAACAGTTTCAAGAATGCCAGACTCTTAACCTCCTTCTTCTTCTTATGCTCATCATCACCAACACTTTCCACCATTTGTACTACCTTGGGAGTCATCAATGGAAACACCAATATCACTGCATCAACTTTTTACATACTGATGATATATATACACTCACGTAATCTATTTATTTAATCTGCATGTGTGCACCTTTTTTTTTATTCAAATATGCAAGATACGGATATGATATAGAATATGCCCTAGTGAGGTCACTGTAACCTTGCACGAAAACAGCAATATCATGTCTTTATCATTGGTTAAATTCGATGTTCACAATGGTGCTGACGATTTGATATATGTTCGACAGAAACTGACATGCACTAAGTCACCATAGCGATGTTCCTACAATTGTTTTCTTATTCAAACTCTTCTCATAAGAAGGATATATATTCTTGTTAGGTAAAGTGATTCAGCAAACTCTTCTCTCTCATTTCTCTTTCTTTATTTCTTTCCTTTTGTTTCTTTCCTTTTGTAAATGGAACTTTTCAGCCACATCCTTCTTCATTCGTGAATGTATTATGCTTTATAGGATGTAATCTAACTATAAGAAACTAATTAATGTACATTCGAAGATGTCTAGGATTTTCACTTAATTTTTTTTTCTGGATATGGTAAAATACACTTGATTCCTGAATATGGAGACATATTATATATCAAATAATAGTGAGTGTCAAACTTAGTAACATGATAAAGAGAAATTGTAAAAAATGTTATTTTTTATTCAACTTTTAAATCAAGTGATATGTTATTGTGATAATCTTTTTTTTACATCATTTAAATTTGTACTTACTTAATCTAATGATAGCTTTTGAACATGTATTATGTATATTTTAAATGGCGTGTAATACATTAAAATAGTGTCAAGATAACTCACTTTTAATTTTTTTAATTTTATAAACTAACTATACGTGAGTGAGAAGGTTTAAATTTGTTTTCAAGCATCTGAAATGTAATTAAGTTTTATCAAATATTATTTTTGTCTTTTTCGTTAATAAAATATTAATGTCAATAATGATTTAGCATGTCATATAATCCTTAATAAATGATTTGGTTCCCCAAGATAGTAATCATGTACATGTCATTTTTTGTTTTGTTTTTTTATATAATTGCATATGAAGAGAAATAAACAAAATTCACAAGAGGATTGAATAATAAAGAAGCTTGAAATGGGAATAACCAGAGTATGGATCAATGAAGACGATGGAGTGAGATGTATCGAGAGAACACACAGATGAAATCATGAAGATATTTTGGCAGAGCATTAAATCTCAGGATGAGAATGAGAATGTGAGGGGAAGAAGATATATAAAAAATGACGAGAAAACAACTTGAATATAAATATTTAGTTAAATTTAAAATAATAAAATTTTATGACGGTTAAAAAAATTAACAAAAATAAAATTCTTTTTAGCAATTTATTAAACTGATATAACACAATGACTAATAAAAAATATGTTTTTTTAGTGTCTATGTATATAACATATTTGACACCGCTACTAATATAAAATTTTAATATATATATATATATATATATAACTTAACTCTCTTAATTTTATACAACTTTTAACTTATAATTAGGATACATAAAACAGCTAATGAACTTCAATAAGTTATAGAATTTGTTGGGTTATAGAAACATTTGTTGACTCGTTAGATTGCATGACAGTTATAAATGTTGACAGAGCATGCCATAAAATTATTGATGTTAGTAATATTGTTAAATTACTTAGCCTTTATTGTACCAATATGAAAAAACAAAATTTAAATCAAACATGTTTGTAAATATCCAACAGTATTTTAACAGAGAGAAAAACAGATTAAATAAAACCTCGAAACTTACTCTCCCTAAAACCAAAAGTGTAACACAAATTCATCTTTTTTTTTTATCAGCAATAAGTAATGGTTTATTACGTACCCAAAGATTTGACTCGGAAATATCACCCTCGCTTATGGACTTGTTTATTCAAAACACAAGTTCCATCTTCCCCGGTTTAATTATTGGTTTAAAATAGTGAAATATTATATTTAACTTCGTATAATATGTTTCATATTTTAAAAAAAAGACTTTGAAAATTCAGTGAATTTTTTAAATTAGTGAAAGCGTATTGGTTTCATTTTTTAAATAATTATAGCTTATACATCAATACGCTTCGGTTATTATTATTTTAAAAATTAAATTTTGTATCTTAGTGTCAGAGGTATCACTACAAAAATATTGAATCTGAAAAATAAATTTTTCGCGATTATAAAAATCACTGGAAAAAATAATGTCACTAACTGTTATCGACGGCTTTTCTATAAACTACCGTAATTTCTGAAGGTTTTGATAAAACGGCCGCTATTTTCAGGAGTTTTGATAAAACCGTTGCGATTTTCTGATTAAACCACCGCCATTTTCAGAGTTTTAATAAAACCGTCGGTATTTTAAGAAATTTGCAAAAATCGTTGGAACTAACTGCGTTTGATTATGATAAAAATGCTTTATATATGAAAAACAATCAAATAATTGGATACAAAAATTAAATATTATAAACTAATAGTAAACATGCTTTGATACAACAAATTGTTCAGCATGAAAAAATAATATTATTCAATGTTAAATATTAAAGAAAAAAGACATCATTGTACATTGGTAAAAAAAACTACTTCCAGTAAAATTCCAACCCATTTGGTTACTGCACCATGTTGAAGACTTCAAGCCCCCTTTGATCCACGTTCTATCACTCCAAAACCAGCCTTCCAAACCAGTTTTTGAAACACCACACTGTCACCAATCTGCACCAGAAAAACAACCAAAAGATATTTTGGACTAGCTTCCAACAACATTTTAAGTGAACCAAACACATGCAAAGAGAAAAATGGGCATAGAAATAACATAGTTAGCTACATAGGCAAATCCTAGTTGTTATTATGAAGACAATGATACATAGCAGACTGGTTGAAGAAGTACCAAACTGGTTGAAGAAGTATCAGGCACAACCCGCCAGGCAGTAAGAATTCCTCCTTTAGCTTCAATCCTGATGGTTGGAGACAAGACATAAAAGGTAGTGACTCTGTTTCAAATCATTAGTCGAGTTTCATGGCCCAAAATCCAAAAAAGTGTAAAATTTACAAATACATTGTTAATAGATTAGCAAAGACCAATAACAAGTCAATACTGACAATAAAACATACTGCAACATATCTTTACTGGAAGTCTAGACTTTAATTATGAGTTTGTGTTAGTGCTAGAAATGTTAATTAGAACAACACACAAATATATGCCCTGTTGATTTTACATAATACAAAGGAGTACCCACAATTATATCAAGAACATTATTTCATTCTTCAATCCATATAACATACATCATGAGGAAGGTTGCCAACATAAACTGTGGTGTATAAAGAATTATTTTCGGGAGCATCTTCACTATTATTATTATCTTGACCATCATCTGTAAAAAACATAAGAAAAAATGAAAATGAATTATAAGTATCTATCACTGTCAACAATTCTAAAATTTCATGGTGGTTTTCAGAAGCACACAAGAAATAGACTAGCAAATTTAGTTAAACAAGTGCATAGGAATTGGATAAACAAATGAAACAATTACTTCACTAAGATCCCAAATTAGAAATAATTCTAGTCAACATAACCACTGATGGAAGCGGCCTCAATCTTCAAGACTGGAGCGGTTCCTTGATCCAGAAGTGGCAGCGGAATGGAAGCAAGGTTGGAGGTATCGGTTCAGGCCAGGTGTTTGACGAAATGACTAGAAGTGTTTGGATGAGTGTGTGTGGTGAATGTCTAACTCAGATAGCCATCCATCGGGGAAGGGAACTAGATGAAAGAATTGCTAAACTTAGCACAAGCGGTGAACTCGAGAGAAGTGGCTGTATATCAGCAGCATTTCCCTATTATACTCAAATTGAAGTTTACAAAGGATGAAGCTCTCTTTTATAGGAGAAGAGGAGTTGTCAAACGTGCCAAGGAAGCTATCTAGATTATAAAGTACATGTGCTGAAGAAGCTTATCCCACGTGGGCTTCATTTTCCAGCTGAAACATATTAATAACGTTTTAAATGCTGGACTGGAATGGCTGAGCGACAGAGGGTTATGGCTGGGCGAACTTCTGAATCCGGAAGCTTCCTCTCCTTTGAAAATTCAATCCGGAAGGTATGGCTTCAATCCGGAAATGCACTCCTTCTTGCTTCCTTTGTTCTTCTTTGCTTGATAATCTTTTTAAGAGGAAAATGCATGGTTACCCACCTTTATTTGTGACTAAGGAAAATCTATCTAAGACTTAGATAAGGAAAGAGCTTTAGAAGTCTTTGTTCTACTTTTCTTTCTTTAGTCTTAATTTAAGTTGATACTTCTTTGGATGGAAAGTCCCTAAAGGGGTTGCCATCAATCATTTAGTAACTATAAAAATAAAAATGGAAAAATTATACAGTAGTGGATAACAAACTTCACTAAATGCTCACCATGCAAAAGCACAACATTTATCCAATACAAACTAAAGTAACCATGCTATTTGTGTCTACCTATGTTACTTTTTTAGACCAAAGTATGCATCAAAACTGGTGCCCAACAAATCAAACACTTAAAAGTGCAGCTTCATCGATCTCTAACAACTATAAATGTGATTTCCTTCAACCTACAACCAGATAAATACACAATAATATTTAAAAAAGCCTCCTACTAACATAACACAAAAAATACAAGGGAAGCAACATATTTGATCCAATCCACCTCAACTTTGAGAGCCAAGGGCACACTAGTGACATGTTGTGAGACAAAGAAGCGTGTGCCGATTGCTCGGTTTTGAAAAACAATGTATGCATGTACACTGCAAAAAAAAAACAACAACATTTTTCTATTAGAAATAGACAGAAGCGTCCTTTAAACAAAAAAGGCTTCTATTGTTATTAGACTCAAGTACAAGTCACCTAAGACTACTCGAAGAAAACAATACCTATTTGCAAAATAAAATGTATGAAGAACGGGCTTTTATAGTTCTCCTTAAAATGAAATAAATAAATAAATAATCATAATGATTTCTTGAAACCAAAAACAAACGGACGTTACCTTTCTAAAGAATCCATGGAATTATTTCAAAATAAATGTAATAAAAACTAAACGCATTCACTACAAACTATCACAATTCAGAAAAAAATCAGAAAAATTACCTATCACCCGCATCATTTATTTTCTTCCCTAGGATGGTTCCCTTTCTTGCTTTCTTGGTCTAGTTCACCACGAAAGAAGAACAAAAAGCATGAAGTTATCATTCTGATAAAAACAATTAAAACTGCAAACCTCAATCCCTTTCTCGGTTTCTCAATTCAAAACTTCTATAATCCTTGGAAATAGTATATGCACCCTTCATCTTCGGAGATCAACAAACAAATTGACATGTTGATTTATTATATACAACAGTGTGTTAAAAGGAAGCTTACAGAGTACACAACTGAATTCAAAGTAGATGTTCACATTAATCTTTTAGCTGGATTAACATCTTCATTATTGCCTAATAAGGTAACCTATATTTCTAAAGTATAACCTAGAAGTGTTGGACCACCCTAGGAAGCAGTGCTACTTATATCAGATGCAGGAGAAGCATTCCTCTTGAGCTTTGGAGGATTGAAACTTTCAGCAGCACTACTTTCATGTCTCCAATTACCAAACTCTATAAAAGGTAATTATAGAATAAAACAATACATACTTTAATCTTCATGGTCTAAAATTATATAAAGAAAAGGCTTCTAAATTATTTTGGAATTAAACTTGAAATAAGTATGAAATTAATTAATTCGATAAAATTTTCAAGTTTCGGTAATATATTCCTAATATGAAAGTAGAAAAATATTTTCAAGAACTCCCTCTCCAAAATGTTTAGCCAGAAAAATAATTGCGAAGAAAATAAAGAATGCCAACATAATAGAACCTAAAGTTTTCTTGGATATCCAACCACTGCTTGCCAAACCTTCCCACCTCCCACCGTTTGCACACCCTACACCAACTTCATTTTAGTTTCTCTGTAAATCCCTTGCATACAAAAATAATATAATTAATCTAGGTAGAAGATGAAGCAGCTAATCAATAAGAAATTAAAAAAAATGATAGATAAGCATAGTACTATGAGGTCGTTTCTATGACAATATGTGACCGATCACTAACTCATATGGAAGAAAAATCATATAACTGAAAGGAAAATTCTCACATCAATTTCACTACTGACATCTTTTATCGTAATCATCTCCAACATAGAAGTGTCATCTTCGCTAACAAAAGAACTCTCCAAACTACTATCAATGTTGTTCTCAACATTAGCATAGAGGAATTTTGAGCCAATGCTACTTCTTCCTTAACAATGCCCTCATCATTATTACTACCATCAACATCACTGCCTAATTCATAATTAGAGGACATAGTAGTGAAATGCACATCCTCTACACATGTTTTGTGATTGAATCTAGTGTAGAAATTATCACTCTTAAATGTTACAAATTCGATTTGTAGGGGAGTTAAATGTAACAAATAGAAAATAAAGGCGTACACTAAGACTAGAAAAGAAAACCATGTTAATGGCCATAGGATTTACTTATAGATCTGCCAAGGGAACATGTCAAAAGCATGGTAATCAGTTTTTGTAGTGTATAAATTTTGTTTCTTTGAACAACTTTTATTAGGATATAGGTTTCAGTTTTATAGAGAAATGAAGTCTATCTATGCTTAGGGTTAACTTTTATGAAATTTTACACACATTGTGACATTGTATTATTGTAGGACTTGTGTTCTCTCATCCTTTACAACTGTTAATTTTTGTTGTTGCCTCATTTCACTTGCACTTTTCTCTTCCTCCCCCACTCTCTGCCAGTGCTACTCCATTCTTGCCAATCGTACACTCTCCTGCAGCTGTAGCGTCATTTTTGAAGCCAACACTCGCGTTCTTCCATTTTTTCCATTGCGAACTCGTTCTTGCTAATACTCTCTTTCTTCTATTTCGCTCACTACAAAAACGTCTCCATTACTATTATTGTTGCATTCCTTCTCCATCTCCTCTATTTTCATCACCATGAAGTTCATTCTCTTCTACTATTGGGTTTTTTTTCATTAAGTTTTGTTAATGCCTTCCTAAAGAAAACTTTTGTGCTGCCATTCAAGTCCAAGGTACTATATTTTTGTCATATAGGTAATGTTTCCTTGCTTTCAAAATGTGCTCCATTGTTGTGGTTCCTACCATTTGTGCTCCCAAGTTCTTATTTGCTTAAAATTTTATAATTTTTATAATTTTTGTAATATGTTGTTAATTGTTTTTTATGTTTGATATGTTCAATTGTTTATTTATTTAAGATTGATTAATCATATGTTTAAATTTTGTTTATTTGAGAGTCTTAGGTTCCCGTTTAAGTTTCAATACAAAAAGTATTTATTGTCTCCATATTTTTTTATGAAATTGTATTTTTTTAAAATTAATATAAGAAGATAATTTATATGTATTGAATCTTGAGTTGTTCAGTTGAATAGTTTAAGAATGTTAATCACTTTTTCATACTTTATTAGGGCCTATATATATATATATATATATATATATATATATATATATATATATATATATTAATAAGCATGTCTTAAAATTTATAAATTTTTGTCAACTGTATTTTGTATTGATCTTCAGGTGCATATTTGATTATGATTGATAATCATTTTCATTTTGTGTAACATGGAGACCAATGCGAAAAACTAGCAAAATTTGGTGAAATTTAATATATGTTTTTTAAAATTGATATGCACCAATAAAAAAAAAAGCAAATCTTCTTGAATGGGATATGACCACACCTTGAATACAAAAGTGAGGTGATAATTCATTTAAATATTATTGAAATTGTTCACACAATTTCAATATATATGTGTATGAAATGAAATTGGATTAATTCACCATGCATTAGTGCTAAGTATGATAAAGGAGCAAAATAATTTATACAATTTGTGTAACTTAATGAGGGTAGAAGGCACTAATGCAAAACCATCATATAACGTCACACGTTCAACGTCTAACCACTCAATAGCCAATGTTAAAAATGACCAGTGACAATTTTGTAAATAAATGCAATTATTAAACGTCGTTTAGAATTATAATTCGACGCAAAATGATATAAAACGTCGAATGCATCAGCGTTAGACGTTAAAAGGTTAGTGAATTCAATAAAAATTTGAGAGGGATATTGAAAATTCATTCATTTTATCTTAGCGCATGAGACCACTTCTTTGTTCAAATTTTTCTCGAATGAAATTTGATGACAATCACATGTAATCTTTCTTTCATTTGATACAAATGCATGTTAATAAACTACTTTAGGTATGATTTTTGTTTTGTTTTCACCAATTATTTTCGTGTTCTTGTCCTTCATAGGCGCATTTTGTTTTCTCTCTCACTGGTGACAACACTTTATTCCGATGAACCCACCTTTTGAAGGTTAGTTTTCGTTTTCGTTTTGAAGAACTTATTTGTTGAACTTGTTTGTTGTTTGTTATTATTATTGTTGAGATTGTTGATAGGGGTAGCACTAGCTTAGCTCAACCCACAATCTTAGTGATATCTGAGTTTTTGATGATGACAACACATAATTAATAACACACATGTATTTGGTGTTACATGTTATATGCCTTTTTTGAGAACATGTATGTTGTTTATGTTGTTCATTGCATTCCACTGTGTTATATATGTGATTTTATACATGAATGCATGACACATGTTTTTGGAAAAGAAAAACCACAAGCACTTTTGTTGAACTTAAATTATGTCGCAAAACAACAGTTTTAAGTCGATTTCATTATGGGGTGAGTCGATTAAAACTCGTGTCTTTGCACAAACTTTTTCAAGTGTGCTGTGAGAGTTTTTCAAAGAGAAAAGTTTTCAAAATTGTTTTACTCTGTTATAAAGTCAATTACATACATGTTGCATTCAACTAAGTTTGTTTTGTTTTGAATAACTGTTAATGCTTGATATAAGTGTCTCAACGACTATATTTTTAAATATGTTGACCAAACATTAAATGAAATTCGACTGCATTAATTGTACATTCAATTAAATGCATTGATTGCTGCTAACTGCAATAACAAAATTGCTATATTCGGCTACATTTGTAGCCTAGTCGATTAAAATACGTCAGAATTGTGTTTATGTATAAATTGACGCGAATATGATTTCTCTAAGAACTTTTTTGAATCTAATAGTGATGGAATAGCCTGAGGAGTTCAGACCGACTAAAGTAGCAGAAGTGTGATTTGGATCCTCGAAGCTTCTCTGACGAGTGAAGACGCAGCAGAATGGAAAGGAAACACGAGATTGAAGGGGAAACTGAGATCAAACCCAAGGAAAACCTAGGATCTAGGGTTGAATCAGTGAAAGTTGAAGGTATGGAGGATGAAGATGGTTTGTTCGGTGAGAAACCCTAGGAGGAGGAAGAACACTATCCTGACTGATTAATCCGTGGAACGAGAGAATGAACGGAGGGAAAGAGGTTTAATCGGTGGAAAGTGACTTACAATCGATGAAATTGGAGGAAAAAGGCGTATCTATGGTTGGAGCTGAGGAAGAGAGCTCTCGAGAGCGAGTGAGATGCCTCTCTTGCTCGAGAGAGAAAATGAAGTGGTTGAATGATCATCATAGTGTAAAATGAGGATACGGAGTGGGAGAATGCGTGGATGCGAAGTGCTGATGCAAGGAATGAAGACGTGGTTGGTGCGAGAAGCTGATGTAAGAGGAGTTGACGCGTGCACGAGATGTGGCAGTGAGAAGTCAACGCAGAGGATGAGAGAGAAGCACAATGGATGAAGTGGAGAAATGAGAGAATGATGAATGTGCTTGGAAGGTGGCTAGAGGCGGGTTCATTAAGACTCTCTAGCCTGACTTTCAAGGTAGAATTGTGTCTGGATTTTCTCTACAGAAATCACAATTCATTATCATCAAAAGTAAGTGATACAATGGTGGAGACGGGTATTTATAATAACCCGTGCTGCAAGAATAGTGTACTACATGTACACTAAAATGTAACAAAATACAAGAGAACAATGAGGTAATTTCATGAAGTAGTATGCCATCAAATAGTTTGTGATATCTTTTTGCAGAAAGTGCATTCTTACAGAAAGAGAGAAAAGGCTCTAAGAAACAGTGACCGTGGTGATCATCTACTTGTGGATTCTTGAAGAGCAAGTTAACTGCACGTACAGAGGCTGATCATATATGCACATTGGGCGTAACTAAGAGATCAGAGACTACAATCTTGTGAAGATTGGACTGAGGTTCCCTGTTGTGATTACAGGAAGAATAGCGTGCTGCGTTCTTGACTTTGAGGGTGTCTCAAAGGGTTTGGATTGCAGGAGAGGGGATTCTTGCTGCTAGTCTGTTTGTATACTACCTATATTTTGATTAGAGGGTTAGAGAGGTGTTTTATACTTTTGACTTGAGGTCGCTATAAAAGCCTTGTTGTTAAAACCTTGATCGTTATAGTGCATTGGCTTCGTATGGTTGGAAGGACACTAGATGTAGGCTTGGCCGAACCAGTATAAAAACTCAGTATTTGATCTTTCTATCCCTACACTCTTTTGTTCAGTCGACTTCTTACTGTACTCAATTAATTTAATTTTCGCTGCATAAACAAGTCTTTTACCTTGCGTTTCAAGAAAGTCATAAAGGCATCACTTTTGGTGAAAAAGATTTTGAAAGTTTTAAATTTTATACATCACCAATTCACCCAACCCCCCCTCTTGGTGTGAGAAATTGAGCCATTATTTTTTAACAATTGGCACCAGAGCTGATTTTCATAAAATATTTGAAAAACTAGTAGATTATTGTTTTCATTAAATCGACTGATCCTAGAAAATGGCTTTAAATTTTCAAACCTTTAGTGAAGGTGCATCCACAAATAGACCACAACTATTTGCTGGAGAAAACTATGCTTTTTGGAAAATTAGGATGCAAATCTTTCTTGAATCCGTGGATAAAGGAGTTTGGGATGCAACTCTAAACAGTCCATATGAACCCACTCAAATTGTGAATGGAAAAACTATTTTAAAAAGTAATAGGATAAACTCAAAGAAATTTATTGATTTGAGTAAACCTACTACTAATGCATGCTTTTACTATAACACAATTGGTCACACTGTTAGAAACTGCTATTTTAGAAATATTGGTGTTCCAAATGGAAAATACAAATGGGTTTCCAAGGAACATCTTCCTGCTACTAACAAGACATGACCCAAATTCAAATGGGTACCAACGTCAAAACCGTTTAACTGTTGTGCAGGAAAGGAGCAGTAGCTGCTGAAGCAGTATTCAACTCAAGGATGAACTATCATGATGAAATAAACAAGTTCTTGAGTCACTGGTTGTGGTAACTGTATCTAAACTTTTTCTTGCATCATGCATCATAATTGTTTGAATGACTGATTGTTATATGCATGCTTGCTAGGTGATGCTTGAATTGTTTATTTTTTGTGAAAATACTGTTATACGACTTTCAATCGATTGTATTAAGTGTTGAGTCGAATATTTTGTGTGTATGTGTTTCTTTGTTTTTGGTAACACTCTGTCAAAACATTAAATCGACTTCATCTTTAATAAAACTAATTATTAGTCTTTATTTTGAACTTTCTTGTGTTTTGAAAATTTGAATGGGCCTAAGTATATGATTTTTGGTTTGTTCGCGCCCTCAAACATCTACATCTTATGAAAATGTGTTAGCATTGAATGTGCTTTGTCTATGAAATCCTTCTAACCCTAATACTGAGAAAGACTATCCGGAACTCAAAGTCAGATGGCTTCTTCATCACACCACTCTGCAAGAGGTGTTGATTTGTCGGGATGGATCAATGATGATGAAACGCGTGAAAGATTTCTCAGAGGTAAGAGAATCAAGATTATTGTACCACATATGTACCTCAAGATTGACTTATTTGAAAAGGAGGGCTTTCACTTCCCAGAATGGATTAAAACTCAGGGGCTCTGTACATTGGTGCAGATGAAAGGTGATCGGTACCCCAACCTTGCTAGAGTATTTTACAATAATTTTAAAAGTGTTAATGGAGACACTCAATCAAGAGTAAAAGGCGTCAACATCTATATTGACAACGATGTCTGGCTGCAACTAGTTGGTTTGAAAGCTGAGGGACTATTCTCCCATGTATGCAACTCTAAGACAAATATGTTGTTGAAAAAGAAAGATGTTTATAGAAACTGCTTAAGATTTCCTGGAAGATATAAAATTGAATGGTTGTACGTTCATGAAGGATTAAACAAGGAAGAGAAGATGATAGCACATATCCTTGCATGGATAATATTACCAGGAAGGCTACTGCGAGATAGAATGACGACTGAAGATGTCTTCTTGCTATATGCCATTAAGAACGATATCCCCACCAACTGGGTGGAAGTCTTGAAAGACCATATGAATGAAGCTGGGCTTAGTCAAGCTCATTATTTTCCCTATGCAATGCTTATCACTAGAATTCTAACTCTTTAAGGAGTGAATATTGAGGGTGAAGAGCAATGCTCTTGCAACTCCATAAATATAATTAATTAGAATACCTTGACTTCCATTGGACTAGTGAAGATCGAAAAGGGGTGGCACTTCAAAGATGAGGTAAACTTAGTCCAAAGCTCTGGAAGCACGCCTGCTCAAAATGAAGAGCGCACAAACTACTTTCCAGAGACAAACTTTGAACGGTTTGTTGTAGAGCAGTTCAAGCATCTCAATGAAAGAGTTACAAAAATTGAAGGAAAGATAGAAAATCTTCATAAGCAAAGAGTGAACAACTCATCTAAAGGTTCTGAAGAATCATATGATGAAGATTCCATGGATATGTCTAACTCATATTAGAAAATTGATGTGTTTAGATTGTATTAGTTCTGTGTTTCGTTTTTGCTTCTGGTCTGGTTGTATTGATGGCTTTATAGGCCACTTTATTTTATCTCTATCTGATTGTACTTCTTGTTTCATATCAATGAAATCAGAATTTATGGTTAAATAAATCTGTGATTGAATTAAACTGAATATATCAAATCTATTACACTATGCTTGTATGTGAATGCATTATTGATTAATGTTACATTCATACATTTTCATACTCACATATTAATTCCTGTATTACATTGATTTTAAAATGCTTGATCTGGAAAGACTTGGAAAGGTTTTGCAGGAATATCACTTGCTGACTTGATGGAATTGAATAATCTGAGACATGCTATAGTAAGAAATTGACTTTGATTGAGATCAAATCGATTAAACATCAAGAGTTTAAAGATTTCAAAACTGGAATATCTAATATCTTTAAATCTTGCTTTAATTGATGTTGATTACTTATTCTTATATCTCTTTGCTTATTTGCTGCATAAAATATTTCAGATGATAAGAGTTTGAAATGTGTTATTTGATTGAATCAATATCTACATGTTATTATTGTGATTTATATTATTTGATATTGTGTTATTCACACTGATATATGATCTGACAATATCTGTTTCCTACATTGTGCATCTGTATTTTGAGATTGAAATATGCATAATGACAGGGGCAGCATTGATATCATTGATATATTTCACATGCCTTCATTTAAGGGGGAGAATATCTTAATTTCATGTGAATATTCTTGATAGGGGGAGCATCATTACTTGTTTTATGATTATCTGATGCATCTCTATATGCTTGATTATTTGTCTATCAATACCTTTGTGTGCTTACCTTTTTTGCCAATGCCCAAAGGGGGATAATTTTTTTTTATTGATTGATAATCTGTATTGATTTGTGCAACATGATTGATTATTAATCATGGTTGTGCATCATCAAAAAAGGGGAAGATTGTTGAGATTGTTGATAGGGGGAGCACTAGTTTAGTTGAACCCACAATCTCAGTGATATCTGAGTGTTTGATGATGACAACACATATTTAATAACACACATGTATTTGGTGTTACATTTTCTATGCTTACATGTTATATGTGTTTTTTGAGAACATGATTATGTTGTTTATGTTGTTCATTGCATTCCACTGTGTTATATATGTGATTTTATACATGAATGCATGACACATGTTTTTGGAAAAGAAAAACCATAAGCACTTTTGTTGAACTTAAATTGTGTGGCAAAACAACAGTTTTAAGTCGATTTCATTATGGGGTGAGTCGATTAAAACTTGTGTCTTTGAACAAACTTTTTCAAGTGTGCTGCGAGAGTTTTCCAAAGAGAAGAGTTTTCAAAACTGTTTTACTCTGTTATAAAGTCAACTACATGCGTGTTGCATTCGACTGAGTTTGTTTTGTTATGAATAACTGTTAATGCTTGATATAACTATCACAACAACTATATTTTTAAATATGTTGACGAAGCATTAAATTAAATTCGACTGCATTAATTGTACATTCAATTAATTGCATTGATTGCTAACTGCAATAACATAATTGTTATATTTGACTGCATTAGCAGCTTAGTCGATTAAAATGCGTCAGAATTGTGTTTATCTATAAATTGACGCGAATTTGATTTCTGTAAGAACTGTTGTGAATCTAACAGTTTGTGATATCTTTTGTAGAAAGTGCATTCTTACAGAAAGTGAGAAAGAGCTCCAAGAAACAAGAAGTGACCGTGGTGATCATCTACTTGTGGATTCTTGAAGAGCAAGTTAACTGCACACACAAAGGCTGATCATATCTACACATTGGGTGTAACTGAGAGATCAGAGGCTACAATTATGTTAGGGAGAATGGTTGCATTGTGTTATAAGAAAAGAAATTGTTGGAGAAGGAGAAGAAGGTTTAATCGAACATGTAATCACTTTCTAACGTCATTAACATTGATTTAAGGGAATGAACAACATTGGCTCTATTCAAACAATATAGATATTCAATTACTAAAAATATATATATAAATTAAAGTGAATAATAGAACTAATTATAGATATCAAATCACTGAGTTATATTATTATATTGATGACATGCTTTGTAGCACAAGTTTAATTTTGTTTTCCAAATTTATTTAAAGGCAGTCAACAACAAGACTAGCAACAAGAATCCCCTCTTCTGCCGTCTAACCCCTTTGAGGCACCCTCAAAGACAAGAACGCACACATTCTTCTTCCTGTAGTCACAACAGGGAACTCAAACCAATCTTCAAGAGATTGTAGAATCTGATCATGCAGTAACACCCAAGTGTGCATATTTGATCAATCTTTGAAACACAACAGTCTTGCTCTTCAAGAAATCATAAGTTGTTGATCACCACGGTCAATCTTGTTTCTTGGAGCTTTTTCTGTCTTTCTGTAAGATCACAACTTTCTGTAATTGATATGAAGTTACTAGAATCACCAAAAGTTCTTACAGAATTCAAATCTGCGTCAATTTATAGTATAACACATATCAGACGCATTTTAATCAATTGAGCTACTAACATAATCAAATATAATAATCAGTTATAACATAATTAACAACAATCAAATAAATAATTGAATGTACAATTAATGCAATCGACTATCATTTAAGGCTTGGTCAACATATTTAAAAATATGACCTTTATGTTAGTTGTTACCAACATTTAACAAATTTTCAAAACATCGACTAACTTATTCGAATACATAGTGCATGCATTTGATTAAGTGACATCTTTTTGCACAATTTTGAAAACTTTTCTCTTTGAAGAAACTCACATCACACTTCAAAAGAGTTTGTGCAAACACACGAGTTTCAGTCGATTCACCCCATAATGTAATCGACTTAAAATTGTTGTTTTGCCAGACATTTAAAGTTCAACCATAGTGCTTGTGATTTTTCTTTTCCCAAAAACATATGTCATGCATACACATATAAAATCACATATTTCACACAATGATATTCAACGAACAACAAAAACATAGCTCAAACATGTTCTCAGATTTGCTTTAACATATTTAACACATTAAAGAGAAGCATATGACATGTAAACATAGAACATGTAACACAGAATATACATGTGTTATTAATTGTGTGTTGTCATCATCCAAAACTAAGATATCACTGAGATTGTGGGTTAAGCTAAACTTGTGCTCCCCTATCAACAATCTCCTCCTTTTTTGATGATGCACAACCATGATTAATAATCAACCATGTTCCACAAATCAATTACAGATTATCAACCAATTACAAAAATATCATAATTCTCCCCCTTTAGGCATTAGTAAAAAAGGTAAGCGCATTGTAATTGATACACAGATAATCAAGCACAATAGAGATGCATCAGATAAAAACATTTTATGATGCTCCCTCTAACAGTATTATTTACATGATTTAGGATATTCTCCCCCTTAAATGAATACATGTAAAACAGTTCAATAAAATACAATGCTTACTCTGTCATTATGCATGTTTCAATCTCAAAACACATATGCATAATGCAGTAATCATAGTGTATATCAGAGCATGTAAAAGCATATTCCAAGTAATGTATCAAAGCAGATATGTAACAGCAATATCAGATAAAAAAATTGATACATTTTCAATCAGCAAAAAAAAATTAATTTCTTATCATCTCTAAATATGTATATCAGTTGAGCAAAGAGATATAAGAAGAATAAACGTTCAACAGTATATAAAACAAGTTTTAAAGATATCAGATATTCCAAGTTTGGAATCTTTAAACAATTGTTGATACTCAATCGATTTTAATCCAGTCAGAATCGATTTCTTGTCGTAGTATATTATTCACTTTCCAGTTTCATCTATCAACCAAGTAATGTTCTTGCAAAGCCTTGCATGGTCTTTCTAGATCAAGCATTTTAGAATCAGTCTAATAGAGGAATTATCACAGATAATGTGTGTGTATGCAAAGATATGAATGTAGCAGTAAAATGTAACACATTTGCATACAAGCATAGCGTAATCGATTTAAGTGCTATCAGTTTTACTCAATCACAGATTGAGTTAAACATAAACTCTGATTTCATTGAAATTTTAATCATGGATTACAATCAGATTGAAACAAAACAAGGCTGGCATATAAAGCCAACAATACAAAATAAACAGACAAAATAATACAATCAAAACACATCAACCCAAGACTCTAAACTGTAACTGTTAGCAAAAATCAAAGATGTAGTTTTGATGATGAACAGATTTGCACAAGTCAAGATCCATAAAGACAAATTGAAGATCTCTGTATTTTATAAAGCTTTTATAATAATCAAAGTTGATGTAATAGTGCTCAAATAAGTATTAGGGTTGATTCTTGTAATTTATATTTGATTTATTTACTGTTAAGAATCATCCACAAGTTGTTTTAATCGATTAAACCCAGTGTTAATCGATTAAAACGAGGCTGGCACTGAAAACCCAATTACCCCTGTAATAATCGATTAAGGCTATTAATAATCGATTAGTTAATCGATTATTCCTGAGAATAATCGATTAACACTAGCCGTTGGGGGTTTCAGATTTCAAAAACTAGCCGTTGGGGGTTTCAGATTTGAAAAACTAGCCGTTGTACTCATTATTAATCGATTAATATTTATGTTAATCGATTAAATGCGTTAGATGGCCCGTTTTCGAAGAATGGAAGGGTATTAGGCTGAGTCTATAAATTGGCTCACTCTTTATCTCAAAAGACAACTCTTCCCTTGTGCTCTAGTACTCAAAAATCATTGAGACTTGTGTGTTCTTGTTCGGCTTGTGAAACTCGTGTCTGTGGAGCTGGTGAAGTCCTGCTACGGTGACAGAGGAAATAGCCGGTTCATCCTTGGTGTGTCTGAGGAGGCGTTCGGAAGAGGAAATTCATCCTTCGTGAAGTATTCGAAGGAGGTGGTCATCCTTTGTGAAGATTCAAAGGAGGTGTAAGTTCGTCTCTTGTGGTTTCAAGAGAGGTGGTATTTCTAAACTGTTACAAATTGTTTTTCTGTGTGACTAATATTTGTAACTGTTTTGTGTTAGTGAAAAAGGTTTATCTTGTTTGAGATAAGCGACTGGACGTAGGATCCTAGTGATCTGAACCAGGATAAAATCACCTGTGCAATTTTTCTCTTTCCCTTACTCTATTATTTATATTTAACTATCTGCTTAGTAAGAAAAATTAAGAGAAAAATATCAAAAGGAAAAATAAAAAGTATACAACCAATTCACCCCCCTCTTGGTTTGTTCCACGCTAATAATTCCGTTGCAGCGATTCTAACAATTGGCATCAGAGCTTACTTTGATAGTCATTCAAATGGCAGGATCACATCAAAGCTTTGCAGAGGGTGCATCAATCAATAGACCCCCACTATTCACAGGTGAGAACTATGCATTCTGGAAGGTAAGAATGCAAATATTTATTGAATCTATTGATTGTGAAATTTGGCATGTTATTGCATCTGGTTCTTCTGTTCCTACTAACAATATACAGGAACCAAAGCCCCATGGTCAATGGACCATTGAAGAAAAGAAAAGATTTCAGAATGACGTAAAAGCCCGGAATATCATTGCATCAGCATTAACTGTTGATGAGTTCTACAAAGTTTCTGTCTGCAAAACTGCTCAAGAAATGTTGGACGTACTCAGAGTGACACATGAAGGAACAGATGATGTAAAGAGGGCAAGGAAGAACTCCCTAATTCAAGAGTATGAAATGTTTCGGATGAAGCAAGGAGAAACAATTTCAGATGTTCAAAAACGCTTCACAAACATTGTCAATCATCTCATTGGACTGGGTAAGTCATTTGATACCGATGAACTTAACATTAAAATCTTGAAGTCTTTAGACAGGTCGTGGCAACCAAAGGTGACTGCAATCTCGGAGTCACAAAACCTCAACACCATGACTATGGCGGCACTCTTTGGAAAATTGAGGGAACATGAACTAGATCTTGGAAGACTTGATGAAGAAGAAGCAAAAGCCAAAAAAACAAGAAGAGTTTGGCATTAAAGTCGGAGGTTGAAAGAAGCAAAGGTAAATTAGAAGATGAAGACTCAGACGAAGAGGAAAATTTGAGACTCATGATAAAAAGGCTCAACAGGTTCATGAAATCAAAAGACAAAGGAAGATTAAAATTCGAAAAGAAAGAAAATCAAGGATCTTCCTCACACTATAAATGTTATGGTTGCGGAGAAAGGGGGCACTTAAAAGCGGACTGCCCAAATAAAAAAAAAGAATGAAGAATTAAAGGAAAAGAAAAACTTCAAGAAAAAGAAAGCCTACATCGCATGGGACGATGACAACGAAACAATTTTCGATTTGAGCGAATCTGATGAAGAAGCAAACATCTGTTTAGTGGTGAACGACGACGCTGGAAGCCAAGTAAATACATCTAGCGATTCTGATAATTATAGTCAAATTAGTGAAGATGAATTGCATGAAACTTATGCTGCTTTAATAGTAGAATCTGAAAAATTAGATAAAGCTCATAAGAAATTGAAAAAGGATTTCAAAAATTTAAAATTAAATTTTGAAAATATTTCTTAAGAAAATAAAAATTTGAAATCAGACTTTGAAAATATTCTTGAAGAAAATAAAAATTTTAAATTAAATTTTGAAAATATTTTTAAAGAAAATAAAGATTTGAAAAATAAAGTTTTATTTTTTGAAAAGGGTAAATTTACTAGTAGTGATGAATGTGCTTCTTGTGAAAATTTTAAGAAACTACTAGAACACACAACCTTAGGAGAATGTAGTAAAAATAACGAAAATAAGGTTGTTAAAAATAAGTATGTTCCTAAAATTAAAAATAAACATAATAATAGAACCCGTAAATCATGGGTAGAAAAAGGAACAACTTATAGGAACACAAACTTTGTATCATGTTTTTATTGTATGAAAAAGGGCCATACTTCAAATAAATGTAAAATTAAGCATTATGGTGTTCCAAGTGGTAGATACGTTTGGGTTGTAAAATGATTTCTTTTTTCTAAATCTAACCCAAAGGACCCATACAAGTAGTTGGGTACCTATTGTTTAATATTTAGAATTTCTTTAAAACAAAATTTAAGAAAATTTTATTCCAAGGCCGATGAAACTATTTTTTTTGGATATCTTCTAATATACAAAGCATATATAGTTTTCAATCGGAAAACATTTGAAATAAAAGAATATGTGCACGTTGTCTTTCATGAAATTGTAGACCTTGAGGCAAAACCTCTTGAGTCAATTGAATTAGATGCAGGCAATGATGAAGATTTGTAGAAGACAACAAATGAAGCGAAGAATGATGACAATCCTCAAGATGAAGATCTAAACAAAATGTGGAAACAGCCTAGATGATCATCATTACGAAGTTGGAAGCATATCTTAAGGGCTCATATACATGCATGCTTTTATTTAGGGGGAGTATTATCTTAGGGGGAGAACATCTTACACACCTTTTTAATTATGATCAAAAAGGGGGAGAAAATGTTTAAAGCTTATTTGCTTATTTGTGTTTATTCACTAATGCACTTTTTCTTCCATAAGTTGTGTTTTTTCCAGATTATTACTAAAAGCTTTAAATCAAAGGAGTTTTTGATCATCATCAAAACGGGGGAGAATGTTAGCAAAAATCAAAGATGTAGTTTTGATGATGAACAGATTTGCACAAGTCAAGATCCATAAAGACAAATTGAAGATCTCTATATTTTATAAAGCTTTTATAATAATCAAAGTTGATGTAATAGTGCTCAAATAAGTATTAGGGTTGATTCTTGTAATTTATATTTGATTTATTTACTGTTAAGAATCATCCACAAGTTGTTTTAATCGATTAAACCCAGTGTTAATCGATTAAAACGAGGCTGGCACTGAAAACCCAATTACTCCTGTAATAATTGATTAAGGCTATTAATAATCGATTAGTTAATCGATTATTCCTGAGAATAATCGATTAACACTAGCCGTTGGGGGTTTCAAATTTCAAAAACTAGCCGTTGGGGGTTTCAGATTTGAAAAACTAGCCGTTGTACTCATTATTAATCGATTAATATTTATGTTAATCGATTAAATGCGTTAGATGGCCCGTTTTCGAAGAATGGAAGGGTATTAGGCTGAGTCTATAAATTGGCTCACTCTTTATCTCAAAAGACAACTCTTCCCTTGTGCTCTAGTACTCAAAAATCATTGAGACTTGTGTGTTCTTGTTCGGCTTGTGAAACTCGTGTCTGTGGAGCTGGTGAAGTCCTGCTACGGTGACAGAGGAAATAGCCGGTTCATCCTTGGTGTGTCTGAGGAGGTGTTCGGAAGAGGAAATTCATCCTTCGTGAAGTATTCGAAGGAGGTGGTCATCCTTTGTGAAGATTCAAAGGAGGTGTAAGTTCGTCTCTTGTGGTTTCAAGAGAGGTGGTATTTCTAAACTGTTACAAATTGTTTTTCTGTGTGACTAATATTTGTAACTGTTTTGTGTTAGTGAAAAAGGTTTATCTTGTTTGAGATAAGCGACTGGACGTAGGATCCTAGTGATCTGAACCAGGATAAAATCACCTGTGCAATTTTTCTCTTTCCCTTACTCTATTATTTATATTTAACTATCTGCTTAGTAAGAAAAATTAAGAGAAAAATATCAAAAGGAAAAATAAAAAGTATACAACCAATTCACCCCCCTCTTGGTTTGTTCCACGCTAATAATTCTGTTGCAGTGATTCTAACAGTAACCACATGACCCTTATCCTGTTTCAGATGACTCTACAATCTTCTCATCTACACTATCCTCCTTACTTTAGGAATCATCAACAGAGGTGTCACCAAATGCATTTATCCTCAACGCATAGTCCATTTTTCTATGCAGCTTAGTGAAGGATCTTTGAAGCATTGACATTTTCTCATCAAGTCTTTTAAATATTTCATCTACAAAATCTTCAAATCTTGTTTGAGGTCTGAATTTATATCTTGATGTGTCAATATTTATAGGATTAACTTCATCCGTACTAGGACAATGCTCATCCTTGAAAATTCATCCTTCTTTACTTTTTCTAAGCCCCAAATGTTCCAGAAATGATTTTTCAATTTCATTCTTTTGTTACAGCTAATGGTAATCTCATTTGTGGTGTCCACATTCTGTAATCTCATAATTTTGCTAATGAAGAAAACGTATGGTAAATGATATTCATTCTACTTAGCAACCTTCATCATATAATCACCGATTATAAATGCCCAGTCTGTTTGTGTTCTTGTTTGCAATGCATATAGTAGGTACACATCTTCTTCATTCAGCAATGACTGATCTTCACCTCTCGGAAGTAAAATCCATGTGATAACATATGCGTATATTCTTTCTTCTTTGCTAAGATGATCAATACTGAAGGAGTCATACTTCCCTATCATATTCAGATCTTTCAAAAATTTGTTATATATATCCACTTTGTTGAACCCTGGTATGCCATGATGTGCTTTCAGTCCTCCAGGTTGAAATCTAGCAACATATTTCCATATGGAATCATCAATGCAGATAGTCTCACCCTTTACTCATGAAATGAGATAGTTGCTCCCCCTTTTTATGTTTGAATAGAATACTTTCACAAGATTAGGATAACAATTTCCTTGGAGTTCAAAAAATTTTGTCAGACTTGAGTTAACTAACCATTCTTGAAACAAGAAACCCTTTGTGTGAAAGAACAAAATACTTAAGTATTTTTGTTTGATCACTTTTTTGAATCCCCACTGACAGATGAAGTCAATTCGTTGTTCGTCATCACTAAACCAATCAAAAGGATTTGCTTCTCTGGCCAAAGAGACAGGGCGCTTTCCAAGATGAGAAGATGAGTGGCCAAACAAATATTGAAGAATTTGCAGAGACTTCTTGATTCAAATAAGGATTTTGTGTTTCACAGTTTTGAAACAAACACGATGTATACAATCCTATCACACCAGATGATTATAAAGGCGCAAATAAAAATATACTTAGGCCCATTCAAATTTTCAAAATAAGAAAACCCATGACAGAGATTATTAATCAGTTTCATTAAATTCAAAGTCGACTTAATGATTAACAGAGTGATCTCAAAAATAGAGAAACAAATGCCCAGAATATATTCGATTAAACACTTAATAGAATCGATAAAAAATCGAGCAACTTAATTTTCACAAAAAACATTCACTCAAACAGGCATACAACAAACATGCATTTAACAATCAATCATACACACAATTTTGATGCATAAAGCATTGAGAGAATTTCAACAGTTACCATTTTTTGAATCTCAAGAGCTTATGAATCCTACATTGTAGTTCATTCTTGAGTTCTATACTGCTTCAGTTGCAGCTACTTTCCTACTAAACAATTAAATGATTTTGACGTTGGTACCCATTTGAACTTGGGTCCTGTCTTGTAGGTTGTAGGAGGCAATTCCTTAGGAATCCATTTGAATTTTCCTTTAGGGACTCCAACCTTTCTATAATAGTAGTTTCTAACATTGTGACCAATGTTGTTGCAGTAAAAACAGGCATTAGTAACAAGTTTACTAAGATCAATAAACTTCTTTGAATTAATCCTATTACTCTTTGCTTTGTAGTCAATACCTTGCCTGTTAATTGCTCTTCCAAAAGCTCTTAGCACAACATCTAAATTTTCTTTACCTTTTGTAAATTTTGCTAGTATGTTGGCTAAGTAGTCAATTTTCTCAAGGTGTATTGGATAATTACCACATTCTTTTTCAACAATTTGTGTTTCAGTTTTAACTGTCTTTGCAGATTATAAAGCATTTTCAAGTTATTTTTGAAGCTTTTCATTATCCTTTACTAGATTATCAATTCTATGTTCATAGTCTCTTCTCTAAGAGGATAATCGGTTTACCTTATACTGAAGTCGCATGGCTTCTGCATGAATCTCCTAAAATGCATCCAACAACATGTAGTACTTGACCTCTATTGGTTGATTCTCAAATTCACTATCATTGTCATCATTAGAGTGTGCAGAGTCTGCCATGAAAAATAAATTTGACTCCTCTTCAACACTACAATCATCATCACTTGAAGAGTCTCCATCACAGTTTTCCCAGGCTATGTATGCTTTCCTTTGCTTCCAGCTCTTGTCCTAAGGATACTTGGTGATTTCTTTCTGCTTGTTCTTCAAGTCTGGATAGTTAGGCTTGGTATGACCATCAAATAACGGTTGAAAATATCGTTATATGTGATGTAACTTTGATACTTATACCCTTTTCTGCTTATAAACTTGCTTGGAATCATGTCTTTTTGTTAAGTTGTGTGAATAAGAGAGTTGAGGTTGAATTTGATGATTTTGTGACTAATTCCCCTTGTTTTGGCAGGAACTGAGATAATATGGAAGACAGAGATGAAGTATCAAGGAGATGGAGCTCAGAAAGGCTTGGAAAAGCACCAGAAAGGAGGATTGCTTGAAGCTTGGGCATCCCTTTTGGGGCGCTTGAGCTCTAGAAGCACGAAGCTTGGGTGCCATCTGTGAGGCTTAAGCGTAGAAGAGTACCGCTCACCGCCTGGGTGCCCCTTTTTGGATGCTTGAGCGCTCGAACCACGAAGCTTGGGCGTCATTTGTGAGGCTTAAGCGCAGGAAACCACCGCTCATCGCCCGGACGCCTTAAGTGGGGCGCTTGAGCGCTAGTGACACGGGCCTGGGCTTTGTTTTTGTTCTGTCTTCGCTCTATTTAAAGGAGCCAGACGTCCTATGTTTCACATCTTTGGCTTGAGGAGCACAACAACACACTCTTTCACCCTTTGGAGGCGGATATGGATGCGGGAGCTTCCATCTTCTACTTTTAGGGTTTTTCTATCTCATTCTTCTCCATTGTTCATCTAGGTTCACTATGTCTATGGTGAACTAAACTCTATTTGTTGTTGGGGGATGATGTAACCTTGTGAACTCTCATGTATTTGAATTGATTCTTAATAACATATGATTTTTCATTAATTGTTAGAGTAATTCATCTGTGCTTATTACATGCTTTGTTTAACTCATTCATAGGATGATGTATGAATTGCATGAGTGCCGGGAGGTTCCTTACAATTCAGGTTCTTGTTGAATTTCTCCCAAGAGTAATATTTCTCAGGGATGAGGGTATGAGTCTTGGTCGTCTTAAAGATAATGATCTTCACATTCAATTACTAGGAATGCTAGGAATTGCATGATCTGGTGATTAAGGACATGCTTATTTCGTCGAAGGATCGGGTTTAAGTTATTTAGTGAGTGACGTTAACATTAATGCTTAAAGAAGAATTTCTACATACATGAGAAGGAACTTGGTGAAATCTAACCCCAACAACATACTCATCTCATATTAAACAACAATCATTCATCACTGTGTTATTCCGCTACTGATCAAACTGGATTCATATTTAATTTTCTGTCTCTGCATATGAAACCAATGATCTCGTTTTCTTTAAGTCTTAATTAATCGAGTTATCAGACAATTGTCTAGTGTCGAGAGTTCTTTGGGACACGATACTTGGTCTTACCATTTTATATTACTTGTGCGATTCGATACACTTGTCGATTCATCAATAAGTTTTTGGCGTCGTTGCCGGGAATAAAAAATGGTTCTAAAAGGTTTTTGGCGCCGTTGCTGGGGACTCACGATTTAAACTATTCTATTTGTGTGATTCTTGACTAACTTTGACTTTTTATTTTATTTTTTTATTTATATCCTATTTTTAATTTGTGTTTTTTTTTTTTGTCGTTGTTTTCTTTGTGTGCTAACAGTGTTTTTTAGGGTTTTGTGTCTAGTTTATACAGGATGCAATTCGGACAAGGTAATTTCAACCACGGGTGGAAACCTCACTTAACTATGGGACCAAGTCAATATGGACAAGCTTTCGGACAACAATAATGGCAGCAACAACCCTCTCTATTAGAAAGAATGGCTAAGATGGATGACACACTGCAACAGTTAATGCAGATGTCTGATTCTCATCATAAAAGCACTGAAGCAGCATTCAGAAGGATAGAGAGGCATCTATGTCCCTTAATTCAGAAGCTAGATGTTTTTGGGGGTAATATGAAAGTAAACCCCACAGAGGAGTGCAAAGTTGTTGCTACCAGAAGTGGTAGAATTTTAGATGAGAGAAAAATAGAGAGAAAAGAAAAAGAAAGGTTGAATGAAAAAGAAAAAGATGAAGAAGAGAAAGAAAAAGAAGAGAGTGAGAGAACAGAAAAAGAAAAAGAGAGGGAAGAGAAGAAAAAAAGAGGATGAGGATGAGAGAAAAAGTAAAGAAGTATATGAAAAGCCCCTTCCTTACCCAAAGAATTATTCTAGGAAGGAGAAAGAAAAATAGTTTGAGCGTTTCATGGAGATTTTTAAGAAATTGGATTTTAACATACCTTTCTTTGAAGCCTTGCAACAAATGCCTTCATATGCTAAATTTCTGAAGGAGCTCCTCACTAAGAAAAGGAAGTACATTGAAGAGGAATCCATTGAAGTTCAAGGAAACTGAAGTGCTATCATACAAAAGCTTTTACCTCCAAAGTTGAAAGATCCATGGAGCTTCACCATTCCTTGCACTATAAGGAATGTCTTTGTTGGAAAGGCACTAATTTGATTTGGGAGCCAGTATCAATCTCATGCCGCTCTCCATGTTTGAAAAGATTGAAGGTTTGGAACTCAAGCCTACTTGGATGACTCTTCAACTAGAAGATAGATCTTTGAAATATCCTTATGGGGTAGATGAAGATGTGATTGTGAAGGTAGACAAATGTTTGCTTCCTGTGGACTTTGTTATCATGGAGATGGAGGAGGATGTAAATGTGCCTGTTATTCTTGGGAGACCTTTTATGAAGACTATAAGAGTTTTGATTGATGTGGAAAATGGAAAACTGAAGGTGAGAGTGCAAGATGAAGAAGTAAATTTTGATGTTTTTGAAGCTATGGCTCACCCAAAGGATGACAAGGAGTGTTTCCATCTTGACATTCTTGAAAAAATTTGCATGATACAAGAGAAGAAAGCAAGTGATATGTTTCTTTTAGAGGAGATGCTAGTTGAAACTTATGAAGAATTGAATGAGAAAGAAGAAGGATTGATTAGTGAGTGCTTCGATGATTTGAAAGAAGTCCCTTTGCATAAGATGGAAGAGATCAACATAGAAAAAAAAGTCAAGGAAAGCAAATTGGAGCTAAAGATGTTACCACCACACTTGAAGTATGCGTTCTTAGAATAAGGGAGGAATAAACCAGTTATCATCAGTAATTCTCTCTCTCCCAAAGAAGAAGAAAGGTTGGTTGAGATACTAAAAGCCAACATAGGAGCTATTGGATGGTCAATCTCAGATCTCAAAGGCATAAGTCCGACTTATTGCATGCACAAAATATTTATGGAAGATGATTACAAACCAGTTGCTCAACCACAGAGAAGGTTAAATCCAGTGATGAAGGAGGAGGTGAGAAAAGAAGTGCTAAAGTTACTTGAGACTGGTATTATTTATCCTATTTCTGACAGTGCATGGGTAAGCCCAGTACAGGTGGTACCAAAGAAAGGTGGGATGACAGTTATTTATAATGATAAAAATGAGCTCATACCTACAAGGACTGTTACTGGATGGAGGATGTGTATTGACTATAGGAAGTTGAACAATGCTACTAGGAAGGATCATTTTCCCCTTCCTTTCATGGATCAGATGCTGGAGAGATTGACAGGTCAGGCTTTCTATTGCTTTCTGGATGGATATTCTGGATATAATCAAACTTTGGTCGGTCCAAAGGACCAAGAGAAGACAACCTTTACTTGCCCATTTAGAGTTTTTTCTTGCAGAAAAATGTTGTTTGGGTTATGTAATGCTCCAGCTACTTTTCAGAGGTGTATGCAGGCAATCTTTGCAGACTTAATAGAAAAATGCGTTGAAGTCTTTATGGATGATTTTTCAATGTTTGGCAGTTCCTTTCATGAGTGTTTGTCTAACCTAGATGTTGTACTTAAAAGATGCACCCAATCCAATCTTGTTCTCAATTGGGAAAAATGCATTTTATGGTAACGGAAGGGATTGTTTTAGGTCATAAAATTTCTTCCAGGGGAATTGAGGTTGATAGAGCCAAAGTGGAAGTCATTGAAAAACTCCCACCACCAACCAATGTGAAGGGAATCAGAAGCTTTTTGGGTCATGCTGGTTTTTATAGAAGATTCATCAAAGACTTTTCAAAGATTGCCAAGCCCGTAAGTAGCCTCCTTGTTAAGGACGCACCATTTGTGATCGATGATGAGTGCCTTAAGGCATTTGATGTTTTGAAGAAAAAATTGATTTCTACTCCAGTAATTGTAGCTCCTGATTGGAATCAAGATTTTGAGCTGATGTGTGATGCCAGTAATTATGCCATAGGTGTTGTTCTTGGCCAGAGAAGAGAGAAGGTATTTCACACTATTTATTATGCAAGCAAGGTTTTGAATGAAACCTAGTTGAATTATGCCACTACAGAGAAAGAATTTCTTGCTATTGTGTATGCCTTGGATAAATTTAGACCTTATCTCATTGGGTCTAAATTGATTATCTACACTGACCATGCAGCTATAAAGTACTTGCTAACCAAGCCGGATTCCAAGTCGCGATTGATTAGATGGGTACTTTTGTTACAAGAATTTGATGTGGAAATCCGTGACAAGAAGGGAAGTGAAAATGTAATTGTTAATCACTTATCTCAGTTGGTTAACAGTGAAGTCACAAGCAAGGAAGCAGAAATCTGGGAATTTTTCTCAGATGAAACACTCATGCATATCCAACAAAGGTCGTGGTTTGCTAATATGGCTAATTTCTAAGTCTTAGCATGTTCTTCTTTAACTAATAATCTTTACCTTGTTTTGTAGGACATTAATAAGGTTGGAAGGATCCTAGGAAGCTTACTAAGCAAGGGAGTACAAAGGAAACAAGTAAAGTCGTGAAGTCTCTTCTCTTTGGAGCACACTTTCCACGTTTTACATGACAAGCACATACAGTCGTGCATCTTATTTCTTTGGAGCACATTTGACATAATTTTCATGTGTAACACATGCCAACCGTGAAGCACATTTACCACATGGAACACACCAACTGTGAGCCTATTCACTTGCACACGTTTTCAACATTTGCCACATGGAACACACGGCCACCTTTGAAGCAGCTCCTACACATTTCACTTTGCTTCATGCACGTTGTAATTTACAACTTTCCTTGCACATACTCGAGCTTCTCTTCATCTATAAAAGAGAGGTTGATCCATTGTAAAACTTAACTTGAGTATGATAATGAAATGCTGCTAAAATCCAACCATTCTCTCAAGTTCAATGCTTGAAGTTATTTTAGCTTGTCCCCCTCTAGGTCCTTTCCCCTTAGGAAAGCCGTCTGAGTTAGAATTCCTCACCACACCACATCCAAACACTACCATACATTTCATCGAACACCTTGCAAGCACCACCAACTTCATCTGTGATCTCCATTCCGCTGCCACTCCTAGATCGTGAAGTTGCTCAATCTTGAAGATTGGAGCCGCTTCCATCTAGGGTTGTACGTTTTGGGGAAGTGACATATCTCCTCTTCTCTCCCTAGGATTGTTATCGAGAGATATCTTACAAATCACGATCTGGGCAATTCTCCCAAAAGCAGTATTTCTCAGGGATGGGGGTATGAGTTTTGGTCATCTTAAGCTCCTAATCTTAATGTAGAATTAATTATTTGGGATGCAAGGCATTGTGACCTAGTAATTAAGGATAGGATTTCTTCACCAAGGGATTGAGTTTTAAGTAATTTAGCGAGTGAAGTTAACATTAATGAAAGAAGAAGAATTCTTATATACATGAGAGTAAACTAGGTGAAATCTAACTCCAACAACATATTCATCTTATATTTTCAATATCATCCATTCACCCTTGTGTTTAGCCTCAATTGATCAAATTGAATTCATGTTTATTTTATTGGATTTGCATTCAAAAACCCAAAAATATGTTCTTTAGAGTCTTAATTAGTTGAGTAGTCATATAACTGTTTAGTGTCGTGAGTCTCTTGGGAAACAATACTTGGTCTTACCATTTTATATTACTTGTGCGATTCGGTACACTTACCGATCCATCAACAAGTTTTTGGTGCCGTTGCCGGGATAAAAAATGTTGTTAACACCATCCTTTCCGCACAATGTTGCTTCTTGAACTCTTCTTTCCTCCTCTTGAAAATCCTGCATGGTTAGTCGCAGAATTTTTATTCTTCATGAATCTGTTAAATTTTCTCACTCATATTCATGATTTCCTTTTCTGATACTTCTGCATCTGATTCAGCTTCAGATTCGGCCTTCTTGGAGGACTTCTTGCTTATGGCTTTGAGAGCAATCAATTTCTTCTCTTCAATTTCTTCTTCCTGTCTCAGCCTTCCGAGTTCTAATTCATGCTCCCTAAGCTTGCCAAAAAGGGTTGACATATTCATGTTAGTTAAATCTCTAGATTCTGAAATAGTAGTTACCTTTGGTTGCCAACTTCTATTTAAACTCTTTAGGATTTTGAAATTAATCTCTTCTTTCTCAAAAGATTTCTCGAGAGCCATTAGATGGTGGACAATGTGTGTAAACCTCTTCTTCACATCATAGATGGACTCCCCAACCTTTATCCTGAGCATCTCATATTCCTGCACAAGAGAGTTCTTTCTAGCACGTTTTACCTCGTCAGTACGTTCATGTGTCCCTTCAAGAACTTCCCACATTTCTTTGGTAGTCTTGCATTGGGAAATGCTGAAAAACTCATCCATAGTTAGTGCATAAGCAATTACATTCCTAGCCTTATTATCATACTGTGCTCTACGGTTCTCATCCTGAGTCCACTCTGAAAAGTTTTTCAAAACAGTTTTTCCTTTCATAATTTGAGTGGGCTCAAATGTACCGTTTAGAGTTGCATCCCAAACTCCTTTATCCATGGATGCAAGAAAAAATTGCATCTTTATTTTCCAAAAGGCATAGTTTTCTCTAGCAAATAGTGGTGGTCTATTTGTGGATGCACCTTCACTAAAGGTTTGAAAATTGAAAGTCATTTTCCAGGATCAATCGATTAAATGGAAATAGTAATTGATTAGTTTTTCAAATATTTTATGAAAACCTGCTCTGCTGCCAATTGTTAAAATATAATGGCTCAATTTCTCACACCGAGAGAGGGGGTGATTGGTGAAGTGTAAAAAACAAAAGCTTTTAAAATCTTTTTCACTAAAATTAATGCCTTTATACTTTTCTTGAATTGCACGGTAAAAGATTTTCAATGCAACGGAAACTTAATCGAATAAGTATAGAAATTAATCAATTGAATAAAAGAGAGTAGGGATCAGATAATTCAAACACTGAGTTTTTATACTGGTTCGACCAAGCCTACATCCAGTGTCCTTCCAACCACAGGAAGTCAATGCACTATAAAGATCAAGTTTTTTACAACAATGTTTTTATAGAGATCTCACGTCAAAAATATAAAACACCTCTTTAACCCTCTAATCTAATATAGACAGTCAACAAATAGACCAACAACAAGAATCCCCTCTTCTGTCGTCTAACCCCTTTGAGGCACCCTCAAAGTCAAGAACACACACACACTCTTATTCCTGTAGCCATAACAGGGAACTCAAATCAATCTTCAAGAGATTGTAGAATCTGATCACACAATAACACTCAAGTGTGCATATTTGATCAGTCTTTGAAACACAACAATCTTGCTCTTCAAGAAATCACAAGTTTTTGATCACCAGGGTCAATCTTGTTTCTTGGAGCTTTTCCTCTCTTTCTGTAAGATCACAACTTTCTGTAAATGATATGAAATTGTTAGAATCACCAAAAGTTCTTACAAAATTCAAATCTGTGTTAATTTTTAGTATAACACATATGAGATGTGTTTTAATCGAATGAGCTACTAACGTAATCGAATATAACATTCAGTTATAACAGAATTAGCAGCAGTCAAACAAATAATTGAATGTACAATTGATGCAATCTTCTATCATTTAATGTTTGGTCAACATATTTAGAAATATGATTGTTATGTTAGTTGCTACCAGCATTTAACAAATTTTCAAAACATCAACTAACTTATTCGAATACATAGTGCATGCATTCGATTAAGTGAAATTTTTTTGCATAGTTATGAAAACTTTTCTCTTTAAAAAAACTCACAACACACTTCAAAATAGTTTGTGCAAACACACGAGTTTCAATCGATTCACCCCATAATGTAATCGACTTAAAACTGTTGTTTTGCCACATATTTAAAGTTCAACCATAGTGCTTGTGATTTTTCTTTTCCCGAAAACATATGTCATGCATCCACATATAAAATCATATTTTTCACACAGTGATATGCAATGAATATTACAAACATAGCTCAAACATGTTCTCAGATATGCTTTAACGGATTTAACACATTAAAGAGAAGCATATGACATGCAAACATAAAACATGTAACACAGAATATACATGTGTTATTAATTATGTGTTGTCATCATCAAAAACTCATATATCACTAAGATTGTGGGTTAAGCTAAACCTGTGTTCCCCCTATCAACAATCTCAACATATATGCTTTTTAAAAAAGTACGGGTAAATTCATGTTTGTAGCATAATTTTAGTGTTTCTATTATTATTTACATTAAAGTTATGTTTACAAACAAGATTTTGAATTTTTTTTGTTAGCTGAGAAATAAATTTTGTTTTAGTTTAAGTGAGCAATAATTGGATTGAGTTGATATTATTTTCAATCACTAGTTCAAAGAAAGGTGTTGAAGATGTGTGATCAAAAAACATTAATATTGTCTTCGCACACTTATGCATCCACATTGACGTAAGGGTGGTGTTGGATGAGTTTTGAAAAAGTCTTTGCACCTCTACCCAACCCCATTCACTTTACCATTTACTAATTTCACGATTTCATTGCCATTGTTTCTTTGTTTGCCACTAGTTCCCTTATTTAGTGTGATGCTTGTTTTGTTTGTTGTTGTTTACTGTTGGTTAATGTGGGTGTTTTGGGTCTATTGTGTCCCTGTCCTTTTTGTTTGTGTGGTTGGTGGTCCTCTTGGAGCAACATAGGAAGACAATTGTTGGTGCATTGTTCATGAAATTACTTCTTGGAACGTTTGTCGTGCAAAAACTATAATTTGTCGTCCAAATTATAGTTTTATATCATATTTTTCTTTTTTAATAAATAAAGTGGTAGAGGAAGATTTGAAAAATAATTTTAAAATGAATGAAATATTTTCCTCTCGTGATGACTTAATTTAGTGGGGAAAAGGATTGCACATCATCTTGAGTTTTTTTGTGGTAACTATAAGATCAGACAACATCGATATAATATCATCTTAGTCTATCTATCATATAGTTAAAATTATTCTATCTTCTCACTACGTAATAGACCACCTTCTGATAAAAGACAACATCGATTAATTTGTATAGGAGGCGTTCATGGATGTCGCTTTTTGGTTAAATATACTTTTAGCCCCTGAACTATCATGTTATTTTGGGTTTCGTCTCTCTTTGAAAGGTTTGTTCATTATCGTCCTCTTAGTTAGGAAACTCGTATATTTAGTCCTTAAAAAGGAAGGATGTTAGATTTTCTATGAGGTGTCTAACGATGCGCCACGTGGGATGCCAGCTTCCCTGATAAGTTTGTGCCACATTTCTAATTAAGGTTTTGAGGGTTCACGTGACAGCCCCTTCCCCACCCAAAAAATTAGGGTTTCTAATTTTTTGGGAATGTTGCTTCTTCTTATGGCGGGAGAATAAGGTTTCTCCCTCTTCCTCAAAGTGGCTTCACTTAGTTTAGGGAGGAATTCATGATCTAGTTTTTGTTTTTCCTTCTTTGGTTTCCTTACAAGTTTGTGTTGGCTTCGTGCGTGAAGGGAAATCTTTTGCGCCATGAATAAGGTTTCGCGAGAAGATGGATTCGCATTTAGGGTACCTGAAGTGGGATTCTCGTTTTCTCTGTTTAGGTTTATGCGTTGAATTCGCTGCTGTTGATGGCAGCCTGATGTTGTGCATGAGAAACTACGGTGTTCGCGATCTAAGTTCTTCTTTTACAGCTTTCTAGAGGTCAAAGCTTGCTGGAGATGGTGGCTATGGCGTATTCGTGACAGCTTTGCAGCAACCGTGATGGTTGTGCGTGACAACAACTGGTGGTTCATTAAGGCTTTGCGGCATTGATGTTGTGGGTGGTGGCGCACAATTACGGCGCGATAGTAAACAGTTTCGCTTTTCAGAGACCGACGTGGTGGTGGCCAGTTGCGGCGGCTTGCACGAGGTGGTTGCCAGAATCTAAGATTCCATTGTAGGGAAGTTTTGGATTAGTCATGAGTTAGTCTGATAGCAAGAAAAAGAAAGATGGTGAAGGTGCCCAAAGACTTTAAGACGATAGTGAAGGCCGATAAGTGTACCAAATCGTATCAAGTAATATAAAATGGTAAGACCAAGAATCGATTCCCAAGAGACTTGTGTTACTAAACAATTTTGTAATACCTTAACTAATTATGACTAAAAAATGATTCCAATGATTAAGAGTAAAATGCAATAAAAGTAAACATAAACTTGAATGTAAATTCTTGATCTTTTGGAACTTAAAGCAAGAATGAATGAATGATATTGATGATATGAGATGATGATGTTGTTGGGGTTAGATTTCACCTACTTTACTTTCATGCATATTAGAACTCATCTTCTTCATTGGAATGTTAATGTCACTTACGAAATTACTTAGAACCCGATCTCTCCATGTAAAAAGCCTAGCCTTGATTATTAGACAACATAACTTGATTTGCACGTAAGACTTCCTATGACTCTCACCACATAACTTGATTTGCTCTATTTGAGTGTGAATAATTATTAGAGTTCAGGATACTTCATTATCGACATTCATATGTCAATGCATACACTAAAATAATCACCACAAAGAATTTATCCTTCTTTAAATAGCATCATAATACTTATCTACAACCATATTATCACTTCAATCAACACAACAATAATCGTAAACATACATAAAATCGATTAAAAATCTATTTGAAATAACCAAAGAAGAAAACAAATTCAACATACAAACAAGCGCTCAGATAGGACGCTCAATGCCAAACCTTTTGCAAAGAGTGTCACTAATTGTTTTTCAAAATTCGTCGAGATCTTCAATAGATTTTGAAATTCGTTGAATACCTAATCATTTTTCAAACCCTCGATTTAGTTTTCACTTTGAAACCATTATTATACAAATTTTTTACAAAGAATAGTTTTGAAATTTATAAAAAATTTGGAGTTAGAAAGAGAAATAGTAGAAGATGCAAGAGAAACTTCCAAAGTAAAATTACCTATATTAATTTACCTGAGTCATGCATAAGAAGTTTTTTTTGTTGTTGACATCATTATGTAAACTGTGATTTCTATTCAGATGTAAGACAACCATCATATAAAAGTTAATCATATTTGCAAAAATACTACTACATTCATTTTTAAAAAAAAAAAACTTTATACGTCAATTGTCTGAATCTAGAGTCACGTTTTATGTTTTGATGTTGGTTGATGTTACAACTGATTTAAAAAATACCTTTTTAAATTAAATTTAAGTTAATTGATATAAAAATTTTCATCTTATTTAAAAAAATGTCATTCCATATTTTCTATGTTAATTTTTTGTGAACCTATTCGTTGTAAATTATACATTTGAAAAGTACACTTTAATTTTTTCTTTAATTCATAATATATTATTATTTTTATTAATACATTTTCAAGTATTTTTTTAAACTACTCTGAACAATATATTTAAAATTTTCATTTGCATTATTTTAATATGATATTTTCAATTCAAAGTTCTGAATTGATTTCACATATTTTATATTTTCAATTCAAAGTTCGGTAATTGATTTCACATATTTGATTATTTATTTTAGTATTAATATATTTTTTTAATTTAAATAGTTATTTAAAACCACAACAATAAAATAAAACAAAAAATTATTAGTATTAGTATTATTTATTCATTTTAACAATTACTTGTTAAATTATATTTTTTAAAAGTAGAAAATCATTTTAGAATTCAGTTTTTCTATTTTCCAGCATATTTATTATCAAAGTTAAAATTGGGTTCTGGAAAACCACCAAAATTCTAACAAGAAGGGTAAATAAAGTTGGTTAATAATTTAAAAAACTCAGAAAAAAATTCCCACCTCTGAAATCTATTGGTCTGTCAGCTCGGCACACAAGACACGCAAAAAGTTCAACCCAAATAAAGACAGATAGTATTTTGGATTTGCTCGCCATGCAGAATATGTGTTTCTCATTTTTCTTTCTTCATAAAAAGACAGGATCAAACATTTATAGGAAATTAATGTAAGTGTTTTCTAATCGAAAATAATTATTTTCAATACAAAAACTAAAAAACCTCAATTAATTTCACAACTCAGAAGCAATCCCAACTTTCATTTCAATACACCTTGAGAGCAATCTTAATTCTCAATGCAGAATACACAGGTTTTCCTCCTGGCTCATAGGAATAGGAAACACAATTCTCTTTATTATGGTGTAGACATTAATCCTCAGAGAGTACACATCAAGTGCACAATATGATCAACAATGTGTAAGCACAACTATCTTACAAGAATCTAAATGATTTCTTTCCAAATGAATGATCTTGATTCTTCAAGAAGCACTAGTGCAGAATTGACCTTTAACGTCACTCCATAGACGTCCGTCCACGAAAACTCCAACGTAAATAATTGACCGGTGGCATAAATGTAAATAATTGAGTGTGGAGACGTCCGTCCTAGAGGGAGCCGGACGTCTATAATATAGTAGACGTCCGTCCCCCTCCAGGACGGACGTTCAAGAGGCTGACATAGTGAACCCATCAGCCTCTTGAACGTCCGTCCTGGAGGGGGACGGACGTCCATATATAATAGACGTCCGTCCCCCTCCAGGACGGACGTTCAAGAGACTGAGATGTCAGCCTCTTGAACGTCCGTCCTGGAGGGGAACGGACGTCCATTATATATGGACGTCCGTCCCCCTCCAGGACGGACGTTCACGAGCCTGAGGGGTTGTACGACCCTGTCAGTCTCGTGAACGTCCGTCTTGGAGGGGGACGGACGTCCTCAGTCTCGTGAACGTCCGTCCTGGAGGGGGACGGACGTCCATTATATATGGACGTCCGTCCCCCTCCAGGACGGACGTTCAAGAGTCTGATGGGTTGTACGACCCTGTCAGTCTCGTGAACGTCCGTCCTGGAGGGGGACGGACGTCCATATATAATGGACGTCCGTCCCCCTCCAGGACGGACGTTCACGAGACTGAAAGGGTCGTACAACACCTCAGGCTCGTGAACGTCCGTCCTGGAGGGGGACGGACGTCCATTATATATGGACGTCCGTCCCCCTCCAGGACGGACGTTCAAGAGTCTGATGGGTTGTACGACCCTGTCAGTCTCGTGAACGTCCGTCCTGGAGGGGGACGGACGTCCATATATAATGGACGTCCGTCCCCCTCCAGGACGGACGTTCACGAGACTGAAAGGGTCGTACAACCCCTCAGGCTCGTGAACGTCCGTCCTGGAGGGGGACGGACGTTCATATATAATGGACGTCCGTCCCCCTCCAGGACGGACGTTCATGAGTCTGATGGGTTGTACGACCCTTTCAGTCTCGTGAACGTCCGTCCTGGAGGGGGACGGACGTCTACTATATTATAGACGTCCGGCGCCCGCCACAACGGACGTTCAAAAGACTTTTAAAATAAAGATGCACACTTCAAAACGCGAACCCGCGAGGAGTTATGCGAACCTTTCCCTCTGCGCCTTGCATTTCCAGGTTGGTTTTTATGCGTTTTGGGCCATTTAATCTTACTTTTGTTCCGATTAAATTGTTCAGTGATGACATATCTTTCATTTGGACCGATTAAAATTCGTTTTCGGTGTATTTTGGTGCAGTTTGTTACGTGTTCTTGGGCGGCGTTTTTTGACCTACATTTTTAGGTCGTTTACTCCTCCATTTTCATTTTGAATCTGTTCTTCAGACGTGTTGCAGTGCACAAACAAACGTTCGAACCCGTAATCCTAAATAACCCTAACCTGTAATCCTAAATAACCCTAAATAAGCCGTCTAATAAAGCCCTTTCTGCAGTAGTATATAGACGTCCGAGAGGTTCACAGCGGACGTCTATATAGACATCCGGGTTGACACAGCGGACGTCCATATAGACGTCCGTTGTGTCAGGTCGGACGTCTACATAGACGTCACCCGAATAGACGTCCGTTGGAGGTCGGACGTTAAAAGGCCTAAAAAACGGACGTCTATGCCCCTTTTTGCACTAGTGAAGTCTAGGACGGTTCTGCAATCATTCTTAACAAACAAATCATTTATAAAAGTGTAAGTACAGAGAATGTTTTGAATGAGTGCAACACGCATCTATTTATAGAGTTTTTCAAACCAGACAGTTTAATCGATTACGCTTTTAATGTAATTGATTAAGCTTTTCTTTCTACTTTAATAGCTTTATATATGTTTCAGATTTAACAGAATAAATGGTGCGTGCAATCGATTGGATAAATCATACAAGCCAACAACCAATTAATATTTATAGGCAGTTATGGTTTTCAATGAAAATGATTTTCACAAGATAAACAATTAACCGATTATGAAACTTATGTAATCGGTTAAGTTCCATACTTAGGTAACTTCAAAATCATTTTCCATTCTAAACACATCAATGCACTCAGTAAACACATGTTGGAATAACAACGTATTTTAATTGATTTATACAACTAATGTAATCGGTTAAAACCTAGCTATTTTGCCCTTGTAAAACATATACTGAAATATGAAGAAATATAATAGATTATATAAATAGATTAATCGATTATTTCTTTCAAATATACAAAGTATAATATGTTTCAACTTATGGTTCATTTCATACAATAAATGCATATATACCAATCATTTTAAGCACACACACAGAAAAGATCAATCAACAATTTTGTCATTTGTTACGCAAGAAATTATGAAACATTTATTTTGTTCATCACTAAAAACACATATCTGATATGGGTTTAGCTAAGCATAGCTCCTCCTATCAACACATATTACCACTTCAATCAACACAACAATAATCATAAAGATATATAAAATCGATTATAAATCTATTTCAAATAACCAAAGAATAAAATGGATCCAACATACAAATTAGCACTCAGTGACACGTTCAAGATTTTTCAAAATTCGTCGAGATCTTCAATAAATTTTAAAATCCGTTAAACACCTAGACGTTTTTCAAACTCCCTAAATACATAATCAATGTAAATAAATCATATATTGTCTTAACCTAGAGTCACATTTTATGTTTTTATGTTGGTTGATGTTACAACTTATTTAAAAAATTCTTTTTAAATTAAATCTAAGTTAATTGATATAAAAAATTTCATCTAAATTAAAAAAATGTAATTGCATATTGTCAGAACCAGTAAAATCCACACACGTATCGATTTAGTGGAGTTCACGTGTCAAGAGGAGGGCTCAACACTCAGATGACGGACGCTAGGTGTCAAGCGAAGAGGATCAGAAAATCAGTTAGTGGAAAGCAGGTGTCGACAGAAGAGGGGACATTCGTTTTGACGTGTGAAGCAAAAACTTGGATTTTCAGAAAATCTACTCCACTCTTTGCATGCACCCTCTTTTCAAAATTCTGAAGAATCCCATTCTCTACTCCTTCTCTCTAAATCCTCTTCATCTTCTCTCTAAGAACACACTCCCTTTTCCTTCTCTGATCTCCATTTAGCCACCGTAAAAGCACTTCCGGCGTCAGGAGTTTCCAGATAAACCGTTCGGTTTGTGAAGCTGAGCTGATAAGTCTTTCTTTCCACCCAGTCATTTGTTTCCTAAACATGCAAACCCAGTTTTGGGTTCCTTGTGTGGTAATACTATGCTTGAGCGTTCGGCCAAGCACAGTTGTATCTGGGTATCCTGTGATAGATTAAATTTTATATACGTAATAGTATATTTTCGTTGTTCGTAACACTACTTCGATAGTACCTTATTATATTTATCAAGCCTTTTATTATAAGTTTATTAATGCTTGGTCTTACACCTAGCGCTCGTACGGAGTAGTGCTCGGGCTTACACCAAGCGCTCGTACTCGTTTCTTGTATAGTTTATCTTGATGAAAAATAACGTTCGTCTAACTTCAATAAGAACCTTTTTCTCTACCGTGCTCGGTCATTGACTGACATTCGAATTTCTTGATGTAAATTCAAATAAGCTAAATATTCTTAAGCGTTCAGTTTCTTCAGGTGAATCCTTCTAAGTATTCTTCTCTGAAAATTTTGAAGTGTATACGTTCATTTGGTTCCGGCTTAGAGCTTTAGTATTTAGCCTAGTTCTTTCTGTGTTCGGTTAGAACTCTCAAGGGTCAGTTCATCTAATTGACTCACCTTGTAAGTAACGTCCGTTCTAGCCATTCTTGCGAATATGCAGTTAACCTCGGTTTCTTTCGTAATCCGATAGTAACCCTCTCGGTCTTATTCTATTTTGGAACTGGAGACCCCTCTGTCTCATTCCAAGTGTTCGTCCTCGTTATGAGTGAGGATTGAACGTTCGATATCTGGTGTCTTTATAAATCTTTGAAACAAGGAGGAAATTGACATGATTAATAATGAAAGATGAAATTGAGATGAGGAATAATGAAAGATGAAACTGAGATGATTGATAATGGAAGATGAAAAGAATATGATATGAATGAAATGTGTTGGATTTATGAACGAGCGTTCCGGGGAGGAACGACTAATATATGAATATTGAATTTGTAAAGTATGACTGTGGGAATGCTAAGCTGGTTGTTCATCCCGATGTTTTGTGGGTACTCGTCTTCACATAGAGGAGGGTAGGTCATGTGTGGGAACGACAGGAGGTCCTAGTCCTTAGGGGTACTTTGGACAGATAGGACTAACCTCAGATGGCAGCTGATGAGAGTATTCCAGTTACTACATCACCCGGGTGCACGAACGCCTGTAGCTACACAGATTTCATACAGTCCGGACGGTCAGTCTAGTAATAGGCTTTGTATGATACGTGCGTTGAAATTTATCTGGTGTTGGATTATTTGAAATGTATGTTTATGCATGAATTAAATTATATAAGTTTACCCTATGTATCCCTTGTGTTGTCTGATTTTGTACGTTCGTCCTTGTCGTTGCAATGATCATCCGTGTGGATGTGAACAGAAGGAGGCGAGCTACTGGAAGAAGAAAATTTGGAAGAAATTGGAGTAAAGACCGAACAGTAGGACGTTCGGTTAATAGTCAAGTTATAGTGAGATGTTCGTTCGATCACCTTCCTTTTTGTTAGGTATGACCGTTCGATAAGGTTTGCTTATCTGATACGGCTTAAAATTTTTTGTAACTCTTTCTGTAAGGTCGTTCGGTCATGAGCGTACGCTCGACTCTAGTGTAAGACTCAATTAGATTATTAATTCTAGTGTAAGACTGAATTAGATTATTAATTAATGTAATGTATTTTTGGAATGTTACACATATTTTCTATATTAAACTTTTTATGTGAACCACTTTAAAATGTATATGTTGGAAATTATATATTTGAAAAGTACACTTTTATTATTTATTTAATTCATAATATATTATTATTTTTATTAATACATTTTCATTTATTTTTTTAAACTAGTCTGACAATATTATTTAAAATTTTCATTTGCATTGTTTTATTATAATATTTTCAATTCAAAGTTCTGTAATTGATTTCACATATTTGATTATTGTTTATTTTATTATTAATTTTTTTAATTTAAATATTTATTTAAAACCAGAACAATAAAATAAAATAAAAATTATTATTATTAGTATTATTTATTCATTTTAACAATTACTTATTAAATTATATTTTTCAAAAGTGGAAAATCATTTTAGAATTCAGCTTTTCTATTTTCCAGCATATTGATTATCAACGTTAAACGTTAAAATTGGGTTTTGGAAAACCAAAATTCTAACAAGAGTAAATAAAGTTGGTTAATTTTTTTAAAAAACTCTGAAAAAAAGTTCCCACCTCTGAAATCTACTGGTCTGTCTCAATTGTTCGTTCTTATCGCTGTCAGCTCGGCACACAAGACACAAAAAGTTCAACCCAAAAAATAAAGACAAAGATAGTATTTTGGATTTGCTCGCCATGCAGAATATGTGTTTCTCATTTTTCTTTCTTCATAAAAACACAGCATCAAACATTTATAGGAAATTAATGTAAGTGTTTTCTAATAGAAAATAATTATTTTCAATAAAAAAACTAAAACGACTTATTTTAATTTTCTCACATATTACTATAGTTACTGTAAATAATAATCTAATTTGGTTTTAACATCAAATAATCTTTCATAGAGTTTTTTTTCCTTTCTTTATCAGCCATCTTTCATAGGCTTTTTATTACAATAGGCAATAATAAATAAATATTTAACATTCAAGAGTGTTATTTTTCTTTCGATATAATATTTATAAGTTATAAGAGTATATACATTCACAATATAAGAAACGCTTCGTATTATAATTTTCACATATAAATTTGATAACTTTTACATCAATAGTTTTTTTAATAAATACAGACTATTTTGTATTTAAATTTCTAACGATCATTGTCACACATAATTCTTTAGATGAGATTTTAAATTTAAGTGTTAAATTAAATTTATCATGAATAACTATATATATATATATATATATATATATATATATATATATATATATATATATATATATATATATATATATATATATATATATATATTAAATGGGATTATTACAGAAAAAAAATCTTTAAAATTACCATATGAATTTAAAACTAATTTGTCTATTATTTATATACCAAAATTTGAAAACAACTAATTTGCTTGTCTATGTGCAGAAGATTAGTGTGTGCTAATGCGTGGGCTGCTTCTATCTACAGCGACGCGATAGTTGTTGAGCACGTTAAATGCAACCCTCACAACTTTCAAAAGATAAAAACTTTGTCTTATTTTCTCTTCCTTTTTCTTTCCTTTGCTCCTTCTGAACAAGCCAGCTTCAATGGAGCAACTGTACTGTGCAGTGAGGGAAGATGAAGAGGGAGAAGAACAACAACAACAACTGCAAGATGGTGCAGCTTTGAAAGGAAGACAATCCCTGCAACAGGGAAAAGATGGTAGTTTTGTCAATGCTGAAGCACCTTCCTTTTTTTCTTCAGTGGGAGAACACTCTTTTCCTCAGAAGGAGGAAGTACTTCATACCCACAAAGAACACACAGAACAACCTGTTCAAAAGGTTGAAGAAACAAACAATGTTGTTGCAGAAAATGGCAGTAACTTCAACGGTGATAGTGAAAAAGGTGGGATCGGAATCATAGCTGAGATTGTAGAAAATGTCATAAATGGAGAGGCTTTAAGCAGTGCTACCATAAATGCTGATGCATCACACCATAAGAATAGTGTTTATTTGGACCAACAACAAGGTACAGAATTATTTTTATTCTGCTTCTTTTTCTTCCCCAACAGCAATCTTTGTGGACCTCTATGTTTCCTTTTATTTTTACTTTCTATAACTTGTCTAAAAAATAAAAATAAAAATTTTTGAGCAAGAGCATTCTTCACTATAGTAGAGTTAACTATATTTTACAAAATAATATGAAGAATTTATCCTCATGGGGCGCACACCTTGGACTGAAAAATCTTCCTTTTCTCAAATTTCTCGAATCATTTTTTGCCATTTCGATTTTTGTAATAGTAAGCATACCATCATTTTTTTTTATGCATGAAGGAATGTGGAAATGTCACCACTGCTCATGGACCAAGCAATTTGACAGTCCTTGGAATTTGCGGCGTGGGAATCTTAATGGCTACTCTGACTTGCTCATGAATGTTAAAACTATGATTCAACATGGACCATGTATTGTGTGTGAAACTAAAGGTCAGTAGGTGCCGAGATTTCTAAGGCACATATTAGAAGTTAGATCTGATCCGTGTTGCTTCACAGTCTTCCAAATTCCATGGTATGGACCTCCTTATTGACTTCCACAGGGTAGAGACTTTACCCAGCAGAAGCAACTTTTTCTTGTGAAATCTTGCTGGATCTAGTTATGCCACTTAATTTTTAACAAGTTGGGTTTAAAGGGCCCTTGTAGTTGTTGGAATGTCTACATGAACCATGCCCAATCTTTGATCAGATGTTTTCTAAGTGCAAATTTTGACTTTGTTTAGGAGTTTGCTTAAACTTATGGTTAGAAAGTTTCTTGTGTATTGGTAACTGTGGTCATTTATCCAGTTACTTGTGTATTCGTCTTTTGGTTTAAAAATTTAGTAGAAATATGCAGAACATCGGCTCAATCTATCATGAGGTATCCCATACTTGAACTCATTTGTGATGTCTATAGTTATGTTCTAATACACTTTAGGAGTTATAAAAGCATGAGTGGAATTCATTACAAAACGAAGTAAGATTACAAAATTTTATGATTTTTAATAAACTTCTCCTATTTATATAATGCTAAGATAGTAACATTCTTCATACAAGGAGCATGAACTGTCATGTGTGGCAATTTGGAATTGAAATGATTGTTTGTGGCATGCTTGCAGGCGACAATATTGATGGTGCAATGTCTGCTCTGCCAAGCAATGGAGTCAACAACATGGAAATTGTTGATGAAAAAGTACCTTCCTCCGTAGCAGAGTTACCTTCACCTAATTTGACAGAAGAAATTGACCAGCAACTGAAAGAATATGATGTTGAGGCAGTGTTGGCAAAACAAGAGACACATGACTTGTTTTGTCCTGATTGTAAATCTCGTATTACTAAAAGGGTTATCCTAAGGAAGAGAAAAAGAACTACTCCTATTCCTAACATAGACACTAAACCAAAGCGTGACAAGTCAGCCATTGAGGTAGTTGATAGTTCTGTAGATGAAGGCAACCAAGGTGATCATGCAATTGCAACACCTGATGATGTAGCTAGAGTAGTGCCTCCTGCTGATAATTTTGAGCCCGAAAGAGAACCAGAAGTGTTCAGATGTTTATCATGCTTCAGCTTCTTTATTCCTATAGGTAAGTTGATCACCTTTCTTGAGGAAAATATATTAGTATGTAAATAGCTAACAATGTGTTTAGATTATTATATTTGACTAATTTTGTTTATAAATGATTTTAAGTTGTAAATATATAACGATCTGATATATATGTCTCTGTGTCCTACATTTTGGAGACTACACATGTCGAAGTGTTGTGTCGTGTCCGGTGTCCTTGTGAGTATATGTGTTACATAGATAACATATTATTCACATGTTTTGGGAGATGGCTATGGTTAATGGTTATCAACCCAATACTTATGGTGCTTATGTGATAATCATCTATTTGTGCTAAAACAATTAGTTACTTTGGCAGGAAATGGATTCAAACTGTTCCCAAGTTTTGGGGGTAAGCCTGAAGCTTCACAAAAGCTTCCGGTTGTACCTGCATCCAACGTGGAAAATCCTTCAGGTGTTGCAGCTTCCAATTCAAATTTGTTCTTCACTCTGTTTACTTCAATCAAGGGAAGAAAAGCTAGTGCTCAAGGTAATTAATAATAAATAACAAACAATTACTACTAGTTGCAGTCATTTTCACAGTGATGCTGTTACAAACATAAGACCCGCCAAGGTATTATTTATTATAGTTGTCATTTTTTAATAAAACCTGCAATTTCCTATTTCTATACATTCCCTGTGGTCAACTTTCCCTTTTTCTCCCTATATCTGATCTGACAATTTTTTAATAATGAGATCTTTCTTCTTTCAATTGAAAATCCTGTTTTGTTGACATCTTGGTGTAGGTGATGCTTCTAGTGAAGATTCTATAGCAGATCCCACTTCAGTTGAAGATTCTAGAATTGATAATCCATTGGAAATAGCTCAGAATAGTTATTCTTCTTTGATGAAAGAAGCACAATCACCAGAACAATCATTTGCCAGTGAACTAATTGCAAATGATGTAGCTAGAGACAAACAAAATTTCATAGTAAATGGCTCGATTCCATCAATTCAAGATTTGAAGAAAGTTGAAACGGGTATTGAAGACGAAATAAAACCTTCTGTTGCAAACAAAGAGAATGGTATGAAGACAAAAGAACTCCAATTAATAATCAATTAAAAATAATTCTGACTCCCCTTCGTTGTTCTGTAAGCAATGTTAATATTTTTTGTGTGTAATAACCATAAGTATGATTATGATGTTGTTAGTAATGTGAAGTTTTTGTTGAGGCAGAAGCATTTAAAACCTCTACATCCCAGGCAGCTTACGTTCCAACTGAAGGAGATATTGTGACAGAAGCTCACACTGAAATCTATATTGGGGAACAACCAAGGGCTGAAATTGGTGAGCACCAAGAGTGGGAAATACTTAAAAGCATTGTGTACGGTGGTTTAGTTGAATCAATCACTAGTCTTGGGGTTGTGTCATCTGCTGCTTCTTCTGGTTCTGCTCCATGTAAGTGCTTCCATCTATCTCTCACTGTGGGAGGGTTTTATGGTGTCACTGATTTTTACACTGACATCTTATTATCATAGTCTATCATGTATGGTAATCTGAACTTTTCTGCATGGACATAACCACCTTAAATGTTATGTTAATCATAATATCTGGAAGTTGATACTGTAAATTTTCTTACATTGACACTATGAAAATTAAGCCCTAAACTTATTTGGTTCTTAAAGTATAATTTAACATAGAAACAAACAAGAAAAGACTGTGCTGTATTCCATGTTTTATGAGTGGTGATCTGAATTGCAAGAATTTTTATGTTACATTTTAAAATTGAGTTACAATGTGTAAATATTTTTCTTTTATGAGTATTGTAGTGAATATTATAGCATTGGGGTTGGCGAATCTCATCGGTGGACTTTCTGTCATTGGCCATAATGTGAGTTGCCTTCCATTTGTTGCTTATTTACATTCTATTATGGTTAAAGCTCACTTCTTTCTTTTATATATTCGATGTATTCTGGTAGTATTGTTTAGATCACAGTGCATGACTGCATGATGTTAATGTCATAACTCCTTTTTCTCCTTTTCCAGCTCACTGATTTGAAAAATGGTCATTCTGGAGGGAATCCATCACAAGATCGATATGAAGAACTACTTGGCCGTAGAGAAAACTTCATACTTCATGCTTTTCTAGCTGTGTTATCATTCATAATTTTTGGTTCTGTCCCACTTGTTGTCTACAGCCTCTTAATTTCTAAGCACTACTATGATGAATATAATATTGCAGCTGTGACAGCCTCTTCTGTTGTGTGCATCATTCTTCTTGCTATGGGAAAAGCTTACACCAGCACACCACCCAAATCCTATATCAAAACAGTGCTGCATTATGTTAGCTTGGCACTTGCAACCTGTGGAGTCTCTTACATAGCTGGTGATCTAGCTAAGGTTCTCCTAGATAAAATCAGTGGCTCAGAATCTGGTTATGTTCTTGCCATGCCCTTGTCAGACACAACAAGAATGGAACCAGCGTGAATGTCTTCTTCAAGCTTATATTTCAATGTTCCTGCTTCTGCTGCTTCTTCTAAATTCTTCTAGCCAAATAAGGATCCAGAAAATATGTGGTTTAGCTGTTAGTGTTCCAAGCAACGTTCTCAATTTTATAGTTTTCTTGGATTCGTTTGTTAACAAGTCAAGGAAAACTGCGTCTTCTTTTATCAGCAAAGTAGCTAAAAAGTTGTTTAAAAAAACTTAAAATAAGTGCTCCGTGTGTGGAATAGTTATGAAAAAAAAAAGATACTTTAATAGTCGTTTATATGTTTAATCAATTGCATAAAATAAGTCGTATGTTTAAATATTCAAAAGTAACTCTAACATATCTTTTTGCTAATGCCAAAAACACAAAATGGTGCAATTCTTTTTCAGAATTACCTAAAGATTTCGAAAAAAAAAATGGATAAGTCGAATTAAGTTGACAATTTTGTTGTGAAGTTGCGTCAAAGATGGCATAATTTTAGTTTAAATATTCTTAAAGTTAAAATGGTATCAAATTGACATGATTTCAATATAGTGCATTTAGTTTAGTTTTGATAGAAGTCGTGCTAAATAGGCATAATTTCGGTTTAGTGTTTTTTAAACTAAAGTTATGCTAATTTAGTACGATTTTTAACTTTAAAAGTACTTAAAATTAAAGTGTTGTTATTTTTATATGATTTTTCATAAGAAAATTGTATCATATTAACACGATTTATGTAGTATTTTTGAAATCTATCCTTATTTTGATAATTAAAAAAAAAAATGCAGCCAAATGATGTTTTTGTCCCAAATTACTTATGAGATAAATGACAACTTGTTTTGTAATTGTACGTTGGTATAAAAGTATTTTCCAAATGTTAAAGCATAATTTTTCTCCACTTATTTTAGTTTAGTTTTAAATTTTTTGTAAAATTATTTATATTATTGTGTATGGATGTACTTCATTTTGTTTTTTACGATTAATCTATACAAATATTCAAAGATTTAATGTAATATCACATTTAATATTATAAAAATACTATATAAAATATTATAAAATCAATAAACCCAAATCAAATAGACCTAATATATAATGTATTAATACACTTATCCTAGAAAAAAAAATAACTATAATAATAAAAAATGTATACAAACCAACTATGGTTCATATGAGTTTTTCTTAAAAAAAACCTCATACAAAACATCTATTAGGAGACTATAAAACTACTTAGAAAATTCTTTGCCTTATACCAGTGGCATGTCATCACCTAACTCATATGCTCACATCGTGAAATAATCATAGCAAAAGAAACAAACAAAACACAAAAAGCTTAAGAAACATAAAATAATAATAGGGTAAGCTAGTGTGCAAAAGAATTATCCTAAAATATTTAAATTATATATTTTATAAACTAAGCATGTATAAAATAGAATAAACAACATATATTCACACAAAAAGTTGACATTAGACTCAATTATCCAGATACATGTCTTTGACATTGAGATTCACTATAGCTGTGAACTTGTAGTAGTATTTATGTTTTGTAGAATCATAAACAAAGGGGTTATCACCCCCTACTACTTACTAAGATTAGTCCCCTTTGCACCAAGGGGACCAAATGGTCTAGTGAATAGGACCTCCTATGACTCTCACCACATAACTTGTTTTGGTTTATTTAAATGTGAATAGTTATTAGAGTTCAGTATACTTCATTACTGACATTCATATGTCAATGCATACACTAAAATCATCACCACAAAGAATTTCTCCTTCTTTCAATACCATCATAGTATTTGTCTACAACCATATTATCACTTCAATCAACACCATAATAATCATAAACATATATAAAATCGATTATAATCTATTTCAAATGACCAAAGAAGAAAAAGATCCACCATACAAACTAGCACTCAGATAGGGTGCTCAATGCCAAACTGTTGATAGGGGGAGCCATGTGAGTGTTGAACCAAAATCCTATGTTTGTTTTTTATGATGACAACACATTGACTGTAACAACTCAGATGTTTGTCATGACATAACATAAATGTGTTTTCTGTGTTTAATACATATGTGGATATATAAATGTTTATTGTTGATTAATGCATATGTTGGACATACTGTTGTTTCTACATACTGCTGCGATTTTGATGTGATTATATCTTTGTATGCATATTGTATGTTTCTGAGTAATGAAAACCACAAGCACAAAAGCTTAAGTTTTCAACTGTGAAAAAATAGCAAGTTTGAATCGATTACATTAGTTGGTGAATGCATTAAAACTCATTTCTTTGTACATATCATTTCAAATGTGCTGTGATGAGTTTTTGAAGAAACAAAGTTTTCAAAATTTGTTTAAGTGTTAAGCTTAATCGATTACACATTTTATGTAATCAATTAAGTCTGTTATTTTTTGAAAACTATTTTCAGCTTAGTCAAAAATGCTTTAACGGTCATATTTTTTAAATATGTTTGACTAGCATTAAATGAGAATTGATTACATTAATTGTGCATACAATTAAGAGCTGAGTTAGTTGTAATTTTGTTACATCTGGTTTTTTATTATGTAGTCGATTACATTTCTAACATAATCGATTACTTTGCGTCTGTTATGATAGAAACTATAAATTAACACATTGCTTGTACTTTTGTTACACTTGATCATTTGTACATTTTCATATTTAACAGTTTTGATCTGATAAAGTTTTACAGATTACATTGACGCTCCAAGAATCAAGAAGCAAAGATCTTGAAGAAACTTGAAGGATTCTTGAGAGGAAATTTGAGAGCTTGACTGGCTGATCCTATCCGCACTGCTGAGGTGTATATGTTGTGATTAGAAAAGGTTTCTGCACTTCTTGATTGTGTTGTGTCCCTATTCATGTGCAACAGGAAGAAGAGTGAGGAGCTCTTTGACTTTGAGAGGGAATTCTCGAAGGGATTCTGCAGCAAGAATGTGTGGTTCTGTGTGTGCAAGTGTATTCGTTTCTATATTTGATTGTTTCAGTGGGAAAGGTGTTTACATTGTGAGAGTGTGTTCACTGTAAATCTTTGGTGTAATTCTTCCATCATTATAGTGAAATATCCTTCAATTAGAGGTTGATTGGAAGGGTGACTGGATGTAGGCATTGAGGCTGAATCAGGATAAAAATTGTGTTTGATCTTCTTTCTCTATCTCTTTACATTTCATTGCATACGCACTTTACTTACAGCGCAAGAAAGTTTCAAAGATCAATCTAATTCAACAAAAAGAATTGAAAAGTGCACGTTTTTATTAATCACCAATTCATCCTCCCTCTTGATGTTGAGAAACAAGCTTCTTTATTTCTAACAATTGGCACTAAAGCTGGTTTTCAAAATTTATTTGAAAAATAAATTGATTACCCTTTTTGTGAAATCGATTATTTGATCCTGAAATGACCTTTGTTTCTCCAATACTGAGGAAAAGTGAATTTGAATATAACTGCATGCATGTTACTTGCAATGATAAATACATCTTTGTTACTAATGGTTTTCATGAGTCTTTTGAAATAGGATTATTCCATAAATCATCTCAAGGAACGAAAGTGTGTATCAACAGTCTGGATTCTAGAGTAAAGAAAATATATTTACTCGTAGAAAGATTCACCAGATTCCTAAACATGAAGGAGACAGATGTATACCCCGTGATGATCAAAAGAAGAACAAAGACAAAGATTTACAAGCCACTGGTCTTATTATGATGACCAAATCAGAAACAACAAGAACCTGTTTGGAACAAGAACAGAGAAATTTGTGGTATCTGGACAGCGGATGTTCAAGACACATGACAGGAGATCCTACTAGGTTCACGAGCCTCTCTCACAGGACAACGGATCATGTCACTTACGGTGATAACAAAAAGGGTAAAAATCATTGGTATTGGTAAAATCCAAACACCCTCTATATATGAAATTGAAAATGTATTGCTTGTTGAAGGTTTAAAACATAATTTGCTTAGTATTAGTCAATTGTGTGACAAAGGGCTGAAAATAACGTTTTGAACCAAATTATTGTCTTATAAGTAATGGCTCCACAAATGAATTGTTGTTAATTGGAAAAAGATACAACAACATCTACATGATTGACTTTAGAAAAACATCATGTAAATATGTTGTATGCTTACTTTATAAAGAGGATGACTCTTGGTTGTGGCATAAAAGATTAACTCATATTAATATGGGACAGTTAAATAAACTAGTTTCTAAGAATCTTGTTGTTGGTCTTCCAAACATAAGATATGCCTCTGATAGATTATGTGACGCTTGTCAAAAAGGGAAGCAAACAAGAACATCTTTTAAGATCAAAAGAGAGATGTCTACCACTAGACCTCTTGAAGTCTTGCTATGGATTTGTTTGGTCCCTCAAGAGTCAAAAGTCTTGGAGGAAGTCTGTATGGATTGGTAATTGTGGATGATTACTCTCGTTATACTTGGACCTTCTTTATTATTGTCAAAAGTGAAACTTTTCAAGGTTTTTCAAAAATTTGTAGCTATGATTCAGAATGAAAAAGAGCTCAAAATCAAATCATTAGAAGCGATTATGGCAGGGAATTTCATAATGAACTTTTTGATGACTACTGTGCAGAAATGGGAATCTCTCACAACTTCTCTACACCCAAAACTCTTCAGCAAAATGGGGTTGTCGAGAGGAAGAATAGGGCCTTGGAAGAGCTTGCAAGAACAATGCTAAATGAAAGAGATTAGCAAAAATATTTTTGGGCAGATGCGGTCAGCACAGTTGTTATGTACTAAACAGGACTATCATAAAATCCATGTTAAAACTTACTCCTTACGAGTTGTTCAAGGGAAGGAAGCAAAACATAAAACACTTGAGGATCTTTGGTAGTAAGTGCTTCGTACTTAACAACGGTAAAGAGAGTTTAGGAAAATTTGATTCTAAAGCTGATGAGGCTATCTTTATTGGATACTCTTTGTCTAGTAAAGCATATAGAGTGTATAACAAGAGAACTCTATGTGTTGAGGAATATATGCATGTTGCGTTTGATGATTACCTTGATAATCTACTAATTGATTACATCCTAGAAAATGTGCAGATGTAGGTGATTCTACAGGTGAAGAAGAAGGAAGTGAGGAAACTCAGGAGAATGAAACCTTAGAGGCTACTGTTAATCCTCCCAAAATTGAATCGATTAAAGAATGGAAAACACCAAGAAATGTATCTACCTACAATAGGAGTTTCTACTCGTAGGCAACTCAACCAATTCTGCATGAATGTTGCATATGTGTCACAGATTAAGCCTAAAAATATTGATGATGCTCTTGTTGATGAAAACTGGATGATGGCAATGCAAGATGAGTTAAATCAATTCATGAGGAACAATTTTTGGGAACTTGTACCTAGGGTAAAAACTCAACAAGTAATAGGTATAAAATGGGTGTTCCGGAATAAAATGGATGATTTTGGGAAGATCATCAAGAACAAGGCCAGATTAGTTACAAAAGGTTATAGTCAAGAAGAAGGAATCGATTATGATGAAACCTATGCTCTGGTGACCAGACAAGAAGCCATAAGAATACTTCTAGCCATTGCCTCTGTGATGAGATTTGAATTGTATCAAATGGATATGAAGAGTGCTTTTCTGAATGGGTATATTAAGGAAGAAGTGTTTGTTGAACAACCTCCTGGCTTCCAGGATTTTGAATATCCAGACGATGTGTTCAAACTGTAAAAGGCTTTGTATGGATTAAAACAAGCGCCAAGGTCTTGGTATGAAAGACTAAGTAAGTTCTTAATCAAGAAAGAATTCGCAAGGGGTAAAGTTGATTCAATCCTATTTATTAAAAATTCTGGAAAAGATAAATTGTTTGTACAAATATATGTAGATGATATTATCTTTGGTTCAACTAACCCTCTATTATGCAAAGAATATTCTAAGACCATGCAGGATGAGTTTGAGATGTCTATGATGGGGAACTCATCTACTTTCTGGAAGTTCAAGTAAGACAAGATGATAGTGGCATTTTTATCCTCCAATCCAAGTATTGCATAGATCTACTGAAAAAAATACAATATGCTAGAATGCAAGGAAGCTGCCACACCAATGACAACAAACTATTATATTGATATGGATGAAAAAGGTAACTTTGTGGATCAAAAGCTCTATAGAGGTATGATCGGATCCTTATTGTATCTTAGTGCTAGTAGACCAGACATCATGCATAGTGTTTGCTTATGTGCTAGATTTCAATCAAAACCAAAAGAATCACATCTTACTACTGTGAAAAGGATTTTAAAATATCTAAAGGGAACCAAAAGTCTAGGTTTGTGCTATCCTAGTGGTTCAAATGTTTTTCTAGAAGGTTACAATGTTTCAAACTTTGGTGGTTGTAAGCTAGACAGGACAAGCACTAGTGGCACACGTCATCTTTTAGGTTGTTCTCTAGTGTCTTGGCATTCAAAGAAACGAGCTTGTGTGTCAGTGTCCACCACAGAAGTTGAGTACATTACATTTGGGAGTTGTTGTGATCAGTCTCTTTAGATCAAGAGTCAACAAGAAGACTATGGTATATCCCTAGATCATATTCCTATAAAATGTGATAATACAAGTGCTATAAACTTAACTAAGAATCATGTAATTCATTCCAAGACCAAGCATATTGAAATAAGGCACCACTTCAAAAGAAATCACATCCTTAAAGGTAAGATCAAAATTGAATATGTGGATACCTGATAACAGTTGAAAAACTGTTATTTTCATGCTTAAAATTGATACTAAAAGCAACCTTTAACACTTAGAAACTAGCTTGAAATCATGCTTTTATTCATATTTTCATAAATAAGAGAGCTGGACAGGTTTATGCTTGATTTCAGTGTTTTTGTGAAGGTTTTAAGGTGAATTTAGTGAAAGAAGTGAAGAAGGAGAGAGATGGAATCAGAAAAGACAGTTTACCGCTGAGCGGCACTCAGAAGCTCGCGTTGGATCCGCTGAGGGGCAAAATGGCCGCTGAGAGGAAGAAACCAACTCACGCATTTACCGCTGAGCAGCACTTTACCGTTGAGCGGCACACTTATGGGCTTGGGCCTAAATTTTCTATAATTTTAGAATAGTATATAAGCTTTAGGACGTCCTAGGGTTTGTATCTTTGGCAGAAACGAAGCAAACACTCTCTCTTCCACCCCTTTGAAGGAGGATCTTGGATGCTCAGGCTACCTCTTCACCTTTCTAGGGTTTTATCCTTCATTCTTTCATTATTATTCATCTAGTTTCACCATGAATATGGTGAACTAAACTTTGTATTGTTGTTGGGGAATCAATGTAGTCTTGTGAAACTCTCATACATGGAATTTGTGTTTACATCTTATTTTAAGACCTATGCTTTCTTTCATCATTAGTTATGGTTTTTCCTCTTTGCTCAATGCTTGCTTTGTTTAACTCATTCAATGCATGATTATTGATTTTGTCGATACGGGAACGTACGGGGAAATCTAGATCGGGGAATTTCTCCCAATAGTATATTGGTTGTCGTTAAGCTCCTGAACTTAAGAATTAATTACTAGGAATGCTAGGAATTGTAATAACTCGTAATTAAGGATAGGCCTTCTTGTCAAGGTGATTTAGAGAGTGGCATTAACAATTGATGAAAAGAATGTTGAATTCCTAAAATATATGAGAGTGGATAAGATGAAATTGATAAACCCCAACAACATACTCATCCATATATTCCATTGAAGTGTTTGTATTTTGTTTTAGCCATTGATCAAAACTCATGCATACATGTTTATTTTTTGTTTTGCATATTAAACTCCTCTTATTTTGTTCTTAAGTCTTAAATAATCAATGAATCACATAACTAAACTAGGTCGTGAGTCCTTTGGGAGAATGATACTTGGTCTTACCAAGTTTATTACTTGAAACGATTCGGTCACACTTGCCGATTGTAAAACAAGTTTATGGCGCCGTATTTCGGTGTTCATAAATTTGTCATCAATACCTTGCATTAGTGGACTGATATCTTTACAAAACCTCTGAATAAAGAGAAACTTTATACAATAAGCAATGAACTAGGTATACTGGATCAAAATTGCATTAAATAGAATTCAATCGATTATATCACTTGTATGAAAGCAATTGAACATTTCCCTATTACATCATTACATTGCATATTCATACCTGATCTATGATAATGCTTATTTTCAATTACATTGTATCTGGACTAATGCTAAACTTAGTTGAGAAGAAAAGCTTATGCAGAATCACTGATTGATTAGTGAATTGCCATGGAAACTTCAGTACACTACTGAATTGAATCGATTAAGGAAGAAGTAAAATCAATTATATTTTTGTAAATCTGGTTTAAAGTTTGTTAACTGTTGAATCATCTACTTTGACCCATGTCTTCTGATTACATATATGTTCATTCATCATAAATCTCATTATTTATAATCCGTTGTGAATCTGTTGTGATTTTATGATTGATAACACTAAGTTGTTTAGCTTCAACTTATCTGAAATGCTCTGATATTTGTCATATCTTTTGATACATTTCTTGAAACTCTTTGAATGATACATACTCTATTATATCTCTATCATGTTACTCTGATATTGGAATATGAAATAATGCATATTGATAGGGGGAAATTAGTATTCTATTACATGTTTGTTCACATGTTGAAAGGGGAAGGAATTAAAATCATGTGAATTAAATATTGTTGACAGGGGAGAATCATTTTTCTGTAAACATTTGTTGATGCATCTCTATGAGATTTAATATTGATAAACAAATTTTTAATCCCTAAAAACGGAGTCAAAAACTTGTTAAGACCTCGGCAAGTGTACCGAATCGTATCAAGTAATAATAAATGGTAAGACCAAGTATCGTTTCCCAAGAGACTCACAGCACTAAACATTTATGTGATTACTCAACTAATTAAGACTCTAAAGAACTAATTTTGGGGGTTTTGGATGCAAATGCAATAAAATAAACATGACTTCAATTTGATCAATTGAGGTTAAACACAAGAATAAATTGATGAAGTTGATGATATTGTTGTTGGGTTTAGATTTCACCTAATTTACTCTCATGCATATATAAATTCATCTTGTTCATTAATGTTAATGCCACTTTCTAATTTACCTTAAACTCGATGTCTTAGTGAAGAAAGCCTACTCTTAATTACTAGTTCACAATATCTTGTCTCCCAAGTAATTAATCATGCATTACATTCGCACAAAAGCTTAAAGGCAACCGATCCCCTTATTCCTATGTCTAGGTAATATTGCTTCTGGGAGAATTTCCCCAGTTCTAGATTTCTCCGTATGTGTCCATATCGACAAAATCAATGATCATGCAATTGAATAAGTTAAACAAAGCATGCATAGAGTCTAGAGGAAAAATCCTAACAATTAATGAAGTGAAGCATATATAACCAAGAATCAATTCAATATATGAGAGTTTAAGAGGTTACATCTTTTCCAACAACAAATAAGGTTTAGTTCCCCATTATCATGGAGAAACTAGATGAACAATGGAATGAAAGAATGAAAGAGATAGAAAAATCCTAGAAAGAGAAGATGAGACTCCCGCATCCCCAAATCTACCCCCAAGGGGTGAAAAGTGTGTTTCTATGCTCAAGCCATCAAAAGATACAATCCTTAGGATGTGCAAGTCCTTAAATACAACATAAAAATAACAGAAAACAAGTCCAAGCCCACGTTGTCGGCTTTTCTACATTCTGATTGACTAGTTGACTTTTCTACATTCTGATTGACTTTTTTGCATTCTGGTTGACTTTTCTGCATTCCAACCATTTGGTACTTTAACTCTTATTTCAAATGATTCCAATAGCCTACAAAATAAAGGGAATCTAGCACAAAACCATTAAATTCACCTTCAACTCTCTTATTCGCAAAACTAAATCAAAAACATTAGTTCAAGCAAGCTTCTAAGTCAAAAAGGGTGTTTTCAATATCAAAATTAAGTATAAAAATAACGGTTTTTCAACCGTTATCACAACCCCAAACTTGAAACTTTGCTTGTCCCCAAGCAAAATGTAACTTGGCTTAAACAAAATACTCATACTACAATGGTCTAGCACACCAAAAAGCATTTTTCCCTTAGGACAAATAATTCACTCATGAATGCTCATCATAGAAAGATTAGTCAAGATATAATGATGGTTTAGCCAATCAAGCGTCAATTATGGTGCTCACATAATCAAGACATACACAATAGATGCAAACCTCATGAATAATCAACCAACTAAGCAAGACTGTTATCATATAGTGCATGAAACAATTCCTCACCAAAGACAATGTTTCACTCAAGCACTCAAAATTGTTTTACTCAAACTCAAAAGTGTATAGTGAGGTTTCACTCTTATACTCTACCATCACAATGACACATGAATCAACTTTTCCTTTCATTTAACCACATATCAACTACACTCACAAGCACACTACAAAAGAGTAAGGCATTACCGAAGGCCAGAAGCCCTCGGAAAATGCCAGAAGCCGTCGATAATGGATGTTTACCGAAGGCCTATCGACAGCCAAAAATCCTTCGGTAAATCCCTTGTCGCTAACCATTACCGAGGGCTTTCGCCCTTCGGTAATTACCGAGGGCCAGAAGCCTTCGGTAATTACCGAAGGGCGAAAGCCTTCGGTAATTACCGAAGGCCGAAAGCCCTCGGTAATTACCGAAGGGCAGAAGCCCTCGGTAATGAGCAGTCGAGGGTATTTACCGAAGGGCGGAAGCCTTCGGTAATGGCCAGACGAGGGCATTTACCGAAGGGCAAAAGCCTTCGGTAAAATGCAGAACAGGTTTCAGAGAAATGGTTTTCCCTCTGCAACCCAAACCTGTATAACAAATTTCATTTACAAACAGACCTGCATAACAGTTTTCAAACACATACAAACATGCATAATGTGCATCTCAAAGATCCAATCAATGATCAATATCCAAGGCACATCAAATAATCCACAGGACATTCATTAATGTATAAATAATGTATTTATAGTTCAAAGTCTGTAACATCCAAAGTCTGTAACATCCAAAGTCTGTAACATCCAAAGTCTGTAAGTACATCTAACATTGAAATGATATCAACTCAAAATGTTCTAATATCCAAATGTTTGTCTAACAAGTAATAAGAAAATGAAACCTAATAATGTACATAACTATCATCAGAATGATTTTCATCATCCTGCTCCTCTATTGATGGCTGGACTGGTGTGGGTTGGACTGATGAGGGTTGGACTGATGAGGGTTGGACTGAAGTGGGCTGCTGAGTGGCAGCAGGTGATGAGGACGGTCGTGATTGGGTGGGAGGGATATTTTGTACGTCCAGTGAGGTTTGAGGCAAGACAGTCATGACCAAGGCCTTAAAATTTGTAAACTCTGCTCTGAGATCAGTGAGCTCCCGGTCACGTTGATGGAGTTCCTGCCTGAGTTGAACAACCTCCTCAGCATTACTGGTGGAAGAAGAAGGCTGGTGCTTCAGAGTACCTCCTCTGGATGCTGTATAGTTTGCAGCAAGCTGTCCCGCACCATACACTCGTCCCTTTTTCTTCCCACCAACGGTGTCGATCCAGCACTGCGTCCTACGGATGTCATCATCTGCATTACTGGCATCATCCGGTGTAGGAGCTGACTCATGTTCAGATCTAACCTGTGAAAGTCTCGTAGAAAAGTCTTCCTGTTGAAACATTAAAAGCAATGTCAGGGAACGATAGTATAACATAAATGAACAATTAGTATTAGTGTTATTTGCTTACATGAGTCTTCCGAGATCTTTCATCAACAAATTGATTAGTTCCCTTCCGAACATGAGTCTGTGCAAAGACCTCATCAACATGGACCGCCCGTCCTAGAGCCTGTGCCTGTAACATAATTAAGAATTACAAGCGTACATATGAAATACAATATACATAACTTATTGAAAAAAGAAAAAGTTATGTAATGAGATTATACCATACGAATGGCATGCTCATGAATGGTGATCGACCCACCAGTATGCAGGGTGCCACCCCTTTCAGACGCTCTGTTCCGCTGGGCTTTGGCACACTTATTGCGGAACTCTACTGTATTCCAATGGGCCAGTAAAGAGTTCCAAATGTGCTCACCCAGCCAGTTAGGGCGCTGTCCTGCATTCCGGGCATCCCTAAACATCTCTGACAGCCGATGAGATGCTTTCATGTGGAAATTTCTGTGTATCTGAGTTTCATGTTCAGGTTTCCACTGCACCTTCATCTGTAACATTAAAGAGAACAAACATTGATTACAGAACATACTAAAATAAGACAGACATTAGTGTAATAGATTGCTCACCTGAAAGCGCTGCCAGAATGGCTTTCTGTCGTCATGAGGTATTGCTCCCCAAGTAGGCCATGGAGTTAAAAACTGTTGCTTTATTGAACGTGTGATGGCCTGGGAAGCAACCCTAGATGGAATAAACCTGCATAACAAAACTCATTTCAATTACAATATGGATTAAACATCAAATGATATCAACAGATTATAAACTTACCCTTTACCATAGGGCTCAATCCATGGTCGATCATGGAGGGGCGGGTCAAGATCTTCAGCATCACCACTTGAATCTGGATCACCAAGTGGTGTGACAGTCTCAGAAGGAGGTACAGAAGATGAGGAAGGTATAGAAGTAGGGTCAGGGAGAGGAGTGGGGGTAATAACAATAGGGGGAGGAGTGGGGGTGGCAATAAGAGGAGGAGGAAGAGGGTCTGCTGCAGGGGTTGTAGAAGGGTGTGCTGCAGGAGGAGGAGAAGGGTCTACTGCAGTGGTAGTAGAAGGGTGTACTGCACGAGGAGGAGGAGTAGGGTCTACTGCTGGTGTAGGAGTCTGTATACTAGGGGTAAGAGGAGGCCCCACAGATGATGAACTACCGGGAGCAGGGGTAGGTAGTGTAGCAGGCACCCTAAGTACATACTTTGGTGCCTGCCGTTTCCTCTTCGTAGGCCTTGCTACCCTTTTTCCTTTATCAGGACGCTCTGAACCTTGTCCTGTCATTACTGCATTGAAATGGTTACAAACAAAGCGAATAAATATAAATAAATAAAGAAGGATGAATTGTTTTCAAAGTCAATGTACAAGTAATTGCATACAACTTAAAGATGGTATTTTAGATAATGGTAATGAAATGATAGTCCAATTTGCTACAATAGATGTTCAACATTCAATCATCGTCATCCTGATCATCATCTTCATCTTCATCTTCATCTTCATCATCGTCTTCTTCTTCTTGTTCTTCTTCTTCATCGTCATCATCATCATCTTCTTCTTCTTGTTCTTCTTCATCTTCTTCTTCTTCTTCTTCCTCTTGTTCTTCATCACGTTGTACTGTTGCTTCTAATTCATCTCCATCACCATCAGGGTGGACCAATGCGGTTATACGTTCAACTTCGATAATTTCTTGTGGTTGTGACATTTGGTCAAGTTGGTAGGCTACATCTTCCTCTACTTGATTTGAGTCTATGCGACCTCTAGGCTTCGTTTGTATTGCTACGGCCCAACCACGCTTGTCAATATTGCGAAATGGTGGATATGGCACATAATAAACCTGTCTCACATTAGATGGTAGAATGAAAGGATCAAAAGGCCCATATCTTAGTCTCTGGTTCAGTTCGACAATATTAAAGCGTGGATCAACTCTAGTACCAGCTCTAGAAGGATCAAACCATTCACAATAGAAGAGTACCACTCTGTTTGGAGAAGTAGTGCTGTTGTACTCTAACTCATATATTTTATGAATGATGCCGTAGAAGTCATCATAAGACCCCTCTGTTAGGCCCTTGACATACACACCATAATTTGATGTTTTCTTTCCTTTAGACCATTCATGTGTATGGAATTTGTAACCATTGATGAAGTAAGTGTGCCATTCTTTGACACATCTCATTGGCCAATTGGAGAGATGTCTTAACTCTTGAACCGTGGGAGTTAATGCCTGATTAAAAACCTACAAAGGTAGTAACAAAATTATAAAAGCAATGGTCAAATTAACCTTGCTCTAAACGTAGGAAAAACTACGGACCTGATTTCTAAACCAATGCGGAAACTCTGAGTGTATTCTAGCAGAAGTATTTCCTTCTGCGACTTGCTCAGCCACAACAAATGAGCTGGTACAAATGAAATTCATTAGTGTATAACAATTAAACCGTTTGATAGATTAGAGATGGATGATGACATACTCAAGGTACGGCTTTACTTCACTTTCCAAGTTCCAAAAATAGATCAACAACTCAGATTCAATTTCCAAGTTCCAAAAATGCCTTAAATATGATGGTTTGACATATTCAATTGCATACAAGTGATACTAACTTTATATGAATGGTTGTAACAGCTTTAATACATCAATTTGGACTTGTTTAAACTTACAAACACCACAGAATCACAGCAGAACAAAAATTGATAAGTAATCACCCTTTTAGTACACTTTTTTAGGTTCTAGCTACTCAAACTTTGACTTTTAGGTAGTTGTTTGCTTTTTAGTAGTTTCCTAGCTTCATTTGACTATTTTAGACTTGTTAGGATAGTAACATTAGTTATTATTATTGTACTTTAGGTCAATTGCCACTTTCTCAGCCTTTTACTTGACTTTTTAAGTTTTCAAGTACCCAAACTTTGAGATTTAGCTACTTCATATAATTTGACATGTTTCTTAACTTCATTTAACAAGTTTAAACTTGTTAGGATTAGTACAACACACAGTCTTATGCTAATTTAGGATTCTGCCCAAATTTCTCACCTATATACTACACTTTTGTAGGTTTTAAGTACTCAAATTATGAGTTTCAGGTACACTACCAATTTCACTTCTTTCTTACCTTCATTTAACTAGTTTAAACTTGTTACAATATGAAGATTACACATTCTAAGGTTACTTTAGGTGAATCTCGAATTTATCACCTATTTAGTACACTTTTTTATGTTTTAAGTGCCAAATTCAGAGATGTGAGTAGTGATTTTTAGAAGTTGTCTTAGGAATCAAAACTTCACTCGATTCTTTGTCATTTCTAGTCCATTAGAACTGGTGTAGATAGTTATAGGTTTGTAAAACCGAATGCACATTTGCAACCTTATCTATTTCACCCTATTCTACTGTAACTTTAGGTGCTCAATATATACTCAAATTTGATTGTCATCTTATTTTCAATTTGTGACTTCATTTTTATCTATTTTTTATGTTTTACAAGTTTTCTAGATAGTTATTTGACAATAAAACAGACCCAAAGAAATAATGAATGATCAAACTATATATGACTATGACAAGGCCTTTCCAGTCAGAATACACAGCCTATGTTTGGTACATTGTACTTTTAAATTACAACAGATTAATTAAGATTAATAGTACTGCTCAATTACATTAAACACAAGACAAATACCCTTTTGTAATTATCAATGAAAACAAAAAAGATTAAGGGAAAAGAACAGATTTTGTTGAACTAAAACAAAGTTTCAATTTCCCTGCTTGGTTCAGATGTTGTGATTTGATGCAATCACCTAAATGTGGAAGAAACAGTTTCTGTTTTAGGAAGTTATATCCACCAACAAACTGTTTCTGATAGCATCCAACTGAAAACCAACTTTTCTAAATGTTCTAAGGTTGTCCCTTTTTATCATGACCCAAGAATGGTGCACCCACCCACCTAAATTTTCCTACTTCCTACATCTCTAATTCTATTTTAACTTAGAAATATCATATGGTTGTCTCTTTCATCCTTATTCTCATTGATGTACATTTTAATTAACTAAGAGTAAAAATAACCTTCTGAGTGAAAGGAAGTTTGAATGCACTATATTGAGTGCAACTTACTTATTATAAGGTTATGGGTATTAGGTATAGGACAGAGATATCAGTGTCCATGCAAATGTTCCTTGTTTATCACTGCCATATATTAAAATAATCAACTCCCAATGTTGTTCCAGGAACTTGTTCTCCAAACATTATTTTACACATCTTAGGAACTTAAAATTGAATTATATACCATGTTGGACAGCACAAAAATGGCACTATTGTTTCTTATTCAAAATTGAGCTCATTTGCATGTGTTACTTAAACAAGGAACACATCCTAAAATATTTGACAGTCTTAGTCCACCGATTCAATTACTAGATTACTTAGGACCTCTTTTCATTCAATTCCAAGGTGGAGTTATCAAACTAACAAAAAAAGTAAAAACTTTGAACAATATTTTCAACAACAAATCATATTGCACAAACTAATTCAGAGCATGCATTGAACAAAGTCAGAACGAATTCTTCGTAGCAGCTATAGTTCATCAATCAAAATGACAACTTACCTCGACGGTAGCCCCTTCAATAGCCTCTACAGCGGTAGTGGAAGACCTTGTCACACAGCGACACTCCCCTGCTTACGCTGCCTCGTCTACGCCCCCTCGTCAAATATCCTCCCTCGACAATGGTAGCCTTGAACTCAACCACCCACCACCTTCCTCAGCTCAGAACACTGGAAAACGCAAAAAATTAAAAGAGCTTCCTCCACTAATGCATAATCGAAAATAGTAACAGTAAAATAATATGAGATGGGAGAATGGGAGACCTCACGTATAATGGAGGAGTGGGGAAGAAGCGTAACGCCAACGATAACACCTCCTAACACGAGCTGGACAGGCAACGACAATGGTGCTTTCAGATTGTGAACGCTTGAGGGAGATACAGATTAGGGCAACGGAGACCGGACAGTGGAAGGTAGGGACGGGAGCCAAATTTTGGGGGAAGCTTTCTTGGAGTGTATTTGGGAAAATGGAAGAGGGAAATCCCAAATTCAGATTTCATTAAGTGCATCCATATACCGACGGCCAAAGTCCTTCGGTAAATCCTCTGCACAATATTGAAGGCCAGAAGCCTTCGGTAATGAACAACTTTAATGACCGTCGAAAAATCCTTCGGTATTACCATTTTTACCGACGGCCACAAGGCCTTCGGTAATAATCCTTCGGTAATCAATGAAATTCTAGTAGTGGCAAGTTATCATCACAAGGACTTTCAAGGCCTGTATTGAGGGTCGGGCTAAGAAGAAAAATGGTTTTTTCTAGACAACAAAATCCTTGAGTTAAGAGAGTGCAAAATTCATTTATTCACATTAACAATAATCTCTCTTTTTTTCCTTTTATGTGAGAAACCAAATCTTCAACTTATTCCCAACTTTCCTTTCATTGAGCTCAACCTTTTCTTTTTTTTCTTTAATTCTCTTTTCTTTTTCTTTTGCTTTTTGTTTTTGCTCAATGCTCTTTGATAAAGTTCTTTCCGGTTTCTCACCACCCCAAACTTGAACCATTCTCCATTACCATAAAACATACTATACTTAACTCAAGGTAAGGATTTCAAAAAGGGTTTTTCCAATTTTCAAATTTAGGCTCAAGGTGCAAAGGTTAGAGAGAACATTGATCTTTATTGGGTTCACCTATAAACATTGGCTCTAAGGGACAAGAAAAATATGGCCTTGATCATTTGTAACAAGAGAGCAAGTGGTTCAATCATAGAAAATTAGGCAAAATCAATCATGCTTCCAAAGCAATAGCACTCAATCAATCAAAAACTATGTTGCCTAATCTCTCATAGGTAACTCAAGTTCCACAATTTGATAAACATCTTGCCCAGCATATTAATCACAATTTAAATCATGCATCTATTTTTAACAATACTATGAGCAACCATCATCTATGCTTAAAAGCCTCACCAATCATTAACTCAACATGCATCATAGAACAATAGAGCAAACACAAGAATATTACTCATCGCAAACAACAGTTTATCACATCATACCAACCATTGCACACAACTCATTAAACCAAGTACATAAGCAAGCTAACATAAAAACAAAATAAACACAATTCAAATAAGCATGAAAATAATACAAAAACATAAAAATCCTGATCCAGCAATATCCATTAGTAGATGTTGTCAGCAACATCCATCAGTATATGTCTAGTAATAGCATCCATCAGTAGATGCTCTTATAGCATCCATCAGTAGATGTTCTCTCATCTTAATCTTCCAACATTCATCAGTAGATGTGAATCCTTCTCATTAGCATCCATCAGTAGATGCTAATCTTTCTCATCTTCAGCGGCATCCATTAGTAGACGCCTTCAGTAGCATCCATCAGTAGACACTTAATCACATGACATCCATCAGTAGACGCTTAATCACATAGCCTCCATCAGTAGACGTATCATTCATCACCCTCATAGCAGCATCCATCAGTAGATGATGTAATCTGAGTGCTCCTAGCATCCCTCAATAGATGTTGTTCAGCACCCATCAGTAGATGTTGTCATTCCTGCAAAGCAAAATCAAATCCAAACCAAAAAGTCATAAATTGGGTTGCCTCCCAATAAGCGCTTGTTTAACGTCACGAGCCTGACACCATTAAGCACAATCTCCATCTATGATGTTGGTGTTCCTTTTGCTTTCATCACACCAACTTATCTGTAACATCTTCTTGTTCACCATCTTTACCCTCCTTATTAATCTCAATTTCACTCTCTTTGATATCTTTAACCACTTCATGCATAGAATCTTGTTGACCATGACACTTGAAGAATGACGCTCAACGTCCTTAATGGGGCGCCCAAGCGCACCCTACGACCTTCTTCAACCTTCTTCTCTTGATGATCTTGTGCTCCTATTATAGATTTTCGAATTTTATCCTGCAGACACTAAAGAACATTGCACTAGAGCACCCAATTAGCACAAACAGATAAAAAATAATTAAAAAGATGAAGAGATAGAAAGATAACAAAAATAAAAAGATAAAAAGATAGAAAGATAGAAAGATAAAAAGATAGAAGGATTGAAAGATAGAAAGATAAAAAAATAAAAAGATAGAAAAATAGAAAGATAGAAAGATAAAAAGATAAAAAGAAAAAAATGAAAAGATAAAAAGATGAAAAGATAAAAATAAAAAGGTAAAAAGATAAAAAGGTAAAAGGATAAAAACATAAAAACATAAAAAGATGAAAAATAAAATATAAAAAGATAAAAATAAAAGATAAAGTCTAATCGGTTAAGAATCACACAAAAGAATAGTTATAACACAAGTCCCCAACAACGGTGCTAAAAACTTGATAAACAAATTTTTAATCCTCGAAAACGGAGTCAAAAACTTGTTAAGATCTCGGCAAGTGTACCGAATCATATCAAGTAATAATAAATGGTAAGACCAAGTATCGTTTCCTAAGAGACTCACGGCACTAAACAGTTATTTGATTACTGAACTAATTAAGACTCTAAAGAACAATTTTTGGGGTTTTTGGATGCGAATGTAATAAAATAAACATGAATGAAATTTGATCAATTGAGGCTAAAAACAAGAATGAATGGATGAAGTTGATGATATTGCTGTTTAGATTTCACCTAATTTACTCTCATGCATATATGAATTCATCTTCTTCATTAATGTTAATGCCACTTTCTAATTTACCTTAAACCCGATGTCTGGGTGAAGAAAGCCTACTCCTAATTACTATTTCACAATGTCTTGTCTCCCTAGCATTTAATCATGAATTACATTCGCACAAAAGCTTAAAGGCAATCGATCCTCATATTCGTATGTCTAGGTAATATTGCTTCCGAGAGAATTTCCCCAATTTTAGATTTCCCCTTATGTGTCCATATCGCCAAAATCAAATATCATGCAATTGAATGAGTTAAACAAAGCATGCATAGAGTCTAGAGGAAAATCCTTAACAATTAATGCAGTAAAGCATATATAATCAAGAATCAATTCAATACATGAGAGTTTAAGAGGTTACATCTTTTCCAACAACAAATAAGGTTTAGTTCCCCATTATCATGGAGAAACTATATGAACAACGGAATGAAAGAATGAAAGAGATAGAAAAATCCTAGAAAGAGAAGAGGAGACTCTTGCATCCTCAAATATATCCCCAATGGGTGAAAAATGTGTTTCTGTGCTCAAGCCATCAAAATATATAATCCCTAGAATGTGCAAGTCCTTAAATAGAACATAAAAATAACAGAAAACAGGTCCAAGCCTATAAAAATAACAGAAAACAGGTCCAAGCCCACGTCGTCGGCGCTCAGCGATAAGTGCAGCAATGGCGCTCAGCGCAACTTTTTTTGCACTCTGATTGACTTTTCTGCACTCTAGTTGACTGGTTGACTTTTCTGCATTCTGGTTGACTTTTCTACATTCCAACCATTCGGTACTTTAACTCTTATTTCAAATCATTCCAGTAGCCTACAAAATCAAGGGAATCTAGCACAAAACCATTAAATTCATCTTCAACTCTCTTATTCACAAAACTAAAGCAAAAACATGAGTTCAAACAAGCTTCTAAGTTAAAATGGGTGTTTTTAATACCAAAATTAAGTATAAAAATAACGATTTTTCAACTGTTACCAAATATCTTTGTGTTCCAATTACATTGTGCTATAAATTCGTTTTTGCTAATGTCCAAAGGGGAAGAAATAATTGAACATTAAATGAGATAGTTGAATGTGATATATATATATATATATATATATATATATATATTTATATATATATATTTGTATATATATATATTTGTATATACATATATTTGTATATATATATATATATTTGTATATATATATATATATATATATATATTTGTATATATATATATATATATATTTGTATGTCTCTGTTTGAAACTGTGTGAAACAATTTCTGATTGTGCATTGTACATCATAGTTGTTTTATTTATCATGGTTATGAATCATCAAAAAAGGGAGAAATTTTTTATAGGGGGAGCCATGTGAGTGTGGAACCCAAATCCTATGTTTGTTTTTTAAGATGACAACACATTGACTGTAACAACTCAGATGTTTGTCATGACACAACAAAAATGTGTTTTCTGTGTTTAATACATGTGTGGATATATAACTGCTTATTGTTGATTAATGCATATGTTGTTTCTGCATACTATTGTGATTTTGATGTGATTATATTTTTGTATGCATAATGTATGTTTCTAAGTAATGAAAACCACAAACACACAAGCTTAAGTTTTGAACTGTGGCAAAATAACAAGTTTGAATCGATTACATTAGTTGATGAATCGATTAAAACCCATGTCTTTGCATTTTCAAATGTGTTGTGATTAGCTTTTGAAGTGAAAAAGTTTTCAAAATACGTATAACTGTTACACTACAAGAAATGTGTTAATTACCGAAGGATTATTACCGAAGGCCTTTAGGTCGTCGGTAAATAACGTTTTCCGAAAGCTTGTGAGCCGCCGGTAATGTGTTGGATTAATTAGGGCCAAAAATAGGATATTCCCGTTGTCGAATTCATTTCGCACCAAAGTAGTAATCTTTGTCTCCTCTCGAAGCTGGCCACGAAAACCCCCTTTGCTCAAAACCCTTCGCCCACAAAACCCTTGTCCTTTGCATAATCCTAAACACGAAATCTTGGAGGAGTGATTTGCAGTCATCCCTATCCTAGCTGCCAGTGTGGTTTTGGGCTGTATATCGCAACGTGGTGGGTTGGGAGGCTCTATTGGAGTTCAATCATGAAGAGAGGGTTAGAAATAGACTAATGCAAGTGATTGCAGAAACTAAAGAGTAAAGAAAGGTGCAAGTGCAAGCTAGGAAGCATTTCAGGTTGAGTGCGAGACGGGTGAGGTTACGGAGTTTGGAAGAAACATTTTGCGGAGAGGGCGAACACATTTTCCAGGTATGGGGAGCTAGTAATTCCTTGTTTTGATTAAACGTAATCGATGAAATCTGGTTTGAGTTGGACAAAACTAAAAATAAAATTTGTATCTTTTGAGTTTAGAATATTGTATGATGGCTGGTGATTATTGAATTTAGTTATACTCTTGGTTATTGTGCTGATAAGATTGAATGTAACCAAGTAGTGCAAATGTTGTAGTTGTAAGGGATATTTAGGAAATAAAGATGCAGAGAAGTTTTTGCAATATGGTCATGAGCATGTGGTTTTGGGGACTAAGTTAATATGTAGGAATGTTAGATACTGATGCATGAATGTATCATATTTGGGTAATGGGGTTAAAGCTATTTGTTAATTTGTTTGGACAATTTAATAAGAGAATGAAAGTTTATTTTGAGATACTTAACTGCTATTAAGATCAATTCAAAAACAAATCTATAAAAATCATTAAAAAAACAGAGGTAAAATCCATTTAAACAAATTTTGAATGACTAAAGAAAGCTATAAATCAACTTAAAAATTAAAATCTTTAAGAAACTCAAAATTTCAATACTCAAAACCTACCAAAGCACTCTAAAAGTAGGCTAAACAAGGTAAAAGTAAGAACTAAACTAAAACAAAAAGAAACTTGTAAAGAAACTTCCTAAAGTCTTAAATGTCTAAAGAAAACTAAGAACACTTCAAAAGCCACTAATTCTAAGAGATTCTAAAACTCACTAATGAAAGCCTAAAAGTACACTCAAACTAGTATAGAAATGAGGACTACACTAATTGCAGTGCAGGAAAATGCACTGCAGCTTTGTAAACAAGTTTTAAATGTTAAAAGCAAGTTAAGAAACAACCCAAAACCTACCTCTCTACAAAGATTCAAAAATTGACTATTGAGAACCTAAAACTATGCTAGAACTCTCAAATCATGAAAAATTCTCTAAACTAACGAATGAAACTGTAATGTAACTATCTAAACATGTTTTAAATGGTACAAGACTATTGAAAACTATGGTACCTAATGAAAATAGGAAAGAAATCAAAATTTGCTTATGAAAACCGGAAAGATGCACTAGAAAGGTCAAAAGTTGCAAATTGCACTAAAGTAACCAAAGAATGTGCAATGTTCTTATCCTAACAAGAGTAAAGTAGTTAAATGAAGCTAAGAAAGATGTCAAATTGTATCAAGTAGCTAAATATCAAAATTTAACTACTTAAAAGGTGACAAATTGCCAATTCACCTAAAGTAGAGTAATTTTAAGTAATGTTAACATCCTAACCAGTCTAAAGTAGTGAAATCATAGTAGGAAAGTGGTCATAAGCAAAAAATTTCCTAAAACTCAAAATGACACTACTTAAAACCTTAAAAAATGTAGTAAAAAGTACCTAATTGAGTCATTACAAGTCAAATTTCGTTTTGCTATGATTCTGTGATATTTGGAAGTTTAAACAAGTCCAAATTGATGTATTAAAGTTGTTAGAACCATTAATATGAAGTTAGAATGACCTATATGCAATTTAGTATGTCAAACCATCATATTTTAGCCATTTTTGGAACTTGCAAAGTGAATCTGAGTTGCAGTTCTGTTTTATGCCTAATTAGAGTTCAAATAAGTGTATTTTGATGACTTAAAACTGTTAAAATGATTAGCAAAGTGTCAGAATGGCTTAGGCACAAAATCACTTCCAAAACCACCAATTTTGAGTCAATTTTGGGAAGTAGAAAGGTGATTTTGAGTAGTAGTTTGGTTGAGTTAAATTTGAGTTTTAACAAGTTTCAATTCACCAAACAAAGTTGTTGAATTGGTGAAAAGCAAAGAATAACCTAAAACTTAAAGTTTGAGTATTTAGATTATAAAAAGTGTACTTATAAGGTGAGAAATTGTCAATTCACCTAATATAGACTCATTTTAAGTAATGTCAAGATCCTAACAAGTCTAAAGTAGTGAAATGAACCTAGGAAACTAGTCAAAAGCAAAGAATTAGGTAAAAATCAAAGTTTAAGTTGTTAGAACCTAAAAAAGTGGTTCCAAGTTGGTGAAATGCTACTGAAAATCAAGCCAAATTTGGAGGCCAAACAAGTGGATTTCAAATGATTTTAAGCCTTGAATCAATAGAGGGACACAAAAGGAACCTAGGAGAGGCACTAGATCAGATTAAGCACGCAAGAAAAATAAAAAATGAAGAGCCAAAAGTAGTGCAGTAAGGTGTTTGATAAAAATGCAACTGTTTGATGAAAGTCTCCAAAGAAGTGTTGATTTTGTGATTTTCGGTTTTTGGGGTTCAAAACTGGATTGCTTGGTTTTCAAATGATTTTTATGATTGGAGTATACTTTTTTGATCATATAATTTCATTTTCAAACATGTAACCAGCTCTTTCCAACCCATAATTGAAATTTAAAGAATGTACAAAATCAAACAACACTAAAAATGAAAACTGCACAAGAAAAATGACTTTAAAAGTGTGCTTTCAAACCCAAAAATGAGTGGCAGTGTTTCTAAAGCTCAAGTGATGATTCAAGCAACTTTATATAATCAATTTAAAGGTGTTTAAACATTGAAACAACAAGGAATCACACTACACTCAAAAATCACTAATTCACTTCCAAATTTAAGCAAAATTGATGGTTTAAGAAGTGATTTTGCATGTAGGCTCAAATTTGACGAAATGAACAGTGCACACAGGTTTGAAATGGTAAAACAAACTTGTTCAAACATTCACAATGGACAGAAACAACCAGATGCTTCAAATCACACCTGCTATAGCCAATCATGCAGCATTTTTAAACCAAAATTAGCACTAGAATTGAAAACACACACTGGAATCAAATTGTACAGCATAAACAAAGCTAATGGAAGTCCTAATTCACTAGATCTAGGTACAAAATCTTAGGTAGGAGATGTTAAATGGCCTAAGACACAACAAAATTCTCATGCAGTTTTGGTGACATTTTCATACATCTTTGGCTATAGTAAGTATGATTTATTGAATCTTGTTGTGTTTGTGCATATACAATGTTTGAGCAAGTTTATTTTGCCATTTTAAAGTTGTGTGCACTGTTGAAATGATCATTTTTATGCCTATATGTAGAATCATGTCTTAAACCATCAAAATTGGCTTTAAAATGGAAGTGAACCAGTGAATTCACATTGCAATCTATTTTCAAATTGTTTCAGTGTTTAAATATCTTTAAAATGACATAAAAATTTGTTTGGTGCATCAATTGAGCTGTTGAATCACTTCCAATAAATATTGGGTTTAAAACCACCAAATTAGAAGCATTTTCCTAGTGTAGTGTTCAAATCAAGTTCTGTTTGAAAATTTGTTTGCTCCAATTTTGATTCTAGGTTGGCATGTGCAGGTTTATGTTTCCAAATGCAAAGTCCAGTGGTGCATGACAGGACAAGGTTTAGAACGCTCTTCGGTAATTACCGAAGGCTTTTGGCCCTCGGTAATTACCGAAGGGCGGAAGCCCTCGGTAAATGTTAGCGACAAGGGATTTACCGAGGGCTCTTTGACCGTCGATAAGCCGTCTGTAATTACCTTTTACCGACGGTTTTGGGCTATTTCCGAGGGCTTCTGGCCTTCGGTAATATCCTTCTTTTTGGTAGTGTTAAGCTTAATCGATTATGCATTTTATGTAATCAATTAAGTTTGTTATCTTTTGAAAATTGTTTTCAACTTAGTCAAAAATGCTCTAACGGTCATATTTTTTAAATATGTTTGACAAGCATTAAATGATAATCGATTACTTTAATTGTGCATTCAATTAAGAGTTGAGTTACTTGTAATTATGTTACATCTAGTTTTTATTATGTAACTGATTAAAAGAGTGAAGGGATAGCAAACAAACACATATTTTTATACTGGTTCGGCCTCAATACCTACATCCAATCCCTTTCAATCAACCTGAAACTGAAAGACCTTTCACTATAAAGATTAAGTTAATACAACAATACTTACAGAGACCAACTCTCAATGTAATCTCCTCTACAACTCATAAATCTACTATAGGAACAAACACATTATAGAAAGAACAATCCTCTCTCTATAGTACCCCTTTGAGATCCTTCTCAAAGATACAAGAACTACACATTCTCTTTCTGGCAACACGCATAGGGAAACCATAATCTATGAATTGTAAAGACAGTACTGGTCTGTAAAGAAAACACCTCAATGTACTGATGATTGAGCAACCAATAAAAGTCCAAAGAATACACTAATTTGAAACACGAGTTTACAAACTTTAAACAACTGGTCATGAGATTGTTGCTTGAAGCTTCACAACTTCAGTCCACCGTCCCTCCGACCTAGCTACGACCCTCCCCATCACCCGTCGTCCTAGAGTAGCCCACATCAGTCTAGCCCACTCCAGTCCAATCCATATCAGTCCAGTCCACACCAGTCCAGCCACCTACACAACATCAAGATGATGATGACTATATAGATTATTAGTCTTCTTGTTATTATTAAACATAATAGTTAGAACATATTATTCAACTATATTACATTTCCTCATTTGTTTTAAACATATATACTTTGTTGGTGTAGATCATATTGTTTTACGTTTCATGTTTACTTTACAAATACAAGTTCTTAAATTTGAACAATACAAATTATGTCATATTGTTTATTCCATCAATGATTGGACTATTTTGGGATGTATATTATGCAGGTCTTTCTGTGATTTGAAAATGTTATGCATGTTTGTCTATATTGCGAACATTTTATGGAAGTTTGGGTAGTTGGATAACAAATACAAATTGAACTCAATTTTGCTTGGCTTTTTACAACAGAACTACCACTGGTCTTTTCCTTCGATAATTACCGACGGCCTTTTCCTTTGGTAATTGTTGACGACCTTTTCCTTCAGTAATTACCAATGGTCAGTTCCTTTGGTAATTACCAACGGAATAGGGTCGACAGTAATTATCGAAGGAAAAGGCCATCGGTAATTATCAAAAGGCAATATTCATCGTTAATGGTTATCGACAAAGGATTTACCGATGGATATCTAGATGTCGGTAATCCGTGGAATAGAGTATTAATGACGAATTTTAGTTGTTTCTGACAGATTACGTTCGTTGGTAATCCCTTTTTTTTTTGTAAAGTTCCTTTTCAACATGAAATCAATCACCAACATGCATTCATCAAATTTGCAAGAACACTACAAAGGATTTAAAGACTAGTTTCCCTTTCCTTGACAAAGTTGCTCAACAGCTCAAAAATCCAAAAGGCCTCCTAACTCATAGGTTACCCCTTTCTATACCTAGAGACTACATCAAACGATCTCACCAAGCCAACAAAGACATTGATCAACAAAGATTCAATAAACACAACACAAAGATTCATGCCAGCAGTAAAACCTGGCATAACCAGCTGAAACAAAGAAAACAAAAAAAAGGACTGAAAACTAACTTGTTCTAAAGAAGAAATTAATTTATTAATCTTAACGAGTTCTCTACTAGGAGAAATCCTATTGTCTCTAATTTTCAAAAAAATAACAAATTGTAAACAATCTTAAAGAAAAAGAAAAAAACTCCTAGAGAAGAGTTTCTTATCTTTTTAGTAACATAACTCTTAAAAATTTCTATTTATATAAAAATATTTTATCACTAAAATAAGAAAATCTCAATATTTTAAAAACAATATCACTTTTAAAATACACTTTTCTATGTTCTTATTTAAAATATGCGTTTGTGTTTTTTCCAAATTTAAATTTTTATTATTTTAGGTTATAACCACTAAGGAAAAACATGTATGTTAATTTGAGTTAATTTTTAATATTTATAATTAATGAAAAAAAATGTAAGGAAAGAAAATGGATTCTTTTAAATATATTTTAATTGATATTTATGATTATTCTTTCGTAAAAATAAAATAAAAAATCATTATGATACATAAAGTGTTAAAAAAAAGTTAAGTGGAGTTCACGTAAAACTCAAATGATTAAAGATAAAATATTGAATAAGAACGTAAATCTTATCTATAACATAATTTGTTAAAAACCGACTAGAAAGATGTGCTTCCACATTATATAAATATATTTCTTATGTATAAAAACGGTCAAATGATAAGTATTTTTCTATATTATGAGAAAGAATTTAATTATGTTTATGCATTTTTTAACTTTGTAGATGGGTGTTTAATTACAATCATATTTTTATTAGAATTTCATTAAGTACCTAAGCTGAAAGGATTAAATAGTTTAAAGGCATATTGAATAATTGAACTAGTAACCTTCAAAAATTTTAAATTTTAAATTAGCTAAAGCTAATGTAACAAAAGTGTTTTCAATATCTAATTAAAATTAAGAATTAAATATATTTTTATTAATGAAAAATTAAAATTTATTCTTTTCCAAAAATTTTGACTAATTTTATTCTTATATTTTATTAATGCATGAATTATATTTTTCTGGACCAATGAAATTAAGTATTTGTAACATGTGAAACATTGTTATATCCAATGGATTAAAATGGATTGATGATGTGACTCTTTTAATGTTGACACGGGTAATTTTTAAGAAAGAAAATTTGGTCTCTAAAATTGTGGGTATTGAACATTTGAAGGAAGAAGTTGAAGTCAATGCACACTGAAATCGAGTTCGTCAGTGTTGGGGTTGTTGTTAAATGTTTGCATTCACATGGTTGTTGTATGTTGGTTGTGAACATAACTCTTACAAAGCGTTAATTTGTTGTTTTGGTTATTAAAGTTGGTCACTCATAGTTGTTGAGTTAAAAGAATGAAAATCAGAAATGAGTGTTAAAGGTTGTGATGGACATTTCATTTATTGTTGACCTAACAAGCACTCCTGCAACATTCTATTTTTGGGATTTGTTCGGTATATCACGTAGACATATTGTAACAACAATTAATTGTAACAACAATTAATTATAGGTTAGAATAACATGAATCATTAGTAGAAAAATAGGATTTTATGATGATTTATTATGATTGGTGAAATATATCTATTTTAATAGGTTGGTCAGTACATTTATTTCCGTTATAACAATAAGACTTATTATGACATAGTTTTGAACAGCAGTCATAAAATATAATGTGGTGCCAAAATTGAAAATAAATGCAAAATGTATTATAACATGTATACAAAAACCTATCATAATATACCTTTTTATGATTGTTAACTTAGAACCTGTCATAATACATAAAATCACATGACCAAATTCGAAATTTTCTTCAAAATATATTATGACTTGTTTTAATAAACCTATCATAATATCTCTTCAATCTCTTCTTTTTTTTCTTCAAGTTCCCTTCGCAACCACATTCATTCACAATCCCTAATTTTTCTTCACCCTCTTCTCTCGTTCATTTTTTTTTCATATTCCCTCCGCAACCACATTCACTCACAATCCCTAATTTTTCTTCCCTTTCTTCTCTCGTTCATGCTCACCAAATTATCAAGGTGGAGATCGTCGGTCATTGTTATTCATTACAATATTTAGTGGAGCAAAATTTGCTTTGATGCACTAGACACCATCAATGATTGGGAACTTGGGTCATCCATGCCAAAAAATGAAAACAAAATCATCCAAAGGACATAAAAAATGACTCTAGGAAGTCAGGTTCTCCTAGTTGAGGAGTCACATTCAACTTTTTGTACAAATCAACAATGAGCCCTTGGGAGAACCTGACTCCCCAAAGTCATTTTTTATGTCATTTGGATGGATTTTTTTCATTTTTGGCATGGATGACCCAAGTTCCCCATTATTAGTGGTGTCTAGTGCATCAAAACACATTTTGCCCCACTCAAGTGTGCATCAATTGGCATGACTTAGAAAAAAATGATCACAGACTTCACCTACCTTAGTTCAAACACTTAAGAGTTTTTTCTTACCTTGGTTCAAACACCTATATGTTAGAATCTAATAAATTAAATGTGCTTATTTTTTAATATTCTTGCTACTTTGAATTTGGACAAACCAATATGGAATATGGACATTTTTTTTAATCTATGTCATATCACATATGTCACGTGTTACCACTCCTTTTGGTTTTCTTTGTCCTAAGTGAAGTAATATGATTAGTTCTTTACAAATGTTTTCATATTTTAACTTTATTATTCTTGTTTATAAATTTTTTTTAATATGTGAACTTCTTCTCGGATACTCTTGTAAATTTAGTCGATTTGGTTCTCTTTAATTTTCAATCTCAAAGTTATAGATTTTATTTATTTTTCTAGACATTTTATAAGTTTTAGGTTCATATTCAGTTTAGATGTGTCCTTCAATCTTTGTATTGTGAACCTCATTTAAAAACAAAAACTAATACACATATCACTACTATTTGGGACCATATCAAACATAGGGACACATCGTCCTTCTTTCCTACACCTTTACACATCCACTTCCTTAAATTCTATACTTTTCTCTTTAAAACAAAACTTACCCCTCGAGTCAACCCATCTAACACATAACTCATTTAAGACACTCCTACCAATCTTAACATTGTCATGCAACTCTTAAAACCAACCAAATGGTATTTTTTTCTATGAAGGTCCTCTACTCCGGAGTGAATCTTCGATTCAAAGCACCAACTAACTTGATTTCGAAAAAATGTTGCACGTCAGAAATAAACTTAGCATGTCATAAAAATCCAAAAGATAATTAACTAAAGAGAAAACATAAAAGGAGAAAGAAAAATGTGAAAAGAGGAAAGAGAAAATAAGAAAAAGGATAACAAACATACTTGCTCTCATCACCAAAGTCACCGAAGGTTTCTATTTCGCAACGCATAACCCAACAAATGGAAAAGGGATAGTTGTCTCGATGGTGAACATTGAATCGGACAAACATACCACCACAACAAAAGACGACAATGTCTTCATGTCAGTGATTGTGAAACAAAAGGAAAAAAGGATCGTCGAAAGTTCAATCGCCAGAAAAGATGGTGATCTGATAAGAGAGAAATGAAAATGGAAGATAAACAAAATCAAAATAAAAGATAGAAGATGACGTAAATTTACAATGAAGGAGAAAGAATGAAAATCTAAAACTTTTTACCTTTCCATATCAACATTTAAAAATAAAATAAAAATTAAACAGACCAATACATGGCTAACAAGTGAACGTTTAAAATGTTTTTTAACATGATCCTTAGGGGTGGGTAAAGTACAATGCACTGTACTATACTATAAAAATTTGCAGTTAACTATAAAACAGTTAAAAACTGAACTAAAAGTAGTTCGGGTGAACTGAATTGCACTGGTTTTTAGTCCACTCATAGTTCAGTGCAGTTCAGTAAACTAATTTATATTACACTTTGTGCTCATTTGCTGAAGTGTTTGGAAAATAAAATAATACAAGGACACATGGCCCCCTTTTCTTACTTTTGTTGATTAAAGAATCTGTAAACGACAAACACATGGGAACTTATGCTGAAAGGAAGAAAAGAACACAGAGCAAAGAGGAGTGATGTCTCGTCCTATGGGATCCATCCACCCAAGAAAGTGATCTTTTTCATTGGAAAAGCCCACCAGCATGTTCACGGAGGAGAAGAAATTTCACGTAAATTGCAGCTGGAAGAAGTGGATGCATGGATGGCTGTCCAAGGACCTTCACGGTCCAGCAACAAGAAGAAGACGTCCAACACCTTGAAGAAGACCTTCACGATCCATCAACAGAGAAGATTGGCATGGTGATTGGAGAGCTGGAAGAAGATCCCACACAGAGAAAAACACGGCTG